>CM061749.1:182620360-183820360 GCA_030979885.1 Lolium multiflorum | reverse complement strand
CGCATACATATTGATATTTTTGGGATGCACGCCAATTTTCATGGAAAACCGACAATTTTGTATCAAGTGTTAAAAAGATAAAGAAACACGAACAATATGTGTGAAACAACTTTGCGAGCATATAGAACGTCGAGATATATGTGCGACATTTTTTGCCGATTTTTTTTGACATTTTAAAATGTGTTAAAACTTATTTTTAAAAGAGCTCTTTTACGATGATTGGCACGGAACTTTGGCTCCATCTAATCGAATCTAGGTTCCGTCTAATCTATTTTTTCGTGACCGTTGATTAAATCAATGATATATTTTGTGTAATTTCTATAATGCTTCAACAATTCAAAACATGTGTTGAAGAGGTTAAAAGTGATCTATGGCCATCATTAGTTCATCGAAATCAAAAGGAGTTACAGAGATCATCGACCATCGTAGTCTCCCTCTCTTCATTGCCTTCTCTTAGTTGATGAGCGTTGTCGCCGCCGCCTCCGCTCCTCCCCTCGCCGGGCTCGACCAACGTCCCCTCCATCGCCGCCAGGAGAGATATGCATAATTGATGGTAGCTTTAAGATGTGTGCACGTATGCCTAATTAATTGTTGCTTTAAGATTTGTGTAGTTTCATTGGCCGCTGAAAAGGTTTTAGGACGTTCGTTTTTCATAATGTTCGCAAAATATATTTGAGGTTTTGGTCCCACATTGGTTTCGGTTCTACATTTTTAGTTATGTCAGTTTGTTTCCGTCTATTTACCATCGTCAGATCGGGTTAGATGGACAGTTATTAAAAATGCCAACCACTCTAAAACTTGCATTTAAAAAAAACAGGAGCATCTTCTCACATGTGCAAAAACGCCTTATCCAATTTTTGCAAAACACACGTAGATGCTCACATATACGCACATACACTCCCTACCCCTATGAGCACCTCCGAGAGACTTCGTCCAAGAAAACTTCATCCGACGGGTTTTGAGATTGACGAAGTCACCACAGGCGTCTCGCTGTCGACGGGAACGTCGCCTCCCACTGAAGAATATTCCGCCTTTAATGTGACACAAAAATGTCAAACCTAGGTTTAAACTCTGGTGGGCTAGAGGTGCCACTACCCTCCTAACCATCCAACCATAGGCATGCTATTTATTAGTTAATTGGGACATCCGAAAAAAGAGAGCGGAAGGGTGTAGGAAGATGAGTTCCATTCTTAGGCCACGTGGTTATTTCTAGCACTGACAGGTAACTAATCACCGGAATCGAGTAGACGGTCTGAATGCAACAACTCAATATAAGCATCCCATTGCGCTTCTCAGGTCAGTTAGTGGTGAATATTGCTTGAACTCATCTGTTGTCTGGAAACTAGAGGATCAAAATATCAGGAGTACTTCTTTGTTCCGTTCAAGTTTACTACGTACACTACGAACACTTCTTTGCAACATATATTTCACTAACGCCACTATTTCAAAGACACCAAGAGACTAGAGCTTTGCCAAGCTGTAGATCATGGAAAGGGCCAACAAAAAACACAACAGAATTTTAAACTTACTCCTCATCGGAGGTTGGGACAGCACACTGAACACCTCATCGGAGGTTGCTATACTTGCCTTGAGCATTTGGTGGAGAAATTAAAATCTGAGTCTTGGTGTACCGATGCAAAACCATGATCTCAATTCAACCGTTCTGAGTGTCCAGAATATTTGTGAGCATCTTGACCACATGACTCTCGAGTCCACTCTGATACTCTAGACAGCTGGCGCACATATCCTTGCATGTTCATCCTACAGTTGTGTGATTAGTAATGCACTTCAATATTACCTATGTGCTGAACCTGGTAATGTAATTTATATACCTATGGCATATTTCAAGTTTGTATATGCCAAAATCATATTTCAAAATGTCTACGAAGGGCTCGACCTTTTAGGTAGTAGAGATTTGGGTTTGGAATTACCATCACATCTGTTGGTTAATATTTGTTCACGCTTGATATCTATACCTAATAATAAAGGAGCTAAGGTTTCTGCCAAAAAGTTTCGTCAACGTTTTTTTTAGGACCGTTTTGCCCTCCCACCAAAACGCATATTTCGCACTCTGCCACGCGAGGTGAAAAAACGGTTCAACTAAAAACGCCCACTAGCATCCTGATTCCCCACCCCCGTGTTTGCGCAGTTCGGCCTCCTTTCCCGCCTCGATCGAGCGGACAGAGCTGTCGCCACCCAGTCAACCAGCGGATCTCCGGCGACCGGCGGGCCTCCTCCCGAGCTTAAACGTCCTCCTCCCTCCCATCCCACCCGTGCGCGCCGCCGTCAAGCAGGCGGCGCCTCATCTTGCCCGGGAAGGTCCAGGCAGAGCCTGAATGGCATCCAGCCGCCGTCAAGCAAGCCGCGTCTCTTCTTGTTCGGAAATTTCCAGGCCAAGCCCGAATGGCGTCCCACCTTCACCCGCGCGCCCTCGGTTTGGAGTTACAGACTAGGCTCTGGCGGAGAATATGTGTTTCTCGGGGTAGCTTTCTATGCCTTTGTGAACTGATTTATCTGAAGCAACATGGTTAAATGCGGCTTAGGGGGGTTTACTTGTTCTGACCGTAAGCAATATTCTGATCTGTGATGGACGTTTCAGTTCTTTTCTAAAACACATGGGCTGTAACGTGGTCTACCGTAGCAACGATTGTGCTATCTTTAAAGGAATTTTTTCGCTTTTTTTATCCGTTGCAATGTATCATATTTACCTTTATGATTGGAGTTTCAGCTAAAGGTAATTCTGATCCATCTCAAAGGCATTTCTTATATCTTTCTAATTTAGACATAACTGTTACAATTTAATTCATTCTGCCATATTGATAGAGAATTTACCTTATATTTTTTTATTTTGAAGTTTACATATTTTACTCTTCCACAGCAACGCGCGGGCATTGTCCTAATACAGACAAAAATGATTAAAGTAGAAATTGATTCGTTTCATTTTTTGTTCATGAATTTTATTTTGCAGAAAAAACGATTAAAAGGAATGGAAATACAGTATTACTACTCAATCGCAAGCCGCGCCTCTATACCACAGCAAAAATTCAGCATGAAGCTACAAACATTGATTCCTTTTCATTCCAATTGTTCAATATATGACGGGCAGAAAGAAGAAAAACAATGTTCTTAGGCTAGACAGCAAGAGATGTTTGCAAGGAAGCAGCAAATCCAAGCCGCGAGGTACTCTTCAGTCGAAGACGACGAGCTTCTGGTACTCGGGTCCGGCGATGGCCTTCTCCATGACAGCCCTGGGCGACAATATGTCTCCACTGCCGAGGAACAGCTTCACCATGTTTTTGGAGAACCCGCTCACCAGAGCCGCACCTTTCTGTCCCGCCGTCACCGGCACGGACTTGGAGTCACGCAGGTTCCAGAACACCAGCTCCGGCACAGCGTAGCCGGCCTCCGTGAACTTCCTCGTGATGGCCTCGTGGTCCGTCTCCCACGGCCTCGACGACGCCACGTCGAACTCCATGTCGCTGAACACGAACACTTTCCTCACCATCCGCTCCGGGGGCAGGCTGCCGGCGACGGCGATGCCGAGGAGCTTGTCGAACACCGCTTGGAGGTCGGTGTTCATGCCCCAGTGCATCTCGCGGACGAACCGGGCCTTCTCCGACAGCGTGTTGCCCTCGACGCGGTGAAGCTGCGGCCGCGCGCTGAAGGTGATGACCCGGTGGCGCCACGGATCGTCGCTGAGCTCGGAGAGGAGGAGGCCGAGCGCGACGCAGACCTGCATGGGGAGACCGGTCATGCTGCCCGACACGTCGCACACGGCGATGCAGTTGCTGAGCTTCCCGAGCGCCAGCAGGTCCGAGACCATGCGCTGCCACTGCAGGTTCGCTACGGAGCCGCCGCTGGCGTCGTCGATGGACTCGAGGATCTCGTGCGGGAGCAGCGCGCCCGCCGCGATCTTGGCCTTGCCGGCCTCCACGTCGGCGAGGTAGAGGCCGAAGCGCTCGGCGTCGTGCTTGAGGAAGAGGTCCTTGTAGTTCTTCATGGCCACGGAGGCCACGCGCTTGTACGCCACGGAACCCCACGCGCGCGCCGAGATGTAGACCTCGGGGAGCATGAGCGTGCGGCGCAGCGGCACCAGCACCTCCTTGCGGAGATGGTCGCGCGCGCGGTAGGCGTAGTGCGCGTCCGGCAAGTCCGAGGGGAGCTCCGGCGCCGAACCCTTGGGGAAGAGGCGGCGTGCGATGGCCTCGCAGATGAGGGTGGAGCTGTCGTAGCACTTGTCCAGCGACGGGCACCATTTGGCGGCGAGCGAGAGGTCGTTGACCTTGCCGTCGACGAGCTTGCGCATGTCCGCGGCAAGGAGGTCGGCGAACATGTCGGCGGTGCGGTCGTGCAGGAAGCGGTAGCTCGGGTCCCGGTTGTACCTCTCGACGGCTCTGGCCACGGCTTCCGCGCGCTTCCTCCTACGCTCCACGGCGGCCTGGGCGGAGAGCTTCCGGTCGCGCTCGAGGCTGGCAGCGACGCGCTCCTCGCTAGTGCCAATGAAGATCCGGCGACCCTTGAACGCGCGTCGCGAGGGCGTACGTGAGTCGAAGCGGCTGCCACGATGGCCCATGAAACGTCCGCCCCGACGACCCCCGTAGCCCCCGCCTCGGCCGCGTCCCCTACGACCCCCGAAGCCGCCGCCTCGGCCGCGTCCCCGACGACCACCGAAGCCGCTTCCTCGGCCACGGACCAGGAAGCCACCTCCTGAGGCGGCGGCGCGGCGGGCCTTCTTCCCAGGAGTCCTGGTGGAGACGCCGCCGTGGATGATGCGGTGGAGGAGCTCGGGGAGGTCCTTGAGGTACCCGAACTGGGCCACCGGGAGCGCGTTGAGGGCGAGCGTGGTGGGGTGTTGGGCGTGCATCCAGAGCGCGGCGGCGTAGAAGCCCTCGCGGTCGGACTTGCCGGTGCCGCGCACGCCACGGAGGTTGCAGGCGAGGCGGAGCGCGGTGGCCGGCTCGGCGGCCCAGGCCGCGGCGAGGAGGGAGGCGACGGACGAGGCCGGGGTGCCCGGGACGACGTGGAAGAAGAAGTCGAGGCAGGGGTCGCCGGAGGAGACGAACGTCGGCGAGAGGTTCTCCGTGCGCCCCTTCGCCGCCGTCGACGGCTTCGTCGCGCCCGCCTTGTTGAAGCCGGCGTCGAGCAGGTCGACGAACAGGTCGCCGGTGGCGGTGGGCGCCGGTCCAAGGCTGCCGATCGTCGGCGGGCCGGTGAGGGTGTAGGAGACCACGGATCGCTGAGTCACCGGCGCCATCGGTGGTCGGTTAGTGCAGCGGTTGGGCTCTGGGTTTTGGGAGACTTTTTGAGATGTGGGATCGGGTGATGTTGATAGCGCTGGCCTTGACCGGCGTGGCGTACATATAGTAGAGGAGGCTTGAGTGCCAAGGCGTGGAATAAAAATAAGTGAACCGACCTACTCGGTGCACCGACTTAAGGGCGTATTGACCCAACGGCGGTTCAAGTCAAATACTACCAAACTCAGAGCACCGACTTAGAGCATCTCTGCAAAATAGGACAGCTCAAAACAGGTGACAGCACCTGTTTTTGACTGTTACGGCACTAAATTCTATTTTCCCATACTCAATGATGCATAATAAGGCCGGGAGATGCTTCAGACGGTGTAAAACAGGGCATGTCTAATACTACAAACATCAATTTTAACACTTCAAACTTGGATTTTTCAACATTTCAAACTTCAATTTCCACACTTTGATACATTCAAACGCGACTGTGGTAATGCATATAACTCGACTTCGACACTAATAGAAAACTTGACTCCGACACTTTAGAGTTTGACACGCAGTAGACCTCAACTCCAACAAACACTAGACCTCTACTCCAACACAATATTACACACCAATCGGAGGAATTTCCTGAGATCATCCTAATAGTCGTTGTCATCGGAGGAGATGTCGAGCATCGGAACTCGGCCTCCTACGATTGTAAGTTGAACTCACACAACGGCCAGTCGAAACTACACGTCGTTGTGTCGTACGCACGTGCATACAGCTCGGGCGATTTGATGGTGTCGAGCCACCACCGCTGATATTCGCACAAAATCTCGTCGCGTGGCAACCGAACTGTCACATCCGAACGCCACATAAGTTGGTGCTGCTCTCCACACGATAGCGTGGCAGCATGCCATGTCAACGGCGGTGGAGCTCAACACGGTGAGGTACAATTCTATCGCGGATCAGTGGGTGAACGATGCGGTGTGGCTCAATTCCATCAGAACAGCTGAAGATTTGACGAGGCGGCGGCAAAATCACTCGGATTTCGGCGGCAACATGGCGGTGTGCGGCTATGGGAGGGAGGCGGGAGGTTTCACCCAAACATTTGGCAACACGCACGAGGCGGGAGGTTTTATTTGTGGCAGCCGCTGCGAGGTGCTGCAATTTTTTAGCACTTCGGTTAAAACTTTGGGGTTGTTGCAATAAATTGCAAAGCCCAAACAATTATGTAGCACTTGTTGAAGAGGTTTTTTTGGCCCCAAGTGCTATGCTACAAAAGCTTTTTTCTAGGGCACCCAACTTATTATGCATCATCCGTTAGAGATGCTCTTCAGGGCGTATCAAATGAGAGTGTATTTTATTGTTGAACCGAGAGAAAAGTCTTTTTGTGGGTTAAAACTTTGGGGTTGTTGCAAAAAAATTGCAAAGCCCAAACAATTTTGTAGCATTTGTTGGAGAGGGTTTTTTTTTCCAAGTGCTATGCTACAAAAGCTATTTTCTAGGGAACCTAGCTTATTATGCATCATTCGTTAGGGATGCTCTTAAGGGCGTATCAAATGAGAGCGTATTTTATTTATTGTTGAACTGAGAGAAAAGTCTTTTCATGTGCATTTTTCTTTTCGTTTGCCATGATGGTGGGAGTGCCATACAAAAGGAGGGGTAAAAATTGGCATAAGTTTTGATAAATGGGGTAATTAGGATGAAAAATTACTAAATGGGGTAATTCTTGTCAAAATTGTCAAACTAGGGGGTAAAAAATGGAATTCACTTTGTCGAGGGTGCTCCCCGGCAATGCCCTCCATAGGGGGCTTAGGGTAGATGGAATCCTGTAGGCTGACACGAGACATCGGTTATCAAACAAGTGGGGAGAGCGATTTACCCAGGTTCGGGGCCCTCGATGAGGTAAAACCCTTACGCTTATCTGATCTTGATTGCTGAAAATATCGGTTACAATGGGGTGCCGAAGGTTTCGGCTGTGACTTTCGTCGAGAGGCTAAGTTTTATGATGACCTAGCTCTAAACTTACGGTGGTTGAAGGTTATTGATTATCTGTCCCTTGGCAGCCCCTCTCCTGGTCCTTATATTGGGGGCCAGGTCTCGAGAGATCTATCCGGGTACGACTAGGTTACAAAAAGTTCTAGGTCTAATCTTTCCTTATGTTCTCCGTCTTCTTTCCTTGTTCTTCAAGAATCTTCCTCAGCAACAGACGCAGCGGCCCACCTGCCCATCGAGTATCCTCATTGGCCCCTGGTTGTGCCGTAAGAGGTAGTGCAACATTAGTTACCCGAAGGGTAATGCTCACATCAGTAGCCCCCGAGTGACTGGCCGAAGATACTTCGGGCAGGGACTAAAAGAATGTCTTCTTTCGAATGTTCGCCTTACCAATAAATCTTGACTTCCTCGTAACTGCAGTGTCTTATTTTATCGGGTGCGCGTTCAGCGCTTCCGATGGGAGTAGCCCCCGAGTCTAGGTACGGATGCTTGCAACCGTGCGTAGACTCAAGTTGTACTACTCGAATGTTATCTTCTGCCAAAGTTTTCTTCATCCAACACACAACTTTAATCATTTCAAAGCAAGTTTTAGTACGTAAAGGATATCGAGTAACGTGTCCAGCGTTGTTGGTTAACTGCCGATGGCAAAACAACGTTACCCTACACAGAATCAAGTCCCCGGGCATGATCCTGGATCTTGGAAAAGTCTTCAAGTCCATATTTTATCGGGTGCACGTTTAGCGCTCCCGATGGGAGTATCCCCTGAGTCTAGGCGTGGATGCTTGCAACCGTGCGTAGACTCGAGAATGAACTACCCGATCGTTTTAATTTCCTTCAAATGCTCCAATCAGAGTCGATGCTTCTTGTGATATAATCAATGACGTAACCGCTACTGCGGTTTGATTGACAGGACTTGACCTGACGGGCCCACCCTATTTCTGCGTGGTCAGTTAGGAAATGACTAGTGCTTGTGCATTGACCGAGGCGTCTCCTCGATTTCCGCGCGTAGTGGGAGTAATGGGCCGCCGGTTTCTTCTCCTTAACTTAGACACGTGTACGACTGGATCTTCATCCACCCCTCCACGATCTCTAGAATTATGCCACGATCTCCAAGCAGCCTCCACCATAAATAGATAACCTTCTCCGTTTTCACTTTTTACGCTTCCTCATTACTCATCTTCCTCCTCAGTTCCTCCTCGCCATTGCTCCTGCTTCCGTGAGCTTCGGCCACCATGGGCAAGAAGAAGGGAGCCGCCGGTTCAAGCGCCTCCACAGGCGCGGCCAGGGTTGGCCTCGATTGGTGTGCCTCCAGCATTTCCAACCGCGAGGTGAACAAGCTGCGCATGCTTGGATTTATCTCATCTGCTGAGTCTGATATTCGCCTCCCAGGTTCTTCTTCTCGTCCAAAGCCCCCGAAGGGCTTTACTGTTATATTCGTTGCCTACTTGTTTCGTGGGCTTTCTCTCCCCGCCCACGAATTTCTCCGATCTTTCCTTTTCTTCTATGGGATCCAGCTCTGGCAGCTGACTCCCAATTTCATCCTCCATTTGTCCATCTTCATTACATTGTGCGAGGCCTTCCTCGGCATTGACCCCCACTGGGGCTTGTGGAGGAAGATCTTCTACGTCAAACACCACAACGCCAATGACGGTCCCCCCATTGTTGGCGGTGTCGGCTTTGTCGTCAGAAAGGAGGTCAATTGTCTTGACTATCCGATGAAGGAATCTGTCCAGGGCTGGCGATAGAAATGGTTCTATCTACCAGACATCCCAGCATCTGGACGGCGCTCCAACTTGCCTCCATTTGAATATGTTTCCTTTGCTGTGTTGAAGAAATCATGGCGGAACACCCTTATGAAAATGCCATTGCCGACCAACTGTACGAAAAGGTCATGGACCTGAAGAGTGCGGGAGGTTTGACGATGTGTGGCACTGAGGTAGTCTCGGTGTTCTTAAAATGTCGGGTGCAACCACTGATGTCTCGCCCTCATCAGTTGTGGATGTACACCGGCGAGAATGATAAGTCCAGAGTCAGCTTAGTCGACCTAACTGACGAAGAACTCCGCGACGAGGTACGACGCCTAACGCGCCTCAGCCAGAAGGACAACATTGTCCTGACTTCGGCTCGTCCTCCTATTGATCTCCAGCATCTTCCAGCCGAGGTAATTTCCCTTTAGTTTACTTCAATGGTCATTTCTATTTCAGCATTTTAACTTCGACAGCCCTTTTTCTTGTCGACAGGCCTCCACTGTCGCGCAATGTTATCCTCCTACACCCGAAAGCGGGGTGGAACCAGAGGATGATGATGACTCAGAGGAAACCGAAGACGGGCAGCATGATCTTGAGGACAGCGACGTCCAAGGCGACGAAGCCCCCGAGGATGATGCCCGCACTAGGGCTATGCGGCGCAGGAAGATTAATGAAGATTTGCTGACAACTGCTGAATCGAGTCCTAGCGGACAAGATGATGATGCTAACGTCATTGCGTCGCCCCCTCCTGCTGCGAAGAGTTCGACAGGTCTCTTTGCCGACGAAGACGACCTAGACCTGTAAGTTCTTATTCCCCTTTTGATTTTATCTTCTTTCAATTTACCTGAAATGTGCTTCCTTTTCTTTACAACCCTGACGATGATGATGAAGTCCCTCTCGCAAAGAGGGCAAAGTTACTTTCTGGTAGAGCTGAATCGGCGATGCAGTCGAATCCTTCGGCTACCGAGCTAACGCCACCTCAAAGAACAGTCGTGGCCAAGGTTCTTGTGTCAACGGTTAATCCTTCCGCCAGCGCCTTTACCGCTTTGACTACTCGTGATCATGTAAGTATAATATTTGACTCGGCATTCTTCTAGTTCTTGGTCCGATGATTGACTTCATCTGTCATGTAACTTATTATAATTTTCTTTCTTCTTTCCTGCAGCCGATTTTTGCCACAGTTGACGTTGTGGCCGATTTCGCTGATCAATTTACTCGTCTAGAGTCTGAAAATGCTCAGCTTCGTAAGGCCATCAAAACTTCAGCCGACCAAGTGCTGGAGGCCAATAGGCTTGTAGCCGATGCTCAGAATGAAAACATCCTGTTGAAGGATGAACTAAAGAAGCTGAAGAAGAAGATGAAGGATGAGCAAGAAGCTAGACGCGAAGCTGCCATTGCAGTCGATGAAAAAGAAGGCGCTCTTCGTGAATCCATCTCAAGCTTGCTGAGTAAGTTCCTTTTCACCTGTCATACATAATTTTCTGATACTATCTTCCAGTATGCTTATAAATAGTATTTCCAGATGCTACCGATATGCACATTGATCGTGCACGCATGATTCGAGAGGATTCTATGTCTGATGCTCTCTCACTCGCCACCGAATCCAATATCCAAGTCCAAGGTCTCTTGCAAAAGGCGAACGGAGCTTTGTCGAGGTTGTACTCGATGATATTCCCAAAATTGAGCCAGAACAAGACCCTTGGCGAGATGGTGGATACTTTCTTCATCGAATCTTCTGAGGCCATAGAGGTACTGAAGCGACGCTCCCGTCTCTTCGGGTCGGTTCTTACTTTCCAGTTGTTGATGGGGCACGAGCTAGGTTCTGATTTAGAGAAGTTATCCAAGACATTGCCCGTAGATGCCAACAACAGCTTAATCAACCTCGAGCCTCACAAGCAATCGGCAGTAATATGCGCTACCCAGCTCCTCAAGTTGGTTGATGAAGAGAAGAACAAAACTTCATCTAAGGCTGCAGCTGATGCTTCGTCGGGACAACCTTGAGAAAAAACTCTTACTTCATTATTGTAATTAAGCCAGAACAATTTAGCCTAGCTTTTATTTCATGCTAGCTTTGTTTCTAGTACCAACAATCCTTTTGAATGTAATATATATGTTCTCCCGATGGGAGTTTTTATTCATGCTTTCCTGAGTCGAAAATTGTGATGCAGATGCCTTCATCTTCTTCTCGTGCCGAACCTTCTCTGAATTCTTCGGTTGTCGATGAATTTGATCTTGTTCGACGCTTGCGTGACCAAATAACCCGGCTGAACAAAGACATAACCAACCTTCATGCCATGGCAGCACTGGTGAAAAGAAAAAGTGAAATTGCTACTGCAATCAAGCAGCACGCTCTGGATCGCCTTCGTGTTGCTACCGAAAGTCTAAGCTGTAAGCAACCGACCAATTTCTATCTTTTGTCATTTTATGATCTTCTGTTGAATCGATTCTTTCGTTCCACCAGTCGTAGCCTTCGATGAATCACAGGAGAATAGACGTATCCATGAAAAGGTTGCAGTAATGACCGACGCTGCTCACCCGAAACATGAATTATGGTCCAACCGGCAAAACTCTATAGCCATGGCTAAATTCGAACACCGAGCTGAAAAGGTGCACTATTATTTTTATAAGTACAACGCTCATCTTTCCATGGTGTGGAAAACAACCATGTTTCCGTTGGATCAAGCACCTGAGACTTTGGCTGCTTTATTCAATCGATTCAAGACTCTGGAAAGAATTCGGCTATTGGTGCGGAAAGAACTTCTTGTTGGGGCCGAACTTGCGCTTGCCTCAGTTCTAGCATGCCACCCGACCTTAGATTTGGAGGTCATAGCTAATGCCAACAAACGATTGGACCAATACTACTCCATAGTCAGGCATCCCGCATATGTCATTATTTCTCGGATGGAAACGGGAGTTGAAAGAGATTTGAAGGCCCGAGAAGATCAAGAAGCCCTGCAATAAAGTTTTGTGAGATTTTATTTAAGTAAAATTCTTGCATTTTAAGGAGTATCCCTATATACTTTCGATATGTCTTTTAAACATCATTTGTACTTGAACTTGTTAGTTCAATTTTTGGAAAGGGGTTTGTCGATGGCAACTGAGTGATCAAGTTAGTTTGCTCACTCGACGACTCTGTTGTAATAACATTATATGCAGAGTCGATTTGTAAATTTTGTATGAGCGACACCCTTCGAATGAACGAGGGATTTAGGCGCTTTTATTTATTTGGTCTCGTAACACGGTGCACCGGTATGAGCCTTGTTTGTAAGTAATATTAATTCCATCGACTGCAGCACTCGAGAATTTTCTTGAGGCTTGGATGGTTGAATGATGCGTCGATAATCATAGCTCCCGATGGGAGTAATAATTAATTATCGACACCGTATGAACTCCTCTCATCCCCCGAGTATTGTCGAGTTAGCCACACAATGAGCAGCTTTAGCCAAAGATCCCGACGAGAGTAATAATAATACGAACACCCGAACATCCGTTCGAGTGTAGAAGCAACAATAATTATGATGAATCGACAACTTTTATTTATAATAAGAAAGGGGCTGATAAACCTCCATGTATCAAATAAAGGGAAATAGAACTTTTAAGCATAAAATCGTCGCAGGTGTGCAACGTTCCATGGATTTCCAACATATTTGCCCAAAGCAGGATTTTTGAGACGATAAGCTCCTCCTGGTATTAGTTCAGTAATGATAAACGGCCCCTCCCAAGGGGATTCGAGTTTCAAACTTCTCTCTTCCTGCAATCGTAGGACCATGTCGCCAACGTTGAAGCTTCGGTTGCGAATTCGTCGACTGTGATAATTCCGTATTGCCTATTGATATACTGTTGTTCTGGCTAAGGCAATGTCTCGGGCTTCATCAAGAAGATCTACAGCATCTTTCCATGCATGAATGGAAGCTGTTTCTGTGTATGATGTGACTCGCGAGGAGTTTCGAAATGGACATCGGCTGGCAAAACTGCTTCGGATCCATGAACAAGGAAGAAAGGAGTGTAATGAGTCGATCTATTTGGTGTAGTCCGTAAGCTCCATAATACAGATGGTAGTTCTTCAACCCAGGCTTCGGCTGCACCTGTGAGGCGTTTTTTGATGCCATCACATATTAACCCATTGATCCTTTCTACTTGACCGTTGGTTTGAGGATGTGCTACGGAAGAAAATTTGAGTTTGATATCACTATCATCACAGAATTTACGGAATTATTTGGAGTCTAAATTAGTTCCATTGTCTGTAATGATACTATGAGGCATACCAAAACGACAAGTTATTCCCTTAAAAAACTGAACAACAGTTTTAGTTGTTTGATCTCTAACTGGGACAACTTCGATCCATTTGGTGAACTTATCAACTGCGACCAACAGATACGTGTGTCCTCCAGGCGATCATCTCGGCAGCGGACCAACTTGATCGAGTCCCCATTGCGCAAAGGGCCAAGCCAGAGGTATTGTCATCAAGTCCGTCGCAGGTGTGTGCGGTTTTGGTGCGAAGCGTTGGTAGGGGTCACATTTTCTCACCAGTTCGCGAGCGTCGGATGCTGCTGTTGGCCAATAAAACCCTGCCCTAAAAGCTTTGGCTACAAGAGCCCTGCTACTTGCATGATGACCACAAGTTCCTTCGTGTATCTCTCGTAATAGAGCTTTTTCATCGTTAATGGCAATGCACCGCTGAAAGATGCTAGAGATACTACGCTTATAAAGTTCACCATCCACTATGGTAAATGCCTTGGATCTACGCACGATGCGCTTAGCCTCCATTAAATATGCTAAAAAAGGTTCCGTCCACAATGGTTCAAGGAGAAGAACTTGCTTTGCAGATTGCGACGGAAGATCTTCGACATCTTCTTGGATCCCAGCTTCTGAGTTAGCAGTCGATGCTTTTGGAGGTGTCGAAACCTTTTCCTTAATTGATCGTTGAGAAATAACTTCATAGAAGACACCATCTGGAATAGGGGAACATGTCGACCCTATGTTTGCCAAAGCATTGGCTTCCTCATTGCTAGCTCTGCCGATATGTTTTAACTCGCAACCTTCGAACTTGGCTTCCATGGACTGGTACACTTGTCGATAGGCGATCATGTTGTCACTGACCGCGTCACATAAATTCATAGACCGATGTACCACAAGATTCGAATCTCCATATATTTCCAAACGGGTTGCACCGCATGCTTTAGCCATGCGCATCCCGTGCAACAGCGCCTCATACTCCGCTTCATTATTTGTCGGCAGTGGAAAATTCATCCTTAGGATATACTTCAGCTTGTCCCCTTGCAGCGAGACCAAAACTACCCCTGCTCCTGCGCCCATACTTCGCTTCGATCCATCGAAATACATCGTCCAGGATCCAGACATATCGGGTGTTGCCGGTATATGCGATTGTATCCAGTCGGCCAAGAACTCAGGAAGAACCTGAGATATAATGGTTGTCCGATTGACGTAAGTTATATCATGTGGTGCAATCTCGATAGCCCATTAAGATACCCTGCCCGTAGCCTCTGGGTTGGTGAGTATATTCTTTAATGGTGCTTCGGTTACCATGATGATCGGGTGTTCTACAAAATAATGTCGTAATTTGCGCGTTGTCCTCCAAACGGGATACGCCAGCTTCTCATGATGGGGATATCTCTGCTTCGCTGGTGTAAGTACCTTGCTGAGGTAGTATACTCTGTGAATTTTCCCTGCTTCTGCTCGCTCCACACCACTAATACTGTGCTGAAGACCTGCACTGTTGCGGCTATGTACATAAGCATCGGTTCTTTTTCCTGCGGAGTTACAAGTACTGGAGATGTCGACAGGATCTTTTTAAGGTTATCGAAAGATTCCTGTGCTTCAGTTGTCCGCTCGAACTTTTCTGACTTCTTCATGAACTGGTAGAACGGCATGGCTTTTTCCCCCAATTTGGCGATAAACCTGCTAAGCGCTGCCAACCGACCCGCCAACTTCTGCACTTGGTGTAGATTTTTTGGCGGTTCCATGTCGAGGATTGCCTTGATTTTTGAAGGATTGGCTTCTATCCCTCTAGCCGAAATAAAGTACCCTAGTACCTGTCCTCCTGGTACCCCCAAAAAAACATTTCTTCGGGTTCAGCTTTATCTTGTACCTGTCGAGGTTGTCGAAAGTTTCCCTCGGGTCGTCGATGAGGGTAGCTGCATTTTTGGTTTTGACCACAATATCATCAATGTAGACTTTGATATTCCGGCCAATCGGCTCTCCAAGACATGCCTGCATACACCGCTGATACGTTGCACCCGCGTTTTTTAATCCGAACATCATAACGTTGTAACAATAAACTCCGTGCGGAGTTATGAACGCGGTTAACTCCTGATCCTCCTTCTTGAGCTTGATCTGATTATATCCTGAATACGCATCGAGGAAGGAGAGACGGTCTCAACCTGCTGTGAAATCGACTATCTGGTCAATGCAATGCAGCGGAAAGTGATCCTTTGGACAATGCTTGTTGAGACTTGTGTAATCGATACACATGCGAAGAGCTGTCGTATCTTTCTTCGGCACCATGACTGGGTTAGCTACCCACTCGGCGTCCTTGAGCTCCCGAATAAATCCAGCCTTGCGGAGCCGATCAACTTCTTTGCCAATAGCTTTTCTTTTCGGTTCTGAGAAGCGACGTAACGTCTGTTGTACAGGTTTAGCTTTGGGGTCAACATTGAGGGCGTGCTCGCGAGTTCCCTGGGAATACCTGGCATGTCGGATGGTTCCCATGCAAATATTTCCCAGCGCTCACGGAGGAACTCGATGAGCGCGCCTTCCTATGCGACAGTAAGGTCTGCCGACGTGTTGACCGTTTTCTTCGGGTCAGAAGGGTGTACTTGTTGTTTCTTTACCTCCTTGGCGATGTCAAACTCATCGGATTTGACGTTCCGATTATCGGCTGGGGGCTGCGCGTGATCTGTAACAACGTCGAGTGCATTGAGCTCCTCCTTTGCACCGAACTTTGAGGCAATCTTCTGGCACTCCCTGTCGCAATTATCAGAGCGAGAAAAGCTGCCGTGAACGGTTATTGTTGTCCCGTTATTGCCTGGCATCTTCAGCTTCAAGTATGCATAGTGAGGTACCCGCATAAATTTGGCAAACGCTGGTCTGCTGAGAATTGCATGATATTGCGATTCCCAATCGACTACTTCAAATTCAAGTTTCTCCTTCCTGAAGTTGCTAGGTGCCAAAAACTACATCCATTGATATTTTACCAAGGGGATAAGAGGGTCGGTCGGGATAATGTCGTGGAAACCTGTGTCAGATTCTTTTAACATATCAACTGTTAAACCCATTGCCCTCATTGTGCTTGCGAACAACAAGTTCATGCCGCTTCCTCCATCCATAAACACCTTGCTCATATTGTAACCTCCGATCTGCGCTTCAAGAACTAAGGCAGCATGACCAGGTCTTAGAACGGCTGTCGGGTGATCTGCCTTGCTGAATGATATGCTCTGGTCTGACCAGTCGATATACTCGGGACTTCGGCCATAGAAACCTCTGCGTACTTCACCTCTCGCGAGAATTCCTTGGCTTCTCTCTTTGAAAAACTTGTTTTATGGATCATGTTAACATGTCCTCGAGGCGTCGGATATACCTCGGTTGGAACGTACACATCTCCTTCCTCCGACACGTAGTGCTGTGGTTGATGATTATACTCTGCCGCCTTCTTTTCTACAGAAAGGGTCCTTGCCGCTGCCTCAGCCCTGAGTTCATCACAGAAGCTATGGATTTCAAGGAACTGCCGATAATCTTTAAGCAAATGGGAGGCTTTTTCGAGATTGTCCTTTGGGTCAATATAGGAATGTAAATAACATGGTGCTTCAAGTTGCTCTGTAGCCGATAAGTAAGGTGTGCGAAGGCGGTTCTTGCTTGATTGCACACCACAGCTTCCTTGTTCGTACAACAGAGGATGACTCGCAACTTGCTCCTCTTCTTCACGGTGTGAATCCCTTCATCTCTTCCTTTTCTCCTCTCTGCTACCGAAACTGCCTCGGCTGCTCTCGCCGTAATTCCTTGGTAAAACTACCGGAGCTGCTGGTGGTGCGATGTCGTCTGGGGCCGAAGTTCTTGGGATTGACGCGTTTGAACTAGGTAGTTGAAGGAATCCTCTGGAGTCGATGATGAAGTGAACACCACCGAAGGTTATCTCCATGTTGCCGTGCGACCCTGAATAGGTCGGATGCGGAGCCTCAGCGTGTGGTGTGTACTCGAAGGATCTGCAGCGAACCGAGTTTCTTGGACTTGGCGGCGTTGGCGATTCCAGCACGAACACCGCAGATGTGACCGGAACTGCCGATGACATGCCTTGTGCCGACAGTTTTCCCACGGACAGCGCCAATTGTCGATGGTGCTCCCCGGCAATGCCCTCCATAGGGGGCTTAGGGTAGATGGAATCCTGTAGGCTGACATGAGACATCGGTTATCAAACAAGCGGGGAGAGCGATTTAACCAGGTTCGGGGCCCTCGATGAGGTAAAACCCTTACGTCCTGCTTGTCTGATCTTGATTGCTGAAAATATCGGTTACAATGGGGTGCCAAAGGTTTCGGCTGTGACTTTCGTCGAGAGGCTAAGTTCTATGATGACCTAGCTCTAAACTTACGGTGGTTGAAGGCTATTGATTATCTGTCCCTTGGCAGCCCCTCTCCTGGCCCTTATATTGGGGGCCAGGTTTCGAGAGATCTATCCGGGTACTACTAGGTTACAAAAAGTCCTAGGTCTAATCTGTCCTTATGTTCTCTGTATTCTTTCCTTGTTCTTCAAGAATCTTCCTCGGTAACCAACGCAGCGGCCCACCTGGCCATCGAGTAATTTCATGGGCCCCTGGTTGTGCCGTAAGAGGTAGTGCAACATTAGTTACCCGAAGGGTAATGCCCACATCACACTTATTAAAAAATATTATTATTCATCAAACAACCTGACTTTACTAATTGTCCGAGTAAAGTGAACCATCTAAGCAAATTTGCACAAACACAAACAATAAGACATGAAAATAGCAAAGTTACATTAAAGCTCCTCGAAGTTTACATTTCCTTTTGCATTTGCACATTCAACTTGATCTCTCTTAAAGAAACCGTGGAAGAGAAAAGCCGCTAGGAGCTGGACTAACCACAAATTGGTGGTCGTATTGGCGAGAAAGAAAGCCACGGGCCCTGATACGTCTCAAACGCATCTATAATTTTTGATGCTCCATGCTTGTTTTACACCAATTCATATATGTATTGCTCATACTTCGTTGCACTTTTATACATTTTCCGGCACTAACCTATTAACAAGATGCCACAGTGCCAGTTCCCTGTTTTCTGCTGTTTTTGTATTTCAGAAAAGTTGCATAGGAAATATTCTCGGAATTGGACGAAACAAAATCCAAAGTCAATATTTTACCATAAAGAAGACAAAGTCCAGAGGGAGTCGAAGGGGGGCAGCAGGGCGGCCACACCTGCCCTAGGCGTGGCCTAGCCCTGGCCCGCGCCTAGGGGTGGTGTGGGCCACCCTGGCCTCCACCGATACCGCCCCTCCGCCTATTTATTCATGACCTCGGGAAAACCCTGGATACCCAAGCCTCCATCCATGAAAAGTTCCGTTGCGGCCGCCATCGGAGACCCTAGCTCGGGAGGGTTCTGAAGCTCTTCCCGGCACCCTGCCGGAGGGGGAAATCATCGGAGGCATCTACATCGCCATGCCCGCCTCCGGAGTGATGCGTGAGCAGTTCATCCCTGGACTATGGGTCCATAGCAGTAGCTAGATGGTTGTCTTCTCCAATTTGTGCCTCATGTTTAGATCTTGTGAGCTGCCCTACATGATCAAGATCATCCTTATGTAATCCTACATGTTGTGTTTGTTGGGATCCGATGAATATTGTATACTATGTTGAGATCGATATTATTCATGTCATATGTTATTTTGCATGCTCTCCGTTGCTAGTAGATACTCTGGCCAAGTAGATGCTTGTAACTCCAAGAGGGGGTATTTATGCTTGCTAGTACGTTCATGCCTCTAGTAATCTGGGAGAGTGACAGTAACTTCTAAGATTGTAGATGTGATGTTGCTACTAGGGAGAAAACAATAATGTTTTATCCAAGGGTAATTCTATTATTTACTTTACACACATTGCTTAATGCGATAATCTGTTGCTTGCAACTTAATACTGGAAGGGGTTCGGATGATAACCGGAAGGTGGATTATTAGTCATAGACGCAGTTGGATTACGGTCAATGTATTATGTTGTAATGCCCAAACGAATCCCATAGTAATCATCTTGTCATGTATGGTCGATGTCAATTGCCTAGCTGTAATTTGTTCACCCAACATGCTATTTATCTTTATGGAGAGACACCTCTAGTGAATTGTGGACCCTGGTCCTTTCCTTTACAATGATAAATTCATCAACTGCAATTCTTCTCTGTTACTTACTGCAAAGCTCTGTTCTCTTTAATTACGCAAACATCTCCTTCCACTCGATACATTTAATCCTTTGTGTTCAACAAAACCGATGAGATTGACAACCTCACTGTAAGTTGGGGAAAAGTATTTTTGGTTGTGTTGTGTGCAGGTTCCACGTTGTTGCTGACATTGGTAGTGCGCATTGCCACTACTCAGCTAGCAACACCTTCAGAAGTCACGCCTTTCTCCTACTGGTCGGTTAAACCTTGGTTTCTTACTGAGGGAAAACTTGCTACTGTGCTCATCATACCTTCCTCTTGGGGTTCCCTAACAGTTTAAAGTCGGCGTTATGATAAGCACCATCAAGCCCACAGACACAAAAGAGCAAGCCATGTGAACCATTGACCAGATAAAATTGACACTACTTTTGCCACCGACATGACAAATATAATGTCAAAATACAAGAATCTATTGTATATATGAACACACTACCACATTATATATCTATCATGTCAGTTAACTGCTCTCAGATTGTTGTTAGAAGATTTCGCTCAAGCTACTGGTTTGTGTGTGAATTATGCCAAATCTTGTCTGATCCCCATCAAGGTTTCTGAGGAACATTTGCATTCTCTTGCAGCTACGTTTGGCTGTGCGGTTGGTCAATTACCATTCACATATCTTGGGCTCCCTTTGGGTGTGACTAAACCTACTATCCAGGATCTTTCACCTCTGGTTGGTTTGGTGGAAAGGAGGCTAAATGCGAGCGCCCGCTTTCTTGGTTATGGTGGACGTCTGGAGTTTGTAAGATCAATGCTTTCAACCTTACCTTCCTTTTATATGTCATCTCTTAAAATTCAGAAGACGGTGATTAACATTTGTAATAGAGCACAAAGACATTGTCTTTGGGCCAAGGATGAAGATTCCTCGTCGGTGAATGCGTTGGCAGCTTGGTCTCTGGTTTGCCGCCCCAAGAAGCATGGGGGGTTGGGGGTGTTAAATCTTGAGCTTCAAAATAAAGCGCTGCTTATGAAACAGTTGAACAAATTTTATTCTCGAGCAGATGTCCCTTGGGTCAAATTAGTATGGTCTTTATACGGGGACAGTGTACCACATACTAAATCTCGGAGAGTATCATTTTGGTGGAAGGATATCTTCAGTTTGGTGGATGAATATAGGAGCATTTCTCAGTGCAAAATTGGAAATGGTTCCTCGGTTTTATTCTGGAAGGATTTTTGGGCCGATGGGGAGATTCTTTGTGATAAATACCCACGTCTTTTCTCATATGCACTAGATGAAGATGTCTCTGTGGCGTCTTTAGCTTCAAATGATGATATTACCTCTTGCTTCTCACTACCACTCTCTGTTGAGGCGTTCCAAGAACTCCAGGAAGTGAGCCAGATTGTGCAAGCAACTACCATTGATGGTGATGTGGTGGATCAGAGGGTCTTTGTGTGGGGAGCCAAATACACTCCGTCCAGCTACTATAATTTCTTATTTAGGCAGGTTCCTGTGGATGAAGTGCTTAGTGCAATTTGGTCTTCTAAGGCTTTGCCTAAACTTAAGGTCTTCCTTTGGCTGTTGATGCATGATCGGTTGAACACCCGAGATATTATGATTCGTAAGAATTGGAATGTGGACATAGGTCCGGCTTGTGTTCTTTGCAATACTGCACATATCGAGACAAGGAATCATCTGTTCTTTGAGTGTGAGTTTGCGATCAATTGCTGGAATACGGTGAATATTCAGTGGGAGACAAACTTAACTTCTTCGGATATGCTTCTCCTAGCTAAGTCTACCTTTCAAGGTCCTTGTTTTTTGGAGGTGGTGGCTTGTGTATCTTGGAACATTTGGAAGATTAGGAACGAGCTCATATTCCAATCAATCCCAGCTTCTTTTGTTCGGTGGAGAAGGAATTTTCAGAGCGATCTTTGGGTTCATAAGTTCAGAATTAAGGCGACTTCAGTTCAACCACTTATTGACTGGTTGTTGACTATTCCATCCTAGTTTTTATGTATTTCCCTTTTCTTTTTTTCCCACCGTGATGTAATCTGTTTAAAACTTTGGGACTTTTAGTCCTTGTACAGTTCCTTTTGCCATATATATAGAAAATTACACCGTAGGGGTTTCCCTACGGTAAAGGTGTCAAAAAAAATATATCTATCATGTCACAAACACTTAATTATAGTATGGCACACAATATGAAAAGTTTTTTTTTGAGAGTGTCCGCCTTTATTAATAATCAATAACCATTGGAATACATAAATTCTCAGGCGGAGTAAAAAGCCAGACTTGGTGGCCAAGATCATCTACAACTACCTCCTCGCTAAGCAATGAGCTTCCTTATTGGATTTCCGTCGTTTATGGCAGAATACGACAACATGAAACTCTAAACTCAACACCTTGATCTCCCGCGTAATGTGGGCATGGACTACCATAGTTCCCTGCTCCAGGCTCTTGATCAGGTTTGCACAGTCGCTCGCCACCCTAACCGACCGGGCGTTGATATTATATGCTAGAGCTATTGCTTATCGACACGCGAGGACCGGTGAAAGGGCATTTCTCCCATAATGTATTTTTGTGTGTTTGTTGACAATCTAAAAGATAATTAACCATGCACTAGTTTTTTCTAGATCATAGATTTGAAAAGAGTGTCACGGTTGTCGCACCCTCAAAAGTGAAAAGAAGATTGGAGCCCGTAGTGTTGTGGTGAAGTGTCTACTGGTGCTCCAAGATTTAGTACAGGGGTTGGCGTCGAATGATGGATGAGAGAAACCACAATATGTATAGCTGATGTAGCTTCCAGGCCGGAGACTCCGCACTCATGCCGGAGACTCTGGTCTCCTGACCGAAGACTGCGGTAAAGTTTTCGGAGAAGTCCCCGGTTCCTGCCGCCTCATGTTCTGGTGGGGGGATGTGTGGAGACTTCGGGATGGACCGGAGACTCCGGGGTGGAGATTCCGGTGTCGAAGAACGCAGGACCGGAGACTCCGGTATCAAACATCGGAGACTTCGGTCTAAGTGATTTGCACACCGGAGACTCCGGTGTTTGACATCGGAGACTCCGGTCCAAGTGAAGCTGCAACGGCTACATTTATTATGGGGGTATAAATAGCACCCTTCTTATCCAAATGAAGGTTGCCGATTCTACTCTCTCTCCTCCATTGTTCCAAAGCTCAAAACTTATAGATCTCCCTTCCTAGCCACTCAAACTTGTTGATCTCTTGGGAATCAAGGGAGGAACCCTAGATCTACACTCACCAAAGGGATTTGAGTATCCCACTTGTTTGTAGAAGATTCATGTTGTGAAACCATAGCTTTGTGAGAAGTCGCCCTTAGAGCTTGCTTTGTGTTATAAAAGCTTCATGGTCGGTTGTTGGGAGACTCCAATTGAGTTGTGGATGTGTACCCAACCTTTGTGTAAAGGTGCCAGTTGAGACCTTAAGGCAACCACTTAGTGGAGCGTGAGCTAGGCCTCCGTGCGGCGCTCACCGGAGAATAGGGTGAGTCCTTTGTGGCGTTGGTAGGCCTTCATGGCACCACACCCTTCAACGTAGAAGTACTTCTCTTTACAAGGAATGAACTACGGGAATCATACCCTTGTGTCTCCGCATTATCCACCTCAGTTACTTCTATCCTTTACCGCACTTTACTACTTGTAACTTGTATCTTGTATTGTGTACTGCTTGCTTGCATCTTGTCATATATGTAAATTTACATAGTTGCATATCTAGATAATTTACCTTTGTGTCAAGCCTAAATTGGAAAAATTATTAAATTTTGATTAAGCACCTATTCACCCTCCTCTAGGTGCCATACAATCCTTTCAGCCGGCCTCCGGTGTCCTCGCTTTGGTTTGCCTGGGAAGACCACCGTTGAGGCTCCTGCAAACACGCCGCCATCACTCCTCGGTACCGCACCCCGGGCGGTGCTCTTGCTCACAGCCGCCTCAACTTTTATATTTATCATCCCGAACAGCATGTGCTATTGGTTTCGTCTTACCAGTGTCGTTGGTCAACTTCAGAAGCTCTGAACATATACCGTGGGCTTTGGTAGTGTTGCTCATGGATCGCATTTCTTCTCGCATGACAAATCGACCACAGAGTCACAAAAACCATTGCCTGATCATCAGATTTTAGTGGCTCCATCAGGTTCGCAAGCCACAAACTTGCATCTCCCTCATCGGACCTGCACAGATGTCTGGTTATGTCATTGTCGACCAGCGCCCAGACGCACCTAGGCATGGTGCAATCTAAGAGCGTGTGTCTCCATGAATCCGCTGCTCCACATAGCTGGCAACAATCATCATCCGCCATTCTATGATGATTTCTGACATCATTAGTTGGCAGTGATTGCTTGGCGAGACGCCACAAGAACATATTCACTTTAGAAGGTACTTTAGTACACCATAGACTGCTCCACTATTTTTCAGTCTGCTCTCCATTCGAGGCACCTGCTCGTCCCTCTAACCAAGCCACTTTCCTCTCCCTTGTGAAAACCAACATACAATAAGCTGACCTCACAAAGAAAAAATATCCGCGGTCGTAGAGCCATGCCCAGATGTCCAATGACCGCTGCTGCTCAAAGGAATCTACAAGATAATTTATACGTCCATCGGCAGTAGATATTGACGGAGCTTTTCTTCATTCCAGGTGGTTGTTGGTGTGTCGATGAAGGTTGACACGGTCAATGGAGGTTCCCTGGCTAGGCACGCCATAGGACGAAGTCCACCATCACGAGGAATCTAGTTGTCATTCCAAGGATCGATAGTCTCGCCCGTTCCGTCTCTACGGATCAAGCCGTAGTTCAGGACTTGTACTCCCTCGTGGATTGCCCTCCATACTTATGAGGGTGATGAACAGACGCTTTCTCCAAGCATCTCCCCTTCTGGATAATACATGGCTTTCAAAACCCTAGCACTGAGCGACTCAGGGTTCTGCACCATACGCCATCCCTGGGGGATAACAAAGCTAGGTTAAAGAGCTCAATGTCCCTAAACCCCAACCCTCCCAGTTCTTTTGGTTTGCACATATCCTTGCAAGAAATCCAACACGTTTTCCTTTCTCCATCACGACTACCCCACCATAATTTCCTAAGCATCGAGTTGATGTGTTCACATAGTTCCCTTGGTAGTTTAAAGCACGCCATAGAAAAGATAGGCATGGCTTGGAAATAGATTTTATGAGAATATCCTTGCCCCCAGGACAAAAGCCTCTCCATCCAACCTTGTATGTGTTTCCAGATTCTGTCCTTCAAATATTTAAAAGCTCCATGATACGTCTCCAACGTATCTATTATTTCTGAAGTTCCATGCTAGTTTTATGACAATACCTACATGTTTTGTTCACGCTTTATATCATTTTTATGCATTTTCTGGAACTAACCTATTAACAAGATGCCGAAGTGCCAGTTCCTGTTTTCTGCTGTTTTTGGTTTCAGAAATTCTACACAGGAAATATTCTCGGAATTGGACGAAACAAAAGCCCAAGGCCTTATTTTCCACGGGGTGTTCCAGAACACCGAAGGAGAGACGGAGAGGGTCCACGAGGTGGCCACCCCACCTGGCGGCGTGGCCAAGAGGGGGGGCGCCCCCAGCTATGGGGTGGGCCCTCGGGACCCCTCCGAGGCTGCCCTTCCGCCTATATATTCTTCCAGGAGTAAAAACCCTAAATTAATCAGTCATATTCCACGAAGAGTTACGTAGCCGCCGCCATCGCGCCAAGTTCGGGGACAGTCTCTGTTCCGGCACGCCGGGACGGGAATTGCCCCCGGAATCCATCTCCATCGACACCACCGCCATCTTCATCGTCGTTTTTGTCTCCCATGATGAGGAGGGAGTAGTTCTCCCCGAGGCTGAGGGCTCTATGATGTCTACTCACGCTTCTTTTCCTGTAGACAGTGTTGGGCCTCCAAGAGCAGAGGTTTGTAGAACAACAACAAGTTTTCCCTTAAGTGGATCACCCAAGGTTTATCGAACTCAGGGAGGAAGAGGTCAAAGATATCCCTCTCAAGCAACCCGCAATCACGATACAAGAAGTCTCTTGTGTCCCCAACACACCTAATACACTTGTCGATGTATAGGTGCACTAGTTCGGCGAAGAGATAGTGAAATACAAGTAGTATGGATGTATGAGTGGTAATAGCAATCTGAATAAAATATGGCAGCGAGTAAACATGCAACGGAACAGTAAGTAAGCGGTGATTCTATGTATTGGAAACAAGGCCTAGGGATCATACTTTCACTAGTGGACACTCTCAACATTGATCGCATAATAAATAATAACTTCTCTCATTTGTGCTACATACACTCTTTTGTTGGATGACAAACACCATTCGTTGTTTAGGGCTACAAGAGCTCCCTCAAGCCGGAGTTAACAAGCGGCACAATATTCGGCATTCATATTTAAGTAACCTTAGAGCATAATAGATCTTTGCAAAATAAACCGAGTACTAACATAGCATACACACTGTCACCATTACCTATGAAGGGGGAATAGATCACATCAATACTATCATAGTGATAATCAACTCCATAACCTACAAGAGATTATGATCATAATCTACGACAAGAACCACACGATGCACACACTGTCACCTTTACACCATGCAGGAGGAATAGACTACTTTAATAACATCACATGAGTAGCACATAGACTAGTAGCGATACAAAGCTCATCATATAGATCTCAATCATGCAAGCAATTCACGAGATCATTGTATTGGGGTACGAGAGAGAGATTAACCACATAGCTACGGTAGAGCCCCAGCCGGGGAGAACTACCCCTCCTCATCATGGGAGACAGCGATGGCGGTGAAGATGGCGGTGGTGTCGATGGAGAAGCCTTCCGGGGGCACTTCCCCATCCCGGCGGCGTCGAACAGAGACTCTTGTCCCCAGATCTTGGCGATGGCGGCGGCTCGGAAGGTTTCTCGTACCGTGGCTTATTCGTATAGGGTTTTCGCGATGGAGTCCTTAAGTAGGCGGAAGGGCAGCCTCGGAGGGGCCCTGGTGGGGCCACACACTAGGGGGGCGCGCCCATGGCCTTGGCCGCGCCGCGCCGCCCTGGCGTGTGGGCCCCCCAGGCTCCGGTGTATCTCCTGTTCTGAAGCTTCAGAAAAAAGATGTCGGGCGTTGATTTCGTCCAATTCCGAGAATATTTCCTTACTAGGATTTCTGAAACCAAAAACATCGAAACAGAACCGGCACTTGGCATCTCGTCAATAGGTTAGTTCCGGAAAATGCATCAAAACGATATAAAGTGTGAACAAAACATGTAGGTATTGTCATAAAACAAGCATGGAACATCAGAAATTATAGATACGTTGGAGACGTATCAAGCATCCCCAGCTTAGTTCCTACTCGCCTCGAGTAGGTAAACGATAACACAAATAATTCTGAGGTGACATGCTACCAACATAATCTTGATCAACATTATTGTAAAGCATATGAGATGAATGCAGCGATTCGAAGCAATGATGAAGACAATGAGTAAACAACTGAATCATATAACAAAGACTTTTCATGAATAGTATTTTCAAGACAAGCATCAATAAGACTTGCATAAGAATTAACTCATAAAGCAATAAATTCTTAGTAAAAAGCTTTGAAACAACACAAAGGAAGATATAAGTTTCAGCGGTTGCTTTCAACTTCAACATGTATATCTCATGGATATTTGTCAACATAGAGTAATATAAGTTGCAATAAGTAAACATGTAAGAATCAATGCACACAGTTAACACAAGTGTTTGCTTCTAAGATAGAAAGGAGTGGGTAAACTGACTCAACATAAAGTAAAAGAATGGCCCTTCGCAGAGGGAAGCATGGATTACTATTTTTGTGCTAGAGCTTTTATTTTGAAAACATAGAAACAATTTTGTCAACGGTAGTAATAATTCATATGTGCTATGCATAATACTTCCTACAAGTTGCAAGTCTCATGCATAGATTACTAATAGTGCTCGCACCTTGTCCTAATCAGCTCGGAAAACACGGATTATCATCGCATAACATATGTTTCAACCAAGTGTCACAAAGGGGTACCTATGCCGCCCGTACAAAGGTCTAAGGAGAATGCACGCATTGGATTTCTCGCTTTTGATTATTCTCAACTTAGACATCCATACCGGGACAACATAGACAACAGATAATGGACTCCTCTTTTAATGCTTAAGCATTCAACAACAAATAATATTCTCATAAGAGATTGAGGTTGTATGTCCAAATTGAAACTTTCACCATGATACATGGCTTTAGTTGGCTGCCCAATGTTCTTCTCTAACATATGCATACTCAAACCATTTGATCATGAAATCGCACTTACTTCAGACAAGACGAACATGCATAGCATCTCACATGATATCCAACAAAGGTAAAAAGTTGATGGCGTCCCCAGAAACATGGTTACCGCTCAACAAGCAACTTATAAGAATTAAGACACATAACTACATATTCATCACCACAATAGTTTTTAAGCTATTTGTCCCATGAGCTATATATTGCAAAGATAAAGGAATGAAATTTTAAAGGTAGCACTCAAGTAATTTACTTTGGAATGGCAAAAATACCACATAGTAGGTAGATATGGTGGACACAAATGGCATGGGTTTTGGCTCAAGGTGTTTGGATGCACGAGAAGCATTTCCTCTCAGTACAAGGCTTAGGCTAGCAAGGTTGTTTGAAGCAAACACAAGTATGAACAGGTACAACAAAACTTACACAAGAACATATTGCAAGCATTATAAGACTCTACACTGTCTTCCTTGTTGCTCAAACACTTTACCATAAAATATCTAGACTTAGAGAGACCAATCATGCAAACCAAATTTTAACAAGCTCTACGGTAGTTTTCCATTAATAGATTAAACTACATGATGCAAGAGCTTAAACATGATCTATGAGAGCTCAAAACAATTGCCAAGTATCAAGTTATTCAAAACCATATGAAGCATTTTCTGATTCCAACCAAATAGCAACAAGTGAAGCGATCAACTTTCGCCCTTGAACATTAGAAGCACAACTAAGAACACAAGTGTTCCATATGAAAAAGCGGAGCGTGTATCTCTCCCACACATGAGCATGAATTTATTCAGAGAATGAAAATAACAAAACGAAAATAAAAGCACACATACGCTCCAAGTAAAGTACATAAGATGTGACGGAATAAAAATATAGTTTCACTAGAAGTGACCTGATAAGTTGTCGATGAAGAAGGGGATGCCTTGGGAATCCCCAAGCTTAGATGCTTGAGTCTTCTTAAAATATGCAGGGATGAACCACCGGGGCATCCCCAAGCTTAGACCTTTCACTCTTTTTGATCATAGTATATCATCCTCTTCTCTTGACCCTTGAAAACTTCCTCCACACCAAACTTCAAGCAAACTCATTAGAGGGTTAGTGCATAATAAAAATTCACATATTCAGAGGTGACACAATCATTCTTAACACTTCTGGACATTGCACAAAGCTTCTGAAAGTTAATGGAACAAAGAAACTCATTCAACATAGCAAAAGCGGAAATAAAAGGCAGAACCTGTCAAAAACAGAACAGTCCGTAAAGACGAATTTTGCAGAGGCACTTAACTTGCTCAGATGGAAAAACTCAAAACTAATGAAAGTTGCGTACATATCTGAGGATCACGCACGTAAATTTTCAGATTTTTTCGACTCTTCTATAGAGAGATCTGCACGAATTCGTGACAGACAGCAAATTGTTTCTGCGCAGCAATCCAAATCTAGCATCAACTTTACCATAGAGACTTTACTTGGCACAAAAACATGATAAGGAGAGGTTGCTACAGTAGTAAAAAACTTCCAAGACTCAACAAAACAGTAGCAAAATAAACACATGGGTTATCTCCCAAGAAGTTCTTTCTTTATAGCCATTAAGATGGGCTCAGAAATTTTAATGATACTCTCGCAAGAATCAAGAGTTGAAGCAAAAGAGAGCATCAAGAAGCAAATTCAAAACACATTTAAGCCTAACCCACTTCCTATGAAAAGGAATCTTGTACACAAATAAATTCATGAAGAACAAAGTGGCAAGCATAGAAAAGCAACACAAGCGCAATTTCAAGATTCTCAACATAAAGGGGGAAACTTAATATTATTAAGATGCATATAACCATGTTTTCTCTCATAATAACTTTCAGTAGCATCATGAAAAAATTCAACAATATAACTATCACATTAAGCATTCTTGTCATGAGCCACATGCATAAAATTATTACTCTCCACATAAGCATAATCAATTTTATTAGTTGTAGCGGGAGCAAATTCAACAAAGTAGCTATCATTATTATTCTCATCAAGTGTAGGAGGCATAGTATAATCATAATAAAATTCACTCTCCATAGTAGGCGGCACCAAAGACCACTATCATTATAATCATCATAAATAGGAGGCAAAGTATCATCAAAGAAAATTTTCTCCTCAATGCTTGGGGGACTAAAAATGTCATGCTCATCAAAACCAGCTTCCCCAAGCTTAGAATTTTCCATATCATTAGCAACAATGGTGTTCAAAGCGTTCATACTAATATCATTGCTACTAGCATGCAAATAAGATTCCATAGGTTTTTAAATTTTCGCAGCAAACAATCCATGTCTTAACTCAGGAAATAGAATAAGAAGCTTACCGTTGTTTTCCATTATGCCTAACTAGTGTAAACAAGAAACCAAAAGATGCAATTGCAGGATCTAAAGGAAATAGCTTCGAGCACTTACTACGGCGATAGAAAATAACTTAGTTACTGGGACCGGAGTATGAGTGCCTTTTACCTTTCCTCCCGGCAACGGCGCCAGAAAATAGCTTGCTGTCCACAATGGCGCGTGGTTGACGTGGGAGGTTTGATGGCTGTTGACGGGCTTGATGGAGTGTCTTGATTCATCCCCGGCAACGGCGCCGAACATAGCTTGATGTCTACTCACGCTTCTTTCCTGTAGACAGTGTTGGGCCTCCAAGAGCAGAGGTTTGTAGAACAGCAAGTTTTCCCTTAAGTGGATCACCCAAGGTTTATCGAACTCAGGGAGGAAGAGGTCAAAGATATCCCTCTCAATCAACCCTGCAATCATGATACAAGAAGTCTCTTGTGTCCCCAACACACCTAATACACTTGTCGATGTATAGGTGCACTAGTTCGGAAGAGATAGTGAAATACAAGTAGTATGGATGTATATGAGTGGTAATAGAAATCTGAATAAAATACGGCAGCGAGTAAACATGCAACAGAACAGTAAGTAAGCGGTGATTCGATGTATTGGAAACAAGGCCTAGGGATCATACTTTCACTAGTGGACACTCTCAACATTGATCGCATAATAAATAATAACTTCTCTCATTTGTGCATACACTCTTTTGTTGGATGACAAACACCATTTATTGTGTAGGGCTACAAGAGCTCCCTCAAGCCGGAGTTAACAAGCGCCACAACATTCGGCATTCATATTTAAGTAACCTTAGAGCATAATAGATCTTTGCAAAATAAACCGAGTACTAACATAGCATACACACTGTCACCATTACACTATGAAGTGGGAATAGATCACATCAATACTATCATAGCGATAATCAACTCCATAACCTACAAGAGATTATGATCATAATCTACGACAAGAACCACACGATGCACACACGTACCTTTACACCATGCAGAGGAATAGACTACTTTAATAACATCACATGAGTAGCACATAGACTAGTAGCGATACAAAGCTCATCATATAGATCTCAATCATGCAAGCAATTCACGAGATCATTGTATTGGGGTACAGAGAGAGATTAACCACATAGCTACGGTAGAGCCCTCAACCCCAGGGGAGAACTACTCCCTCCTCATCATGGGAGACAACGATGGCGGTGAAGATGTCGGTGGTGTCGATGGAGAAGCCTTCCGGGGGCACTTCCCCGTCCCGGCGGCGTGCCGGAACAGAGACTCCTGTCCCCCGCATCTTGGCTTCGCGATGGCGGCGGCTCTGGAAGGTTTCTTGTACCGTGGCTTATTCGTATAGGGTTTTCGCGACGGTGTCCTTAAGTAGGCGGAAGGGCAGCCTCGGAGGGCCCTGGTGGGGCCACACACAGGGGGCGCCCTGGGCCTTGGCCGCGCCGCTGTGGGGCCCCCCAGGCTCCCCTCTGGTGTGTCTCCGGTGTTCTGGAAGCTTCGTGCAAAAATAAGATCCTGGGCGTTGATTTCGTCCAATTCCGATAATATTTCCTTACTAGGATTTCTAAAACCAAAAATAGCAGAAAACATGAACTGGCACTTCGGCATCTCGTCAATAGGTTAGTTCCGGAAAATGCATCAAAACGATATAAAGTGTGAACAAAACATGTAGGTATTGTCATAAAACAAGCATGGAACATCAGAAATTATAGATACGTTGGAGACGTATCACTCTACCGTAACTATGTGGTTCTATCTCTCTTTCTTATGATGTGATCTTTATGTGATCATAGGCTTTACAATCTAGATGTCATATGCTACTCAAGTGTTTTATTATGTGAACTTCGGGGTTACTATGACCTCGGTGTAAGGTACAGTGTGTGCACCGTGTGTAACTCCCTTATGAATTGTGGTGTGTTAGTACCTCCTATGAATGCTCACGATGACAGTGTGGGGTGTTTATTAGTACTTGGGAATACGCCTTTGAGGTGTGCTTTTGCAAACTTGCCCAATGAATTTTAGTTCTTTATCCAACAAGAGAGTGTTTTCAGAGTAGTATGATGAAGTGCTTATATTTATATTCAATTATGATTGCAATGTTGAGAGTGGCCACTAGTGAAAGTATGATCCCTAGGCCTTGTTTCCAAATACTGCAAACACCGTTTATTTACTGTTTTGCTGCATCCTTATTTCCTGCAATATTTATTTCAGATCGCAATTACCGTTTACCACACCATCTATACCACCTGCGTTTTAATATCTCTTCGCCGAACTAGTGCATCTATACATCTGACAAGTGTATTAGGTGTGTTGGGGACACAAGAGACTTCTTGTATCTTAATTGCAGAGTTGCTTGAGAGGAATATCTTTGACCTCTACCTCCTGAGTTCGATAAACCTTGGGTGATTCACTTAAGGGAAACTTGCTGCTGTTCTACAAACCTCTGCTCTTGGAGGCCCAACACTGTCTACAGAATAAAAGCGTGCGTAGACATCAAGCTATTTTCTGGCGCCGTTGCGGGAGGTAAGGTAAAAGGTATTCACATCCTCCGACTACTAAGCTATTTCCTAGCACTGTTGCCGGTGTGTGAGTGCTCGAAGCTATCTCCTTTAGATTTTGCAATTGCATCTTTTTGTTTCTTATTTTTATTTTTCACTAGTTAGGCATAATGGAAAACAACAACAAATTTAGTGAGCTTCTTTATCGTTTTCCCGAGTTAAGACATGAATTGTTTGATGCGAAAATTTAAAAACCTATGGAACCTTATTTTCATGCTAGTACCAATGTTATTAGTATGAACGCAATTACTGCTAATGCTATGGAAAAGTCTAAGCTTGGGGAAGCTAGTTTTTATGATCTTTTTAGCTTCCCAGCTTTAGGGGAGAAAATTTGCTCTGATAATACTTTATCTCCCATATGCGATAACTCTAATGATGCATGTGATATTTTAAATCCACCTACTGAAAGTATTCCTATTGGTTGGAGATGGGACTGTCCATCCTAGTGATCATCTACTCTTTATACATGAATTATGCGAGTTGTTCGAGAGTGCAGGTATTTCAAAGGACCAAGTTAAGAGGAAGCTATTCTCTATATCTATGAAGGGCAGAGCTGCGGAATGGTATAGGATGCTGAAGAATGGTCGATCTATTGGTTGGGAGGAAATTGTACCTCTCTTTTATTCTAAATTTGATCCTCCTCATGAAGTGCATGTTGATAGGAATTACATTTATAACTTTTATCCTCGTGATGGAGAGAGTATTTCCCAAGCATGGGGGAGATTGAAGTCACTAATGCTCAAATGTCCCATTCATGAGCTCCCCCGTAATGTTATTATTAATAATTTTTATGCAAGGCTTTCAGGACACCACAAGGACTATCTAGATGCCTGTTTGGAGGGATCTTTCACAAGCAAGGAGGTTGAATCTAGATGGGATCTTCTTGAAAGAATTCAAAGCAATATTGAAGATTGGGAGAATGACAAAGGTAAAGAATCAGGTATAAACTACGAGTATGATTGCATTAAGTCTTTCGCTCAAACTGCTGATTTTCAAGAGCTTAGTGCTAAATATGGTCTTGATCCTCAAATTATGGTCGATTGCTATAGAGCCTTTGCTTCTCATATTAATGTTCCTAAAGAAAATTGGTACATGTATCATGAACCTTTTAAAGACATCAGCATGAAGGATGAAACTGTTATTAATGATTGCAATGAACATGCTCATACTTCTGAAAATGCTATTTCCTATAATCATGTTAATTTTTGTGGAGTTCATAGACCTTGTGAAAAGAATAAAATTGAAGAAGAATATTGTATCCATCACAGGAATGAAAAAACTAGAAAGTGGTCTAGGGCTCTAGATGATCTTGGTGAAAAAGTTTGTGCCCTCTATCCTTTTATTTGTGAACTTTTCCATAGAGTGGGTCATTTTAATTTTCAATGCTCCTCCAATGATAATTCGAACCCCATGAGTGCTGAAAATTTGTATTGTGATGATGAAATCACTCCTAATCAGCATGAGGAACTTACATTATTTTTGGAGTGTGAAGAGTTATTGAGAAAAACTTCTTTGGTGGATATGAGTGCTCTTGATATTAATAGTGTCCTGCATGGGTGTCTTTCTTATTGCATTGATAATTGCCACACAAATACTTACATACAAAATATTATAGAAGATGACACTTTGCCAAAATATGATAGGACTGCTGTGTGTTTTGAACTTATTAATGAAAAGGAGGAATCCTCCCAAGTTTCTTCTATTGTTTCTGGAAACAAATCAGGTTATGTGGAGAAGCTTCCTTTCAAGCCTCTTCCTCCTAAAGGAGGGAACGAGGAGAAGAAGAAGAAGAGGGGGAAGAAGAAGAAAGAGGTAACGGCATATCCCCGCGTGTATGAGATAACGATAGGTAACCGTAAGTATGTTGCTCCTAATGATTATTATGATAATGAATCTGAGTACAATGATCTTCCTATGCCCTTTACCTATATTAGTGATCATGATTTGGAAGAGCACACTACTTTTGATACTGAAAATCTCTTTGGTACCGATTATGAAAGTAATGATGTTAGCACTATCCATGTTCCCTCAAATGATGATATTGAAAGCTTTAAGCTTGGGGATGTTGTGCTTGAAGATCCTATATTTGAGACCTTTACTTTTAGTGAAAATGATGATATTATATCTTCTGGTTTAGATAATCGTTATAGAGATGGCTATGACACAGGTCATAATTATCCTTATGAAACTTGTCATAGTTATGATGGGATTGCCAAAAACCATTCCCTTAGTATGCAACTTGTTTACCATGTTCAAATTCTTGATAATGATCCTGCTCCAATTACTATTAATGAGAAGAGTTTTTCTTATGCCAAAAATAATGATACTTTTATGCATATGAACCATGATAAGAATGTTTTAAGTGATGGTTATATTGTGGATTTCATCAATGATGCTACTGAAATTTATTATGAGAGAGGGAAACATGGTTATATGCATCTTAATAATATTAAGTTTCCCCTCTTTATGTTGAGAATCTTGAAGTTGCGCTTGTGTTGCCTTTCTATGCTTGTTGCTTTGTGCTTTCAGTACTTGTTCCCTTACAAGATTCCTTTTCATAGGAAGAGGGTTAGACTTAAAAGTGTTTCATACTTGCTTTTTGATGCTCTCTTTGCTTCAACTCTTATTTCTTGCGAGCATCATTAAAATTATGAGTCCATCTTAATGGCTATAAAGAAAGCACTTCTTGGGAGATAACCCATGTTTTTATTTTGCTACTGTTTTGTTGTGTCTTGGAAGTTGTTACTACCGTAGCAACCTCTCCTTCTCATGTTTATTTCGTTTATGTGCCAAGTAAAGTTTCTAATAGAAAGTTGATGCTAGATTTGGATTTCTGCGCAGAAACAGATTTTTTAGTCACGAATTTGCGTTTTCTCTCTGTAGAAGAATAAAAAATCTGCAAAAATTCGTGATCCTGATACGTCCAAAACGTATCTACTTTCCGAACACTTTTGCTATTGTTTTGCCTCTAATTTGTGTATTTTGGATGCAACTAACACGGACTAACGCTGTTTTGCAGAATTGCTCTGGTGTCTCGTTTTTGTGCAGAAATCCAACTTTCAAAATCTCGGAATTTATGCGAAAGGTCTTATTTTCCAGAATATTGACGGAGCCAGAAGTGGCAAAAGTGGGGCCCAGGCCCCACACAGCGGGCGCGGCCTGTAGGGGGCGCGCCGCCTGTTGTGTGGCCGCCGCGGCCCCCCGACGCTCCCTCTTTCGACTACAAAGCCCTTTCGACCTAAAAACGCCGGGGGTTCGACCATATTTCCAAACCATCCAGACGCCGCCATCGCGAACTCCACCTCGGGACCAGAAACTCCGTTCCGCACTCCGCCGGGACGGGGAATTGGAGGGGATCTTCACCGCCATCACCACCGACGCCTCTTCATCGACCAGCCATGTTTCCCCCATCCATGTGTGAGTAATTCCCCCGCTGTAGGCTGAAGGGGATGGTAGGGATTGGATGAGATTGATCATGTAATAGTCACAAGATTGTTAGGGCATGGTGCCTAGTATCCGTAGATGTTACTTTTATGATATTGTTGCAACTTGTTATGCTTAATGCTTGTCACTAGGGCCCGAGTGCCATGATCTCAGATCTGAACATGTTATTGTTTCATCATGATATGCATTGTTTTATGATCTTACTTGCAAGTTGTATACACACGTTGCTGTCCGGAACCCGAGGCCCCAAAGTGACAGAAATTGGGACAACCGGAGGGGAAGGCTGTGATGTGAGGATTACATGTGTTCACGGAGTGTTAATGCTTTGCTCCGGTACTCTATTAAAAGGAGTACCTTAATTTCCCAAGTTTCCCTAGAGGCCCACCGCCACATAGGACAAAAGATGTTGTGCAAGTTTCTCATTGCGAGCACGTACGACTATATATGGAACACATGCCTATGGATTGATTAGTACTTGGATACCGCTTATTATTATCTGCAAATGCCCTACCATGATTGTTATATGAATTCTCTCATCCATGCAACGCCCGTTTATCCATCCCCGTGCCTACAGTATTTTAACTCTGCTGTTTACTATAATCACTGCTGTCTTTATTTCACTGCTGCTGTTATTTCACTATTCCTATTGCTATAAAACTGTTGCTACTGATAAACTCTTGCGAGCAAGTCTGTTTCTAGGTGCAGTTGAATTGACAACTCCGCTGTTAAGGCTTACAAGTATTTTTTGTCTCCCCTTGTGTCGAATCAATAAATTGGGTAATACTTCCCTCGACTGTTGCGATCCCCTATACTTGTGGGTCATCAAGACTATTTTCTGGCGCCGTTGCCGGGGAGCATAGCTTTATTTGCAAGTTCACTTGGATTGATATTGTTCGCTGCAAATCCTCCATCATGGGTAAACCTCGCGATACTAAAGTCGCCATATTACCATCCACTACAAGAAAAGGTACAACTCTGAGTACCTCTGCTGCTCTTGATTCACCATCTGTGATAAGTCAACTTGTTTCACCACCACAAACTTCACGTGTTGGTATTTCTGCTGAATCTGAAAATTCCTCTGATAATTTTGATGATGCTTCTACTGTGCTTGATAATACTGGTTCATTAGGTCCTTTTCTAGATGCTACAATTGCTAGGTCTAGACAAATTGAAAGTACTGAAACTCCTAATGAAAATACTGTACACCTGTTTCACCTAGTGATGATCTTGATGAAGATTATGTGGAACTTGATGATGATTTTATTGATAAATGCAATGCTACTACTAGTACAAGTAACCTTAAAAAGCTTATTGCACAACATGCTGTTAGATATAAACTGTCTCCTGATCCTAAATTTGCCACATCTCCTATAAACATTACGGATAAAGATTATGACTTTTCTCTTGATTTATCTCATATATCTATTGTTGAGAAAACACCTTTCTGTGGTACTGAAAAAGAGAGTGCTGTAGAGCACATGAATGAGCTTTCTACTTTAAGTAGCTTGTTTTCTGATGATGTTAAAATGCGTACTTATTTTGTTGCTAAGATTTTCCCATTTTCATTAAAGGATGATGCTAAGATTTGGTATAATAATTTGCCTCCTGATTCTATTGATAGTCCAAGTTGTTTGCTTGATGTTTTCTTTCGGAAATACTTTCCCGCTAGTGCTCAACATATTGCTCTGCAGAGAATTTATAGTTTTGATCAAGAAGATGGAGAGAAATTGCCTGAAGCTTGGGCAAGATTTTGCTCTCTTATTAGAGCTCGGCCTGGACATGATTTGGAAAAGCATGATTTACTTGATATATTTTATAGTAGACTAACCATTGAGTCTAGGGCATACCTGGATAGTTGTGCTGATTGTGTTTTCAGGAAGAGAACTCCGGACGAAGCTGGAGAATTATTGGCAAAGATAAGCAAAAATCATGATGATTGGTCTACACCTGAACCAACCCCGACACCTATATTGAAGAAGAGGGGTATGATTGAATTAAATGATGAAGATATGAGGGAAGCCAAGAAATCTCTTATGGAGAAGGGTATTAAATCTGAAGATGTGAAGAATTTGCCTCCAATAGAAGACCTATGTAAGATAATTCCCCCTCATCCACAATTGAGGTACATTCCCTTCAACGCTTTGATAGAGGAGATATCCCTTATTCAAAACCTCCTGATCAATGTTTAGATGAATTTGATAATTATATTGTTAAGAAAAATAATTTTAATATGAGAGTAGAGAATCATCTAATAGAAAATTCTCAAGCTATTAGTAAATTGCATGATATTGTGGAGAGAACCTCCAATGATGTTAAGATGCTTGTTAAACATTTTAATATGATTCAAACTCAAATTGATCAACTTACTAAAGTGCAAAATGACTTGTTAAAAAATACTCATGAAGAAAAACATGCTTATGAAGTAACAACTAGAGGCAGTGTTTCTACCCAGGATCCTCTATATCCTGAAGGGCATCCCAAAAGAATTGAACAAGATTCTCAACAAACTAAAGAAATGATAGTCCTTCTAAGAAAAGAAGAAGAAACATAAAGCTGTTGTAGAATCCTCTGAACCTGTTAATGATCCTAATAGTATTTCTATTTCTGATGCTGAAACTAAAAGTGGTAATGAACATGATGAAGATAATGATAATAATGATACTCCTGATAAAGAAGAAATTTAGAAAGAACCTGAAAAGCATGCTAAAAATAAAAAGTATACTAAAGAAGATTTTATTACAAAGAAACATGGTAATGAAAGAGAACCTTGGGTTCAAAAGCAAATGCCTTTTCCTGCTAAGAAACTAAAATCAAAGGAGGAGGAACATTATAATAAGTTTTGTGATTGGATGAAACCTTTATTTTTGCAAATCCCTTTGACTGATGCTATTAAATTGCCTCCTTATTCAAAGTATATGAAAGATATTTTCTCTAACAAAAGGAAAATTCCCAATGAGGAGATTTCCACTATGCTCGCTAATTACTCCTTCAATGGTAAGGTTCCAAAGAAGCTGGGAGACCCAGGTATACCGACTATTCCTTGTTCTATTAAGAATAATTATGTTAGAACTGCTCTATGTGATTTGGGAGTAGGAGTTAGTGTAATGCCTTTTTCTCTTTACAAGAGACTTGATTTAGATAAGTTGATACCAACTGGTATATCTTTGCAAATGGCTGATAAATCTACTGCTATTCATGTTGGTGTATGTGAAAATGTTCATGTTCAAGTTACTCAACATTGCTTAATATTAACTGATTTTGTTGTGTTGGAAATGCCTGAAGATGATAATATGTCTATTATTCTTGGAAGACCCTTTCTTAATACTGCAGGGGCTGTTATTGATTGCAATAAAGGAAAAGTTACTTTCAATGTTGATGACAAGGAACATACTGTCTATTTTCCAAAGAGGATTGATAAAGTATATGGAGTTAATACAATTTGTAATGTGAAAACTATCAAGGTGGGATCCATTGATTGTCCTATATATGAGCCTAAAGAAGAATATCAAACTCTTGTGATTGGATCTATATCAATTCAATATAAGGTAACATGATTGATTTGAGGTTTATTTCTTCTTATGTCATATAAAATTTATTTGGTAGCAAGACTTGATCAACCTTGTTAACAAGTATATTTTAATGCATGAGAGAGCTAAACAACATCTCTTTATTTCTTTCTTCCTCCACTTGTTTTACTTGCTGTAGCACTTTTTGTTTTGCAAGATGCTTTAGTTGTTCAAGGTTTTGGAAATCATTTTCCTGCGCAGTAATAATTACTTTAACACCCAGAAATGTGCATTTTTCGAAGTTCTCAAAAATTTACAAAAATTATACTGGTAGTCTTATTTTTTGAAGGGGCACCTGGGAGCACCTGGGGATGACCAGTGGGGCACCCCAGGGTGGCACCCCACAGGCCGGCGCGGCCAGGGGGCGCGCCACCCTGTTGTGTGGGCCCCTCCTTGCCCCACTTCATCTCTTTCACTCATTGCACTCTCTCTCCCGAAAAAACTCGCACCAGCTTTCTCTCACTCGCGTTTCTGCTCAAGAACTTGAGATTTCTCGATCTCTTTGCTCAGCCCAGATTTCTGTCTGAAATTTGGCACATTTGCTCTCCGGTATGTGACTCCTTTGATTATCCAATTAGAATTTTGTTTGGTTGAGTATATCTTGAATATTTTGCTGCTGTAGGTAACATGTTTAGTGAGCTTGCATGCTTGTTCTAAGTGGTAGAAACTAGTTTTGATGCATGTTTAGTACTCTAGCAAGTTCCTATAGTAGTTCCCCTCAATTATATACCTTGAAATCAAATTTTATAATGATTGTTGAAAAATTTCAGAAAATGGAAGGAAGTAGGCACCAACTAAACCAACAAGAATTGGAGGTGCAACAAGTCATGAGAGTTCACCGTGAAGAGGGAGTATACCCCTCTTATTACCCATGCACTGATTTTATGCGGAATGCAGGAATCTTGCAAGATGTCCAAACACTGATTTCCAATGCAGGGTTGGAGAGTTTTGTTGTTGGTGAACCTTACCAATATGCGAAACTAACAATGTCGGTGGTGCAGGATTTCGAATTCCATCGGTCCCAAACTAACCCCATGGTTCGATACAAAATTTATAATAAAACTGTCAACTTGCCCTTTAGTGATTTTTGTGCAGCAATTAGAGTGCCACAGTGGGGATCCTGCGAGAAGGTCAGGGGAACGCCGCGGGAGCTCTCGAGTCTTTATACAATGATTTGTCAGGGAGAAGCTTCTCCGATGATGGTGGTAAGATCAGTAGTATTCAACTCCCAGCTATCCGCTACTTTGCTTATTTCATTACAAAGTGCGTTCTTGCTAGAAAGAATGCAAGTAAGTTGTCTATCCAAGATATGGCTTTCTTAGCTGCTGCTTTGCAACAGGATAGGACTTATAATTTGGGTGCTTTGATAGCTTGTAGACTTGCTACTAACCGTGAGAAAGGAGGAATTTGTGGAGGTCTCATCGCCTCTCGCTTATTAGCTATGCATGGTGTAGAACCTCACCATCTAGATATTCCGCTCTCCATGGAGAAACTTGATGTTGTTTCTATGATTAAACATGAGTTTGTTTCAGATGCGTCTAACTTGAGCAACCTGTATTATAGGATAACATTTTATAAGAAAAATTGGAGAATAACTAAGAAAATTGAAAAACTAGTACGATTGCCTGCACCTGTTCTGCTTAACCTTGATTCCAGGAAAGGGTGGTCGGTCACAGAAAATGAGCTAAATGCATACATAGAAAGGGAAGGCCATCATGCAAGGGACGGCACGGAGGAGGCCGAGGAGCACCTCGACTCTTCATCCGATGCAGCGAGCTCCTCATATCAACATTATGGTCATGTGGAGCCTCCACGCCATTCTTCTGCGCAGGGGCCTTATTATCACTCCATGTACGATCCACCGGCGTGGAACCCCGACCCTCGGGGTTGATCTCCACTTAGGCCAAAAGCCTAAGCTTGGGGGGAGGTATACCGGCATCACTCATTCTTTGCATATTATGGTTGCTGGATACTTGCACATACTTGTTTAGTCTCTTAAAGTGGTTTTCTAATGAGAGGGAGATGATATTTGGGGAAGTGCTGTCCAAAAACAGATTCTGGGCTGTTACCAAAAAAATCCGTGCGCACAGCCAGAACGTTATTTTGAGTTGAAAATTTTTGTGCATATCCCCCAGGTTGTTATCTAACTTTCATTAGTTGAACACTTTTTGAATTGAGCAATGGAAGATTTTTGTTAAAATCGATTTCTGTACTGCTGTCAGGTTTTGGCAGATTTCTGCCATCCTGCTTTTCTGTGTTTCTGTTAGTTTGCATTCTCTTGTTTTTGCTTTGTTTCTTTCCTAAAACACAAAAAGACCAAAAATATTTCTGTTGTTTCTCTTCACCATTTGTTTATTTTGTTCTTTTCTCTTATTTTACTTTATTTTCTATCGTTAGTTTGCTATGAGAAAATCCAAAAAGATTTTGCTTTGTTTGCTTGTTTCCTTTTGTTCTTGTTTCTAACCCGAAAACACCAAAAATATTTGTTGTTCTTCTTTGGTTTTGTAAAGTTCATTAGGGAGTTCAGAGGTCTCCGGTGGTTGGAGCTTGGTTTCATTCCATATTATTATTCAAGCTGCACAAGTGAAAGGCAATAATGACGATCTACGACAATTTGACTGTGGTGAGAGGCTGGTATGAACTCTATTTGTTTTCATTTTTGTACATATACTCATCCATGTGAGCATGCTTAGTTGGTTCATATGAGGTATATGTCATTTAATGAAAGTCTAGTAGTTTATGATCTCTCATGATTAGTTCCAATCTATTAATAATGAGTAGCATGTCATGAATATTTGCTTGCATTGTTTTATTCATAGAGCGGTATGACATTGTGGTATCCTCTGATACGTCCAATTTGCATCACTATTTTATATCATAATTTGCTGTTATTCATTGATATATTTCATATTGGGACACAATACTTATGTTATTTCATCTATTTTGCATGTTTCATCATTATTGGAGGATCAAACACCGGAGCCAGGATTCTGCTGGAAAAAGCACCATCAGAACGCAATATTTCGGAAGATCAAACGTGGAAGGAAATTACACGTAAATTCCTATTTTCCAGATGACGAAGGAAGCCAGAAGGGGGAGCCAGCTGGACCCAAGGTGGGCCCAGACAACAGGGCGGCGCGGCCCATGGCCTGGCCGCGCCACCATGTTGTGTGGGGGCCCTTTCGCCTCCTTTTCTTCGCGTACTCCTTCGTCCCGAAAACCGAAGCCACAGAGGGTACCTCACGAAGAGTTACAGCCGCCTCGCGGGGCGGAGAACACCAGAGAGAAAAGAGCTCTCCGCCGGGCAGGAATCCGGGGAAATTCCCTCCCGGAGGGGGAAATCGACGCCATCGCCATCGTCATCGAGCTGGACATCATCTCCATCATCATCATCATCATCTCCACCATCTACACCGCCATCACCACCGCTGCACCTCGTCACCGCTGTAACGATTTGGGTTGGATCTTGATTGTTTGATAGGGGAAACTCTCCCGGTGTTGATTTCTACTTGTTATTGATGCTATTGAGTGAAACCGTTGAACCAAGGTTTATGTTCAGATTGTTATTCATCATCATATCACCTCTGATTGTATTCCACATGATGTCTTGTGAGTAGTTCGTTTAGTTCTTGAGGACATGGGTGAAGTCTAAATGTTAGTAGTGAATTATGGTTGAGTAATATTCAATGTTATGATATTTAAGTTGTGGTGTCATTCTTCTAGTGGTGTCGTGTGAACGTCGACTACACGATACTTCACCATTTATGGGCCTAGGGGAGTGCATCTTGTATTCGGTTGCTGATTGCGGGGTTGCCGGAGTGACAGAAACCTGAGCCCCCGTTGGTATATCGATGCAAGAGGGATCGCAGGATCTCAGAGTTTAAGGCTGTGGTTAGATTTATCTTAATTACTTTCTTGTAGTTGCGGATGCTTGCAAGGGGTATAATCACAAGTATGTATTAGTCCTAGGAAGGCGGTGCATTAGCATAGGTTCACCCACACAACACTTATCAAAACAATGAAGATTAATTAGCTATATGAAGCGAAAGCACTAGACTAAAATCCCCGTGTGTCCTCAAGAACGTTTGGTCATTATAAGTAAACAAACCGGCTTGTCCTTTGTGCTAAAAAGAATTGGGCCACTCGCTGCAATTATTTCTCTCGCACTTTACTTACTCGTACTTTATTCATCTGTTACATCAAAACCCCTTGAATACTTGTCTGTGAGCATTTACAGTGAATCCTTCATCGAAACTGCTTGTCAACACCTTCTGCTCCTCGTTGGGATCGACATTCTTACTTATCGAAGATACTACGATACACCCCCTATACTTGTGGGTCATCATCCTCCTCTGAATAATTCACTTGAATCGACTTGGCACATGCTCACGCATGCATATGACTAAACAAAAGTCAATTAAGCCTCGATGATTTACTTTGCTTCAGAGTTCTTGTATCGCTTTTATGCCTCCGTTAATTTTATTTTGTCGCAAGCATGATTATGACAGTTATTGCTCTCTTGATTGTCGCTTCCCAGTCTATTGCTAGCCTCCACTTGTACTGAGCGGGAACGCTGCTCGTGCCTCCAAACATCTGAAAACCAAGTTATTCCAGAGTGTCCACCATAAATACCTATGCATGACATTTCAAACCATTCCAAGTAAATTCTCATGTGCTACCTTTAAACCTTCAAACTACTTCTCAATTTGTGTTAATGTTTTATAGCTCATGAGGAAATATGTGGTGTTTTATCTTTCAACCTTGTCATTTACTCCGGACAGACTTTCACTAATGGACTAGTGGCACATCCGCTTATCCAATAATTTTGCAAAAAGAGCTAGCAACGGGGTTCCCAGCCCCAATTAATCAACCTTCATTAATAATTCTCTTCACGTGTTTTGCTCTGATTCATCAGTAAGCAACTTAACCTGCAAATAGACACTCCCCCATGGTATGTGAATGTTGGAAGGCACCCGAGGATTCGGTTAGCCATGGCTTGTGTAAGCAAAGGTTGGGGGAGTGTCATCCATAATGAAACTAAAATGCATGTGTAAACAAAAGAGAAGAGGGATGATCTACCTTGCTGGTAGAGATAACGTCCTTCATGGGAGCCTCTCTTGAGAGTCTGGTTGGCGAGGTGGTTAGAGTACCCACTATCATTCGTTGACAACAACAAACACCTCTCAAAATAATTTTATTTCTGTCTTTGAAAAATGAAAAGCTCTAGCACATGTTAATCCCTGCTTCCCTCTACGAAGGGTCAATATTTTACTTTTATGTTGAGTCACCATCCTTTCTTTGAGTACCTTCTTGAGAGCATAACTGTCATTCTTAGTATAATATGCTTGTCCCAAAATATGATCAGTTGTGGTATAACTTTGATGCTTTTATCTTTGACAAATTTACTTCTAGTCTTTCTATGAACTTCAGAGGTGCCTGGGCATTTATGTTTTGCTGTACAAATACAGGCAAGCGAGATACCACTTTATCATATCCTTCTATGAACATTGCAATCCTGCTTATTGAAGTGTTTCATGATGCTTGTTATTAGTTTGTTGGTATCTCTTTCATGATTGACGCAGCTATTAGATGACTTTATTTGCATGTATCTTATTATGAATTGCTTAAGCACTTGCCATATCATGAGAATATTTACATCATATGAGCAAATGTGTTCGTGAAAGTTCTTTTATCGCACTCAGTTGTTAACTGAATTGCTTGAGGACAAGCAATAAGCTAAGCTTGGGGGAGTTGATACGTCCAAAACGTATCTACTTTCCCGAACACTTTTGCTATTGTTTTGCCTCTAATTTGTGTATTTTGGATGCAACTAACACGGACTAACGCTGTTTTCAGCAGAATTGCTCTGGTGTCTCGTTTTTGTGCAGAAATCCAACTTTCAGAAAATTCTCGGAATTTATGCGAAAGGTCTTATTTTCCCAGAATATTGACGGAGCCAGAAGGGCCAGGTGGGGGCCCGAGGCCCCCACACACCGCCGGCGCGGCCCAGGAGGGCGCGCTGTTGTGTGGCCGCCTCGGCGGCCCCCCGACGCTCCCCTTTCGACTACAAAGTCCCTTCGACCTAAAAACGCCAGGGGTTCGACCATATTTCCGAAACCATCCAAACGCCGCCGCCATCGCGAAACTCCGCCTCGGGACCGAAACTCCGTTTCGGCACTCCGCCGGACGGGGAATTGGAAGGGATCTTCACCGCCATCACCACCGACGCCTCTCCATTGACCAGCCATGTTTCCCCCATCCATGTGTGAGTAATTCCCCCGCTGTAGGTTGAAGGGGATGGTAGGGATTGGATGAGATTGATCATGTAATAGTCACAAGATTGTTAGGGCATGGTGCCTAGTATCCATAGATGTTACTTTTATGATATTGTTGCAACTTGTTATGCTTAATGCTTGTCACTAGGGCCCGAGTGCCATGATCTCAGATCTGAACATGTTATTGTTTCATCATGATATGCATTGTTTTATGATCTTACCTGCAAGTTGTATACACACGTTGTTGTCCGGAACCCGAGGCCCCAAAGTGACAGAAATTGGGACAACCGGAGGGGAAGGCGGTGATGTGAGGATTACATGTGTTCACGGAGTGTTAATGCTTTGCTCCGGTACTCTATTAAAAGGAGTACCTTAATTTCCAGTAGTTTCCCTAGAGGCCCGGCTGCCACCGGCTGGTAGGACAAAAGATGTTGTGCAAGTTTCTCATTGCAAGCACGTACGACTATATATGGAACACATGCCTATGGATTAATTAGTACTTGGATACCGCTTTATTATTATCTGCAAATGCCCTACCATGATTGTTATATGAATTCTCTCATCCATGCAACGCCCGTTTATCCATCCCTGTGCCTACATTATTTTAATCTTGTTGTTTACTATAATCACTGCTGCTGTCTTTATTTCACTGCTGCTGTTATTTCACTACTCCTATTGCTATAAAAATGTTGCTACTGATAAACTCTTGCGAGCAAGTCTGTTTCCAGGTGCAGCTGAATTGACAACTCCGCTGTTAAGGCTTACAAGTATTCTTTGTCTCCCCTTGTGTCGAATCAATAAATTGGGTAATACTTCCCTTGAAGACTGTTGCGATCCCCTATACTTGTGGGTCATCAATCCTCAGATATGTACGCAACTTTCATTAGTTTTGAGTTTTCTGATCTGAGCAAGTTAAGTGCCTCGAAAAAATTCGTCTTTACGGACTGTTCTGTTTTGACAGATTCTGCCTTTTATTTTGCATTGCCTCTTTTACTGTGTTTGAGTGGATTTCTTTGCTCCATTAAATTTCAGTAGCCTTGGGTAATGTCCAGAAGTGTTGGGAATGATTGTGTCCTTGCTGAACATGTGAATTTTTGATTATGCACTAACCCTCTAATGAGATTGTTTTAAGTTTGGTGTGGAGGAAGTTTTCAAGGATCAAGAGAGGAGGATGATATGATATGATCAAGAAGAGTGAAAAGTCTAAGCTTGGGGATACCCCGTGGTTCATCCCTGCATATTTCAGGAAGACTCAAGCGTCTAAGCTTGGGGATGCCCAAGGCACCCCCTTCTTCATCAACGAACTTATCAGGTCACCTCTAGTGAAACTATATTTTAATTCCATCACATCTTATGTGTTTTACTTGGAGCGTCTGTTTGTTTTTATTTTCGTTTATGTTTGAATAAATTTGGATCCTAGCAATCCTTGTGTTGGAGAGAGACACGCTCCACTTTTTCATTTGAACACTTGTGTTCTTCATCTTACTTTAATATTCATGGCGAAAGCTGAAAGCCGCAACACTTATACTTATTGTTATTTGGTTGGAAACAGAAAATGCTTCATATTGTCTTGAATAATTTGATACTTGGCAATTGTTTTGAGCTCTCAAGTAGATCATGTTTAAGCTCTTGCATCATGTAGTTTAAATCTATTAGTGGAGAATGTCAACACCCGGATTTTTAAGTCCGGATGCCTATTATGTCATTCATCGCAATCCCAGGAATATTGTTGTTGCGAGACATAACAGTTGATACCATAAGTCACCATTCATTACAAACGATCATTGTCTTACAAAAGGGGATCACAGGATCCAATATTACACAAATAGTTGATCTATTGATCAACGAACAACATAATAGCGGAAGCGTAATAGGAGTGGACTATCTATTTCCACAGGCCAACGCTTGACGTCAGGCGACTCCTAGTTGGTGTAGACGTCCTGCTGACCGTCGTCCTCATATTGTTGCTCTTCTTCATATTCTGGCCATTTGAATAGCCAGGGACACAGCCGTGAGTACTTTAAAGTACTCGCAAACTAATACCAAAGTAATTACTAACTAGTTTAAGGAAAGGGTGCTAAGCTCTAGTTTTATTTGCATAAAGCCAATTTTAGTTCATAATCATTTCATATAGACCATTCATAAATTAACTAACTCAAGTGGGAACATTAGTGTCATTCCCACAACTCAGTTGTGATTCACCATTATTCATCCTTCATATTTCAGATTCTAATACTGGAAACTAGATGGCCTTTCCAATTGTCCGTAACCGTGGACACGGCTATTCGAATAGGTTTACACTCTGCAGAGGTTGCACACTTGTGCCACAACATTTGAATTCATCCGTCGGGATTTCCCCGAATCATCGTATCACAGTACGCGGATCATCAACCATAACCTTTCATTTACTAACCCTAGTATGAGCACCTCTCCCCATGAGCTTGGCCTCCCAGTGAAGACCAACTGTCGGAACTGCACAGGGCTTGGCGGACAATTCACCTCAATTCACATCATTTCTCAACAACGGAGGCAGCCTCGGCATAACCCCTATGATGTGTGTTCAGAGGGAACCCATACTAAGATACATAAACTTCTAGTTAAGCCTTACCCATAATCAGGTATTGTGGGGGTACTCAATATTGGAAAGGTATCGCATCCAAACCAACATTAGTTTTCATCAAAAATCACTATCTTCTCTTGGTCTTATTCACCTTCAAAATTCCTTTCATAATTTCACCATCATCATCTCATATCACAATGTTCCCATCTAGAGTAGTCAATTTTAGTTATTTAGCACTAGCCACTAGTCATGAAGGGTGCTAACTTAGCTTGTTTGCAATAAGCTAACTTTGATGATATTGTCCTACTCTAGATCAAGTGAATCATGAATCAAAAAGTACTTTGATAAAGTAAAGCAGTAAAACTTGAAAGCAAAACTTGTAATAAAACTGGGATAGGCTTAGTAAAGATAAAACAAAATGGTGGGGTGCTTTGCTCTTGGGAGCTTTGCACTTTGCAAGTGTATTAGCTTGCCTTGGTTGTTGTACTGGTCAAAGTGGTCTTCCTCTCCTTGAGTGTAGACCTCCTCCTCCTCGGCGTACTCCTCGGTACTAGCGTCTAAATACGAGTATAATACACACAATCACCACACAACTCAAATACTAAGCTAAGCACACACATGCATCACTCTTACTAGTCTATCATAACAACATGCTTATTAAATGAATTGATTTAATTATTATTCTTAAAAAGAATAATTTCTTCTCATATAAATATAGATTTGTATTTCTATTTAGTTCTTGAGAGAAAATAATTTCCCTTCATTAAGTCTTATTACAATTTAATTTCCCTCAATTAATATCATATGACCTAGGTTGACCAAGGTCAACCTCTTCATAATCATTATTTGGGAAAAAGATTTAAATGAGGTACATCACCTCATGTGTTTTAATACTCATGATTAATGAGTTAATATCATCAACTAATTTAATATGAGGTTTAAATTGACCATGGTCTCTTCCTCATATTAACTTAGTTGAGACAAGATTTAAATGAGAGAGAGGCTCTCATATATATTAAGAAATAATATATTGATTTAAAATGCACTAGAACTAGCCATAGGGCCAATTTTTAAACAAGGCCATGATCATACAAACAACTATGCAATATTTTTACATATTCAGATAGATATATTGAAATATGATTTTTGAGAGTTGGTTTCAACTTAAAAGCATTTTTATTTAATTTTTAATAATTAATTTAAGTGGAAAAAGGCCCTGCCTTGTTTATTTTATCAGATTTATTCTACAAATAATCTAGGGTTGAGACCAGTGTAGTTTTGTAGATATTTTCACAAGGTTTCCAAATATATAAAATTTGTAAAATTTGGTTTGGTAGATTTTATTCTATTTAAATTTGAAAACAGCATCTGAGAGTAATTAACAAAATTCGAAAATTCACATTTGAATTAAATGGGCTGGCGGGAAACGTTAACGGGCTAAGCAGAGGAAAAGGAAAGTGGGCCGGCCCAGGAGCGCGTCTACGCAACGGGCCAGATGACAAGGTGGGGTCTATGCGTCAGTGTGTTTAAAACACCGAAACGGTACGGGAGATGAGAGCCGTTGGATCAGAGGGGGATCGGACGCACGACATTCATCGTCGTCTCCGGCGAGAAGCGGCCACTGGCGCGGCGAGGCTAGGGGGTCGACGGCTCACCGGCGGCGCGGCGAGGCTCGGCGACGTGCGGCGGCGACGTTGTCGAGGTAGAGGAAGCAGAGGGAAGCAGTGGCGCGTGCTGAGGTGGTCTCCTTCTCCGGCGATCTTCTCAGCACCTCCGCGGGCTCCGAGCTTCAAATTCCGGCGAGGGCGTGGCCAATGTGGAGGGGGAAGTGGCTAGAACTGATCGAGGGTGAGAGGGAAGAGTGCTGGTGTGGCGAATTCGAAGAGAGGAGGTCCCCTTTTATAGCGGCGAGAGGTGGCCGGGGCGCTCAGATGATGTCGTCGTCGTCGACGGTGCTACAGCGGCGGTGATGGACTGGCGATGACGCAGGCGACGTCCTGGCGGTGACGCAGGGCCTGATTGTGGGGAAAACGAGGCACATGCGAGCTCGTGCGCATGACGGGAGCGGCCAGTACCGTGGCGGACGTCGTCGGCGTGGGCGAGGCGCACGGCGTTCCCGCGGGCCAATGGTCGTGTCTGGGCGGTGCAGGGTGGCGTCGCGGAGCGTTTGGCGCAGTGGGTGAGGGCTGGGGTCAACGGAAGCGTCATGGCGTCGACGTGGCCGGGCGCGTTCTGGAGCATGCCCTTGCACGCTCTGTCGTGCGCGTGCGTGTCTGGGCGCCTCTGGGCGTGCACGATCTGGAGCGTGTGGTGCACCAATGCGTCGACGGCGATGTCCAGCTGGCTCAGGTGAGTGTGGGGAACACGGCTGACAAGGTTTGACACGTGGGAAAGGGGTAGAGAGAGAGAGGGCATGTCCATGTCCATGCCATGCCACGACATGGACGATCTTGGTCAAGTGGTGATGAGTTCTTGTACCACTTCTTGTCCATAGCGCTTGGCAATGCTCAGAGGGGTCAGAGAGGTACTGGGGATGATCTAAGCTCGATGGGGAAGGCCAAAATCCACTGGGTTTTGCAATGCCTAGGGTTGGCAGATTCATGCACCCAAGGTGTTTGTTGAAATGGCCGCAAGAACTCAATTTTGGAATTTTTGAATGAAATTTGGAGGGTTTGATTTATATATTATTTGCAGTAGAGTGGTGGTGGTGGTGGTCAAAATTAAGGTAGTTTGCAAAAAATCAAATTGGGCATGATCTTCACATTCAATTCTGGTTCCAACTTTGCTTGATGATATAATTGAATCTATAAAGAATTTGTAGTGGGTTGCTTGAGCAAAGTTGTTCACTTTTATGTTGACTTGGATGAGGTGCAAAGGTTTGACAAAGTTTAGTTGAGAAAACTTGAAATAACCAGGCTCAAAGTAGGCATCAGGTTATAATTGTCCAAAGTGACCATTAGTGCATGTGAGCTCATATTTCATTCAAATTTGATTTGATTTGAGTTTCTTTGATTCTAAAAGTGATAATAAGTGTTTAGTATCCAATTACAACCAATGGTGCAAGCCATTATGGCCTAGGTTACTTATTTGCAAATTTGGCCATTTCATATGTGAGTGGGTATGGCATCCTTCTTATTTCTTTCTTCTTTTATTTTTCCTTTGGTTTGAATGATCATGTGTTCTTGTACTAGGGTTTTAGCACTCTTGCAAGCACACAAACATTCATCATGGCAATATACACACTTTGCACCAAGTAAAACATGACTATATGCATAGCACTTGTGTTATGAAAAAGTTTTTGTTGGTTCTAAATTTTGGGTTTTGGGAATATCTCTCTTCATCTCTTTATTGAATTTTTGGGATGTTATAAACCCTTCCCCCTTACAAAAGATCTCGTCCCGAGATCTTAAAGAAAACTAGGTACTAAAGAGATCTGGGTATTCCTTCTTCATGTCTTCTTCTCGCTCCCTGTGGCTTCTTCACTGTGATCTTCAGAAACTCAATACTCCTGGTGCGGGTGGTTCTGTATGCTTCTTCCAGAATGCGAATAGGCACTTCGCGATACGTCAAGTCCGAGTTGATGTCCACCGATCTGTGATCAATATTCTTGAACACTTCAGTCTTCTCCGGTACTTCAAGGCACTTCCGGAGCAGTGAGATGTGGAACACATTGTGCACAGCCGCCATTTCTTCCGGTAGTTCCAGTTGATAAGATACTTCTCCGCGGCGACTCAGAACTTTGAAGGGTCCGACATATCGGGGCGCGAGCTTTCCTTTCACCTGGAATCTCTGCATTCCTTTGAGGGGTGACACCTTGAGGTAAACAAAGTCTCCAATCTCGAATGTCATCTCTCGGCGTCTCTTGTCGGCGTAGCTCTTCTGTCTTGATTGCGCAGTCTTGAGGTACTCGCGAATCTTGTGCACCTTCTCTTCGGCTTCTCGAAGAACTTCCGGTCCGAAGACTTGGCTTCTCCGACTTGACCAATTCAGAGGGGTACGGCACTTTCTTCCATACAGGGCTTCAAAGGGGGCCATCTGTAAGCTGGCTTGATAACCGTTGTTGTACGAGAATTAAGGCAAACAGTCTTCCCACTTGGATCCATATTCCCAGTACACAGGCTCTGAGCATGTCCTCGAGTATCTGGTTGACTCTTTTAGTCTGTCCGTCAGTCTGAGGGTGATAAGCGGTGCTGAAATTCAGCCGGGTTCCAAGTCCTTCATGTACTTTCTGCCAGAATCTTGAGGTGAACTGCGATCCTCTATCTGACACTATTGACTTCGGTGTTCCGTGCAGGGCGACTATTCTTGAGATGTACAACTCTGCTAGCTTCGGGCCTTGATAAGTGGTTTTGACGGGGATAAAATGGGCTACCTTGGTTAATCTGTCTACCACTACCCAAATAGAATCATTTCCTCTGCTAGATTTGGGCAATCCGGTGATAAAGTCCATTCCGACTGAGTCCCACTTCCATTCCGGAATCTGTAAGGGTTGCAACAGTCCGGCGGGTCGTTGATGTTCTGCCTTGACTCTCTGACAGATATCACACTTAGCTATGTAGCTCCCGATTTCTCTCTTCATTCCATGCCACCAAAATTGTTCCTTCAAATCTTGGTACATCTTGGTACCTCCGGGGTGGATGGAGTATAACGTGTCGTGGGCCTCCTGCAGTATGACTTGCTTCAATTCTGAGTCTGACGGCACACATAGGCGACCGTTGTACCAAAGTACTCCTTCTTCATCTTCTGTGAATCCCGGTGCCTTTCCTGCTGCCATTTGACTCTTGATTCCGTCAATGCTTGCATTTCCCTTCTGGGCTTCCTTGATTTGACCAATCAAAGTAGGTTGCAGCTCTATGCTGGCTAGGTACCCTTCACTAACTAGCTCCAACCTAAACTGTTCAAATTCTTCATGCAGGCTAGGTTGTTCGGCTACTATCATGGAGTTCAGCTGACACGGCTGTCTACTCAAAGCATCCGCTACCACATTGGCCTTGCCGGGGTGATAGTGGATTTCCATATCATAGTCCTTTATCAGTTCCAGCCATCTTCTTTGCCTCATATTCAGCTCTTTCTGTGTGAAGATATACTTCAGGCTCTTGTGATCCGAATAGATCTCGCATCTATTACCCATGAGGTAATGACGCCAAACTTTCAATGCTAACACTACGGCTGCAAGTTCAAGGTCATGGGTTGGGTAGTTTTGCTCATGCTGCTTCAACTGCCGGGACAGATAAGATATCACCTTTCCTTCTTGCATCAACACACATCCAAGACCAATCTTGATGCGTCACAATAGACGTCAAAGGGCTTGGTGATGTCCGGCATGATTAGGATGGGGGCTGTGGTTAGTCTGGTCTTAAGCTGCTGGAAGCTGGCTTCACATTTATCAGTCCATTCAAACTTCTTATCTTTCTTCAACAGTTGTGTCATTGGCCTGGCAATGCTTGAGAACCCCTCAACAAATCTGCGGTAATATCCGGCTAATCCAAGAAATGCACGGACCTCGGTCTGTGTGGTTGGGGTTTTCCATTCTTCAACGGTTTTGATTTTGGCTGGGTCTACAGCAATTCCTCCTGCAGACAAGATGTGTCCCAGGAATCCAACCTCTTTCAACCAAAACTCGCACTTGCTGAACTTGGCGTACAACTTGTGCTGTCTAAGGGTTTCTAGGATAACCTCCAAATGTTGCTCGTGTTCCTCTTCGGTTTTGGAGTAGATAAGGATGTCGTCGATGAAGACAATGACAAACTTATCCAGGAAGTTCATGAAAATCTTATTCATGAGGTTCATGAAGTAGGCAGGGGCATTGGTTAATCCAAATGACATGACATTGTATTCATACAACCCATATCTGGTGGTAAAGGCAGTCTTGGGGATATCCGATGCACGGATCTTCAGCTGATGATAACCAGTCCTAAGATCAATCTTAGAGAACACTGTGGCACCGGTCAACTGGTCAAACAGGTCTTCTATCTTTGGCAAGGGGTATTTGTTTTTGATGGTGACATCGTTAAGTTTACGGTAATCCGTACATAACCGGTTGGCACCATCCTTCTTATCCACAAACAACACTGGTGATCTCCAAGGCGACGCACTTGGTCGAATCAGACCCTTGAACAACATATCATCCAGTTGCTTCTTCAGCTCTACTAACTCTGCTGGGTTCATGCTATAGGCTCTCTGGGCTATAGGTCCGGTTCCAGGGATTAACTCGATGATAAACTCGATATCCCGATCCGGGGGCATACCGGGTAGATCATCCGGAAACACATCAGCGTATCGACAGACGACCCTGATCTGATCCAGAGTTGGTTTGGCTACACTTTGGTTGCAGGTGAAATTTCTGGGTAGTTTCTCAGACACATGTTCTATGGTTATTCCGGTGCTACTAGTCATGGTGATGGCCTTCTTGGCGCAGTCTATCAATCCATGATGTTTCGCCATCCAATCCATACCCAGTACTACTTCCAATCCTTTTGTTCCCAGAACAATTAAGTTTGCGAAAAACACTATTTCTTGAATTCTTATGGGTACTTCTTTGCAAAATTTTCTAGCTTTAGTGGTTGATCCAGGTATTTGAACTATCATGACATGTTTCAAGCTGATGGGTTGAATCTTACTAGTGCTCACAAAATCTTCGGTAACAAATGAATGTGATGCTCCTGAATCAAACAACACTCTTGCTGGTATTGAGTTAACAGAGAACATACCCAGCACCACATCTGGTGCTTCCTGGGCTTCCTCGGCGTTCATGTGGTAGAGGCGACCTCCGCGGTTGTTCGGGTTGTTGGGGGCGAACTTCTTGCCGGTGGAGACACGGTGCTGCTGCTGAGCTGGTGCAGAGGTGTTGCCGGCGAGCTTGGCCAGCCTTTTGGGGCACTCATTGGAAAAGTGTCCCACTACTCCACATTCATAGCAGGTGATAGTGGACTTGTCCTTGGTTGCAACGGGGATGGCATTGCTTCCTGTCCTGGGTGCAGTGTTGGTGTTGTTGTTGTTATGGTTGTGGTTGGGGGTTCGCGGCGGGGCGCGGTTGAAGTTGCTGTTGTGGTGTACATAGTTGTTGTTGTGGTGGGGGCCTCCTGGCCTTGGGTTTCCTCCGCTCCGGTTCTGAAAACCGGGGCGCGACATCTGGTTTTGGGGCTTGGTGTTGCGGGGGTTGAAACCACCGCTTGAGCTGGGGCGAAACCGGGGTGTATTGCTGGGCCCACTTTGATTCATCATGCGGTGTTTGCGGTTTTCATTTGCCTGGTGCAGTTTGCCTTCCATCTGGATGGCAGAGTCCACGAGGGCTTCTAGGTCAGCGAAGGGAATATTGACTAAGACTATCTGCATCTCATCGTGCAGACCGTTGAGGAATCTCTCCTTTTTTTCTCCGTGGTGTCGGTTTCATCGGGGGCGTACCTTGACAGGGTGAGGAACCTGTCGCGGTATTCTACCACCGACATTCTTCCTTGCTTCAGTTCCCTGAATTCATCCCTCATTTTCTTGATCAAACCTGGTGGCACATGATACTTGCTAAACTTGAGCTTGAAATCAGCCCAAGTCATCATTTGTCCGGCATTTAATGCACGGGCGCTTGTCCACCAAGCTCTTGCTGGTCCGGCTAGGTAGTGCGTAGCAAACAGCACCTTCTCATTTTCCTCTACTCCGGCTACCTCCAAGTTGTTTTCCATCGTTTGCAGCCAATCATCTGCATCTAAGGGTTCTTCCGTCTTGCTGAAGACAGGTGGGTTGGTGTTTTGGAAATTCTTAAGTTTGGATCCAGGATGATCATGGTTTCCATGGCCCTGATTGGCGATCTGCTGCAGTGCTGCTATGTTGGCTTGCCTTTCAGCCCTTTCATCTTCTCGGTCAGCCAACAGAGTTTGCAGTAATTGTAGCATTGCATCCTGGTTGCGGTTCGGAGGGGCCATCTGAACAGATAGATAGATTATGAGATGAGAGGGAATTTCTATGGCTTATTTTGAGTTAAGTTTAAACTTAAAACTTGAAATATTTTCATGATGAACATAACACACATTTTATTTATTCACACACATCACACATTACAAGTTACCATACTAAGGGTTTTAAGAACCCTTTTTCCACAAACTACGATACATGGTGCGGGATACAACTCACACCTACGTAAGTGAAGCTAGTGCAACTACTCCTCATCGTCTTCATCCACATCGATGGGAATGATCCCATCCTCCTCGGACTCCAGAAACGCGTAGTCCTCCTCATCAGTGAACTCATCATCCTCAAAGTCGTTGTCGTCACTCAGGAAGTCATCGCCTCCCTGGATGTCTTCTCCATCCTCCTCCATCTCCTGGATCTGGTCCTGCTGGGTCCGGACAGTCACCTCCAAGGTGCGGATCTTCTCGCGAAGACGGTTGATAGTGGCATCCTTCTTGGCGCGCTGCAGGCGGAGTGACTTGCGGTCCTTGGCGAGCATCCTGATGGCGTCGGCATGATGAGCCAAAGCCATCTGGGCACGGTGGGCGTGGACACGCGTCAGCTCCAGGTCCTTCCGGGTCTCATGAAGCATAAAGTCCAAATGCTCCACATGAATCTTGAGCACCGGGTGCGAAGAGAGTGCCATGGGCTCTCCCATGGTGTCGTGCCTCGCGAAGTGGGCGAAGCGGCTTCCCCGGAGTGCGGCGATGTTCTGTCCGCACACCCGAGCAAGTCCCTCCTGAAGGGCGTGAGCAAGACCGTCCACCCAGCTGTATGCCTTGAAGGAGAAAAGGATCCTCTCCGAGATGGGAGGCTCCGGGCTTCCCTTCAAGTCAGCGGTGATCATCCCTGCTCCCCGGTGGGGGTGTCGTGGATCCGGACTCCGTGGAACTGGGGAGGTGGGCGTTCGAGCTTCTCGGACACCAGGTACAAGTCGCGCTCAAACACCAGACTTCCTCCGTTTTCCAGATCGTAGGACTCCGTCTGGACGTAGGGCTCCATCTGAAAGTAAAATGGATGAGTAAGTTAGAGATGTGAACAAGTGTGGCAAACATTTTAGATGGATTTAAAAGAAGGGGCATGGCTCATCATTTTTGAAAAGATCTTGTAGAAGAGAACATGAGTAAGTTTTTCACAAATATTCACTTCCTTGGTTTTAGAAACTAAATTTTTCAGAACGTCCATTCTAAACTAGGGTCTCCTAAGGTCAAACAATGGCTCTGATACCAACTTGTCAACACCCGAATTTTTAAGTCCGGATGCCTATTATGTCATTCATCGCAATCCCAGGAATATTGTTGTTGCGAGACATAACAGTTGATACCATAAGTCATCATTCATTACAAACCATCATTGTCTTACAAAAGGGGATCACATGATCCAATATTACACAAATAGTTGATCTATTGATCAACGAACAACATAGTAGCGGAAGCGTAATAGGAGTGGACTATCTATTTCCACAGGCCAACGCTTGACGTCAGGCGACTCCTAGTTGGTGTAGACGTCCTGCTGACCGTCGTCCTCATACTGTTGCTCTTCTTCATATTCTGGCCATTTGAATAGCCAGGGACACAGCCGTGAGTACTTTAAAGTACTCGCAAACTAATACCAAAGTAATCACTAACTATTTTAAAGAAAGGGTGCTAAGCTCTAGTTTTATTTGCATAAAGCCAATTTTAGTTCATAATCATTTCATATAGACCATTCATAAATTAACTAACTCAAGTGGGAACATTAGTGTCATTCCCACAACTCAGTTGTGATTCACCATTATTCATCCATTCATATTTCAGATTCTAATACTGGAAACTAGATGGCCTTTCCAACCGTCCGTAACCGTGGACACGGCTATTCGAATAGGTTTACACTCTGCAGAGGTTGCACACTTGTGCCACAACATTTGAATTCATCCGTCGGGATTTCCCCGAATCATCGTATCACAGTACGCGGATCATCAACCATAACCTTTCATTTACTAACCCTAGTATGAGCACCTCTCCCCATGAGCTTGGCCTCCCAATGAAGACCAACTGTCAACCTGGGAACTGCACAGGGCTTGGCCGGACAATTCACCTCAACTCACATCATTTCTCAACAACGGAGGCAGCCTCGGCATAACCCCTATGATGTGTGTTCAGAGGGAACCCATACTAAGATACATAAACTTCTAGTTAAGCCTTACCCATAATCAGGTATTGTGGGGGTACTCAATATTGGAAAGGTATCGCATCCAAACCAACATTAGTTTTCATCAAAAATCACTATCTTCTCTTGGTCTTATTCACCTTCAAAATTCCTTTCATAATTTCACCATCATCATCTCATATCACAATGTTCCCATCTAGAGTAGTCAATTTTAGTTATTTAGCACTAGCCACTAGTCATGAGGGGTGCTAACTTAGCTTGTTTGCAATAAGCTAACTTTGATGATATTGTCCTACTCTAGATCAAGTGAATCATGAATCAAAAAGTACTTTGATAAAGTAAAGCAGTAAAACTTGAAAGCAAAACTTGTAATAAAACTGGGATAGGCTTAGTAAAGATAAAACAAAATGGTGGGGTGCTTTGCTCTTGGGAGCTTTGCACTTTGCAAGTGTATTAGCTTGCCTTGGTTGTTGTACTGGTCAAAGTGGTCTTCCTCTCCTTGAGTGTAGACCTCCTCCTCCTCGGCGTACTCCTCGGTACTAGCGTCTAAATACGAGTATAATACACACAATCACCACACAACTCAAATACTAAGCTAAGCACACACATGCATCACTCTTACTAGTCTATCATAACAACATGCTTATTAAATGAATTGATTTAATTATTATTCTTAAAAAGAATAATTTCTTCTCATATAAATATAGATTTGTATTTCTATTTAGTTCTTGAGAGAAAATAATTTCCCTTCATTAAGTCTTATTACAATTTAATTTCCCTCAATTAATATCATATGACCTAGGTTGACCAAGGTCAACCTCTTCATAATCATTATTTGGGAAAAAGATTTAAATGAGGTACATCACCTCATGCCTTTTAATAACTCATGATTAATGATTTAATATCATCAACTAATTTAATATGAGGTTTAAATTGACCATGGTCTCTTCCTCATATTAACTTAGTTGAGACAAGATTTAAATGAGAGAGAGGCTCTCATACATATTAATAAATAATAGATTGATTTAAAATGCATTAGAACTAGCCATAGGGCCAATTTTTAAACAAGGCCATGATCATACAAACAACTATGCAATATTTTTACATATTCAGATAGATATATTGAAATATGATTTTTGAGAGTTGGTTTCAACTTAATAGCATTTTTATTTAATTTTTAATAATTAATTTAAGTGGAAAAAGGCCCTGCCTTGTTTATTTTATCAGATTTATTCTACAAATAATCTAGGGTTGAGACCAGTGTAGTTTTGTAGATATTTTCACAAGGTTTCCAAATATATAAAATTTGTAAAATTTGGTTTGGTAGATTTTATTCTATTTAAATTTGAAAACAGCATCTGAGAGTAATTAACAAAATTCGAAAATTCACATTTGAATTAAATGGGCTGGCGGGAAACGTTAACGGGCTAAGCAGAGGAAAAGGAAAGTGGGCCGGCCCAGGAGCGCGTCCACGCAACGGGCCAGCTGACAAGGTGGGGTCTATGCGTCAGTGTGTTTAAAACACCGAAACGGTACGGGAGATGAGAGCCGTTGGATCAGAGGGGGATCGGACGCACGACATTCATCGTCGTCTCCGGCGAGAAGCGGCCACTGGCGCGGCGAGGCTAGGGGGTTGATGTCTACGGGTGCTTCTATTCTTGTAGACAGTGTTGGGCCTCCAAGTGCAGAGGTTTGTAGAACAGCAGCAAGTTTCCCTTAAGTGGATCACCCAAGGTTTATCGAACTCAGGGAGGAAGAGGTCAAAGATATCCCTCTCAAGCAACCCTGTAATCACAAAGCAAGAAGTCTCTTGTGTCCCCAACACACCAAATACACTTGTCAGGTGTATAGGTGCACTAGTTCGGCGAAGAGATAGTGAAATACAAGTAATATGGATGTATATGAGTGGTAATAGCAATCTGAATAAAATATGGCAGCGAGTAAACATGCAACAAAACAGTAAACAAACGGAGATTCGATGCTTGGAAGCAAGGCCTAGGGATCCTGCTTTCACTAGTGGACACTCTCAACAATGATCACATAATAGGACTACTCTACACTCTTTTGTTGGATGATGAACACATTGCGTAGGATTACACGAACCCTCAATGCCGGAGTTAACAAGCTCCACAATGCAATGTTCATATTTAAATAACCTTAGAGTGCAAGATAGATCAACATAATTACACCAAGAACTAACATAGCATGCACACTATCACCATCACGCATATGTAGGAGGAGTAATACACATCAATACCATCATAGCAATAATTAACTTCATAATCTACAAGAGATCATAATCATAGCCTACGCCAAGTACTCACATGGTGCACACACTATCACCATTACACACATGGAGGAGGAATAGAGTACTTTAATAACATCACTAGAGTAGCACATACGATATTCAACTAGATCACATAAAGAGAGAGATGAACCACATAGCTACAGCGGAGCCCTCAGCCCCGGGGGTGAATTACTCCCTCCCCATCATGGAGGCAGCGATGGCGGTGAAGATGGCGGTGGAGACGGCGGTGGAGACGACTCCGGGGCAATTCCCCGTCCGGCAGGGTGCCGGAACAGAGAGTTCTGTCCCCCGAATCTTGATTTCGCGATGGCGGCGGCTCTGGAAGGTTTTCTCCGTATCGTGGGTCTCTGTCGAGGTTTTTAGGTCAGAGAGGCCTAAATAGGCGAAGAGAGGGAGTCGGAGGGGCCACGGGGTGCCTGACCACGGGGGCGCGCCCCGGCCCGCGCCGGGTGTGTGGGGCCCCCTGGCTCCCCTCTCGTCCCCTCCGGTGCTCTGGAAGCTTCCGGGAAAAATAGGAATTTGGGCGGTGATTTCGTCCGATTCCGAGAATATTTCGTTACTAGGATTTCTGAAACCAAAACAGCAGAAAACAGCAACTGGCCTTTCGGCATCTCGTCAATAGGTTAGTTCCGGAAAACGCATAATAATGACATATAATGTGTATAAAACATGTAGATATCATCAATAAAGTGGCATGGAACATAAGAAATTATAGATACGTTTGAGACGTATCAAGCATCCCCAAGCTTAGTTCTCGTCCCGAGCAGGTAAACGATAACAATGATAATTTCTTAAGTGACATGCCATCATAACCTTGATCATACTATTGTAAAGCACATGAGATAAATGCAGAGATTCGAAGCAATGATGAAGATAATGAGTAAACAAATGAATCACATAACAAAGACTTTTCATGAATAATATTTTCAAGACAAGCATCAATAAGTCTTGCATAAGAGTTAACTCATAGGCAATAAATTCTTAGTAGAAAGCTTTGAAACAACACAAAGGAAGATATAAGTTTCAGCGGTTGCTTTCAACTTTAACATGTATATCTCATGGATAATTGTCAACACAAAGTAATATAACAAGTGCAATAGGTAAACATGTAAGAATCAATGCACACAGTTCACACAAGTGTTTGCTTCTAAGATAGAAAGAATAGGTAAACTGACTCAACAATAAAGTAAAAGAATGGTCCTTCAAAGAGGAAAGCATCGATTGCTATATTTGTGCTAGAGCTTTGATTTTGAAAACATATAGAGAGCATAAAAGTAAAGTTTTGAGGGGTGTTTGTTGTTGTCAACGAATGGTAGCGGGTACTCTAACCCCCTTGCCAAACAAACCTTCAAAGAGCGGCTCCCATTTTATTTTATTTTTGGGTGGCACTCCTTCCAACCTTTCTTTCACAAACCATGGCTAACCGAATCCTCGGGTGCCTGCCAACAATCTCATACCATGAAGGAGTGCCTTTTTATTTTAGTTTTATTATGATGACACTCCTCCCCACCTTTGCTTTCTCAAGCCATGGCTAACCGAATCCTTCGGGTGCCGTCCAACAATCACATACCATGGAGGAGTGTCTATTTTTGTTAATTAATTTGGGACTGGGAATCCCATTGCCAGCTCTTTCTGCAAAATTATTGGATAAGCGGATGAAGCCACTAGTCCATTGGTGAAAGTTGTCCAACAAGATTGAAAGATAAACACCACATACTTCCTCATGAGCTATAAAACATTGACACAAATCAGAGGTGATAAATTTTGAATGGTTTAAAGGTAGCACTCAAGCAATTTACTTTGGAATGGCGGAGAAATACCATGTAGTAGGTAGGTATGGTGGACACAAATGGCATGAATATTGGCTCAAGTATTTGGATGCATGAGAAGTATTCCCTCTCGATACAAGGTTTAGGCTAGCAAGGTTATTTGAAGCAAACTCAAGTATGAAATGGTGCAGCAAGACTCACATATAAACATATTGTAAACATTATAAGACTTTACATCGTCTCCTTGTTGTTCAAACACCTCAACCAGAAAATATCTAGACTTAGAGAGACCAATCATGCAAACCAAATTTTAACAAGCTCTATGTAATTATTCATTAATGGGTACAAGGTACATGATGCAAGAGCTTAACCAAGATCTATATGAGCACAACAATTGCCAAGTTTCACATTATTCAAGACATTATACCAATTACTACATGTAGCATTTCCCGTTTCCAACCATAAATTAACGAAGCAGTTTCAACCTTCGCCATGAAAATTAAAAGCTAAGAACACATGTGTTCATACGAACCAGCGGAGCGTGTCTCTCCCAAACAATCATTTATTCAAACAAAAACAAAAACAAAAGCATACAGACGCTCCAAGTAAAGTACATAAGATGTGACCGAATAAAAATATAGTTTCACTAGAAGAAACCTGATAAGTTGTCGATGAAGAAGGGGATGCCTTGGGCATCCCCAAGCTTAGATGCTTGAGTCTTCTTGAAATATGCAGGGATGAACCACGGGGCATCCCCAAGCTTAGACCTTTCACTCTTCTCGATCACATTATATCACCCTCTTCTATTGACCCTTGAAAACTTCCTTCACACCAAACTTCAAGCAAACTCATTAGAGGGTTAGTGCATAATCAAAAATTCACATGTTCGGAGGTGACACAATCATTCTTAACACTTCTGGACATTGCACATAACTTCTGAAAGTTAATGGAACAAAGAAACTCATTCAACTTAACAAAAGCGGCAATGCGAAATAAAAGGCAGAATCTGTCAAAAACAGAACAGTCCGTAAAGACGAATTTAAATATGGCACCAGACTTGCTCAAATGGAAAAACTCAAAACTAATGAAAGTTGCGTACATATCTGAGGATCACGCTCGTAAATTGGCAGATTTTTTCGAATTTTCTACAGAAAACTGTGCCCAGATTCGTGACAGACAGCAATGCTGTTTCTGCGCAGCGATCCCAAATATAACATCAACTTTGACATAGAAACTTTACTTGGCACAAAAACATGATAAGGAGAGGTTGCTACAGTAGTAAACAACTTCCAAGACACAAATATAAAACAAAGTACTGTAGCAAAATAACACATGGGTTATCTCCCAAGAAGTTCTTTCTTTATAGCCATTAAGATGGGCTCAGCAATTTTGGTGATGCACCCGCAAGAAATAGTATTTGAAGCAAAAGAGAGCTTCAAGAGGCAATTCAAAACACATTTGAGTCTAACATGCTTCCTATGCAAAAGAATCTTATACACAAATGAATTCATGAAGAGCAAAGTGACAAGCATAAGAGGATAAAACACGAGTAACTTAAAGATTCTCAACATAAAGAGGGGAAACTTAATATTATTAAGATGCATATAACCATATTTCCCTCTCTCATAATAACTTTCAGTAGCATCATTGATGAAATCCACAATATACCCGTCACTTAAAACATTCTTATCATGGTTCATATGCATAGAAGTATCATTAATTTTGGCATAAGAAGAGTTATTCTCATTAATAGTAATTGGAGCAAGATTATTATCAAGAATTTGAACATGGTAAACAAGTTGCATATTAAAAGAATTGTTTTTGGCAAGCCCATCATAACTATGACAAGTTTCATAAGGATAATTGTAACATGTGTCATATACATCTCTATAGCAATTATCTAAACCTAAATATGTAATATCATCATTTTCACTAAAAGTAGAAGTCTCAAATATAGGATCTTCAAGCACAGCATCCCCAAGCTTAGAGCTTTCAATATCATCGTTTAAGGGAACATGAATAATGTTATCATCATTAATTTCATAATCAGTACCAAAGAGATTTTCAATATCAAAGGCAGCGTGCTCATCCAAATCATGATCACTAATATGGGTAAAGGGTATAGGAAGATCATCGTACTCAGATTCATTATCATAATAATCATTAGGAGCAACATACTTACGGTTACCTAGCGTTATCTCATTCACGCGGGGATACGCCGTTACCTCTTTCTTTTTATTCTCCTTCTTCTTCTTCTTCTTCTTCTTCGTTCCCTTCTTCTTCTTCTTCTTCTTCTCCTCGTTCCCTTCTTTAGGAGGAAGAGGCTTGAAGGGTGGCTTGTCCGCATAACCTGATTTACTTTTAGAAACAATAGAAGAAACTTGGGAGGATCCCTCCTTTTCATTAATTAGTTGAAAACACACAGCGGTCCTATCATATTTTGGCAAGGTGTCATCTTCTAAAATATTTTGTATGTAAGTATTTGTATGGCTATTATCAATGCAATAAGAAAGACAACCATGCAGGACATCATCAATATCAAGATCGTTAATATTTAACAAAGAAATTTTCCTTGATAACTCTTCACACTTCAAAAATAAGGTAAGTTCATCATGCTGATTAGGAATAATTTCATCATCACAATACAAATTTGCAGCACTCATGGGGTTTGAATTATCATTGGAGGAACATTGAAAATTAAAATGACCAACTCTATGGCAAAGTTCACAAATAAAAGGATAGAGGGCACACACTTTTTCTCCAAGATCATCTAGAGCTCTAGACCACTTTCTAGTTTTTTCATTTCTGTGATGGATACAATATTCATCTTCTATTTGATTAATTCCACAAGGTCTATGTATTCCACAAAAATTAACATGCTTATAGGAAATAGCATTCTTAGGAGTTTGAGCATGCTTATTGCAATCATTAATAACAATTTCATCCTTCATACAAGCCTCTTTAAAAGGTTCATGATACTTATCAAAATTCTTTTTAGGCAATTCTAAATGAGAAGCAAAGGCTTTATAAAGATTTGCAGCAACTTGAGAGTCAAGACCATAAGTAGCACTCATATTTCGAAATTTATCAGTATTCATAAAAGTTTCAATGCATTCATAGTCATAGTTTATACCTGACTCTTTACCTTTGTCGTTCTCCCAATCTTCAGCGTTCTCCTTAATCCGATCAAGAAGGTCCCTTTTAAACTCTTCTTTATTGCTCGTGAATGATCCAGAACAAGTAGTATCCAGCAAGGTCTTATCTTGAAAAGAAAGTCTTGCATAGAAATTATCAATGATGATATTACCTGGAAGCTCATGATTGGGGCATTTGAGCATTAAAGTCTTCAATCTCTCCCATGCTTGGGCAATACTCTCTCCATCATGAGGCCAAAAATTATATATATGGTTTCGATCTTTGTGAATTTCACTTGGAGGATAGAACTTGGAATAAAATAGAGGCACAATATCCTTCCAATCAAGAGAGCGCCCGTCCTTCAATAGTTTATACCAATGCGCCGCTTCACCAGATAGCGATATAACAAATAATTTCTTTCTAACTTCATCCATTGAAATACCTGCACACTTGAATAACCCGCATAATTCATGCAAAAACAGTAAATGATTACTAGGATGGACAGTTCCATCCCCTTCATAGCGGTTATCCATAACACGTTCAATAATTTTCATAGGTATTTTATACGGAATACTTTCAGCAGGTGGATTTAAAATATCAGAAGCATCATTAAAGTTATCGCATATGGGAGATAAAGCATTATCAGAACAAAATATTTCTTCCAAAGCGGAGGAGCTAAAAAGATTATTTTTATGTAAACCAGCTTCCCCAAGCTTAGACTTCTTCATAGCATTAGCAGTAATTGCATTCATACTAATAACATTGCTACTATCATGTAAATAAGGTTCCATAGGTTTTTTAATTTTTGTATCAAACCATCCATGTCTTAAATCAGGAAATAGAATAAGAAGCTCACTATTTTTTTGTTGTTTTCCATTATGCCTACTAGTGAAAAATAAAAACAAGAAACAAAAAGATGTAATTGCAGAGTCTAAAGGAAATAGCTTCGAGTACACACACAATGGTGTCAGAAAAGTACTGTTACCTGGAACCGAAGTGTGAGTACCTTTTACCTTTCCTCCCCGGCAACGGCGCCAGAAAAGTGCTTGATGTCTACGGGTGCTTCTATTCTTGACAGTGTTGGGCCTCCAAGTGCAGAGGTTTGTAGAACAGCAGCAAGTTTCCTTAAGTGGATCACCCAAGGTTTATCGAACTCAGGGAGGAAGAGGTCAAAGATATCCCTCTCAAGCAACCCTGTAATCACAAAGCAAGAAGTCTCTTGTGTCCCCAACACACCAAATACACTTGTCAGGTGTATAGGTGCACTAGTTCGGCGAAGAGATAGTGAAATACAAGTAATATGGATGTATATGAGTGGTAATAGCAATCTGAATAAAATATGGCAGCGAGTAAACATGCGACAAAACAGTAAACAAACGGAGATTCGATGCTTGGAAGCAAGGCCTAGGGATCCTGCTTTCACTAGTGGACACTCTCAACAATGATCACATAATAGGACTACTCTACACTCTTTTGTTAGATGATGAACACATTGCGTAGGATTACACGAACCCTCAATGCCGGAGTTAACAAGCTCCACAATGCAATGTTCATATTTAAATAACCTTAGAGTGCAAGATAGATCAACATAATTACACCAAGAACTAACATAGCATGCACACTATCACCATCACGCATATGTAGGAGGAGTAATACACATCAATACCATCATAGCAATAATTAACTTCATAATCTACAAGAGATCATAATCATAGCCTACGCCAAGTACTCACATGGTGCACACACTATCACCATTACACACATGGAGGAGGAATAGAGTACTTTAATAACATCACTAGAGTAGCACATAGACGATATTCAACTAGATCACATAAAGAGAGAGATGAACCACATAGCTACGGAGCCCTCAGCCCCGGGGTGAATTACTCCCTCCCCATCATGGAGGCAGCGATGGCGGTGAAGATGGCGGTGGAGACGGCGGAGACGACTCCGGGGGCCCGTCCGCAGGGTGCCGGAACAGAGAGTTCTGTCCCCCGAATCTTGATTTCGCGATGGCGGCGGCTCTGGAAGGTTTTCTCCGTATCGTGGGTCTCTGTCGAGGTTTTTAGGTCAGAGAGGCCTAAATAGGCGAAGAGAGGGAGTCGGAGGGGCCACGGGGTGCCCAGACCACAGGGGGGCCCCCTGGCCCGCGCCGGGGTGTGGTGTGGGGCCCCTGGCTCCCCTCTCGTCCCTCCGGTGCTCTGGAAGCTTCCGGGAAAAATAGGAATTTGGGCGGTGATTTCGTCCGATTCCGAGAATATTTCGTTACTAGGATTTCTGAAACCAAAAACAGCAGAAAACAGAACGCCTTTCGGCATCTCGTCAATAGGTTAGTTCCGGAAAACGCATAATAATGACATATAATGTGTATAAAACATGTAGATATCATCAATAAAGTGGCATGGAACATAAGAAATTATAGATACGTTTGAGACGTATCAGGGGTCGACGGCTCACCGGCGGCGCGGCGAGGCTCGGCGACGTGCGGCGGCGACGTTGTCGAGGTAGAGGAAGCAGAGGGAAGCAGTGGCGCGTGCTGAGGTGGTCTCCTTCTCCGGCGATCTTCTCAGCACCTCCGCGGGCTCCGAGCTTCAAATTCCGGCGAGGGCGTGGCCAATGTGGAGGGGGAAGTGGCTAGAACTGATCGAGGGTGAGAGGGAAGAGTGCTGGTGTGGCGAATTCGAAGAGAGGAGGTCCCCTTTTATAGCGGCGAGAGGTGGCCGGGCGCTCAGATGATGTCGTCGTCGTCGACGGTGCTACAGCGGCGGTGATGGACGGCGATGACGCAGCGTGCAGCGACGTCCTGGCGGTGACGCAGGGCCTGATTGTGGGGAAAACGAGGCACAGGCGAGCTCGTGCGCATGACGGGAGCGGCCAGTACCGTGGCGGACGTCGTCGGCGTGGGCGAGGCGCACGGCGTTCCCGCGGGCCAATGGTCGTGTCTGGGCGGTGCAGGGTGGCGTCGCGGAGCGTTTGGCGCAGTGGTGAGGGCTGGGGTCAACGGAAGCGTCATGGCGTCGACGTGGCCGGGCGCGTTCTGGAGCATGCCCTTGCACGCTCTGTCGTGCGCGTGCGTGCCTGGGCGCCTCTGGGCGTGCACGAGCGTGTGGTGCACCAATGCGTCGACGGCGATGTCCAGCTGACTCAGGTGAGTGTGGGGAACACGGCTGACAAGGTTTGACACGTGGGAAAGGGGTAGAGAGAGAGAGGGCATGTCCATGTCCATGCCATGCCACGACATGGAAGATCTTGGTCAAGTGGTGATGAGTTCTTGTACCACTTCTTGTCCATAGCGCTTGGCAATGCTCAGAGGGGTCAGAGAGGTACTGGGGATGATCTAAGCTCGATGGAGAAGGCCAAAATCCACTGGGTTTTGCAATGCCTAGGGTTGGCAGATTCATGCACCCAAGGTGTTTGTTGAAATGGCCGCAAGAACTCAATTTTGGAATTTTTGAATGAAATTTGGAGGGTTTGATTTATATATTATTTGCAGTAGAGTGGTGGTGGTGGTGGTCAAAATTAAGGTAGTTTGCAAAAAATCAAATTGGGCATGATCTTCACATTCAATTCTGGTTCCAACTTTGCTTGATGATATAATTGAATCTATAAAGAATTTGTAGTCGGTTGCTTGAGCAAAGTTGTTCACTTTTATGTTGACTTGGATGAGGTGCAAAGATTTGACAAAGTTTAGTTGAGAAAACTTGAAATAACCAGCCTCAAAGTAGGCATCAGGTTATAATTGTCCAAGGTGACCATTAGTGCATGTGAGCTCATATTTCATTCAAATTTGATTTGATTTGAGTTTCTTTGATTCTAAAAGTGATAATAAGTGTTTAGTATCCAATTACAACCAATGGTGCAAGCCATTATGGCCTAGGTTACTTATTTGCAAATTTGGCCATTTCATATGTGAGTGGGTATGGCATCCTTCTTATTTCTTTCTTCTTTTATTTTTCCTTTGGTTTGAATGATCATGTGTTCTTGTACTAGGGTTTTAGCACTCTTGCAAGCACACAAACATTCATCATGGCAATATACACACTTTGCACCAAGTAAAACATGACTATATGCATAGCACTTGTGTTATGAAAAAGTTTTTGTTGGTTCTAAATTTTGGGTTTTGGGAATATCTCTCTTCATCTCTTTATTGAATTTTTGGGATGTTACAAGAACTACCGTAGAGCTTGTTGAAATTTGGTTTGCATGATTGGTCTCTCTAAGGTCTAGATATTTTCTGGTAAAAGTGTTTGAACAACAAGGAAGACAGTGTAGAGTCTTATAATGCTTGCAATATGTTCTTGTGTAAGTTTTTGCTGTACTGGTTCATACTTGTGTTTGCTTCAAACAACCTTGCTAGCCAAAGCCTTGTACTGAGAGGGAATGCTTCTCGTGCATCCAAAACCTTGAGCCAAAACCTATTCCATTTGTGTCCACCATAACTACCTATTATGTGGTATTTCTCTGCCATTCCAAAGTAAATTGCTTGCGTGCTACCTTTAAAAATTCATTCCTTGTCTTTGCAATACATAGCTCATGGGAAAGTAGCCTAAAAAAATATTGTGGTAATGAATATGTTGCTTATGTATCTTAGTTCTTATAAGTTGCTTGTTGAGCGGTAACCATGTTTTTGGGGACGCCATCAACCTGTCACACCTTTGTTGAATATCATGTGAGTTGTTATGCATGTTCGTCTTGTCTGAAGTAAGGGAGATTTGCCATGAGTTGAAATGGTTTGAGTATGCATGTTGTTAGAGAAGAACATTGGGCCGCCAACTAAAGCCATGTATCATGGTGGAAGTTTCAGCTTGGACATTAATCCTCAGAATCTCTTATGAGAATATTATTGTTGTTGAATGCTTAAAGCATTAAAAAGAGGAGTCCATTATATGTTTTCTATGTTGTCCCGGTATGGATGTCCTCAAGTTGAGATCTATAAAAATCGAGAAATCAAATGCGATTTATCTCCTTGGACCTTTGTACATGTGGCATAGAGGTACCCCTTTGTGACACTTGGTTGAAACATATGTAATGCAATGATAATCCATGGAAATCCGAGCTAATTAGGACAAGGTGCGGGCACTATTAGTATTCGATGCATGAGGCTTGCAACTTATAGGAAGTTTTATGCATAATCCATATGAATTATTACTACCGTTGACACAATTGTTTCCATGTTTTCAAAATAAAAAGCTCTAGCACATGAGTAATCCCTTCCCTCTCGCTTTCTTTTACTTTATGTCAAGTCAGTTTACCTACTTCTTTCTATCTTAGAAGCAAACACTTGTGTCAACTGTGTGCACTGATTCTTACATGCTTACTTATTGCACTTGTTATATTGCTTTATGTTGACAACTATCCATGAGATATATATACATGTTACAAGTTGAAACCAATTGCTGAAACTTAAATCTTCCTTTGTGTTGCTTCAAAGCCTCTTATTAAGAATCTATTGCTTTATGAGTTAACTCTTATGGAAGACTTTTTGATGCTTGTCTTGAAAGTACTATTCATGAAAAGTTTTTGCTATATAATTCAGTTGTTTAGTCATCATCTTTTTGTTAGCAAACTATAGATCATTGCTTTGAGTCACTTCATTCATCTCATATGCTTTACAATAGTGTTGATCATGATTATGTTGGTAGCATGTCACTTCAGAAATTATTCTTTTTATCGTTTACCTACTCGAGGGCGAGTAGGAACTAAGCTTGGGGATGCTTGATACGTCTCCAACGTATCTATAATTTCTGATGTTCCATGCTAGTTTTATGAGAATACCTACATGTTTTGTTCATGCTTTATATCATTTTTATGCATTTTCTGGAACTAACCTATTAACAAGATGAAGTGCCGCTCCTATTTTCTCTGTTTTTGGTTCAGAAATTCTACACAGAAATATTCTCGGAATTGGACGAAACAAAAGCCCAAGGCCTTATTTTCCACGGTGTTCAGAACACCGAAGGAGAGACGGAGAGGGTCCACGAGGTGGCCACCCCACCTGGCGGCGCGGCCAAGAGGGGGGCGCCCAGCTATGGGGTGGGCCCCTCGGGACCCCTCCGAGGCTGCCCTTCCGCCTATATATTCTTCCAGGAGTAAAAACCCTAAATTAATCAGTCATATTCCACGAAGAGTTACGTAGCCGCCGCCATCACGAAGACAATATCGGGGGACAGAAGTCTCTGTTCCGGCACGCCGCCGGGACGGGCAATTGCCCCCGGAATCCATCTCCATCGACACCACCGCCATCTTCATCGCCGTTGTTGTCTCCCATGATGAGGAGGGAGTAGTTCTCCCCCGAGGCTGAGGGCTCTACCGTAGCTATGTGGTTCAATCTCTTTCTTATGATGTGATCTTTATGTGATCATAGGCTTTACAATCTAGATGTCATATGCTACTCAAGTGTTTTATTATGTGAACTTCGGGGTTACTGTGACCTCGGTGTAAGGGTACAGTGTGTGCGCCGTGTGTAACTCCCTTATGAATTGTGGTGTGTTAGTACCTCCTATGAATGCTCACGGTGACAGTGTGGGGTGTTTATTAGTACTTGGGAATACGCCTTTGAGGTGTGCTTTTGCACACTTGCCCAATGAATTTGAGTTCTTTATCCAACAAGAGAGTGTTTTCAGAGTAGTATGATGAAGTGCTTATATTTATATTCAATTATGATTGCAATGTTGAGTGGCCACTAGTGAAAGTATGATCCCTAGGCCTTGTTTCAAATACTGCAAACACCGCTTATTTACTGTTTTACTGCATCTTTATTTCCTGCAATATTTATTTCAGATCGCAATTACCGTTTACCACCATCTATACCACCTGTGTTTTAATATCTCTTCGCCGAACTAGTGCATCTATACATCTGACAAGTGTATTAGGTGTGTTGGGGACTGATGTCTACTCACGCTTCTTTTCCTGTAGACAGTGTTGGGCCTCCAAGAGCAGAGGTTTGTAGAACAGCAGCAAGTTTTCCCTTAAGTGGATCACCCAAGGTTTATCGAACTCAGGGAGGAAGAGGTCAAAGATATCCCTCTCAAGCAACCCTGCAATCACGATACAAGAAGTCTCTTGTGTCCCCAACACACCTAATACACTTGTCAGATGTATAGGTGCACTAGTTCGGCGAAGAGATAGTGAAATACAAGAAGTATGGATGTATATGAGTGGTAATAGCAATCTGAATAAAATATGGCAGCGAGTAAACATGCAACAAAACAGTAAATAAACGGTGTTTTCAGTATTGGAAACAAGGCCTAGGGATCATACTTTCACTAGTGGACACTCTCAACATTGATCGCATAATAAATAATAACTTCTCTCATTTGTGCTACATACACTCTTGTTTGATAATGAACACCATTCGTTAGGATTACACACCCTCAATGCCGGAGTTAACAAGCTCCACAACATTCGATATTCATGTTTAAGTAACCTTAGAGCATAATAGATCTTTGCAAAATAGACCGAGTACTAACATAGCATACACACTGTCACCTTTACACTATGAAGGGGGAATAAATCACATCAATACTATCATAGCGATAATCAACTCCATAACCTACAAGAGATTATGATCATAATCTACGACAAGAACTACACGATGCACACACTGTCACCATTACACCATGCAGGAGGAATAGACTACTTTAATAACATCACATGAGTAGCACATAGACTAGTAGCGATACAAAGCACATTGCAATCATAAAGGGATATAAATAAGCACTTCACTATGCTATTCATAACAGTGAATAAGTATTCTGTGAAATATAGCCTAAGAGACCCACACGGTGCACACACTGTCACCTTTACACACGTGGGACAAGGAGTCTCCGGAGATCACATAAGTAAAATCCACTTGACTAGCATAATGACATCTAGATTACAAGCATCATCATATGAATCTCAATCATGTAAGGCAGCTCATGAGATTATTGTATTGAAGTACATAGGAGAGAGATTAACCACATAGCTACCGGTACAGCCCTTAGCCTCGATGGAGAACTACTCCCTCCTCATGGGAGGCAGCAGCGGTGATGAAGATGGCGGTGGAGATGGCAGCGGTGTCGATGGAGAAGCCTTCCGGGGCACTCCCCGTCCCGGCGGCATGCCGGAACAGAGACTCCTGTCCCCGATCTTGGCTTCGCGATGGCGGCGGCTCGGAACTTTTCTCGTACCGTGGCTTATCGTCTCGGGTTTTAGGTCGGGAGCTTATATAGGCGAAAGGGGAGCCTCGGAGGGGCCCTGGTGGGGCCGGACAACGGGGCGCGCCCGGGCCGCGCCGCCACCATGTGTGGGGCCCTGGGCCTCCCTCTGACCCTCTCCGGTGTTCGGAAGCTCCCGGAATTCTAAGATGTGGGCGTTGATTTCGTCCGATTCCGAGAATATTTCCTTACTAGGATTTCTGAAACCAAAAACAGCAGAAAACAGGAACTGACACTTCGGCATCTCGTCAATAGGTTAGTAGGTTAGTTCCGGAAAACGCATCAAAACGATATAAAGTGTGAACAAAACATGTAGGTATTGTAATAAAACAAGCATGGAACATCAGAAATTATGGATACGTTGGAGACGTATCAGCATCCCCAAGCTTAGTTCCTACTCGCACTCGAGTAGGTAAACGATAACAAGAATAATTTCTGAGGTGACATGCTACCATCATAATCTTGATCAACATTATTGTAAAGCATATGACATGAATGAAGTGATCTGAACAAAAGATTGTTAACAAAGATAATGACTAAACAAATGAATCATATAGCAAAACTTTTCATGAATAGTACTTTCAAGACAAGTATCAAAAAGTCTTGCATAAGAGTTAACTCATAAAGCAATAAATTCAAAGTAAAGGCATCGAAGCAACACAAAGGAAGATATAAGTTTCAGCAGTTGCTTTCAACTTTCAACATGCATATCTCATGGATAATTGTCAACATAGAGTAATATGATGAATGCAAATAAGCAAGTATGTAAGAATCAATGCACAGTTGACACAAGTGTTTGCTTCTAAGATGGAAGGAAGTAGGTAAACTGACTCAACATAAAGTAAAAGATAGGCCCTTCGCAGAGGGAAGCAGGAATTAAATCATGTGCTAGAGCTTTTCAAGTTTTGAAATCATATAGAGAGCATAAAAGTAAAATTTTGAAAGGTGTTTGTTGTTGTCAACGAATGGTAATGGGTACTCTAACTACCTTATCAACCAAACTTTCAAGAGCGGCTCCCATGAAGGAGGTTATCTCTACCAGCAAGGTAGATCATCCCTCTTCTCTTTTGTTTACACATGTACTTTAGTTTTATTTATTAGATGACACTCCCCCAACCTTTGCTTACACAAGCCATGGCTAACCGAATCCTCGGGTGCCTTCCAACATTCACATACCATGGAGGAGTGTCTATTTGCAAATTTAAGTTGCTTACTGATATCAGAGCAAAACATGTGAAGAGAATTATTAATGCAAGTTAATTAATTGGGGCTGGGAACCCCATTGCCAGCTCTTTTTGCAAAATTATTGGATAAGCGGATGAGCCACTAGTCCATTGTGAAAGTCTGTCAAAAGTAAATGACAAGATCGAAAGATAAAACACCACATACTTCCTCATGAGCTATAAAACATTGACACAAATAAGAGATAATAACTTTTGAATTGTTTAAAGGTAGCACATGAAGTATTTACTTGGCAGGAAATACCACATAGTAGGTAGATATGGTGGACACAAATGGCATAGGTTTTGGCTCAAGGTTTTGGATGCACGAGAAGTATTCCCTCTCAGTACAAGGCTTTGGCTAGCAAGGTTGTTTGAAGCAAACACAAGTATGAACCGGTATAGGAAAACTTACATAAGAACATATTGCAAGCATTATAAGACTCTAAACTGTCTTCCTTGTTGCTCAAACACTTTTACCAGAAAATATCTAGACCTTAGAGAGACCAATCATGCAAACCAAATTTCAACAAGCTCTACAGTAGTTCTCCATTAATAGATTAAACTACATGATGCAAGAGCTTAAACATGATTTATGAGAGCTCAAAACAAGTGCCAAGTATCAAATTATTCAAGACCATATGAAGCATTTTCTGATTCCAACCAAATAGCAACAAGTGAAGCGATCAACTTTCGCCCTTGAACATTAAAAGCATAAATGAAGAACACTAGTGTTCATATGAAAAAGCGGAGCGTGTCTCTCTCCCACACAAGGATGAATTTATTCAGAGAATGAAAATAACAAAACGAAAAATAAAAGAAAACATACGCTCCAAGTAAAGTACATAAGATGTGACGGAATAAAAATATAGTTTCACTAGAAGTGACCTGATAAGTTGTCGATGAAGAAGGGGATGCCTTGGGCATCCCCAAGCTTAGATGCTTGAGTCTTCTTAAAATATGCAGGGATGAACCACCGGGGCATCCCCAAGCTTAGACCTTTCACTCTTCTTGATCATAGTATATCATCCTCTTCTATTGACCCTTGAAAACTTCCTCCACACCAAACTTCAAGCAAACTCATTAGAGGGTTAGTGCATAATAAAATTCACATGTTCAGAGGTGACACAATCATTCTTAATACTTCTGGACATTGCACAAAGCTTCTGAAAGTTAATGGAACAAAGAAACTCATTCAACATAGCAAAAGCGGCAATGCGAAATAAAAGGCAGAATCTGTCAAAAACAGAACAGTCCGTAAAGATGAATCTGGCAGGGGCACTTAACTTGCTCAAATGGAAAAACTCAAAACTAATGAAAGTTGCGTACATATCTGAGGATCACACACGTAAATTTGCAGATTTTTATGAGTTACCTACAGAGACTTCTGCGCAAATTCATGACAGACATCAAATCTGTTTCCGCGCAGTAATCCAAATCTAGCATCAACTTTAACATAGAGACTTTACTTGGCACCAAAAACATGATAATGAGAGGTTGCTACAGTAGTAAACAACTTCCAAGACTCAACAAAACAAAAATTTCTGTAGTAAAATAAACACATGGGTTATCTCCCAAGAAGTTCTTTCTTTATAGCCATTAAGATGGGCTCAGTAATTTTAATGATACTCTCGCAAGAAAGAAGAGTTGAAGCAAAAGAGAACATCAAAAAGCAAATTTAAAACACATTTAAGCCTAACCCACTTCCTATGAAAAGGAATCTTGTACACAAATAAATTCATGAAGAACAAAGTGACAAGCATAGGAAGGCAACACAAGCGCAATTTCAAGATTCTCAACATAAAGAGGGGAAACTTAATATTATTAACATGCATATAACCATGTTTCCCTCTATCATAATAACTTTCAGTAGCATCATGAACAAACTCAACAATATAACTATCATATACAACATTCTTGTCATGAGCCATATGCATAAAATTATTACTCTCCACATAAGCATAATCAATTTTATTAGTTGTAGTGGGAGCAAATTCAACAAAGTAGCTACCATTATTATTCTCATCAAGTGTAGGAGGCATAGCATAATCATAATAAAATTTACTCTCCATAGTAGGCGGCACCAAAAGACCACTATCATTATAATCATCATAAATAGGAGGCAAAGTATCATCAAAGAAAATTTTCTCCTCAATGCTTGGGGGACTAAAAATATCATGCTCATCAAAACCAGCTTCCCCAAGCTTAGAATTTTCCATATCATTAGCAACTATGGTATTCAAAGTGTTCATACTAATATGTTCCATGGGTTTTTTAATTTTCGCATCAAACCATCCATGTCTTAACTCAGGAAATAGAATAAGAAGCTCATTGTTACTTTCCATTATGCCTAACTAGTGTAAACAAGAAACCAAAAGATGCAATTGCAGGATCTAAAGGAAATAGCTTCGAGTACTTACAACGGCGCGGAAAATAGCTTAGTAGCCGAGATCCGGAGTGTGAGTACCTTTTACCTTTCCTCCCCGGCAACGGCGCCAGAAAATAGCTTGATGTCTACTCACGCTTCTTTTCCTAGACAGTGTTGGGCCTCCAAGAGCAGAGGTTTGTAGAACAGCAGCAAGTTTTCCTTAAGTGGATCACCCAAGGTTTATCGAACTCGGGAGGAAGAGGTCAAAGATATCCCTCTCAAGCAACCCCCGCAATCACGATACAAGAAGTCTCTTGTGTCCCCAACACACCTAATACACTTGTCAGATGTATAGGTGCACTAGTTCGGCGAAGAGATAGTGAAATACAAGTAGTATGGATGTATATGAGTGGTAATAGCAATCTGAATAAAATATGGCAGCGAGTAAACATGCAACAAAACAGTAAATAAACGGTGTTTTCAGTATTGGAAACAAGGCCTAGGGATCATACTTTCACTAGTGGACACTCTCAACATTGATCGCATAATAAATAATAACTTCTCTCATTTGTGCTACATACACTCTTGTTTGATAATGAACACCATTCGTTGCGTAGGATTACACGAACCCTCAATGCCGGAGTTAACAAGCTCCACAACATTCGATATTCATGTTTAAGTAACCTTAGAGCATAATAGATCTTTGCAAAATAGACCGAGTACTAACATAGCATACACACTGTCACCTTTACACTATGAAGGGGGAATAAATCACATCAATACTATCATAGCGATAGTCAACTCCATAACCTACAAGAGATTATGATCATAATCTACGACAAGAACTACACGATGCACACACCGTCACCATTACACCATGCAGGAGGAATAGACTACTTTAATAACATCACATGAGTAGCACATAGACTAGTAGCGATACAAAGCACATTGCAATCATAAAGGGATATAAATAAGCACTTCACTATGCTATTCATAACAGTGAATAAGTATTCTGTGAAATATAGCCTAAGAGACCCACACGGTGCACACACTGTCACCTTTACACACGTGGGACAAGGAGTCTCCGGAGATCACATAAGTAAAATCCACTTGACTAGCATAATGACATCTAGATTACAAGCATCATCATATGAATCTCAATCATGTAAGGCAGCTCATGAGATTATTGTATTGAAGTACATAGGAGAGAGATTAACCACATAGCTACCGGTACAACCCTTAGCCTCGATGGAGAACTACTCCCTCCTCATGGGAGGCAGCAGCGGTGATGAAGATGGCGGTGGAGATGGCAGCGGTGTCGATGGAGAAGCCTTCCGGGGGCACTTCCCCGTCCCGGCGACGTGCCTAACAGACTCCTGTCCCCGCATCTTGGCTTCGCGATGGCGGCGGCTCGAACTTTCTCGTACCGTGGCTTATTCGTCTCGGGGTTTTAGGTCGGGAGCTATATAGGCGAAAGGGAGCCTGAGGGGCCCCGGTGGGGCCAGACAAAGGGCGCCCCGGGCGCCGCCACCATGTGTGCCCCGGGCCTCCCCTCCGACCCTCTCCGTGTTTTGGAAGCTCCCGGGAATTCTAAGATGCCGGGCGTTGATTTCGTCCGATTCCGAGAATATTTCCTTACTAGGATTTCTAAACCAAAAAGCAGAAACAGGGCACTTGCATCTCGTCAATAGGTTAGTTCCAAAACGCATCAAAACGATATAAAGTGTGAACAAAACATGTAGGTATTGTAATAAAACAAGCATGGAACATCAAATTATGGATACGTTGGAGACGTATCGGGACACAAGAGACTTCACGTTTAGACTTTGATGTTGTTTAGACTAAAAGTTAGCCATTGCTGCAACTCGTGTACTTCTTTTGAGGCTAACACCCAGAACAAGACCGCATATTTGAAATCCCACCATTTTCAATAAAGCTTTCATCTATATCCGCAATATTCTGATTGCATTATTAGTTCTTACTTGTTCTCGATTTTAGCTGGAATTAAGACTGTTTGGTCAGGCTGATCGTGCATCCGCAAGATCAGTAACTCCTAGAGACTGTCATAGCGATTGCATTGGCGCACGAGCTTTGCACGTGTAGTCGGATCGTCAAGCACGAACTCCACCAACAAATCGAAGTTATCCTCGTCTCATCGAAAGATCGGCCACCTTTGCCCTATCATTAATTATTTTGACACATTTTCTAAAGAATATTAGCATATCTTTTAACATGTTTTTTATATATTGGGAACACAGCTTGTGTACAGAACACTGTCGAGAATCGAGAGGATCACACTTCCCACGCAGCAAATGCCCGTCCAAGCCCACCAATATAGGTTGCGAGCATAAAGCCATCTCGAACGCCCCCGCATAACGACCGCTACCGATTTTTGGTCCGTTTGAGTTTGGATATGGTAGCCCACGGTGATAAAATAGGTCACGGTCCGGATGCGGCCGGAGGAAGCCCCAACGCGACCGAACCCTAAAAACATAGGGCACAAAATTAATTTACATATATCTGGGTCCAAAAGACCCTGACTTTCCATTAAAAAAAAGAAAAAACATAAAATGGATAATACCAACTTTGGGGATGGTTGTCGGCCGCCTCTAGTTCTCGCCGCCGAGGTCGATGAAGACATGCGATGGCAGTCACACATTGGCCGCCGGTGGAGCCGACATCAGGTACTCCTGGGCTAGTGATGGCGTTGGCGCCGCCTCGGCCTCCTAGGAGGCCCAGATGACCTCATCGAGGAGGGGCCATATGGAGCACTCCTCCGCCAAGGAGGTGGCCTCCTTCTCCTTCAGTTCGTTCATATCTTCCTCCATCAGCTGATAGTCGAGGTCGCCATCGTCTTCAGGCGGGTCCTCGGCCGCCGCCTGCTGGTACGCTTGCCTCGGAAGCGCCGACACCCTTCGGGGGGGGTCGACGTACTGTGTGTATGACGATGGTACATGGACCAGTCGGTGGAACGCATCCTCCTATTCCTTCTTCACGGGCGTTGGAGAAAGAGGCGCTTGCCTCGGCCTTGGCGGTTGCCATGGTGGCGATGGAAATAAAGAGGGCTGGAAGGCCGCTTCGGCCTCCTCGTAGTCAAAGTCATCATTGTCGAGGCCCTCGAGGTGGGGCTCGGACATCGCCCGCCGAGCATCGTGCTCGGCCTCGAACCACCGCGCCCACAGTAGGGAGTCGACGCGTACGTTAGATCCGGCGGCATGTGAGCGCAACGACGGAGGATCTTGGGGTGGCGCATGGGTCCACTTTCCGGAATCGCGGGCACCGACACCCGCGCCTGGTTGAGATGCCACCCATGCGGGATGTGCGCATCCAACCATGGCAGCGGCACGCCGAGATCTGCGTTGAGGCGTGATGTCGCCGTGTCCATGCTGATGCGCGTATCGGAGCACGAAACGGGAGGAGGGTGTGGTGGCCTTCCCGGCGCCGGTGGCCTCCCAACAGGCGCTTGGGTGTTCTGGCGGTCGCCATTGCTGCAGCGCTGGCCGTCGGCGCGAGACCCGAAGGCCTCGTGGTCATTCCGGCCAAGGCAGAACCAGCCGCCCCCTTCTTCGCCATGGCTAGGGTTTGGGAGCTCGGGGGTGGCTAGGGTTTGGAAGGTTCGGGGGCGAGTGGGAGGGACCGGTATGCTCCATTTAAAGAGACCTCCACGCGCATGGGCCCGCGTCTCCTTGTCTCCCTCGGTCACTGACGCGTGGGCTCCTGGTCGTTTCAGGAGGACAAAGGGACACGTGTGCCATTCGGACCACCGTAAACGGACCGTATTTATGCGCTCGAAATGGGGATGATGTGGACCGAAATAACCCATGGTCCATATAGGGTTGCCCGTAAGGCCCAAGCCCGATCCAGCCCTCCTGGGAGCCTAACCCGGTTCCTAAATGACAGCGCATCCTACCGGGTTGTGGTCACCCACCCAACCCAACCCCTTCTCCTCCCATTCCAAAGAGAAAGAGGAAACCTCCCTTCCTGATTTCATTTCCCCCAAAACCAAAACCCTAGTTCCCCAACACAGCACTCCCCCCGTGTGATGGGATGCCGACCAAACCCTACCCCGACCCCCTGACCGCCGCCGTCTCCCTCTCCCTCTCCCTCGCCGCCACCTGGATGTCCGCATGGACGCTTTCCCGGCCCTGATCGCCGCCGGGGCCACTGCCGTCTGCTGCCTCGTCTGCGCCATCTGGGCCTTCCGCCCCCCTTCCCCCCCTTCACCTAACAAGCACCAATTCCCTCCCCCGACCTGCTGCGCCTGCGCTTCCTGCGCCTGCCGCGACAAGGTCAGCGCCAACGGCGAGATGGCCATCGGTGGGGACGAGATGAACAAGGCGCCGGCGCCTGCTCCGGCGGCCACGGGCGCCTCCATGATGGAGCAGCTCGTGCCCGAGATCACGACGCACGCTCTCAGCTACCTCGACTGCACCAGTCTCTGCCACCTCTCTATGACCAACTCTGCCATGCGCCGCGCCGCCAACGACGATGGGGCTTGGAAGGCGCTCTACCACAAGGTGCCCTCTCAGATTGTCCTTGATTCATTGACCTACTGTTGGATTAGGAATGTACCATTACTGTCCTGCTCGTTTTGACTTCAGTAGAGCCGTCCCGCATATTTAGGTTGCTGTTGATTTTGTCTAGAACTAAAATGCTCGATCATATCAATGGGACTTATTTGTTTTGCATCGACGGATGGTATAGCTCAGTGATTCATGTTACACGGACAAGTTATTATCGCTAGGAGGACTCCTTTCTTTTAATCAACTTCTGGCTAAATTTATTATTTCCTCAGCATCGATGGCGACATGTCTTGGATAAGTTTACACAAGATATGACAAAAGAACATTGTATTAATTTCCAGACTTTCCCACAATTAACCCAAACTCTCAACTTGACACTGCATACAAAAAGTTTGTATCTGAATCTGCACACTTGAATTCCCAACTAATATATGTGTTTTTTCCGTTGCGACTGTTTGAGTTAACGTATTTGAATGTTTAAAATAACTTGCCTTACGAGTTGTGATATAAAACTGCCAATCTCACCACAACATTTTACTTCTTGTGAGTTTGTCATCAATAAACTTCTCCCTTGTAGGATTTTACAGTGGAGCAGGGTAATATAACTCCACCTAACGGTTGGAAGGCATACTACGCAGCTACGAAAGCCATCATAAATGTGAATGCTGAGTTCTATAATATCATCAGGGAAGGGTCCTTGCCAGCAATGAGTCACTTTTGGCTTAACGCAGACTATGTGAAGTGCATAAATGCTAGTGGAGAACTTTTTACAGGGTATGTCTAAGACTTCACTCCTGTTTATTTATATATGGCTCAAAAGGCATGATCCATACAATTCCTTACTGTTGTAAAAGATACACATACTTCTCATTCTATTTCATTTTAAATACAGCAAAAAAAAGATTGGGAAAGCTTAAATTTGTTGTGCAGCTGCATATACATATTAATACATTACTGCGGTGATAATTTTGCTTTCTTATGTGGACTTGAATACTGGCAGCACTTTGGAAAAGTACAAGAGTTCTTACTCTTTATCATGTTTATTGATGATAAATATCTAGCAAACCAATTTTGTACAGCTGTATGCATGCATTATACATTGCATCAATGTCGATTTACTCACTCCGACATGCATTTAATTGTATTTCTCACCCTGTTCTATCATGGCCATATTGCTGTCACCTTATATGCGAACTTACTAAGTCACATTTAGTTAATGAATAGAAAAATACATGAAAACACAGGACACTTGTAAGATAATTTATTCCTACAAGTTTCCTGTTATATTTATGCAATTATGTTGTTACACATCTTTCTGGCAAAGTGTTTTCGCTTATTCTGTATTATATCTTTTTCCTTCGACTATCTGCCAAGCATCGTGTTTGCAACTTAACTATTCATATTGTGAGAATAAATAGTACACATGCTATCATATGTAGGGAATTTACAGTGTAGAGACATGTCAACTTCTACTAGTTATTCTTAGGAATCTATCACTAACTATAAAACTAGGTTAATGTTTCGGAACTGTGATAGAACCGGGTTAATTAACCAGTGGTTCCATGTGTTAGGGTATATTAGTTAATCCATTTCCTTTTATTTTGATGTTGCATTAGTTTCTGGAGGCATCTCCAGTGATCAATACCCTTCAAGTAGAACCCAGTCATGTGACAAACACCATGATATTACTTCACTTTACGTTAACTGGAAAACAGTCGAGGTTCATACTTTATTGTCAATCATTTCATTTACTTCTCATGCTGCTATACCCTTTTTGGGATGAAAATTTACCTAATCTGGATGGACTTTCTTGCCATTTGTTCATGGAGTCTTATCTACAAGTTTTCTTCCGGTGGATTACTGCTATCTAACTCCTCGTTTGACAGATACAACGCAGTGATGAACAGCTGGGCCTTGTTATTCAACTGGGGCCAAGATGGTGGGCAGGGCACTGATTTTCAGTTACGAGATGTCAGAGCTCGTGTACTTTCTGATGTAGCTTGGGTCAACATGAAGGTGCATGTTGATGGTGAACCGGGGCCTCTCCATGCGACCAATCTATATGAGTTCCGTAACGACAGGTGGTATATGGTTCATCACCATAGTTCGGTCATGGTGGACCCAGCGCCACATAATCTGTTTGGCTGAATCTGAGAACAATGACTCATCGGGGAGAAAACTTCTTGGCAGATTTCCATGTTGGGTGCGTGCTTCTTCTGCGGTTTAGACTTTAGACTGGTGTTAGATACCAAATGTGTTTGTGGAGAGCTTTCCTGCCCCCAGTTTTCTCCGTTCATTCATCCTGAATCACCTGTTTGTTTATATTATTCCCATCAGTTTTGTATAAATGTGGTGTAGGAGTTCAGATTGGTCATTGAAGGGTGTGGTGCCCTGTGACTCTGTGGCTGTGACTGACTTATATTGTCCAATGAGTATAATGTTTCAGCAGTTGTTGTTTAACATGTCTGTCAGCATAGGAAATGTTGCGCTTTTGATGTGTAATCACCACAAAACGTGAGCAGGAATTTGATGTCCTATGCAAGGTCTGTTGCTGGTTCAACTTGTGAACTTTGGGCTGGCTTGTTGCAAGCCTGTTTTGGTAGCAAGGAGTCCTATTCCTTTGTGCCAACACGGATTTTCCACCCATTGGTTACATCTGCATTCTTGTGAAGTTTTTGTGCAAAAACATGACTGCAGTATGTAGTTTGTACATTCTACATTGTTGAATCTGACTAGTTCATCTTTTCCGTAGCACAGGAGTAATTTTCTGGCGCATCTTACAAGTTCAGTTGTTGCTACATACTTCTTGTTGCCCATTTGGCAGGTGAAGGCAAGAACATATCTTCCCTCAAAAAGGAACGATTGCTAGTATTGTGTTTCTTTGGAAAATAGGAATGCCATTATTTATTCTGCTCAGGTGTACAACAGGAGAAACATAATTCAGGTCTCAATATTTATATATTTATACATAGCCGTCATAATAGCTTAGTTACAGAAATGAGGGCTGATCCTCTGCAGTCATCACCGCGCATGATAGACAACGGGGCGCATAATTTCTTAGCCCGCAAGATGGAACACTCACTTATCACTGTTTAATTGATTATATTAACGTATATATGTCTCCCTTATTGAGCTGTTTCTCAACAGTCCCTGAGCATTGAGCGGCAGGAGGCGGCCTCAGGCATCGTCCTTGTCTTCAAAGATGTCAAGAAGGGAGAGAGCCTGCATAGACAACAACATCTCAGTTAGATGAACCATGTGATGAACTGATGATGCTTCAGACACGTCATTGACGATGCACAAACCTCGGTGATGCTGAGCTCCAGCCGGAATTTGGGCCCGTCGTAGTGGTGCAGGATGGGTCGGAAAGCATCCTCCTCCAGCGGGTCGCAGATCTTCCTTGTGGCAACCCTCACCTGAATTCATCGTCTCAAATCAGCATGACATACACATAGGCAAAGTACTAGGTAAGTATTGTTCATCCTTTTATTTTTGCAAGCCTGATGTAGAAGTAGTGTGTTGTTGAATACTATACTACTCCAGATATAATTATTTTCCTTTTCAGTGCTAGTAGTTAACTTCAGATACAGGTGGTGTTCTTCCAGAATACCAAGTCACAGGTGATGTCATTTTGAGCCGAGATGGATGCAATTGAACGTGTGTTGACAAGTGTACTCCTTCTAGAAGAACAGGTGGTTGGTTTAGGATTGACCGGCCAACCTAAAGGAAGTGAGGTGGTTGAGTAGTCACTAGCAAGATCTACTGGTGGTAGTAATCCCCTGTTGCCGGTTTGGGAGTAGCAGGTTTTAGCTAGACCGTGCCATCACCCATCCGTTTAGTTAACTATGATTGACTAGGTAGCAATTGCTTCGTCTCGATACTAATCCCTTGTTGCAGATCAAGCCTTGCAACTGGGCCGGCCGGTAGACATTTCTAGGCTCCTAAATCTACGTTTGTACTATATTGGTTCTCTGAAGTCTGAACTTAGGTAGCAGGATGTGCCATGGGTGGTGCATGAAGTACCTGCGCAGGGAAGCGAGACTCGCCGTGGCACTTCTTGTCCTCCCACGCCGCCGGGTCAATGTTCGCTCCGCCGAAGCTCGCAGCCTGCACGTACGATACGATTCAGTTCAGTTCAGTATAGGGCGATGAGTCCAAGCAATTCATCATCAATGAATCAGTCATCAGATAAGACGGGCAAATTTACCTCGAAGATGCCGTGGAGCTGGTGTGTGGAGTAGTTGTAGAGGAAGAGAGGCAGCCCTGGCCTGATCGCCCTCACCGAGTCTCTGTATCTCGACGGCAGCCCTGCAAATTAACCCAAACCGTCACTTGACCTGATCTGATTAAACTAGCAGCTGAGACTGCTTGATCTTATCACTAATTGTAGTCGCCGTAGTAATTAAAACCATGACGATCGTACGTACCGAAGAGCTGCCTCTTGAGGTTCTCCTCCATGGTGTCGTTGTTGCAGACGAAGATGTACCCACCGATGGGCTCGTTGCGTGGCAGCGCCTCGGACGCCGGCAGCGTCTTGAACCTCTTTTCGGAGGCGGCGCCGTGGTTGTTGTTGTTGTCGTTGTTCTTGGCGTGCTTCTTCTTGCCGCCTTCCAGAGCTCCCTTATTCTTGCCGTAGCCGCCGCCACCGTAGTTGCTGCCGTTGTTGTTGCTGGCCGGCCTCCCGATAGACTTGTTGAAGTAGCTCTTCACCTCCCCGCTGCCGCCGTTCAGGTTGTTGTTGCTGTTATTGTTGTAGCTCCCGCCAATCATCATCTTGTTGAACGCGAAGTTAGCGTTATTGTTGTTGTTGCTGAGGTTGGCGCTGTTGGGCTTGGCCGGGGCGCCATAGCCGTATGCCTTGGCGTCGCCGGTGGGGAGGATGTTGTTGTTGTTGTTGTTGTTGTAGCGGTCGACTTTGGTGGCGCCGAAGGCGAGCTTGCCTGAGCCGATGAGGCCGGGCCCATCGTTGGCGTTGATCTTGGCGGGCGCGTCGTGGGAGGGAGAGAAGAGGCCGAGGCTGGAGTCGGCGTTGCGGGCGCGTGCGTTGTCGGCGGGGGACCAGATGGAGTCGCCGAGGGAGAGGCCGGAGAAGCCGGCCGTCTGCAGCCTCAGCTGGTCGCTGAACTGCCAGAACTCGCGGTCGTAGCCCTCCATCTCTCTCTCTCGATCTCCTCCTGCTGCTTCGCGACTGTACGTAGGGGTACTGGAGCTGCGTGTTGTGCGGGATGGAAATGGAGGCCGAGGTCGGGGGGCGAGGGGTTTTATCGATCGGAGAAGAGGGTGCTGGTTGGTTGGTGCGGTGCCGGGCGATCGAGTTGCTTACACTTGAAGTAGTAGCGGCAGTAGGAGCATGAATGAGGCAGGTCTGGACTGAGACTGGTCGACCATGGATTTCGTCAAGTATCGACTTGTCAGGGGCACCCGGACGTGGCCGTGTCGGGGGAAGCTTCGTGGAAGGTGGCCAAACCGCGTGCCGTGAGGGCCAGAGTTCAATGGGAGGACCGACGTGGAGGCCGCGGCCCGGCCCGGGCACGCGTCTTTCTTGACTCTCTGCGCCAGTTTTTATTTTTTATTATCTGAAAAAAAAGTTATCTTCTCGAACATGGGATGGCTTTGCCTTTACCTGTAGTGCCTACTTTCCCACCGTCGCTGCCCTCATCCAGATGTTTACCAACGAAGGATCCAATAATGCCAGTGTACAAGATTACAAAGCCGTACCTAAGACATCTGCCATCTCCTTTATTTAATAACTGCGATAGTGCCAGTGTATTACTTTGTGACATCGCCACTCAGCAGCATCCAGCTGTTATACTAGTACTTTGTTTCTCAGGGACGATCGCTATAGGCAGTGGTATCAATTTTGGTTCCAGAGACAAAAACAAAAAACCACCACTTTTCAAGCCAAATGTACGAAATGATACAACTTTTGTTTTCTGAGACAAAAAAAAAACCGCAAGTTTTTTGCAAAAAAAAAAAAAACTCAATTGAACACTAATTAACAGGAATCTGACAATGGGACCCACCAAGAGGCTGACATGGCATGGGTGAGAGGCCTTTTACCGCATGTCTGAAGGGGCGGCCGATTAGTTTTTAGTTTCCTGCGTGTGTTTCCGTCTCCTCCCACGCACTTCACCTCCTCCGACAATGGCGATGGCGACCCTATCGGCGCTGAAAGCAACATCAATTCGATGGGTGACAACAAAGATAGCACGAACGGCTAGGGGTACAGTAGCTCTTAGATTTGACAAATCACCATGTTCAGAGGCGACGTTGTTGGAGCATGCTTGCGGTGGTATCTCTTGCCAATGTTGTCCTCGCCTCACCGACACCACGAGTGGGCATTCTCCTTGGGTTACAACGAGTAAGATTTCCTTTTTATCCTTCTTCTTCTCTTCTTTGCTATTTTGTTAGATTTACGGTAGGGTTAACTGAAACTTTATAATTCGGTCCGATTTAGAATTGAGCTAGGGTTTATCTAGGTAGTAAGAATTTCGAAACCAAGCTAGGCTAGGATTTATCTAGTGAGCACATTATTGTTTATCTGAAACTTTGCAACTCCGTTAGATTTAGAGTTTATCTGAAACTTTATAAAGCTTTATCTAGTTAGTAATAATTGTGCATTGTTTCTATATATGTAGTATGGATGATGACATATGGGAGATTATATTTAATTTCCCTGGTAAAGACAATCTAGAGAGAACTTGGTGCATATCAGATCAGATCATATATAACTGTTTGAATATGTTAGAACTAATAGAATGAAATGGTTATGGAATTAAAGATAACATGTGTAATGTTAAGGAAAATGGAAAAAAAAACATGAAAGGAATGGAGGTTTTTTTAGCAAGAGGAATGGAGGTTGTTACCAATATGTTAAGGGTGGAGAAGATGCTAGACTTATTTGAGAATGAGAAGGTGCATGCTGAATTTGATTATGATTAAGCACATCGTAGAAGCAACAGTTGAACTCAACATGGAAAAATTTGCATCTCGGGTACAAATTGATGAGATGTTGTGTGTTGACAATGAGGGTTTCACCTACAATTTAGAGGACGAATGCCTATATCTAGTTGTTGTTGACTTTTCAGATGTGCTTTATCTTGGCACAAGACATAATTGCAATTTGGAGAATGGCAAAGCAATTATTGTTGCTGATGATGTAAATTTTGAAGAAGAAGATTTTCATTATGACATTGGTGAATATAGACGTGAAGATCATAACACAAGGGTAACAAAGTACCTGGAATTAATTAATAAACTAAAGAAGCCGAAAAAACAAATAGAAGATCCTGAACTAATGGAAATTATTAAGCAATACAAGAAGCAAAGAGATGATCCTTTTCTGCACTGTGAATGGGATACATATGTGGAAGAAATACATGGAGAAGAGGGAGAATCAAAGGCTGATGATGTGCATGAATAAGACTATTTTGCAGTAACTTGAAGCTAGCGAGGCGAGGTCCAACTAGTAGATCATATTATGAGCCAGAGGCTAGTGAGATGTGTTATTTTGTATCCTCATCTAATTAGGACACCAACCCCATAGACTTGGGTGATAGTGATGACGATGAACATGTTGCAAAAGTTACACTTCCAAGTGGAAATAAGAGGAAGGTGAAGAAGCCAAAGAAGAGGGTTTGGTATGATGAGTCAGAGGCCGATCCAAGAAGAAAATTTCCTGAAGTTGTGCTTCACTAATTTTATGAGTTCAAAAGAGCTCTTAGATTTGCCACATTGCTCAACTAACAAACTTTGTAGAGAGTGAATTTGGTGATCACATGTATAGGTGTGCACCCTTCCTCTATCGTCAGATTTGCTTTAAGATTCTAGTTTAATAGACGGCCACCAAACGGCGTTGGAATCTGCTTTTCCACCTGACTCAGCATGTGCTCCTAACGAGCAAGCGCGCAGGCACTATACCAAACCTACAACACATCCAGTACATAGCAAAACAGCAAATAGCAAACAATAAACCAGTACCATGCAACTAGCGATGTGCCGCTGTGCCCTGTGTTGTTCGCTGGCGTTCAACAAAAAAACTGCTACAAGCAGTAGCTTTGTATCTTATGTCCTGTATCTAGAGAAATTGCATTAAATATCCATGCTGATCCACTATTAAGCGAAACCCTGTAGCGAGTGTGTGCGTGGCATGTTTGCTCCGTCCGGTTGATTTCAGAATGTGCTTTTGCTGAATCGGGTCGAGGAATAGAAACAGGTACAGTACAAGGTAATCTTGAATTCATGTGCCAGAATCAGTTGATACGGACCAATAAGCGGATAAAATTTCCTATTTAGCAAGATAACCAAAATCAGCTGATACAAGTCAATCCCCAAGCTCGACAAAGGCACCTCCGGCCGGCCCCTGCCGCCTGCGCGCCCGCGAGAAACGACCCTGCACCGCCGCGTTGTTGGAGAAATGCAGCGCCGCCCCTGTCTCTTCCAACTTCCTCGCTGCTGCTCCGTCGTCAGCAGCCGTCCAGAGGCTGTAGCCGGCCGACAGCAAGAAGCCGCCTCGGTCTCCGTCCCGCTCAGATGCCAATCGACTGTACAGCACCACCAAAACTCGTCAGGCCGCGCCGCTCGCAGCCGGCCGCCGCATCTCCTAGGCTCTTCGTGCGCGCTGGTAGCAGCAAACACCTGCTGTGCATGCCCTGGTCAACATAAGTCGAGGAGCGTCCATGGAGGCCCAAATATCAAATCACCTGACCTCAGGCGTCGCCGGGACGGGGACAACTACGCCGCTCCCCAATCTGGTCGGCACCTTCAAAACCAACCAGAGCGCCAGGTCCTCATCAGCTGCTAACCACGCCCGCGCATGGCGGGCGCCGCCCGCTCGTCCCGGCTGAAGGTACCGGTACCAGAACCAGGGGAACTGCGCACACTGTTGACTCACGATTGGGTCCGTGGTCGCACCTCCTCGACGGGTCGTCGTCTGTGAGCGCCTCATGAGCTTTTGGAGCTCCCAACAGGCTATGGTAGCCGGGCGGCGGAGGGGGAGTTGGGTACCGACCGACGGAGGTGGGAGGCGATGGAACTATTTCTAAAGGAGTCTGTGGATGGAAAGGATCAGATGCGGTTGAAGAGACACAGTTAGATCGGAAGAAAACGTTTTTTAATAGTATATCACCTCACAGAGAAATCCACACCGTTAGACAGATGTCGATTCCTGGGTGCGTGCTCACGTACCCATGTGCACACCGGTGTTCATTCGAACTTTGTATATCACAAAAATAATTGTGATATAATTATAGCAAAATGCAGTGAAGACGTCCGCCCATTCTACATGACGGCTTAAAACATTGCACATAAGAAAACATTTTTCATTAGGAAATTCAGAAACAAGCACACATGTATTGCCCATGGAGAGAACATAAAGTATCGATTGATTAGGTGGCCTGAGCATTCAATTAGAACAAATACAAATACGTGTTGCATAGTAATGGAAAATACTAGAGGGCTATAGCTTAAGAAGTACATGGATGAAGCAAGTTATCCCTATGCCAAAAATGATTCCATGCAATGGAAGCTCTGGAAATAGATTGTGAGAATCGACAACATGACCTCCATATCTCATTGCGGCCACTTCTACTCCTTCGCTCTCATACTTGTGTGATATGTTGCTTGGTGTTTTCTTCTTTCATTTGTTATTAAAGATTTTTACATTTGCATTTCTTAGTGAAATCAACAATTTAATTAACATTTCTTAGTAGTATATCCACCAAGAACGGTGTTTTGGAGCTTGCAAATGATGTTTCAACATTTCAAAAATAAATGAAACAAATATACAAGTACATACGGATGTGTCCCACAAGTATGTAATTTACCAAAATACTCATAATCTATCATTTTTAGTGTAGCCCAATGTATAAGGTTTATTTAATATAGAAATACTATTCAGCCTCGAGGGTGCAAAAAAGTTAGTTTGCACCCAACATATTTTTATATTGCTGCATTCATAATTTTATGTTTTGTATGCTAACAATTATGTTCATATTGACTCACAACAACAAAAAATCAACATAAGAAACGCAATGTATGAGTCATTACACTGGAAAAAAATACATAAAATACGTTTTTAGGTCATATTTTTGCACATCACGTAAGAAAAAAAAATACATCATGTCAATCTTTCATATATTCTACTACACTCAACTACCGAAATAAGGCAAAATTTACGTGATGTGAAAATCATATACGGTTGGCAAAATATAAGATGGATGTAGAACAATTATTCTGCACACCGTCGACTCAAATAGCGCGCCACAAGTTTGTAGAATACATCTATACATACATGTAGATTTTTGCAGAACTTTCTGAACTTTGTAATCCCAGTTAATTCTTAAAATCATACATGTTCATATTGACTCACACTTGATTTTCGGTATATTCATGCTTCTGGGTGCAACATCCTTAATAACTCTTGAAAGATGAGCAGACGAGCGGCAGCACCAAACTTTGTATGCAAAGTCCACTCGATGTAACGTCTGATCCACCAGGCCGTACAGTGCACGTTTCAAAGGTAGATACTGCGATATTTTAATGTTTTAAGAATGCAGATACTTTTTCTGCTTTGGATTAAACAAAGGTATGCCAATACATGCACGGCGCTGCCGATGATGGACCGAATCAAACGCGTAGAAAACACTGCAGCAAGCAGAGAAGCGATCACGTTCACTCGCGCTAGTGGCTACGATTATTTGTCGTCCAACATTGCTTCGTGGGGAGGCGACTTGGACCATGGAAGGGCCGCAGCATGGACCGTGACGCACGTCGTGTTGTCTCATCCCCGCGGGCGATCTAGGTTGATTTCGTTTATTACACAATTATTATTTACACCCCCACCGTTTTCAACTTTTCAAAACTGCAAGGTATTTCCTTCGTTTTTTATTTATACTTCACTCTGTTCTGGTTAAACCTTCAAAAGTTTGTCAACAAATATACGGGAAAACATCAATATCTATGATACCGAACACATATAATATCAAACTATACTTTACGACGATTCTAATACAAGCGATTTTATATTGTACATGCTGATAATTTTTCATAAATATTTGATCAAAGTTTACAAAATTTTAAATTTAACTAAACATAAGACGGAGAGAGTACTATGATTTGGACGTTACTTCAATGCCATCTACGTTGATTTTGTCTACCAATAATCATACTCTGCTCGCAGGAATTCTATATTTGTCCTCACAAAACCAACACAATTTTGGTTCTCCGGTCTGACTTGATTTATTCTCTACATGTTATGCTAACTGGGTATTCTTATCTGCCTTGAGAAAAGTAAAAGCCCGTGTCATAGAAGAAAAAGAGTTTGAAAATCTCCAGTCAAAGATTGTGTTATAGAAGAAAGATTTTGAAGATCTAAATTTTTGCTTATTTCTTTTAGACTTTATTTTATAATCCCTGGTTATGTATTTCTACCATGTACTATTCTCTACTATAAATATACCATGGTATTGGTTGTCAAAACAAGGTATCACATCGACCTTAACAAAAAAAAAAGACACCAAGACAATTAGCTAGCGCTAGTTTTATCCCTTTTGAAAAAAAATGAAAAGAAAGAAAACATGGAATGGAAGGAGTAGCTCTTTGCTTCAAAGCTTAATCCTCCCAAGTACCGTGCGTTTGGTGCATAAGAACCGATAAGACCAGCTCATAACTTAGGCCATATATACACTTAATACACAATTTTTTTTAGAAGATTTCAGGGCAGAGTATATCCTCTTGAATACCTCAGTGAAAAGTTTCAATTGCAGGACCAAACTCCCGACTTTCCTTTCATTCCATTGGCCATGATAGTATGAAATGTAAACTTTAATATTGAGAGGGTAACAGAAAAGAAAACCTAGACATGATCGCGGGCGATTTGATCACCGCGCGCGTTAATGCCTGTCCCAATCGCCGCACTGTATATGGTACTCGTACGTGTCACCTCAAGATGCGATGGAACGGGAACGGCGCCGTCGCCACTCGCCACTGGCCGCGTCGACGTCTCCTTTGCCCGCGTACGGCTGCCGGTCGTCTGTGTGGGACCGTCGTTTATTTATTGCTGGCGCCTGTGTCCGGCAGAGCGCACCAACGGAGTATGGGCGTCGGCTCGGTTGTAGACCATGCGCTACGGTGGTGCCCGACTCATACAAGTAGAAAGGACAGCGACGACCATTTTTCGTGCTACCAGCTCTCTCACTCTCCCCGCAAAAAAAAAAAAGCCCTCTCACTCTCAGCTAACTTAGAGCATCTCCAGTCGCGTCCACTAAAGCGTCTCTCAAATCGCGCTGGATTGATCGTTTGGGAAACGTGTTTTGTTCGTGCCGCGTTTGAGAGACGTCGCAACCCAGTCGCGTCCCCCAAACGCCGCCACCAAATATTTAAAATACTTCTTTTTTAACACAGAATCATTTATTAAATATAGCATATGAATAAAAATGTTTGCGAGGATTGTTTTCAAATTAAAATACAACAAACAATAAAACAAGTAAACAAATATAATAAATAGGGCTAGATGCTAGATCAAGGTGCCACGGTATTTCCTTTGATCCTCCACAAATGCTCAACGAGATCAGCTTGAAGTTGCACGACTCTGCTGGCAGAAAATCGCAAAATCTGCAGCAACTCATGATCAACCTCCGCAAGAGGGCCCCGACACTCATAGGGACCAACATGTGTCCTGGCATGATTCTTGCGGTCATCCTCGATGATCATGTTGTGCATGATCACACAAGCCTGCATCACCTCCCACATTTGGTCGTGAGACCAGCTTAGAGCAGGTACCGGACAATGGCAAATTGTGCTTGAAGCACACCAAATACCCGCTCGACATCCTTCCTGCAAGTCTCCTGTCGCGTAGCAAAGTGGGAATTCTTCATACCTGATGGATTCGATATTGTTTTGACAAAAGTGGCCCATTTTGGATATATACCATCGGCTAGATAATAGCCTTTAGTATATTGGTGGCCATTGATCTCATAGTTGCATGGTGGAGCATGCCCTTCCACTAGTCTGCTGAACACCGGAGACCGCTGCAACACGTTGATGTCATTGTGTGATCCCGCCATGCCAAAGAAAGAATGCCAAATCATAATCTGCCACAGCTTCAAGCACCACACCGCAATATCCATGACGTCCTTTGTATCCTTGCCAAGCAACTAGTTCTTCCATGCCTAGTGCATGCAATCGATGCTTCCAAGCATTCCAGGAAATCCTCTGGCAGCATTTTGTGCCATGATCCTTGCCATCTCTTCCTCAGTTTGTCCTCTCAAGTAGTATTTGCCAAACTTTCCCACCACAGCTCGGCAAAACTTGTACATGCACTCAATGGCAGTAGACTCACTCATGCGAAGGTAGTCGTCCTGTGTATCGGCAGGTGCTCCGTATGCAAGTATCCTCATGGCGGCGGTGCACTTCTGAATGGACGAGAACCCGACAACGCCTACAACATCGAGCTTGAGCTTGAAGTAGGGGTCGAACTCTCGAACGCCGTGGAGGATATTCATGAACAGACCCTTGCTCATCCTGTACCGGTGCCGAAAATTGTCTTCATGTGTTGCACCATCGCAAAGTAGTCATTGTGCAGCATGGTATGCCCTCCATCTCTCGCCGAGGCCCGGACTTCCTTCTCCCGCCTTGATCCTTCGCGGCGTGACCTCTTCCTCTTCTCCGCCTCGGCGTCAACCATGTCATGGAGGGACGCGATGATCCAAATGCTCCCCAGGTCGTCGTCGAAGGCTTGCTCGTCCTCCACAGGGCTATCTCATCGTCGCGTCCATGTCTAAAGCAAAATCAATGGTTAAAATTGCGCCGAGGCGACGACGCAACGAACACCAATCGCGCCTACCGGCAAGTCGTCGAGCACGTTGTGTGCGCGGAGGTGGGCGGATTTGACGCGCTGACGCGCCGCGGGCGGCGGCGGCGGAACGACCGGCGGAGACGCCGGATGACGTGCCGGAGAGATCGACGTCCAACGGGAAATCGGCGGAGGGAGGCGCGGGAAGGAAGGAGCGACGAAAAAGGCACGAACCAACGGTTTATTCAAATAGTCGCCGACATGGGGGCCCGCTTTTCGTTGTGTCCGGCGTGCCCGTAACGTCCCCTGTGGGACGGGGACGGGCTCGGTGCGTCGGACACCATATCGGGCCGCGCCAGACAAAATTGGGCTTTAGAGAACGCGGCTGGAATGGTTTTTTATGCGGCGCGCCTCAAATTGTTTTGGAGGATGCTTTAGTGGACGCGACTGGAAATGCTCTTATTTCTACTCCTCCGAAGTTTGTGTCGTCTGCTACATATATAGCCGCCGGCCGTGATTCTTCTGCCGCGCGCACGTATATATATACTTATAGAACAACGTTCCGGATCCGTGATGGCCTGATCAGGTAGAATGATCACCTCGCTCGGTGACGATCTTACTGTCGGTGACCAAGACCTGACCATATAAGTTCATAAGATCTGCATCTATACTTGGAAGAAGCATTGCATGTGCTACCCCTTGTAGAGGTAGCGAGCGCGGCCTCCCGTAGCTCCATTTCCCCAAAGTAGTACTCGACGATACATTTCACAAGACTAGTTCCAGTCCACACGCTGATTACGACATTTGAGTCCCACCTCGACTTTCTTTTACATCCTCTAGAAACAGGTCACCGTCAACTCGTAACTACACATTGCTGCACCAAGATGGAGGGGCCGTAGGTGACAGCCCGTAAGATGTTCCCGTAGGTGTAGGATTACTGGAGGCTAACCCAGGCCGCACACCCATGTTGACCCGGCCCAGCGTTATCTTTGCCACTTTCGGTTTTCCTTTTTTCTGTTTTTCTTGTGCTTTTAAATTTGAAATTTTTAAATCCGATTTTTTATTTTTATTTCCAGAATCTGAATTTTTAAAACTTTGAACAATTTCATTTTTTTCAAAAAAGTTAACATTTTTAAAATATGAACATTTTTTTGAATATGCACAACTTTAAATTTGAACTTTTTCGAATTTGAACATTTAAAATATAACATTTTCAAATTTGAATAATTTTCAACTTCAAACAATTTTAAAATTTAAATGATTTTTTAATTTGAAAGTTTTTCAACTTCTTTTGAATTTGAACAAAAGAAAATAGAAACAGAAAAGAAAATAGGAAAACAAACAAAAAAAAGATAAAACAGAAACGAAAAACGAAAAAACAAATGAAAATGGGCGACCATAGGTGTGCGATGCCTGGTAGGCACCGACCTGGTCGGTGTATAGAACTGGCCCACGAAGATGGAGGGGCCGTTGTGGCTGGCTTTTTCCTGGACACAATGGGTGTTACCATACATGCCTTTAAGCCTAGAAGCCTAGACATAGGCAACCCGACTCGGATGGCCCGACCTGGGCCAGGTCTGAGCTTGATATTTGAGTATGAAGGTTGGGCCAGTGTCAAGCTGGGAAATACGTGGGTCCAACCTAAGGCCCGACCCAAGGCTCGATGCCAACCGAGCATTTTGTGTGTCCCGCCGGGTTTTGGACCGATTTTCAGGCTCAATGGTCGGTTTGGGCTCGATCTAAAGCCCTACTCAGCCCGAGCTATGGACTGATGGCCATGTTGCCAGGTATACTTGACTCCTTGTAGCACATAGTGTTGTAGATGCCTTCGCCTCCTTATCGAAGTCCATAGAAAACCAGGGTTTGTGACCGGGTACATCACTGAACACATGACAACACTAACACACTCGTCTCTCTTTCCATCGCCACTTGCCCATCGACCTCCTTGAAGCATCGCTCCGCGTCCTCACCGCTCACCATACTCATCACTATGATACCCTAGCGACCACTGCACTTGTCACTCTCCTAGTGGATGTGTTTGCCCCTTTCCCTCGCTTGACACGCTCGTCACTGCGATGCCCTACCGAGTTAGCACTTAACAACGTATCTTCCTGTAAGCATGTGTTGGAACCATTTTCAACTTTGAATGAACTTGTGTCAATTTTTTTTCTTTGACCCTTGTTAGACCTTTTATAAAAAGGGAGTCAGTAGGTTTCGAGTCCACGTGAACGACTGTTATTTAATGAAAATACATGTTCCCTAGCAACTCTTGTTACACCGCGTTCTCATTAAAAAACTTAACTACAAATCCACTTGCAGAGGAGACATTTAACTTTTAACTCAAAAGGTTTAACCTAGCTACGTGAACGCGTGGTTAGGAGAAATTAAGTACGTATGTTATAATATTATGGAGCCCCACTTGTAAAATTTTGGACGGGTAAAGATGTATGTGTGCATGAGTTTACGATCATATATCCGTACCCGCTCTATCTGATGGGATGTTATTTTCTATTTGTATATCCATGGATAAATTTTTATCCCGTACTCATACACTTAATGGATTTACCCCCGGATACACGGGTAGTGGTCCACATTGCTATCTCTACCTCTAGTTAAAGGCATCAGCCACAACCTTACCCATGATGTTGAATATTTTGTGGATCTAATACTAAGAGCGTCTCTAGCAGAGCCCGTAAACACGTGAACTGAAAACTGGAAGTTCAGTTCACCGAACTCGTGTTTACGGGTCAGAAAAACCTTGTCACAGAGTAGAATCCGTAAAACAGGAACTCAAAAACTGAATTTGAAATGTCGCGGGGAAATTAGTCGATGATCATATATATATAGATGGATTTGATGCTTCGATTAAGCATGAAAGGTTACATAATTCGAGAAATTAAACCTAAATTACTTATACACTCGCGGGCGCTACTAATTTGAACCAAAATGCGGCCTAAATAATGGCGCGCGCTCGAGGCGGTGCCAGTGGTGGTGTAGCGTCTCGGCGGCAGACGGCATCGACGCTGGCGTCGAGGAGCTTCACTCCTCCTCGGCGAGCTTGACGCGGCGGACGGGCTCCTCCCGGCGGGCCGCCTCGTACTCGCGCACCTGGCGGACGGCGTCCGCCTCCTCCCGGTGGAAGCGAGCGCGGGCCTCCGCCTCGGAGAGGGCCTTCGTCTGCGTGAGCACGGCCTCCTCCTCGTTGGAGCCGTGGACGTAGTCGCCCGCCGAGAAGGTGGACGATCGCGTGGGGACGAGCTTGTCATCGTCGGAGCTCTCGACGATAGGGAGCCGCGGTGCGGGACTGGAGCCGCCAGACGAGGACCCCTCGCCGGCGTTGGTGTACCTCGCCAGCTTCCTTGGGGGCGTGAGCCCCCAGTTCATCCACCGACGGGCGCTGCGCTTGCGCGCGCCCTCCGACCTGTTCCACTTCCACTGTTCCTCGTCGGTGCGGAACACGGGGGGATGTGGCGGCGAGTCCCCGCCGCCCAATCCAGCGCCGCGACCTGCTTAGCCGCCACGGGAGACCATTGCTCCGGTTACGAGGGTGGAAGGGTGGCTGCAGCCTGCTCGATTGCTCGCCGAAATACGGGTAAGGCGGCGACAGAGGGGGTGGAAGCGGCGGAGGGGAGTAGGGTTTGGAAACCGAACTCCCCTCCGCGACCCTTTTAATACGGGCGGCCGTGCAGTTTCTCAGGGGCCCGAACTCGTTATACGGGCCAGGTCACGAGTTTGGGCACTGTTCTGGACCAGTTTTTGGCCCGAACCCGTATAACCGTCGGAGTTTTTCAGTTTCCGCTCCGTTTACGGGCTCTACTAAAGATGCTCTAAGGCATATTAAGACGCATTTTCGAGAATTTTCCACTTAGGCGTTTCAGATGCTTATTGTAGAGAGAAACCCAAACTAGCGCTAAATGGATCCTCTTAGAGCATCTCTAACAGAGCCCGTAAATCCCACCGGAACTGAACTTTTCCGGCGGATTTACGGGTTCAGGCCGAAACGCGCGCAGATCAGCGCCCAAATATATGGGCCGGCCCGAATCGAAAGTTCGGGGGCCCGAGAAACCCACCGGACGACCCCTATTAAAAGGGTTCGCGGAGGAGTTTGTTCAAAACCCTCCGCCGCTCGTCTCCCGCCGCGCCGCGTCGCTCCCGCGCTTCGCCAGCCCTCCTCCGAATGACGCGTGCTAGACGCGTGGGTAGGGAGGTGGCCGATGCGGCGCCGTGCACTGCATCCGCCGGTGCACGGGCGTCGCCCGACCTCGCCAGGCGTAGGCGCTCCATCGGCGCGTGGAAGAGGGCCGGCCGGAAGTGGCCGGAGATGATGGCGTACCTCGCTGCGCGCCCGGAGGAGGCGACGGAAGGAGAAGCCGATGCGCCCCCGCCGTCGCGCGTGCGCCTCCTCTCGGCGACGCACGGCGACGACGACGCCGCCGGGACGCCTCAAGCGTGCGGGAGCACCTCCGAGGCGGCGGTCGTCGAAGTGGCGGCGGTCGTCGTCGCCTAGGAAGACCGGCGAGCAAAAACCCTCCGCCGGCTACATTAGCTCCCCGGTGACAGTATAGTCACTCCGGGGACTAATTCTAGTTTAATTTAGGTGCCTAGATCGTAATGTACGTGCAATATGCATGTATTTTGTCTAAATTGTACAAATTATGAACGAATTTAGCTTTATTCGATGAAATCGAGTGCGTTCGCAAATTTTGGTTTCCCGCGACGTTTGATTTCATCGAGTTCGGTTCACCTTTTCGGTTTCTGTTCTGCGCCATCGCTAAATCCACAAACAAAATATTTTTCAGGAGACTGAACTCGCTTTTTTCGGTTCCGAAATAGGGGCTCTGTTACCCTCAGTTAGCAACGCTCGATGCATTAATTCCTTCCCAATTCCTGACTTCGTAGTTATTTGCTTTCTTTTCCCTTTTCTCTGAGGAACAAATACTAATGGGCCGGCTCAATATGCCTTCCCGTGTGGGTGGACCGGTACTAACACCTGGACGATATGGCTCAACAATAGGGCCCAGGAATATCCATTGGAGTTGGAGCGCAGAAACATTGGGAAATATGGCGCCAACCCACACGTCGCTCCCGCCGAAAGGAAGCAATTTATCGGCAATTTCCCCGCCCACCCCGATCCCCAATTCCATCTCCTTCCTTCCCAACCATGGCGGCGTCGGCGCCGACGGGCTGCTTCAAGTGCGGCCGCCCAGGCCACTGGTCACGCGACTGCCCCTCCGCTCCGCCGTCCTCCTCCACCAACCCAAACCCCACCGCCGGCGCCTCCTACCCACCATCCTCTTCCCGCCCCGCACCCTACCAGCCAAGACAGCCACCCAAGCCCGCGGCGGCGGCTGCGGCGGAGGGGGAAGATGCGCAGCAGGAAGGCGGAAAGAAGAAGAAGAAGGAGAGGGTGACGCGGCCCAAGCTCACGCCGGACCTGCTCCTCTCCGATGACGGCCTAGGATACGTCCTCCGCTACTTTCCCAAGGCATTCAAACCACGCGCCCGACCCGGCCACGAGGTATGTGCTTGCCGGCGATCAACTCTAGCCAGAGGACGATGATTCCTCCTTTCGTCTCTGCACTTTCTGTGCAATTAGCTCATAACTTTGTGTAGATCCAGTCACTTTCGTTACTCGCTGATGCTCCCCGGTCTTGTTATACATTTTTTTTTTGGTGCAGTGGGTTGATCTGTTCGATCTGTGGTACCTATTTTGTCATTGCAAGTCGGTATGATATATGGGCTGTTTTGTTTGCGAAATCGAGTCAAATTACAATATCTGCAAAAGACAAAGGACAATCGACGCCCTGTAAATTTCAGTAATTCACTGCATATGTGGCATCATAAGTAAAAATAATAATCCAGGGATGATTATAGCCTGTGTGTGGCATATGAACAGAAGAAGCTGCTATTGCTCACAGTGCACGTGTGCTTGTTCTGGCCTCCTAATTTTGACTTCGTGTATTGCTGTCAGGTGGAGGATCTTGGCAATCTGATCAAGCTTTATGCTGACTGGCACTCTCGCTTGATCCCTTATTACTCATTTGAGCAGTTTGTGCGCAAAGTTGAGAAAGTTGGGGCCAGTAACCGTGTTAGGGTAAGCTTCTTTTTTTCCATGCTGTTACAGGTTAATTGAGCAGTCTCCATAACATCCTCAACTGAACTGGTGTTACATTACCTCATTTCTCGTCTAAGTTTATGTGTTTTTTCCCATTTGATAGGATGCTCAAAATATAATGACTTGATCTAATATGCTATTTCACAATGGCATGCTGGCTTTTTAAACCTCAAAAATCACTTGATCTTTATCACTCTTGGTCAGAAAGGAATGTTACAAGAGTATGAATATGCGCACAAATGATGTGTCCCCTAACTATTTCACAAATTTTAATATGTCTTATGGTGTAGCATGCCTTGACATTGACATCTAGCTGTGTATATTATATTTCGTGGCTTCCATCATGGCGATCTACCTTGTTCTTCCTGGAAGTATGTATTCTGCACTGACACTATCCTTGTTTCAGAGATGCATTTCTGAACTAAAGGAAAGGGTGGCCAGAGGGGGAGATCCTACAAAACTGCATGAACCACTAGTGGAAGAAGTTATGCCAGAGGGAGAACCTGGTCTGAGTTCTTTTGTTTTGTTTACAGTGCATGCATCTTAGGCGTTTATGTTAGAAGTGAACTTGTCTGGATCCGTAACCTGTGTTTCAGATGGTTTTGATCATAGCATCTCATTATCTGTTGCAGATGGAGCCACACAGGAAGACCCAATCCTGGGGACTGAACATCTGTCGATGGACAGTCATGTCATGGAGTTGGTGCAAGAAGATATAGATCCACCACTGGTGGAAAGTACTGATGTTGATCCCATGCAAGAGGATTTGCTGAATGAAATCTACCAAAACGCAGCTGATGTAAGTCATATTATACCTTTATGCACTTTATTACATAGCGGTTCTCTGCTCTAAGAAACACACATGTAAGTTCCATTAAATAAAATAGAAGCTTCATAAAAGATCAGAATCTGTTAGTAGACATTTGTTTTTCGGATCAATTCCCCTCAAGCCTTGGCATCCTGTGCACATTAGTTTTCGAACCTTGTTGTTTGGTATGAATGTTTTGCGGACCTGTGATTCTGTGTTATTGTTGATGGTACAACAGGAACCTGGAATCAGACCTGGTGAGGGAGGTACTGGAGAACCCTTGGCTCCAAGAGAGGCCGAGAAGCATCAAGATGGAGGGACGAGTGGTGGAAGCAAGCCAAGCAAAATCGAATTGACAGAGGAACAGAAGGCGCGCATGGAGGCTAACCGGCTCAAGGCATTGGAGAGAGCAGCGGCAGCACGGGCTCGTGCATCCCAGTCACAGCCTACTGTTGAAACTACCACCTAGTCCAGGGGCATGCTGAATACTCAGTCGCTAGGCCTTGTATGCTCCTTGTGCTTTCTTGAAAGAGGTCAATATGGTGTTTATTGAACCTGAGGTGTAAAACGCACAAAACAGTTCCTTTCTGCATTATGAAGATGGTGTTTTGTTTGCCAGAATAGTTGTGAAAGCTTCTTTATTTCGGCTCTTATGGTGGACAAGCCACACAAGAGATGGCCAAATATGCATCTCTTTGTTTTCATGTTTTTTGGGTGCATCTGGTGTGGCTCTTACCTAGCCATTGTATAATCCGATGGATTTCTCACTTTTAGGACTTGCCATCTTGTACTTGTTTAAAAAGGATTTAATACCACTTGCCAGATCATTGCTGTGAAAAAATAACATGTAAAATATTAGCTAGAAACTATATATTATAAGATGGTAACTGTTCATTAGTAGCATGGAACCTGTGCTATAGACAATTGATGAAAAAAAAAAAGAATATCATCAGCACATATTCAATAAGACCATGTTTTAAAGTTCTCGTCGAGATGAACACAGGGGTTGGGAATATTCTTTGCATGTACGTAGTATGTGATCCCCGCTGTCTTTTAGGCGTGAACATGTACAGATAGAGCCATTTGGGAGCACTCTATGCACATTTGCAGAGTAGATTAATCGTTGTTTAATAGGCTGAATATTTGGTTGTCACACTTTTTTGAGTAAGCTAAAGTTCATTTATGTGCGATGTGTCACGCCTTGCTCTTTGATTAAGATCTTTTTTTTTGTTTGGGTTGCAGTAAATATTGTATACATGCATCTAGGGATTTTTTCTAAATAAAGCGTTCATTTTTTTGAAATAAGTGTAATATAGCAAGAATCATCAATCTCTTTGGAATATGGACCGGACTCGTACACGTGTAGTGCTTCCAGAACCGATAGAAGTTAGAACACTTACCGCGGTGGTGGCGCTAGCCCATCAACAAAGCATGGCAAAACTTACACAGTGGTGTCGCCTAGATTTTGCCTAAGAGGGGCCGGGATGCTAGGGACACTTCCTTTTTATATTAAAAAAGGTTTTGCCACCACGCATGTTACTGTCTATTAGATTCGCCACACGAGCCTAGATGGCCGCTCGAGGTTAGGAGGTTGTTCTGCCACCATCATTGAATTTTTTCAGCACCCTTAATTTTGAGCCGGCTCCCTCTTGACATAAGAGTAGAGGTCCACGACGTCCACGAGTAGGACTCTTGGTCGCCTTGCTTGTCCCCACTCCCCAAGACCTTCCCTAAAAACCCCATCAACCGGTCTTGAGAACTAAGATTTCACTTCTCCGATAAATGCCGAATGCAAACATGGCTCAAGCGTTAACGGAGGCGATACCCTATTCTTCTCCAACGACGCGGTGGGCTTCAGAACTGTCATATTTGTTGCCTTCAAGGGGACACCTTTCTCCCTTCTTCGAACAGTGATGGTCTTGCTTTTGGGGAGTGAATATTCAACTTTGTTGGATCTTGCTTAGGTGGGGCCATGTAGCTTCTTTAGTTTATTCGCCTTTCAACGGTGGTTGGCCTCGCCCACACATGGCGCCACTATTGTTGTCATGGAAATAACATAACCATAGGGATATATCTAGTCATCTGCAACACGGTATGAGTAGGGGTGTGTCTGACGACTTTATAACGTAAGTTGTCATACACCTAAGAAAGTTGATAAGTCGACGTGTTTTGAATAGGTTTGCTCGCCTTGTCGAAGCGCAACCTAGTTCTATGTTACGAGAGCACCTAGGCGCTCGCAAAACTTTTGTCTCATATTTGACTTCCCAAGTGCCACCGCATAGCCCCCTCTCCTTGAAGTCAACATTAGAGCTCTCTAAAGTAGTCTTTGAGTTCCTATTCTGTCCTTTTGAGTTGTATTCAGGAGTGGTTATATGTCCGGTTTGGCAAATGACATATGATGCCCCTTGAGACTGTAGATGAGAAGGGTAGTTTTGATCCATTTGGTCCACTCTTCCACGGTGAACTAATGATTTCACTACAGGAATCTACCGCTGCGCCGACGGTTGAGAGCCCTCGGCCTAGCCATGGAAGGCCGTCGGCGTATCCTACGCCGAGGGCTGCCGTCGGCGTAGCCCCTCGGCGAAGGTCTCCCTCGGCGGAGTCACGCCGGCCCTCGGCGTAGGACTAGCCCTCGGCGTAAACGTTGGATGCCGACGGTCGTTCCGGGCTCTCGGCGTCTGAGCCCTCGGCACAGCAATGGCCGGTGCATCAGCCGTTAACGGACGTCGGCGCTACACCGACGGGCATGGCCCTCGGCGTACATCTCCAATAAAAATATAAAAAAATCGCCATGAACCCTAACGGGCTCGCGCCGCCGCCGCGTTCTGTTGGTGGCCGGTGTGCCGCCCCCGGTCCTGTGGGAGCGTCTGTTCCATGCGCGTGCGGACGCGGCCGCACACCGGCTCGTGCGCGTGCAGGCACCTAGGGCGCGTGGCCGTGGAGGTAGAAGACGGCGAGGTCCTGGGCGGCGGCCGTCGGAGGAGAAGGCGAGGAAGACCTGGGCGCGGCCGTCGGAGGAGAAGGCGGCGAGGTCCTGGGCGGCGTGGTCCTGCGCGGTGCGGCCGTCGGAGGAGGAAGGCCGCGAGGACTTGGGCCGAACCGTCGGAGGCAGAAGGAGAAAGGCGGCGAGGTCCAAGGCGGAGCCGCTGGAGGAGGAAGGCGGGGAAGACATGGGCGCGGCCGTCGGAGGAGAAGGCGGCGAGGTCCTGGGCGGCGTGGTGCAGCCATGGCGTAGTCCTGCGTGGTCCTGTGCGGCAATGGCGAGGTCCTGGGCGTGGGAGGAGAGAGATAGGGAGGACAGGAGAAGATAAGGCCTGGTGTGGTGCGGCCGTGGCCTTTTTTTCTTTTTTTCCCATGCCATGTCATCGATCCATGGACTAACCCTGCTAACCAATCAGAATTCGCCTAATATCTGGGCAATCCGTGGCTAGCTGAATACTGCCCTCTGATTGGTCGCATTTTGAATCTAGCACAACTAATTTAAAAAAAATCAAAAAATGTAAAACTTTCGCACATCCTCATCTTATGTTAATTAGTTTCTAGGAAAAATATAAAACTTGGGTATCGCAAATGTTTTAGAAAATTTTTCTCAAGAATGACCTACGATGTCCAAAGTTATATGGCTTTTAGGTCAAATGAGCTAGGTCATGACCTGAACCATGGCATAGTTTGTCGAACTGAGCCCATATCACGCACACGCGTGTGTATTCATATGGGAAGCAATGTTGTTGTTGGGGGATTTTGTGGTCTTTTTATAAAAAATCCATTTTTTAATTACCGAGCGCGAAAAGCGGGGTTTTTTGTGAAGCACCTACCAAGAAACCATTCCAAAATTGCACCACCTAAATTTTCAAGAATGCTAGACCATATTGTATGTACAAATCACCAACTTCTTGCACCTCAAAATATTTCTAGGCACCTCTCACCAAAAAGACAAATTGCTGCCGATTCAGTTGGGAGCGGACAAAATTTGAACTACAGCTGCATGATTGTTTGCCCTTAATTTTTTGAAAAAAATATTTTTAGGTTCACAACTATATATTTTATCATAGATCTACAAAGATTTTTAAAAAATTATGCATCTAGGTTAGAAAGTTCATGCCCGCTGTTTTGGCCGCATTTTGAATCGAGCACAACTAATTCAAAAAAATCAAAAAAATGTAAATCCTTCGCACTACATCATCTTATGTTACTTAGTTTCTAGGAAAAATATAAAACTTGGCGTATTGCAAATGTTTTAGAAAAACCTTCTCATAGATGACCTACAATGTCCAAAGTTATATGGCTTTCAGGTCAAATGAGCTAGGTCATGACCTAAACCATGGCATAGTTTGTCGAACTGAGCCCATATCGCGCACACGCGTGTGTATTCATATGGGAAGCAATGTTGTTGTTGGGGGATTTTGTGGTCTTTTTATAAAAAATCCATTTTTTAATTACCGAGCGCGAAAAGCGGGGTTTTTTGTGAAGCACCTACCAAGAAACCATTCCAAAATTGCACCACCTAAATTTTCAAGAATGCTAGACCATATTGTATGTACAAATCACCAACTTCTTGCACCTCAAAATATTTCTAGGCACCTCTCACCAAAAAGACAAATTGCTGCCGATTCAGCTGGGAGCGGACAAAATTTGAACTACAGCTGCATGATTGTTTGCCCTTAATTTTTTGAAAAAAATATTTTTAGGTTCACAACTATATATTTTATCATAGATCTACAAAGAGTTTTAAAAAATTATGCATCTAGACTAGAAAGTTCATGCCCGCTGTTTTGGCCGCATTTTGAATCGAGCACAACTAATTCAAAAAAAATCAAAAAAATGTAAATCCTTCGCACTACATTATCTTATGTTACTTAGTTTCTAGGAAAAATATAAAACTTGGCGTATTGCAAATGTTTTAGAAAAACCTTCTCATAGATGACCTACGATGTCCAAAGTTATATGGCTTTCAGGTCAAATAAGCTAGGTCATGACCTAGACCATGGCATAGTTTGTCGAACTGAGCCCATATCGCGCACACGCGTGTGTATTCATATGGGAAGCAATGTTGTTGTTGGGGGATTTTGTGGTCTTTTTATAAAAAAACCCATTTTTTAATTACCGAGCGCGAAAAGCGGGGTTTTTTGTGAAGCACCTACCAAGAAACCATTCCAAAATTGCACCACCTAAATTTTCAAGAATGCTAGACCATATTGTATGTACAAATCACCAACTTCTTGCACCTCAAAATATTTCTAGGCACCTCTCACCAAAAAGACAAATTGCTGCCGATTCAGCTGGGAGCGGACAAAATTTGAACTACAGCTGCATGATTGTTTGCCCTTAATTTTTTGAAAAAAATATTTTTAGGTTCACAACTATATATTTTATCATAGATCTACAAAGAGTTTTAAAAAATTATGCATCTAGGTTAGAAAGTTCATGCCCGCTGTTTTGGCCGCATTTTGAATCGAGCACAACTAATTTAAAAAAAATCAAAAAAATGTAAATCCTTCGCACTACATTATCTTATGTTACTTAGTTTCTAGGAAAAATATAAAAATTGGCGTATCGCAAATGTTTTAGAAAAACCTTCTCATAGATGACCTACGATGTCCAAAGTTATATGGCTTTCAGGTCAAATGAGCTAGGTCATGACCTAAACCATGGCATAGTTTGTCGAACTGAGCCCATATCGCGCACACGCGTGTGCATTCATATGGGAAGCAATGTTGTTGTTGGGGGATTTTGTGGTCTTTTTATAAAAAATCCATTTTTTAATTACCGAGGGCGAAAAGCGGGGTTTTTTGTGAAGCGCCTACCAAGAAATCATTCCAAAATTGCACCACCTAAATTTTCAAGAATGCTAGACTATATTGTATGTACAAATCACCAACTTCTTGCACCTCAAAATATTTCTAGGCACCTCTCACAAAAAAGACAAATTGTTGCCGATTCAGTTGGGAGCGGACAAAATTTGAACTACAGCTGCATGATTGTTTGCCCTTAATTTTTTGAAAAAAATATTTTTAGGTTCAAAACTATATATTTTATCATAGATCTACAAATATTTTAAAAAAATTATGCATCTAGGTTAGAAAGTTCATGCCCGCTGTTTTGGCCGCATTTTGAATCGAGCACAACTAATTCAAAAAAAATCAAAAAAATGTAAATCCTTCGCACTACATCATCTTATGTTACTTAGTTTCTAGGAAAAATATAAAACTTGGAGAAAAAAGAAAAAAAAATTTGGGTGAGGCTATGCCGAGGGCAGCCCTCGGCCTATCTATGACGCCGTCACAGCGCCGGCACGGTCCAGAGTTGGTGGGGCGTATCACAGGCCTATGCCGACGGCCGGCGGTGCGCCGAAGGCAACCGTCGGCGTAGCGTCGCCTACGCCGAGGGCATTGCTACGCCGACGACCTTGTTGGGGGGCTGGCCTGGATGGCTCATACGCCGACGGCCCCGACTTTTGGCCGTCGGCGTATGACTAGGCCGTCGGCGTTTCGGCCCATTCGTGTAGTGTTTGGGGTAAGTCACAGTCGATCTATGTTGCATTAGCCCAGACATCCCTCCATCATCTTCGACTTGTTCTTTTAGCCCTCTTCATTTTTTGACTTAGTTGAGTATAGTTGAGGCCTGGATTTTTGTTGACTTTCTTTTACGTTGATGATTTTGCCGTGCAGGAGAATACCATAACAATTTCTATAACCACAGAGATCCTTGCCAGATAAAGTTATAAAGAGCAAGAATCACCATGGATCTCTAAAGTTGAACACGTGTTGTCATTTGCATCATCAATGACACGAATGTTTCTTAGGCGTTTTTTATTACAAAATATAAGATAATCTTCTTGTTCATTTAAGCAAGCAAGTTAGCTGTATCTAGCCTCGAGACAGCTTCCACGCGTAGGTGAGCTTCCCTAGATCAATCTATGGGAGTCTGCCACAATCTAATCGCATTTGTTTTTCGTGACGCGTCATTATGCTTGTTTCGTAAGCTTCTAGGAGTACTTCTCGAGATGTCAATTAACTATTCTGTTGGGAACATATATAATATAAAAACAAAGAAATAAAAATAATGGATCTGAACTGTTTTTTTTTTTTTTTTGGATCTGGGCCTGCCGGATCCCCCACGAATCAGAAGCTCATATATACATGAAGAACATCTGTTCCGATGCTCCACATGAATATTTGAGGAAATAAGTCCTTGATTACAGATAGAAGAGGGAAATAACGAAGTGCGTTGCACTGGTGAAGGCTTGTATATGCAGTAGTGAATAGTTTTTTTTCTACAGGAAAGTAAAGAACCTTTGTAGTTATCGTGCTTGTGTATCAGCAAAAGGCGATCCTGGTATCAACGTCTGTGTAAAGAAATTTATAGAGATCTTGTATGATGAGATTTGAGTAAGTTACTGGAGAGGTTATCTCCTTGCTTGTATTTTCAATAAATAAAAAGAAAATTCTTGTATAATCTAGAGAAAAACAAGATTCTGAAAGATGATCCTCAAAATGGTGAAGGATGATTAATAAGGATCCATGTAGAAATTTTCAAGGTAAAAAACCAAATGAAAACAATTTAAGACCTCTTTGATCCGAAGGGTTTTCGCAGAAATAATTTTGGTGGACTGAGATTCTTAATTTTTTTCTTACATATGTTGTCTCATTTGTAGGCTTGACTCAGCTGTTTCTAAGGATTCCTCTGGTAAATTTCACTGTACATCATCTTAATAAAGATTTCTGGTTTCCCTTTAGCAATGAAACAAACATCGGTCCAAAATAATCATGTATGACTTGAGTGGTGTTGCATTGCAATACTACATTTTTTTACTATTCGCCCATTTTTCTTTTTTTCGATAAAGGATGCTTTATTACTTGATAAGCAATTACATCCAGCCTCTGCATAACCAGGATGCACACAGCTGTTCTAGTTTCCGGTACCAACAGTATATGAAAAAGGCGAAATACATATCGAAACGATGAATTATATAACGCCTAAGGGGAGGGTGGAGCTTCAATCCGTAGACTATGCTGCCACCCATGTAGGGAAAAAGTATCCCTCGCCGTAGCCTCCAACCGTGTACAGACCTCCGTAAATAGGTCTCGGTTCTCCGCCCGCTGAAGAGGTAACCATGAACGGAGAATACATGTACATCTGTAGATGACCTGCAACAAAGAACAGTTTTTATCGTTAAAAATCTTGTCATTTCTACTCAGCCAAAGCGCCCAGATAACTGATAGCGCCCCCACCCTAAGAAGCAACTTAAACCTTGAATCAATACCGTGGAGCCAATTGCCAAAGACATTTGCCACACTAGTCGGGGGATACAGGGTAGACGCTACTTGGATGACTGACCATATAGATCTCGCAAAACTACACTGGAAGAAGAGGTGTTTGATGGTTTCATCATGATGACAGAAAACACACCGTGAACTTCCGTGCCAATTCCGCTTAACAAGATTATCTTTAGTAAGAATAACCCTCCAATTTTTTTAATTTTTAATGGTATCTTCATCTTCCAAATTTTCTTATTATTATCAACTGGTAAATCAGAAAGAAGGATCGCATTGTATAAAGATTTGACTGAAAAAGTGCCATCTACATGAAGATTCCATCTAAATTCATCCGGTTCAGGGGATAAGTGAATATCTCCCAATCGTTGAACTGGAGTATTCCATGCTATTAGCCTTTGTCCAAGTAAACCCTTCTGAATGTCACATTCGGTGTTGAGGTAGCCATTACTGTAGCAATGGTATCACCTTTGCGACGAATAATACTATACAAAGCAGGATATTGTTCACTCAGGGAGGCATTGTCCAACCAAACATCTTCCCATAACCGTATCTGTGCTCCATTCTTAATAGAAAAAGTACCATGGCGGAAGAAGATATTTTTTGTCGCCATGAAACCAGCCCAGAAGTGAGAATCCCCAGGTTTCCAAACCACTTGGGATAGCGTCTTCGAGCCAATATACTTTCTCCGAATAATAGTTTGCCAAATCCCATCCTCGGTAAGAAGCTTAAAAAGCCATTTATCTAGCAGAGCTGAATTCTTGACCTCGAGGTCATGAACTCCAAGTCCGCCTTGATCTTTGGGACTACAAACTATACTCCATTTCACCAATCGATATTTTTTTTCTCGCTATCCCCTTGCCAAAAGAATCTGGATCGATAATAATCGAGTTTATGCAGAATTCCTTTCGGCAGAAGAAAGAATGATAACATATACATTACCATATTTGTTAATGAGTACCAATCTTCCTCCTAGGGACAACAATTTGCCTTTCCAATTACTAAGGCGTTTCTGTAATCTTTCTTCCACAATCTTCCATTCAGCAATTCTAAGTCTCCGATAGTGAATCGGAATACCCAAATATCGAATAGGAAATTGGCCTTGCCCACAACCAAACAACTCTGTATATAGAGTCATATCATCTTGGGCATCGCCGAAACAGAACAATTCACTTTTATGGAAGTTAATTTTCAATCCCGACAGCTGCTCAAAAGCTGCTAAAATTAATTTTAGATTACGAGCCTTTTCGAGATCATGATCCATAAAAAGAATTGTGTCGTCGGCATATTGAAGGATAGATAAACCCCCATCGACCAGATGTGGAATCACACCCTCAATTTGACCATCAGACTTAGCACGCTCAATGAGTATTGCCAACATATCTGCTACAATGTTGAATAACATCGGTGATAACGGATCTCCTTGGCGTAACCCTTTTCATGTCTGAAAATAGTGGCCGGTGTCATCATTAACCCGAATTGCCACGCTACCTCACTAGTAGAAAACCTCTCATCCATCTAAGCCATAAATACCGGTTCCCTTACGAACCGGTACTAAAGGGTGTATTAGTACCGGTTGCACTGCTCAGACCTTTAGTACCGGTTCGTAAGGACCTTTAATACCGGTTCGTGACACGAACCGGTACTAAAGGGTTTGCGTCAGCTGAAAAACCTTTAGTACCGGTTCGTGACACGAACCGGTACTAAAGGGTTTTAGTACCGGTTCATGTCACGAACCGGTACTAAAACTTCTCCTCAGCAGCTCCCCCCCGTGGACCTTTTTTGACACTGTAAAATAGAAAAGAAAATGATAGAAAATTCAAAAAATAAAATGTTTTCACATTCTTCTATGTTATGCAACCTACTATTAGGAAAAATTAAGAAATTCGAATTTTCACTTTTTTTGCAAAAAAGTTTTGAAAAATGGTAAAACCGCAATAACTTTTGCATACGACGTCGAAAAAATACGTATAATATATCAAAAAAATCCTGGGAAAAAGGCGGGGAAGACATGGGCGCGGCCGTCGGAGGAGAAGGCGGCGAGGTCCTGGGCGGCGTGGTGCAGCCATGGCGTAGTCCTGCGTGGTCCTGTGCGGCAATGGCGAGGTCCTGGGCGTGGGAGGAGAGAGATAGGGAGGACAGGAGAAGATAAGGCCTGGTGTGGTGCGGCCGTGGCCTTTTTTTCTTTTTTTTCCCATGCCATGTCATCGATCCATGGACTAACCCTGCTAACCAATCAGAATTCGCCTAATATCTGGGCAATCCGTGGCTAGCTGAATACTGCCCTCTGATTGGTCGCATTTTGAATCTAGCACAACTAATTTAAAAAAAATCAAAAAAATGTAAAACTTTCGCACATCCTCATCTTATGTTAATTAGTTTCTAGGAAAAATATAAAACTTGGGTATCGCAAATGTTTTAGAAAATTTTTCTCAAGAATGACCTACGATGTCCAAAGTTATATGGCTTTTAGGTCAAATGAGCTAGGTCATGACCTGAACCATGGCATAGTTTGTCGAACTGAGCCCATATCACGCACACGCGTGTGTATTCATATGGGAAGCAATGTTGTTGTTGGGGGATTTTGTGGTCTTTTTATAAAAAATCCATTTTTTAATTACCGAGCGCGAAAAGCGGGGTTTTTTGTGAAGCACCTACCAAGAAACCATTCCAAAATTGCACCACCTAAATTTTCAAGAATGCTAGACCATATTGTATGTACAAATCACCAACTTCTTGCACCTCAAAATATTTCTAGGCACCTCTCACCAAAAAGACAAATTGCTGCCGATTCAGCTGGGAGCGGACAAAATTTGAACTACAGCTGCATGATTGTTTGCCCTTAATTTTTTGAAAAAAATATTTTTAGGTTCACAACTATATATTTTATCATAGATCTACAAAGATTTTTAAAAAATTATGCATCTAGGTTAGAAAGTTCATGCCCGCTGTTTTGGCCGCGTTTTGAATCGAGCACAACTAATTCAAAAAAAATCAAAAAAATGTAAATCCTTCGCACTACATCATCTTATGTTACTTAGTTTCTAGGAAAAATATAAAACTTGGCGTATTGCAAATGTTTTAGAAAAACCTTCTCATAGATGACCTACAATGTCCAAAGTTATATGGCTTTCAGGTCAAATGAGCTAGGTCATGACCTAAACCATGGCATAGTTTGTCGAACTGAGCCCATATCGCGCACACGCGTGTGTATTCATATGGGAAGCAATGTTGTTGTTGGGGGATTTTGTGGTCTTTTTATAAAAAATCCATTTTTTAATTACCGAGCGCGAAAAGCGGGGTTTTTTGTGAAGCACCTACCAAGAAACCATTCCAAAATTGCACCACCTAAATTTTCAAGAATGCTAGACCATATTGTATGTACAAATCACCAACTTCTTGCACCTCAAAATATTTCTAGGCACCTCTCACCAAAAAGACAAATTGCTGCCGATTCAGCTGGGAGCGGACAAAATTTGAACTACAGCTGCATGATTGTTTGCCCTTAATTTTTTGAAAAAAATATTTTTAGGTTCACAACTATATATTTTATCATAGATCTACAAAGAGTTTTAGAAAATTATGCATCTAGATTAGAAAGTTCATGCCCGCTGTTTTGGCCGCATTTTGAATCGAGCGCAACTAATTCAAAAAAAATCAAAAAAATGTAAATCCTTCGCACTACATTATCTTATGTTACTTAGTTTCTAGGAAAAATATAAAACTTGGCGTATTGCAAATGTTTTAGAAAAACCTTCTCATAGATGACCTACGATGTCCAAAGTTATATGGCTTTCAGGTCAAATAAGCTAGGTCATGACCTAGACCATGGCATAGTTTGTCGAACTGAGCCCATATCGCGCACACGCGTGTGTATTCATATGGGAAGCAATGTTGTTGTTGGGGGATTTTGTGGTCTTTTTATAAAAAAACCCATTTTTTAATTACCGAGCGCGAAAAGCGGGGTTTTTTGTGAAGCACCTACCAAGAAACCATTCCAAAATTGCACCACCTAAATTTTCAAGAATGCTAGACCATATTGTATGTACAAATCACCAACTTCTTGCACCTCAAAATATTTCTAGGCACCTCTCACCAAAAAGACAAATTGCTGCCGATTCAGCTGGGAGCGGACAAAATTTGAACTACAGCTGCATGATTGTTTGCCCTTAATTTTTTGAAAAAAATATTTTTAGGTTCACAACTATATATTTTATCATAGATCTACAAAGAGTTTTAAAAAATTATGCATCTAGGTTAGAAAGTTCATGCCCGCTGTTTTGGCCGCATTTTGAATCGAGCACAACTAATTTAAAAAAAATCAAAAAAATGTAAATCCTTCGCACTACATTATCTTATGTTACTTAGTTTCTAGGAAAAATATAAAAATTGGCGTATCGCAAATGTTTTAGAAAAACCTTCTCATAGATGACCTACGATGTCCAAAGTTATATGGCTTTCAGGTCAAATGAGCTAGGTCATGACCTAAACCATGGCATAGTTTGTCGAACTGAGCCCATATCGCGCACACGCGTGTGCATTCATATGGGAAGCAATGTTGTTGTTGGGGGATTTTGTGGTCTTTTTATAAAAAATCCATTTTTTAATTACCGAGGGCGAAAAGCGGGGTTTTTTGTGAAGCGCCTACCAAGAAATCATTCCAAAATTGCACCACCTAAATTTTCAAGAATGCTAGACTATATTGTATGTACAAATCACCAACTTCTTGCACCTCAAAATATTTCTAGGCACCTCTCACAAAAAAGACAAATTGTTGCCGATTCAGTTGGGAGCGGACAAAATTTGAACTACAGCTGCATGATTGTTTGCCCTTAATTTTTTGAAAAAAATATTTTTAGGTTCAAAACTATATATTTTATCATAGATCTACAAATATTTTTAAAAAATTATGCATCTAGGTTAGAAAGTTCATGCCCGCTGTTTTGGCCGCATTTTGAATCGAGCACAACTAATTCAAAAAAAATCAAAAAAATGTAAATCCTTCGCACTACATCATCTTATGTTACTTAGTTTCTAGGAAAAATATAAAACTTGGAGAAAAAAGAAAAAAAAATTTGGGTGAGGCTATGCCGAGGGCAGCCCTCGGCCTATCTATGACGCCGTCACAGCGCCGGCACGGTCCAGAGTTGGTGGGGCGTATCACAGGCCTATGCCGACGGCCGGCGGTGCGCCGAAGGCAACCGTCGGCGTAGCGTCGCCTACGCCGAGGGCATTGCTACGCCGACGACCTTGTTGGGGGGCTGGCCTGGATGGCTCATACGCCGACGGCCCCGACTTTTGGCCGTCGGCGTATGACTAGGCCGTCGGCGTTTCGGCCCATTCGTGTAGTGTTTGGGGTAAGTCACAGTCGATCTATGTTGCATTAGCCCAGACATCCCTCCATCATCTTCGACTTGTTCTTTTAGCCCTCTTCATTTTTTGACTTAGTTGAGTATAGTTGAGGCCTGGATTTTTGTTGACTTTCTTTTACGTTGATGATTTTGCCGTGCAGGAGAATACCATAACAATTTCTATAACCACAGAGATCCTTGCCAGATAAAGTTATAAAGAGCAAGAATCACCATGGATCTCTAAAGTTGAACACGTGTTGTCATTTGCATCATCAATGACACGAATGTTTCTTAGGCGTTTTTTATTACAAAATATAAGATAATCTTCTTGTTCATTTAAGCAAGCAAGTTAGCTGTATCTAGCCTCGAGACAGCTTCCACGCGTAGGTGAGCTTCCCTAGATCAATCTATGGGAGTCTGCCACAATCTAATCGCATTTGTTTTTCGTGACGCGTCATTATGTGTAACATCCCAAGTTTTCAACAAATAATAAAGCAAGTGAGATTTCAATTACTCAAAATTCACAACTAACAAAAACTTTTCTATACATATAGTGCCACATATAGTGTTGTGCATCTAAGTGATTTTCTTTTGTGCTATTACCATGATGAGTGTTAGCATTATTCATCTATTGCTATGAGAACACTAACCAAGATCACAAAACCCTAAATTGAGGAGAATTCAAGAAAATGGGAAAAACCCATTTCTCACTCACATACACTTTATGCAAAAATGCAAAATCACCACCAAGGCCATAATTGCTTGCTTCCTTGCTTCTAAAATGTTTCTATATAATAAACTAACACAATTGCATCATTGGATCATGAATCAAAGCAAGAGAAATCAAGAACTCATCATACATATGATAATGGTCACTTTAGTGAAAAATATTTTCTTCACCACTTTGCACCCCTGTATTTCTTAAAACCTAAACTAAACTTTGTCAACCAAAGCCATGTCATCCAAGACCATGTCAAGGTGAACACTTTTCATGTTGACCACCATGGCTAGAGTTGACTAGGTTGACCAGAAATTAATTGCCAAAAGAGGATCAGAGAATAAAAAGAAGATCACCTCAAATTTGGAACTTTGCAATTCTTTTCCAAATTGAGTGCCACCACCACCAATACATCACTATAATTATATAAGAGAGATTCACCAAAAAGATTTCCAAAATTTGAAAATTTTCTTCATGCGGCCATTGTGTCGAACACCTGGCAGGCACAAATTCAGAAATGTGTTACATGCTCTTGTCCAGCAGTTTCTTCCCTAAACCCCTTTGCAAATGTGATCATGAGCTAGTTCTACACCCCCTGCCTCTAGCCCAGTACTTGCATGGTCGATTAAAGCCAAGGAAAAACCCTAAACTATGCAACACCACACCATGCCGGCCACTTTGGCATCTCCACCTCTAGCCCTCCTCTCTCACTTTCTTCTTGTCCTGGAGCATCTACACTGCATAAGGAATCGAACGGTACACGCACGCGCGAAGCCAAGCCTTGGCATTGGCCAGAACGGCCGTGGCCAAAACCATGCCAGTACACGCCCATGCCGCGGTGAGCGCGCTCTGGAACGCGCCAGAGCACCGTGCACTCGAACGCGCCCGTCCTTGCCCTGCATCCCTACCACCGCGTCGTCTAGCCACTCCAAGCCCTCTACACGCTAGACATGCTCGAGCACCGTCCAGAGCCTTGTCGCCGTCGTCCTCGTCGTCGACGTACCGCGGGTACCGCGATGATTACTGGAAGAAATCGAGCGTTTCCGTAGCCCTATCTCTGCGCCAGCTAGCCGTTGAGCATCGCCAGGACGACGCCTACAAGATGCTGTACTCGCCTTGCCCTTTCGATCGACGGAGAAGCCGCGCCATGGCCGTGCCCTTGCAGCACGCTCGGCCACCTCCCTCCCTCTATAAATACCGACGATCGGCTCCTCCCTTCAGCACACAATCTCCTCCCCTCTCCTCACTGAGTACTCCTACACCACCAATTTCACTAGAGCTCGCCGGAGCTGCTCGAATTGCGAGCTCGAGTCCGCCGGAGTCCGCGGAAGCTCTGCTTCAATTGACGCCTCCCCGAGCTCCACAACTGCGCCAGAAGCTTCCTCATCGACCACCACTTCTCCGCGCACATTGCCAGAGACCTGCAACGGCCTGGTAAGCCGACCCCCTACTGGCGCTCTGGGTTCGCCGGAATCTCGCGGGGACGACGACACGCCAGCCGTTGATCTGCTTCTTGATCCAACGCTCCCTATCGCTCGTACCGCTTCGGCGTGTTATGAGGCGCCGACAGGTGGCCCCCACCCTGTCAGCGCAGCCCGCCCGCACCAGTTGCTTGCTGGGCTGCGAAGTGTGTTTAAAACTCGTTTCGGCCCGTTAGCTTTTCCCGCCCAGGCCCAAAATTCAAATAGAATAAACCCAATTAGTTCAAATTCAAATACTGCTGCTCACTTCCAACTTGAATAATTTGAAATCTGCCAAACCAAATCTAGCAAACTTTATATCCTTGGAAAGCCCATGAAATTATCTAACTCATGCCACTGGCCTCATGTCCAAATTCGTATTAATTTTTAAATGATAAAAATAACAAGGCAGAGCCTTTTCTAACTTCAAATAATTATTAAAAATAATCTATAAATGATTTTAAGTTGATTCCAATTCTAATAAATCACAAATGATGTTCTCTAATTGATTATGCAATAATATAGTCAGGTTATTTGCATGATCATGGACTAGATCAAATAAAATAGCTATGTAGTTAATTCTAGTACCATTTAACTTGAAATTCAAATTTAATGAATGGTATGAGAGCTACTCTCTCATTTAAATCTTGATCCTAAGTAATATAACCAGGGGGAATGACCTAGGCTAAAGAACCCTTGATAAATATTACTTAGAGATTTTAATGCATTTAAGATAATAATATGATAACATGTGTAGTGTAGCACTTTAATTAAATTAGCCTCACATATAATAGATATGAAATGTTGACTTGAGTCAACCTATATTTCATACCTGATTATTATATGGAGAGATTAAATCTTTTACAAAGTAAAGAGAAGAAATGAATTTCTTTAAGGATCTACCTATCTAAATTTAAGAAATAGGAATAATGAGAGGAAATTATTTTTCTAATAAATAAGAAATCATCAAATAACTCACCATGCCATGTTTGATTGATAATAGGACTAGAGTGTGAACTCTTTGAGTGTTCCTAGTTTAGCATATGAGTTTGGTTTAGTATTTATACCTCGTATTCGTATATAGACGCTAGTAACGAGGATTACCAAGAGGAGGAGGCCTACTCCCAAGAAGAGGAAGAGCACTTTGATCACTACTCAGCTCAAGGCAAGCTAACCCTTGCTAAATACAAGTGCTTAGCTCTACAAGAGCAAAGGCATCATCACACTTTACTTTTATGTATTACCTATCCCATGTTTTCCTTTATTTTACTTTGGCTTATTTACTTCAAAGTATCTTTTGATTTATGATTCACTTGGTCTAGAATAGAACAATACTTGGGTTAGATGAACACAAATCAAAGTTAGATTAGCACCCCTCATTTAGTGGCTATTGCTAATCAATTAAAATTTGACTACTCTAGATGGGAACAAGTGATGTTGATATGAAATTGAAACCTTGGGAATGATGGTTCATTCCAAGGAATGACTTTGAAGGTGAATATGACCAAGAGAAGATGGTGATTTTTGATATAAAACTGAGATGGGTTTGAATGCGATACCTTTCCAATTATACAAGTACCCCCACAATACCTGATTATGGGTAGGGCTTAACTAGAAACTTGTGTATTTTAGTATGGGTTCCCTCTAAACAAGCATCATAGGGGTTACGCCGAGGCTGCCTCCGTATGTGAGAAATGATGTGAATATGAGGTGAATGTACGACCCAAGCCCTGTGCAGTTCCCGGGTTAACAGTTGGTTCTCACCGGGAGGCCAAGCTCATGGGGAGAGGTGCCTATACTAGGACATATAAGTGAAAGGTTATGATTGATGATCCGCGTACTGAGTTACGATGATTCGGGGTTATCCTCGACGGATGAAATCAATAGTTGTGGCACAAGAGTACAACCTCTGCAGAGTGTTAAACCTATTCGAATAGCCGTGTCCGCGGTTACGGACGGTTGGAAGGGCCATACTACTTCCATTATCAGGATTTATGTTGAAATAATAATGGTGTTTGATGAATTATCTTGAATCCCAAATGAAAGGTGGGAATGACACTAATGTTCCCACTTGAGTTAGTCTATTAAATAATGAGGATTTTTATTAAATGTTGATTCAAAGAAAACTTGGCTTTATGCAAATAAACTTAGAGCTTAGTACCCCTTTACTACAATACATTATGCTTTACCTTAGTATTAGTTTGCGAGTACTTTAAAAGTACTCATGGCTTTGCCCTGGCTATTCAAATGCCAGACTATGAAGAGGAGCAACAGTATCGGGATGACGGACAGCAGGACGTCTATGATAACTAGGATCGTCTTCTAACGTCAAGCGTTGCCTGTGGAATTATGAGTCCACTACTACTACTACGCTTCCGCTACTTATGTGTGATGTTGAACAATCTATTTGTGTAATAGTGGATCATGTGATCCATTGATGTAAGACCTTATGTGTTGTAATAAATGATGACTCTGAACGACTTACTATTATGTCTCGCAAAAACAATCTTTCTGGGATTGCGATGTATGATATAATAGGGCATCCGGACTTAAAAACCGGGTGTTGACAAGTTGGTATCAGAGCCATTGTTTGACCTTAGAAGACCTTAGTTAGAATGGACGTCCAACAAACTTAGTTTAAAATAAAATAGTTATGAAAATATACTCATACCCTTACCTTGAAGATTCTTTTTCGAAATAATCCATTTTATTGATTATTACTTAAAATTTTGAACACTGACAATTATTAACTTATTTGTCACTCCCTCTACAGATGGATCCCATCATCCCGACGGAGCCCTTTCTCCAGACCCAAGTCTACGACTTGGCGAACGGGGGAGACTTGATCTTCGAACGCGATCTGTTCGCGCTCACCGACTTCCTCGGACGCACGCCTCCCGTGTTCTACGGGGGTCAGATCTCGGACAACGGCCAGCTCCAATGGCTGATCATGGCTAACCTTCCGGGAAAGCCGGAGTCACCCATGTTCCGCCAGATCCAGTTCTCGCTCCGCGAGAACACTTGGGTGGATGGACTCGCCCATGCTCTGCAGGAGTCTCTCGCTCGTCTGTGCGGGCAGAACTCGCTGGCCATCGAAGGGGAACGCTTTGCGCACTTCGCAAGGCACTCCTCTGTTGGTCTGCCCCTCAGCCTGCCATACCACCCCGTGCTGAGGCACCATGTGGACCACCTCGACTACGTGCTGTACGAGACTCGGTCGGCGCTGAGCGACTCCCGCTCCGCCGCCAACCACACTCAGCAGCAGCTGAACCAGTACGCGGAGACCATCAAGGTCATCGCGAAGGAGCGCAGGACTCTGCGCCAGCTGGTCGCGAAGAGGGATGCCACCATCCACCGCCTCAAGACCAAGATCGCCGTCCTGAAGGAGACCATCTCCACTCAGGTGGAGCAGCTCCAGATCCTGGAGGGAGAAGGCGAGGGGGAAGACATCCAAGGGGATGGCTACTCCTACGTCAGCAACGACAACGACTACGAGCCGGAGGAGGAGGGAGACGACGACTTCCACCAGACCCTGCCTGCCGGGATGGACACCACCTTCCCGCTCCGCATCGATGGATAGCTTCCATCCTCTCCTTGAGCACCGCGTAGCCTGAGATGTATCGGTCCTTTGTATTCGCCCCTTGTATCGTAGCTTGTTGAAAGGGTTCTTCAAACCCTCCGGAATGTTGGCTTGTAATAATTGCTACCTTCATGACTATGTTAGTATGTGTAATATTATTATGTTATGAACCATGTTTTAAATAAATGTGAGTTTACTCCCCAAAATTAAGCCATAGAAATTGTCCCTCTTATCTTATGATCCATATCTCTGTTCAGATGGCACATTCCAATCGCAACGCCAACCCAGATGCGTTGACGCAGATACTGCAACAGATGTTGGCTGAACGAGAAGTTGATAGGACTGAAAGGCAAGCTAACCTAGCTGTACTTCAACAGTTAGCACAGAACAACCAAGGCCACGGGAACCATGATCACCCGGGCTCCAAGTTGAAGAACTTTCAGAACACCAACCCACCGGTGTTTAGCAAGACAGAGGAACCCCTGGATGCTGATGATTGGCTCCAGACAATGGAGAACAATCTTGAGGTTGCCGGAGTAGAGGCAAATGACAAGGTGCTGTTTGCCACTCACTATCTGGCAGGACCTGCACGTGCCTGGTGGACGAGTGCTCGCGCATTGAATGCCGGGCAGCTCATGACTTGGGCAGATTTCAAGCTCAAATTTAGCAAGTACCATGTGCCACCAGGTCTCATCAAGAAGATGCGGGATGAGTTCCGCGAGTTAAAGCAAGGCCGTCTGACCGTGGTAGAATACCGCGACAAGTTCCTCACCTTGTCAAGGTACGCCCCGGATGAGACTGATACCACCGAGAAGAGGAAGGAGAGGTTCCTGAATGGACTGCACGATGAGATGCAGACCGTGTTGGTCAACATCCCTTTGCTGACCTCGAAGCCCTTGTTGACTCCGCCATCCAGATGGAGGGCAAGCTGAACCAGGCCAACGAAAACCGCAAGCGTCGCATGATGCACCAGAGTGGGCCCAGCAACCACTCCAAGTTTCGCCCCGCAAGCGGAGGCTTCACCCCAGGAACAACAGGCCACCGGCACAGATGTCGCGCCCTGGTTACCGAACCGGAGCGGAGGAAACCCCGGACGGGAGGACACCCCCACAACAGCAACAACTTCGTCCACAACAACAACTTCAACCGCGCCCGACAAGAGCCCCTGCCAATCCCAACACCAACACTGCTCCAAGGACTGGGAGCAATGCTGTCCCTGTCGCCCCAAGGACAAGTCCACCATCAACTGCTATGAGTGCGGTGTGTTGGGGCACTTCTCCAAAGAGTGTCCCCAGCGACTCGCCAAGATGGCCGCCAACACTACGGCCCTGCTCAGCAGCAACGCCGTGTCGCCAACAACAAGAAGTTCGCCCCCAACAACCCGAACAACCGCGGCGGTCGCCTCTTTCACATGAATGCGGAAGAAGCACAGGAAGCCCCAGATGTCGTGCTGGGTATGTTCTCTAACTCAATACCCGCAAGAGTGCTGTTTGATTCTGGGGCATCGCATTCATTTGTTACGGAAGAATTTGCATGCACTAGTAAGATTCAACCCATCAGTTTGAAGCATGTCATGGTAGTGCAAATACCTGGATCAACAACTAAAGCTAGAAAAATTTGCAAAGATGTTCCTATCAGAATTCATGAAATAGATTTCTATGCCAATCTAATTGTTCTGGGAACAAAAGGTTTAGAGGTAGTACTGGGTATGGACTGGATGTCCAAACATCATGGATTGATTGATTGTGCCAAGAAGGCCATCACCATGACTAGTAGCACCGGAGTGTTAGTGGAGCACATCTCGGAAAAACTGCCCAGAAAATTTACCTGCAACCAGAGTTTAACCAAACCCACCCTGGATCAAATCAGAGTCGTCTGTCGATACTGATGTGTTTCCGGAAGACCTACCCGGTATGCCCCAGATCGGGATATCGAGTTTATCATCGAGTTAATCCCCGGAACCGGACCAATAGCCCAGAGAGCTTACAGCATGAACCCGGCAGAATTAGTGGAACTGAAGAAACAACTGGATGATATGTTGGCCAAAGGTTTGATTAGACCGAGTGCATCACCCTGGAGGTCACCAGTTTTATTTGTGGACAAGAAGGATGGTACGATTCGTTTATGTACGGATTACCGCAAGCTCAATGATGTCACCATCAAGAACAAGTACCCCCTGCCCAAAATAGAAGACCTGTTTGATCAGTTGACCGGTGCCACCGTGTTTTCTAAGATTGATCTTAGGACAGGTTACCATCAGCTGAAGATCCGTGCATCGGACATTCCCAAAACTGCCTTCACCACCAGATATGGATTGTACGAGTACAATGTCATGTCATTTGGATTGACCAATGCCCCCGCTTATTTCATGAATCTCATGAATAAGATCTTCATGAACTTCCTGGATAAGTTCGTCGTTGTCTTCATCGACGACATCCTTATCTACTCCAAAACCGAAGAAGAACATGAACAACACTTGGAAATGGTTTTAGAGACTCTTCGGGAACACCAGCTGTATGCCAAGTTCAGCAAGTGTGAGTTCTGGTTGAGGGAAGTAGGATTTCTGGGACATATCTTGTCCGCAGGAGGAATTGCCGTTGACCCCTCAAAGATAAAGACCGTTGCAGAATGGAAAGCCCCAACCACCCAGACCGAGGTCCGTGCATTTCTCGGATTAGCGGGATATTACCGCCGATTCGTTGAAGGATTCTCAAGCATAGCCAGGCCAATGACCCAATTGTTGAAAAAGGACAAGAAGTTCGAATGGACGAACAAGTGTGAAGAGAGCTTTCAACAGCTCAAGAGCAGACTGACCTCAGCCCCAATACTGATCATGCCAGACATCACCAAACCCTTTGATGTGTATTGTGATGCCTCCAAGATTGGTCTTGGATGTGTGTTGATGCAAGAAGGTAAAGTGATCTCGTACCTGTCCAGACAACTGAAGCAGCATGAACAGAATTATCCGACCCATGACCTAGAGCTAGCAGCAGTCGTTTTAGCCCTGAAAGTATGGCGTCATTACCTCATGGGTAATCGATGCGAGATCTATTCGGATCACAAGAGTTTGAAGTATATCTTCACCCAGAAGGAACTGAACATGAGGCAAAGGAGATGGTTAGAGTTAATCAAGGATTATGATATGGATATCCACTATCACCCAGGCAAGGCCAATGTAGTAGCAGATGCTTTGAGTAGACTGCCGTGTCAGTTAAACTCCATGATTGCCGAGGAACAACCTAGCCTTCACCAAGAGTTTGAACAGTTTAGAATGGAGCTCGTCAGTGAAGGATTTCTCGCTAGCATTGAACTTCAACCCACTTTGATTAGTCAAATCAAGGAAGCTCAGAAGGGCAATGCAAGCATTGACGGGATTAAGAGCCAGCTAGCAGCAGGAAAGGCACCGGGATTCACCGTTGATGAAGAAGGAGTACTTTGGTACAACGGACGCTTGTGCGTGCCGTCAGATTCAGAGTTGAAACAAGTGATTCTAAAGGAAGCCCATGACACCTTATATTCTATTCACCCCGGAGGTACCAAGATGTACCGGACTTGAAGGAACAGTTCTGGTGGCATGGGATGAAGCGAGAAATCGGGAGTTACATCGCCAAGTGTGACATCTGCGAGAGTCAAGGCAGAACACCAACGACCCGGACTGCTACAGCCCTGCAGATTCCCGAATGGAAGTGGGATTCCGTAGGAATGTACTTCATCACCGGATTGCCCAAATCTAGTAAAGGGAATGATTCTATCTGGGTAGTGGTCGATAGATTGACCAAAGTCGCCCATTTCATCCCCGTCAAGACCACCTACCAAGGACCAAGACTTGCAGAGTTATATATCTCACGGATAGTCAGCCTGCACGGAACCCCGAAGTCAATAGTATCCGATAGAGGATCTCAATTCACCTCAGATTTTGGCGAAGGTACATGAAGGACTCGGAACTAGGCTGAACTTCGCACAGCCTATCACCCTCAGACAGATGGACAGACGGAACGAGTCAACCAGATACTAGAGGATATGCTGAGAGCATGTGTGTTGGAATATGGATCCAAGTGGGAAGACTGTTTGCCGTACGCAGAATTCTCGTACAACAACAGCTACCAAGCTAGTTTGCAGATGGCCCCCTTTGAAGCTTTGTACGGAAGGAAGTGCCGTACCCCTCTGAATTGGTCGGAAGTTGGAGAGAGTCAAGTTTTTGGACCAGATATTCTCCGAGAAGCTGAAGAGAAGGTTCACAAGATCCGTGAGTACCTCAAGACCGCTCAATCAAGACAAAAGAGCTACGCCGACAAGAGACGCCGAGAGATGACTTTTGAGATCGGAGATTTCGTATATCTCAAGGTGTCCCCTCTTAAAGGAATGCAGAGATTCCAGCTTAAAGGAAAGCTCGCACCCCGTTATGTTGGACCTTTCAAAGTCCTAAGTCGCCGAGGAGAAGTATCCTATCAGCTGGAGTTACCAGAAGAAATGTCAACGGTGCACAATGTGTTTCATATCTCGTTACTCCGGAAGTGCTTGGAGGTACCTGAGAAGACTGAGGTGTTCAAGAACATTGACCATCGTACTGTGGATATCAACTCAGATCTAACCTACCGCGAAGTACCTATTCGCATTCTAGAGGAAGCATTCAGAACCACTCGTACCCGGAGTATCAAGTTTCTGAAGATACAATGGAGTAACCACACAGAAGAAGAAGCCACTTGGGAAAGAGAAGACTTTATGAAGACTGAATACCCCAATCTCTTTAGTACCTAGTTTTCTTCCAGATCTCGGGACGAGATCTTTTGTAAGGGGGAAGGGTTTGTAACATCCCAAGTTTTCAACAAATAATAAAGCAAGTGAGATTTCAATTACTCAAAATTCACAACTAACAAAAACTTTTCTATACATATAGTGCCACATATAGTGTTGTGCATCTAAGTGATTTTCTTTTGTGCTATTACCATGATGAGTGTTAGCATTATTCATCTATTGCTATGAGAACACTAACCAAGATCACAAAACCCTAAATTGAGGAGAATTCAAGAAAATGGGAAAAACCCATTTCTCACTCACATACACTTTATGCAAAAATGCAAAATCACCACCAAGGCCATAATTGCTTGCTTCCTTGCTTCTAAAATGTTTCTATATAATAAACTAACACAATTGCATCATTGGATCATGAATCAAAGCAAGAGAAATCAAGAACTCATCATACATATGATAATGGTCACTTTAGTGAAAAATATTTTCTTCACCACTTTGCACCCCTGTATTTCTTAAAACCTAAACTAAACTTTGTCAACCAAAGCCATGTCATCCAAGACCATGTCAAGGTGAACACTTTTCATGTTGACCACCATGGCTAGAGTTGACTAGGTTGACCAGAAATTAATTGCCAAAAGAGGATCAGAGAATAAAAAGAAGATCACCTCAAATTTGGAACTTTGCAATTCTTTTCCAAATTGAGTGCCACCACCACCAATACATCACTATAATTATATAAGAGAGATTCACCAAAAAGATTTCCAAAATTTGAAAATTTTCTTCATGCGGCCATTGTGTCGAACACCTGGCAGGCACAAATTCAGAAATGTGTTACATGCTCTTGTCCAGCAGTTTCTTCCCTAAACCCCTTTGCAAATGTGATCATGAGCTAGTTCTACACCCCCTGCCTCTAGCCCAGTACTTGCATGGTCGATTAAAGCCAAGGAAAAACCCTAAACTATGCAACACCACACCATGCCGGCCACTTTGGCATCTCCACCTCTAGCCCTCCTCTCTCACTTTCTTCTTGTCCTGGAGCATCTACACTGCATAAGGAATCGAACGGTACACGCACGCGCGAAGCCAAGCCTTGGCATTGGCCAGAACGGCCGTGGCCAAAACCATGCCAGTACACGCCCATGCCGCGGTGAGCGCGCTCTGGAACGCGCCAGAGCACCGTGCACTCGAACGCGCCCGTCCTTGCCCTGCATCCCTACCACCGCGTCGTCTAGCCACTCCAAGCCCTCTACACGCTAGACATGCTCGAGCACCGTCCAGAGCCTTGTCGCCGTCGTCCTCGTCGTCGACGTACCGCGGGTACCGCGATGATTACTGGAAGAAATCGAGCGTTTCCGTAGCCCTATCTCTGCGCCAGCTAGCCGTTGAGCATCGCCAGGACGACGCCTACAAGATGCTGTACTCGCCTTGCCCCTTCGATCGACGGAGAAGCCGCGCCATGGCCGTGCCCTTGCAGCACGCTCGGCCACCTCCCTCCCTCTATAAATACCGACGATCGGCTCCTCCCTTCAGCACACAATCTCCTCCCCTCTCCTCACTGAGTACTCCTACACCACCAATTTCACTAGAGCTCGCCGGAGCTGCTCGAATTGCGAGCTCGAGTCCGCCGGAGTCCGCGGAAGCTCTGCTTCAATTGACGCCTCCCCGAGCTCCACAACTGCGCCAGAAGCTTCCTCATCGACCACCACTTCTCCGCGCACATTGCCAGAGACCTGCAACGGCCTGGTAAGCGCTCCGACCCCCTACTGGCGCTCTGGGTTCGCCGGAATCTCGCCGGGGACGACGACACACGCCAGCCGTTGATCTGCTTCTTGATCCAACGCTCCCTATCGCTCGTACCGCTTCGGCGTGTTATGAGGCGCCGACAGGTGGCCCCCACCCTGTCAGCGCAGCCCGCCCGCACCAGTTGCTTGCTGGGCTGCGAAGTGTGTTTAAAACTCGTTTCGGCCCGTTAGCTTTTCCCGCCCAGGCCCAAAATTCAAATAGAATAAACCCAATTAGTTCAAATTCAAATACTGCTGCTCACTTCCAACTTGAATAATTTGAAATCTGCCAAACCAAATCTAGCAAACTTTATATCCTTGGAAAGCCCATGAAATTATCTAACTCATGCCACTGGCCTCATGTCCAAATTCGTATTAATTTTTAAATGATAAAAATAACAAGGCAGAGCCTTTTCTAACTTCAAATAATTATTAAAAATAATCTATAAATGATTTTAAGTTGATTCCAATTCTAATAAATCACAAATGATGTTCTCTAATTGATTATGCAATAATATAGTCAGGTTATTTGCATGATCATGGACTAGATCAAATAAAATAGCTATGTAGTTAATTCTAGTACCATTTAACTTGAAATTCAAATTTAATGAATAGTATGAGAGCTACTCTCTCATTTAAATCTTGATCCTAAGTAATATAACCAGGGGGACCTAGGCTAAAGAACCCTTGATAAATATTACTTAGAGATTTTAATGCATTTAAGATAATAATATGATAACATGTGTAGTGTAGCACTTTAATTAAATTAGCCTCACATATAATAGATATGAAATGTTGACTTGAGTCAACCTATATTTCATACCTGATTATTATATGGAGAGATTAAATCTTTTACAAAGTAAAGAGAAGAAATGAATTTCTTTAAGGATCTACCTATCTAAATTTAAGAAATAGGAATAATGAGAGGAAATTATTTTTCTAATAAATAAGAAATCATCAAATAACTCACCATGCCATGTTTGATTGATAATAGGACTAGAGTGTGAACTCTTTGAGTGTTCCTAGTTTAGCATATGAGTTTGGTTTAGTATTTATACCTCGTATTCGTATATAGACGCTAGTAACGAGGATTACCAAGAGGAGGAGGCCTACTCCCAAGAAGAGGAAGAGCACTTTGATCACTACTCAGCTCAAGGCAAGCTAACCCTTGCTAAATACAAGTGCTTAGCTCTACAAGAGCAAAGGCATCATCACACTTTACTTTTATGTATTACCTATCCCATGTTTTCCTTTATTTTACTTTGGCTTATTTACTTCAAAGTATCTTTTGATTTATGATTCACTTGGTCTAGAATAGAACAATACTTGGGTTAGATGAACACAAATCAAAGTTAGATTAGCACCCCTCATTTAGTGGCTATTGCTAATCAATTAAAATTTGACTACTCTAGATGGGAACAAGTGATGTTGATATGAAATTGAAACCTTGGGAATGATGGTTCATTCCAAGGAATGACTTTGAAGGTGAATATGACCAAGAGAAGATGGTGATTTTTGATATAAAACTGAGATGGGTTTGAATGCGATACCTTTCCAATTATACAAGTACCCCCACAATACCTGATTATGGGTAGGGCTTAACTAGAAACTTGTGTATTTTAGTATGGGTTCCCTCTAAACAAGCATCATAGGGGTTACGCCGAGGCTGCCTCCGTATGTGAGAAATGATGTGAATATGAGGTGAATGTACGACCCAAGCCCTGTGCAGTTCCCGGGTTAACAGTTGGTTCTCACCGGGAGGCCAAGCTCATGGGGAGAGGTGCCTATACTAGGACATATAAGTGAAAGGTTATGATTGATGATCCGCGTACTGAGTTACGATGATTCGGGGTTATCCTCGACGGATGAAATCAATAGTTGTGGCACAAGAGTACAACCTCTGCAGAGTGTTAAACCTATTCGAATAGCCGTGTCCGCGGTTACGGACGGTTGGAAGGGCCATACTACTTCCATTATCAGGATTTATGTTGAAATAATAATGGTGTTTGATGAATTATCTTGAATCCCAAATGAAAGGTGGGAATGACACTAATGTTCCCACTTGAGTTAGTCTATTAAATAATGAGGATTTTTATTAAATGTTGATTCAAAGAAAACTTGGCTTTATGCAAATAAACTTAGAGCTTAGTACCCCCTTTACTACAATACATTATGCTTTACCTTAGTATTAGTTTGCGAGTACTTTAAAAGTACTCATGGCTTTGCCCTGGCTATTCAAATGCCAGACTATGAAGAGGAGCAACAGTATCAGGATGACGGACAGCAGGACGTCTATGATAACTAGGATCGTCTTCTAACGTCAAGCGTTGCCTGTGGAATTATGAGTCCACTACTACTACTACGCTTCCGCTACTTATGTGTGATGTTGAACAATCTATTTGTGTAATAGTGGATCATGTGATCCATTGATGTAAGACCTTATGTGTTGTAATAAATGATGACTCTGAACGACTTACTATTATGTCTCGCAAAAACAATCTTTCTGGGATTGCGATGTATGATATAATAGGGCATCCGGACTTAAAAACCCGGGTGTTGACATTATGCTTGTTTCGTAAGCTTCTAGGAGTACTTCTCGAGATGTCAATTAACTATTCTGTTGGGAACATATATAATATAAAAACAAAGAAATAAAAATAATGGATCTGAACTGTTTTTTTTTTTTTTTGGATCTGGGCCTGCCGGATCCCCACGAATCAGAAGCTCATATATACATGAAGAACATCTGTTCCGATGCTCCACATGAATATTTGAGGAAATAAGTCCTTGATTACAGATAGAAGAGGGAAATAACGAAGTGCGTTGCACTGGTGAAGGCTTGTATATGCAGTAGTGAATAGTTTTTTTTCTACAGGAAAGTAAAGAACCTTTGTAGTTATCGTGCTTGTGTATCAGCAAAAGGCGATCCTGGTATCAACGTCTGTGTAAAGAAATTTATAGAGATCTTGTATGATGAGATTTGAGTAAGTTACTGGAGAGGTTATCTCCTTGCTTGTATTTTCAATAAATAAAAAGAAAATTCTTGTATAATCTAGAGAAAAACAAGATTCTGAAAGATGATCCTCAAAATGGTGAAGGATGATTAATAAGGATCCATGTAGAAATTTTCAAGGTAAAAAACCAAATGAAAACAATTTAAGACCTCTTTGATCCGAAGGGTTTTCGCAGAAATAATTTTGGTGGACTGAGATTCTTAATTTTTTTCTTACATATGTTGTCTCATTTGTAGGCTTGACTCAGCTGTTTCTAAGGATTCCTCTGGTAAATTTCACTGTACATCATCTTAATAAAGATTTCTGGTTTCCCTTTAGCAATGAAACAAACATCGGTCCAAAATAATCATGTATGACTTGAGTGGTGTTGCATTGCAATACTACATTTTTTTACTATTCGCCCATTTTTCTTTTTTTCGATAAAGGATGCTTTATTACTTGATAAGCAATTACATCCAGCCTCTGCATAACCAGGATGCACACAGCTGTTCTAGTTTCCGGTACCAACAGTATATGAAAAAGGCGAAATACATATCGAAACGATGAATTATATAACGCCTAAGGGGAGGGTGGAGCTTCAATCCGTAGACTATGCTGCCACCCATGTAGGGAAAAAGTATCCCTCGCCGTAGCCTCCAACCGTGTACAGACCTCCGTAAATAGGTCTCGGTTCTCCGCCCGCTGAAGAGGTAACCATGAACGGAGAATACATGTACATCTGTAGATGACCTGCAACAAAGAACAGTTTTTATCGTTAAAAATCTTGTCATTTCTACTCAGCCAAAGCGCCCAGATAACTGATAGCGCCCCCACCCTAAGAAGCAACTTAAACCTTGAATCAATACCGTGGAGCCAATTGCCAAAGACATTTGCCACACTAGTCGGGGGATACAGGGTAGACGCTACTTGGATGACTGACCATATAGATCTCGCAAAACTACACTGGAAGAAGAGGTGTTTGATGGTTTCATCATGATGACAGAAAACACACCGTGAACTTCCGTGCCAATTCCGCTTAACAAGATTATCTTTAGTAAGAATAACTCCTCGGCGAAGGTACCATCCAATTTTTTTAATTTTTAATGGTATCTTCATCTTCCAAATTTTCTTATTATTATCAACTGGTAAATCAGAAAGAAGGATCGCATTGTATAAAGATTTGACTGAAAAAGTGCCATCTACATGAAGATTCCATCTAAATTCATCCGGTTCAGGGGATAAGTGAATATCTCCCAATCGTTGAACTGGAGTATTCCATGCTATTAGCCTTTGTCCAAGTAAACCCTTCTGAATGTCACATTCGGTGTTGAGGTAGCCATTACTGTAGCAATGGTATCACCTTTGCGACGAATAATACTATACAAAGCAGGATATTGTTCACTCAGGGAGGCATTGTCCAACCAAACATCTTCCCATAACCGTATCTGTGCTCCATTCTTAATAGAAAAAGTACCATGGCGGAAGAAGATATTTTTTGTCGCCATGAAACCAGCCCAGAAGTGAGAATCCCCAGGTTTCCAAACCACTTGGGATAGCGTCTTCGAGCCAATATACTTTCTCCGAATAATAGTTTGCCAAATCCCATCCTCGGTAAGAAGCTTAAAAAGCCATTTATCTAGCAGAGCTGAATTCTTGACCTCGAGGTCATGAACTCCAAGTCCGCCTTGATCTTTGGGACTACAAACTATACTCCATTTCACCAATCGATATTTTTTTTTCTCGCTATCCCCTTGCCAAAAGAATCTGGATCGATAATAATCGAGTTTATGCAGAATTCCTTTCGGCAGAAGAAAGAATGATAACATATACATTACCATATTTGTTAATGAGTACCAATCTTCCTCCTAGGGACAACAATTTGCCTTTCCAATTACTAAGGCGTTTCTGTAATCTTTCTTCCACAATCTTCCATTCAGCAATTCTAAGTCTCCGATAGTGAATCGGAATACCCAAATATCGAATAGGAAATTGGCCTTGCCCACAACCAAACAACTCTGTATATAGAGTCATATCATCTTGGGCATCGCCGAAACAGAACAATTCACTTTTATGGAAGTTAATTTTCAATCCCGACAGCTGCTCAAAAGCTGCTAAAATTAATTTTAGATTACGAGCCTTTTCGAGATCATGATCCATAAAAAGAATTGTGTCGTCGGCATATTGAAGGATAGATAAACCCCCATCGACCAGATGTGGAATCACACCCTCAATTTGACCATCAGACTTAGCACGCTCAATGAGTATTGCCAACATATCTGCTACAATGTTGAATAACATCGGTGATAACGGATCTCCTTGGCGTAACCCTTTTCATGTCTGAAAATAGTGGCCGGTGTCATCATTAACCCGAATTGCCACGCTACCTCACTAGTAGAAAACCTCTCATCCATCTAAGCCATAAATACCGGTTCCCTTACGAACCGGTACTAAAGGGTGTATTAGTACCGGTTGCACTGCTCAGACCTTTAGTACCGGTTCGTAAGGACCTTTAATACCGGTTCGTGACACGAACCGGTACTAAAGGGTTTGCGTCAGCTGAAAAACCTTTAGTACCGGTTCGTGACACGAACCGGTACTAAAGGGTAGACCTTTAGTACCGGTTCATGTCACGAACCGGTACTAAAGGTTTTTCTGCTCCCCCACGCAGCTCCACCCCCCTGGATCGCCTTTTTGACAGTAAAATAGAAAAGAAAATGATAGAAAATTCAAAAAATAAAATGTTTTCACATTCTTCTATGTTATGCAACCTACTATTAGGAAAAATTAAGAAATTCGAATTTTCACTTTTTTTGCAAAAAAGTTTTGAAAAATGGTAAAACCGCAATAACTTTTGCATACGACGTCGAAAAAATACGTATAATATATCAAAAAAATCCTGGGAAAAAGGCGGGGAAGACATGGGCGCGGCCGTCGGAGGAGAAGGCGGCGAGGTCCTGGGCGGCGTGGTGCAGCCATGGCGTAGTCCTGCGTGGTCCTGTGCGGCAATGGCGAGGTCCTGGGCGTGGGAGGAGAGAGATAGGGAGGACAGGAGAAGATAAGGCCTGGTGTGGTGCGGCCGTGGCCTTTTTTTCTTTTTTTTCCCATGCCATGTCATCGATCCATGGACTAACCCTGCTAACCAATCAGAATTCGCCTAATATCTGGGCAATCCGTGGCTAGCTGAATACTGCCCTCTGATTGGTCGCATTTTGAATCTAGCACAACTAATTTAAAAAAAATCAAAAAAATGTAAAACTTTCGCACATCCTCATCTTATGTTAATTAGTTTCTAGGAAAAATATAAAACTTGGGTATCGCAAATGTTTTAGAAAATTTTTCTCAAGAATGACCTACGATGTCCAAAGTTATATGGCTTTTAGGTCAAATGAGCTAGGTCATGACCTGAACCATGGCATAGTTTGTCGAACTGAGCCCATATCACGCACACGCGTGTGTATTCATATGGGAAGCAATGTTGTTGTTGGGGGATTTTGTGGTCTTTTTATAAAAAATCCATTTTTTAATTACCGAGCGCGAAAAGCGGGGTTTTTTGTGAAGCACCTACCAAGAAACCATTCCAAAATTGCACCACCTAAATTTTCAAGAATGCTAGACCATATTGTATGTACAAATCACCAACTTCTTGCACCTCAAAATATTTCTAGGCACCTCTCACCAAAAAGACAAATTGCTGCCGATTCAGCTGGGAGCGGACAAAATTTGAACTACAGCTGCATGATTGTTTGCCCTTAATTTTTTGAAAAAAATATTTTTAGGTTCACAACTATATATTTTATCATAGATCTACAAAGATTTTTAAAAAATTATGCATCTAGGTTAGAAAGTTCATGCCCGCTGTTTTGGCCGCGTTTTGAATCGAGCACAACTAATTCAAAAAAAATCAAAAAAATGTAAATCCTTCGCACTACATCATCTTATGTTACTTAGTTTCTAGGAAAAATATAAAACTTGGCGTATTGCAAATGTTTTAGAAAAACCTTCTCATAGATGACCTACAATGTCCAAAGTTATATGGCTTTCAGGTCAAATGAGCTAGGTCATGACCTAAACCATGGCATAGTTTGTCGAACTGAGCCCATATCGCGCACACGCGTGTGTATTCATATGGGAAGCAATGTTGTTGTTGGGGGATTTTGTGGTCTTTTTATAAAAAATCCATTTTTTAATTACCGAGCGCGAAAAGCGGGGTTTTTTGTGAAGCACCTACCAAGAAACCATTCCAAAATTGCACCACCTAAATTTTCAAGAATGCTAGACCATATTGTATGTACAAATCACCAACTTCTTGCACCTCAAAATATTTCTAGGCACCTCTCACCAAAAAGACAAATTGCTGCCGATTCAGCTGGGAGCGGACAAAATTTGAACTACAGCTGCATGATTGTTTGCCCTTAATTTTTTGAAAAAAATATTTTTAGGTTCACAACTATATATTTTATCATAGATCTACAAAGAGTTTTAAAAAATTATGCATCTAGATTAGAAAGTTCATGCCCGCTGTTTTGGCCGCATTTTGAATCGAGCACAACTAATTCAAAAAAAATCAAAAAAATGTAAATCCTTCGCACTACATTATCTTATGTTACTTAGTTTCTAGGAAAAATATAAAACTTGGCGTATTGCAAATGTTTTAGAAAAACCTTCTCATAGATGACCTACGATGTCCAAAGTTATATGGCTTTCAGGTCAAATAAGCTAGGTCATGACCTAGACCATGGCATAGTTTGTCGAACTGAGCCCATATCGCGCACACGCGTGTGTATTCATATGGGAAGCAATGTTGTTGTTGGGGGATTTTGTGGTCTTTTTATAAAAAAACCCATTTTTTAATTACCGAGCGCGAAAAGCGGGGTTTTTTGTGAAGCACCTACCAAGAAACCATTCCAAAATTGCACCACCTAAATTTTCAAGAATGCTAGACCATATTGTATGTACAAATCACCAACTTCTTGCACCTCAAAATATTTCTAGGCACCTCTCACCAAAAAGACAAATTGCTGCCGATTCAGCTGGGAGCGGACAAAATTTGAACTACAGCTGCATGATTGTTTGCCCTTAATTTTTTGAAAAAAATATTTTTAGGTTCACAACTATATATTTTATCATAGATCTACAAAGAGTTTTAAAAAATTATGCATCTAGGTTAGAAAGTTCATGCCCGCTGTTTTGGCCGCATTTTGAATCGAGCACAACTAATTTAAAAAAAATCAAAAAAATGTAAATCCTTCGCACTACATTATCTTATGTTACTTAGTTTCTAGGAAAAATATAAAAATTGGCGTATCGCAAATGTTTTAGAAAAACCTTCTCATAGATGACCTACGATGTCCAAAGTTATATGGCTTTCAGGTCAAATGAGCTAGGTCATGACCTAAACCATGGCATAGTTTGTCGAACTGAGCCCATATCGCGCACACGCGTGTGCATTCATATGGGAAGCAATGTTGTTGTTGGGGGATTTTGTGGTCTTTTTATAAAAAATCCATTTTTTAATTACCGAGGGCGAAAAGCGGGGTTTTTTGTGAAGCGCCTACCAAGAAATCATTCCAAAATTGCACCACCTAAATTTTCAAGAATGCTAGACTATATTGTATGTACAAATCACCAACTTCTTGCACCTCAAAATATTTCTAGGCACCTCTCACAAAAAAGACAAATTGTTGCCGATTCAGTTGGGAGCGGACAAAATTTGAACTACAGCTGCATGATTGTTTGCCCTTAATTTTTTGAAAAAAATATTTTTAGGTTCAAAACTATATATTTTATCATAGATCTACAAATATTTTAAAAAAATTATGCATCTAGGTTAGAAAGTTCATGCCCGCTGTTTTGGCCGCATTTTGAATCGAGCACAACTAATTCAAAAAAATCAAAAAAATGTAAATCCTTCGCACTACATCATCTTATGTTACTTAGTTTCTAGGAAAAATATAAAACTTGGAGAAAAAAGAAAAAAAAATTTGGGTGAGGCTATGCCGAGGGCAGCCCTCGGCCTATCTATGACGCCGTCACAGCGCCGGCACGGTCCAGAGTTGGTGGGGCGTATCACAGGCCTATGCCGACGGCCGGCGGTGCGCCGAAGGCAACCGTCGGCGTAGCGTCGCCTACGCCGAGGGCATTGCTACGCCGACGACCATATAGATCTCGCAAAACTACACTGGAAGAAGAGGTGTTTGATGGTTTCATCATGATGACAGAAAACACACCGTGAACTTCCGTGCCAATTCCGCTTAACAAGATTATCTTTAGTAAGAATAACTCCTCGGCGAAGGTACCATCCAATTTTTTTAATTTTTAATGGTATCTTCATCTTCCAAATTTTCTTATTATTATCAACTGGTAAATCAGAAAGAAGGATCGCATTGTATAAAGATTTGACTGAAAAAGTGCCATCTACATGAAGATTCCATCTAAATTCATCCGGTTCAGGGGATAAGTGAATATCTCCCAATCGTTGAACTGGAGTATTCCATGCTATTAGCCTTTGTCCAAGTAAACCCTTCTGAATGTCACATTCGGTGTTGAGGTAGCCATTACTGTAGCAATGGTATCACCTTTGCGACGAATAATACTATACAAAGCAGGATATTGTTCACTCAGGGAGGCATTGTCCAACCAAACATCTTCCCATAACCGTATCTGTGCTCCATTCTTAATAGAAAAAGTACCATGGCGGAAGAAGATATTTTTTGTCGCCATGAAACCAGCCCAGAAGTGAGAATCCCCAGGTTTCCAAACCACTTGGGATAGCGTCTTCGAGCCAATATACTTTCTCCGAATAATAGTTTGCCAAATCCCATCCTCGGTAAGAAGCTTAAAAAGCCATTTATCTAGCAGAGCTGAATTCTTGACCTCGAGGTCATGAACTCCAAGTCCGCCTTGATCTTTGGGACTACAAACTATACTCCATTTCACCAATCGATATTTTTTTTTCTCGCTATCCCCTTGCCAAAAGAATCTGGATCGATAATAATCGAGTTTATGCAGAATTCCTTTCGGCAGAAGAAAGAATGATAACATATACATTACCATATTTGTTAATGAGTACCAATCTTCCTCCTAGGGACAACAATTTGCCTTTCCAATTACTAAGGCGTTTCTGTAATCTTTCTTCCACAATCTTCCATTCAGCAATTCTAAGTCTCCGATAGTGAATCGGAATACCCAAATATCGAATAGGAAATTGGCCTTGCCCACAACCAAACAACTCTGTATATAGAGTCATATCATCTTGGGCATCGCCGAAACAGAACAATTCACTTTTATGGAAGTTAATTTTCAATCCCGACAGCTGCTCAAAAGCTGCTAAAATTAATTTTAGATTACGAGCCTTTTCGAGATCATGATCCATAAAAAGAATTGTGTCGTCGGCATATTGAAGGATAGATAAACCCCCATCGACCAGATGTGGAATCACACCCTCAATTTGACCATCAGACTTAGCACGCTCAATGAGTATTGCCAACATATCTGCTACAATGTTGAATAACATCGGTGATAACGGATCTCCTTGGCGTAACCCTTTTCATGTCTGAAAATAGTGGCCGGTGTCATCATTAACCCGAATTGCCACGCTACCTCACTAGTAGAAAACCTCTCATCCATCTAAGCCATAAATACCGGTTCCCTTACGAACCGGTACTAAAGGGTGTATTAGTACCGGTTGCATTGCTCAGACCTTTAGTACCGGTTCGTAAGGACCTTTAATACCGGTTCGTGACACGAACCGGTACTAAAGGGTTTGCGTCAGCTGAAAAACCTTTAGTACCGGTTCGTGACACGAACCGGTACTAAAGGGTAGACCTTTAGTACCGGTTCATGTCACGAACCGTACTAAAGGTTTTTCTGCTCCCCACGCTCCACCCCCGTGGATCGCCTTTTTGACAGTAAAATAGAAAAGAAAATGATAGAAAATTCAAAAAATAAAATGTTTTCACATTCTTCTATGTTATGCAACCTACTATTAGGAAAAATTAAGAAATTCGAATTTTCACTTTTTTTGCAAAAAAGTTTTGAAAAATGGTAAAACCGCAATAACTTTTGCATACGACGTCGAAAAAATACGTATAATATATCAAAAAAATCCTGGGAAAAAGGCGGGGAAGACATGGGCGCGGCCGTCGGAGGAGAAGGCGGCGAGGTCCTGGGCGGCGTGGTGCAGCCATGGCGTAGTCCTGCGTGGTCCTGTGCGGCAATGGCGAGGTCCTGGGCGTGGGAGGAGAGAGATAGGGAGGACAGGAGAAGATAAGGCCTGGTGTGGTGCGGCCGTGGCCTTTTTTTCTTTTTTTTCCCATGCCATGTCATCGATCCATGGACTAACCCTGCTAACCAATCAGAATTCGCCTAATATCTGGGCAATCCGTGGCTAGCTGAATACTGCCCTCTGATTGGTCGCATTTTGAATCTAGCACAACTAATTTAAAAAAAATCAAAAAAATGTAAAACTTTCGCACATCCTCATCTTATGTTAATTAGTTTCTAGGAAAAATATAAAACTTGGGTATCGCAAATGTTTTAGAAAATTTTTCTCAAGAATGACCTACGATGTCCAAAGTTATATGGCTTTTAGGTCAAATGAGCTAGGTCATGACCTGAACCATGGCATAGTTTGTCGAACTGAGCCCATATCACGCACACGCGTGTGTATTCATATGGGAAGCAATGTTGTTGTTGGGGGATTTTGTGGTCTTTTTATAAAAAATCCATTTTTTAATTACCGAGCGCGAAAAGCGGGGTTTTTTGTGAAGCACCTACCAAGAAACCATTCCAAAATTGCACCACCTAAATTTTCAAGAATGCTAGACCATATTGTATGTACAAATCACCAACTTCTTGCACCTCAAAATATTTCTAGGCACCTCTCACCAAAAAGACAAATTGCTGCCGATTCAGCTGGGAGCGGACAAAATTTGAACTACAGCTGCATGATTGTTTGCCCTTAATTTTTTGAAAAAAATATTTTTAGGTTCACAACTATATATTTTATCATAGATCTACAAAGATTTTTAAAAAATTATGCATCTAGGTTAGAAAGTTCATGCCCGCTGTTTTGGCCGCGTTTTGAATCGAGCACAACTAATTCAAAAAAAATCAAAAAAATGTAAATCCTTCGCACTACATCATCTTATGTTACTTAGTTTCTAGGAAAAATATAAAACTTGGCGTATTGCAAATGTTTTAGAAAAACCTTCTCATAGATGACCTACAATGTCCAAAGTTATATGGCTTTCAGGTCAAATGAGCTAGGTCATGACCTAAACCATGGCATAGTTTGTCGAACTGAGCCCATATCGCGCACACGCGTGTGTATTCATATGGGAAGCAATGTTGTTGTTGGGGGATTTTGTGGTCTTTTTATAAAAAATCCATTTTTTAATTACCGAGCGCGAAAAGCGGGGTTTTTTGTGAAGCACCTACCAAGAAACCATTCCAAAATTGCACCACCTAAATTTTCAAGAATGCTAGACCATATTGTATGTACAAATCACCAACTTCTTGCACCTCAAAATATTTCTAGGCACCTCTCACCAAAAAGACAAATTGCTGCCGATTCAGCTGGGAGCGGACAAAATTTGAACTACAGCTGCATGATTGTTTGCCCTTAATTTTTTGAAAAAAATATTTTTAGGTTCACAACTATATATTTTATCATAGATCTACAAAGAGTTTTAAAAAATTATGCATCTAGATTAGAAAGTTCATGCCCGCTGTTTTGGCCGCATTTTGAATCGAGCACAACTAATTCAAAAAAAATCAAAAAAATGTAAATCCTTCGCACTACATTATCTTATGTTACTTAGTTTCTAGGAAAAATATAAAACTTGGCGTATTGCAAATGTTTTAGAAAAACCTTCTCATAGATGACCTACGATGTCCAAAGTTATATGGCTTTCAGGTCAAATAAGCTAGGTCATGACCTAGACCATGGCATAGTTTGTCGAACTGAGCCCATATCGCGCACACGCGTGTGTATTCATATGGGAAGCAATGTTGTTGTTGGGGGATTTTGTGGTCTTTTTATAAAAAAACCCATTTTTTAATTACCGAGCGCGAAAAGCGGGGTTTTTTGTGAAGCACCTACCAAGAAACCATTCCAAAATTGCACCACCTAAATTTTCAAGAATGCTAGACCATATTGTATGTACAAATCACCAACTTCTTGCACCTCAAAATATTTCTAGGCACCTCTCACCAAAAAGACAAATTGCTGCCGATTCAGTTGGGAGCGGACAAAATTTGAACTACAGCTGCATGATTGTTTGCCCTTAATTTTTTGAAAAAAATATTTTTAGGTTCACAACTATATATTTTATCATAGATCTACAAAGAGTTTTAAAAAATTATGCATCTAGGTTAGAAAGTTCATGCCCGCTGTTTTGGCCGCATTTTGAATCGAGCACAACTAATTTAAAAAAAATCAAAAAAATGTAAATCCTTCGCACTACATTATCTTATGTTACTTAGTTTCTAGGAAAAATATAAAAATTGGCGTATCGCAAATGTTTTAGAAAAACCTTCTCATAGATGACCTACGATGTCCAAAGTTATATGGCTTTCAGGTCAAATGAGCTAGGTCATGACCTAAACCATGGCATAGTTTGTCGAACTGAGCCCATATCGCGCACACGCGTGTGCATTCATATGGGAAGCAATGTTGTTGTTGGGGGATTTTGTGGTCTTTTTATAAAAAATCCATTTTTTAATTACCGAGGGCGAAAAGCGGGGTTTTTTGTGAAGCGCCTACCAAGAAATCATTCCAAAATTGCACCACCTAAATTTTCAAGAATGCTAGACTATATTGTATGTACAAATCACCAACTTCTTGCACCTCAAAATATTTCTAGGCACCTCTCACAAAAAAGACAAATTGTTGCCGATTCAGTTGGGAGCGGACAAAATTTGAACTACAGCTGCATGATTGTTTGCCCTTAATTTTTTGAAAAAAATATTTTTAGGTTCAAAACTATATATTTTATCATAGATCTACAAATATTTTAAAAAAATTATGCATCTAGGTTAGAAAGTTCATGCCCGCTGTTTTGGCCGCATTTTGAATCGAGCACAACTAATTCAAAAAAATCAAAAAAATGTAAATCCTTCGCACTACATCATCTTATGTTACTTAGTTTCTAGGAAAAATATAAAACTTGGAGAAAAAAGAAAAAAAAATTTGGGTGAGGCTATGCCGAGGGCAGCCCTCGGCCTATCTATGACGCCGTCACAGCGCCGGCACGGTCCAGAGTTGGTGGGGCGTATCACAGGCCTATGCCGACGGCCGGCGGTGCGCCGAAGGCAACCGTCGGCGTAGCGTCGCCTACGCCGAGGGCATTGCTACGCCGACGACCATATAGATCTCGCAAAACTACACTGGAAGAAGAGGTGTTTGATGGTTTCATCATGATGACAGAAAACACACCGTGAACTTCCGTGCCAATTCCGCTTAACAAGATTATCTTTAGTAAGAATAACTCCTCGGCGAAGGTACCATCCAATTTTTTTAATTTTTAATGGTATCTTCATCTTCCAAATTTTCTTATTATTATCAACTGGTAAATCAGAAAGAAGGATCGCATTGTATAAAGATTTGACTGAAAAAGTGCCATCTACATGAAGATTCCATCTAAATTCATCCGGTTCAGGGGATAAGTGAATATCTCCCAATCGTTGAACTGGAGTATTCCATGCTATTAGCCTTTGTCCAAGTAAACCCTTCTGAATGTCACATTCGGTGTTGAGGTAGCCATTACTGTAGCAATGGTATCACCTTTGCGACGAATAATACTATACAAAGCAGGATATTGTTCACTCAGGGAGGCATTGTCCAACCAAACATCTTCCCATAACCGTATCTGTGCTCCATTCTTAATAGAAAAAGTACCATGGCGGAAGAAGATATTTTTTGTCGCCATGAAACCAGCCCAGAAGTGAGAATCCCCAGGTTTCCAAACCACTTGGGATAGCGTCTTCGAGCCAATATACTTTCTCCGAATAATAGTTTGCCAAATCCCATCCTCGGTAAGAAGCTTAAAAAGCCATTTATCTAGCAGAGCTGAATTCTTGACCTCGAGGTCATGAACTCCAAGTCCGCCTTGATCTTTGGGACTACAAACTATACTCCATTTCACCAATCGATATTTTTTTTTCTCGCTATCCCCTTGCCAAAAGAATCTGGATCGATAATAATCGAGTTTATGCAGAATTCCTTTCGGCAGAAGAAAGAATGATAACATATACATTACCATATTTGTTAATGAGTACCAATCTTCCTCCTAGGGACAACAATTTGCCTTTCCAATTACTAAGGCGTTTCTGTAATCTTTCTTCCACAATCTTCCATTCAGCAATTCTAAGTCTCCGATAGTGAATCGGAATACCCAAATATCGAATAGGAAATTGGCCTTGCCCACAACCAAACAACTCTGTATATAGAGTCATATCATCTTGGGCATCGCCGAAACAGAACAATTCACTTTTATGGAAGTTAATTTTCAATCCCGACAGCTGCTCAAAAGCTGCTAAAATTAATTTTAGATTACGAGCCTTTTCGAGATCATGATCCATAAAAAGAATTGTGTCGTCGGCATATTGAAGGATAGATAAACCCCCATCGACCAGATGTGGAATCACACCCTCAATTTGACCATCAGACTTAGCACGCTCAATGAGTATTGCCAACATATCTGCTACAATGTTGAATAACATCGGTGATAACGGATCTCCTTGGCGTAACCCTTTTCATGTCTGAAAATAGTGGCCGGTGTCATCATTAACCCGAATTGCCACGCTACCTCACTAGTAGAAAACCTCTCATCCATCTAAGCCATAAATACCGGTTCCCTTACGAACCGGTACTAAAGGGTGTATTAGTACCGGTTGCACTGCTCAGACCTTTAGTACCGGTTCGTAAGGACCTTTAATACCGGTTCGTGACACGAACCGGTACTAAAGGGTTTGCGTCAGCTGAAAAACCTTTAGTACCGGTTCGTGACACGAACCGGTACTAAAGGGTAGACCTTTAGTACCGGTTCATGTCACGAACCGGTACTAAAGGTTTTTCTGCTCCCAACCCCCCCGTGGATCCTTTTTTGACACTGTAAAATAGAAAAGAAAATGATAGAAAATTCAAAAAATAAAATGTTTTCACATTCTTCTATGTTATGCAACCTACTATTAGGAAAAATTAAGAAATTCGAATTTTCACTTTTTTTGCAAAAAAGTTTTGAAAAATGGTAAAACCGCAATAACTTTTGCATACGACGTCGAAAAAATACGTATAATATATCAAAAAAATCCTGGGAAAAAGGCGGGGAAGACATGGGCGCGGCCGTCGGAGGAGAAGGCGGCGAGGTCCTGGGCGGCGTGGTGCAGCCATGGCGTAGTCCTGCGTGGTCCTGTGCGGCAATGGCGAGGTCCTGGGCGTGGGAGGAGAGAGATAGGGAGGACAGGAGAAGATAAGGCCTGGTGTGGTGCGGCCGTGGCCTTTTTTTCTTTTTTTTCCCATGCCATGTCATCGATCCATGGACTAACCCTGCTAACCAATCAGAATTCGCCTAATATCTGGGCAATCCGTGGCTAGCTGAATACTGCCCTCTGATTGGTCGCATTTTGAATCTAGCACAACTAATTTAAAAAAAATCAAAAAAATGTAAAACTTTCGCACATCCTCATCTTATGTTAATTAGTTTCTAGGAAAAATATAAAACTTGGGTATCGCAAATGTTTTAGAAAATTTTTCTCAAGAATGACCTACGATGTCCAAAGTTATATGGCTTTTAGGTCAAATGAGCTAGGTCATGACCTGAACCATGGCATAGTTTGTCGAACTGAGCCCATATCACGCACACGCGTGTGTATTCATATGGGAAGCAATGTTGTTGTTGGGGGATTTTGTGGTCTTTTTATAAAAAATCCATTTTTTAATTACCGAGCGCGAAAAGCGGGGTTTTTTGTGAAGCACCTACCAAGAAACCATTCCAAAATTGCACCACCTAAATTTTCAAGAATGCTAGACCATATTGTATGTACAAATCACCAACTTCTTGCACCTCAAAATATTTCTAGGCACCTCTCACCAAAAAGACAAATTGCTGCCGATTCAGCTGGGAGCGGACAAAATTTGAACTACAGCTGCATGATTGTTTGCCCTTAATTTTTTGAAAAAAATATTTTTAGGTTCACAACTATATATTTTATCATAGATCTACAAAGATTTTTAAAAAATTATGCATCTAGGTTAGAAAGTTCATGCCCGCTGTTTTGGCCGCGTTTTGAATCGAGCACAACTAATTCAAAAAAAATCAAAAAAATGTAAATCCTTCGCACTACATCATCTTATGTTACTTAGTTTCTAGGAAAAATATAAAACTTGGCGTATTGCAAATGTTTTAGAAAAACCTTCTCATAGATGACCTACAATGTCCAAAGTTATATGGCTTTCAGGTCAAATGAGCTAGGTCATGACCTAAACCATGGCATAGTTTGTCGAACTGAGCCCATATCGCGCACACGCGTGTGTATTCATATGGGAAGCAATGTTGTTGTTGGGGGATTTTGTGGTCTTTTTATAAAAAATCCATTTTTTAATTACCGAGCGCGAAAAGCGGGGTTTTTTGTGAAGCACCTACCAAGAAACCATTCCAAAATTGCACCACCTAAATTTTCAAGAATGCTAGACCATATTGTATGTACAAATCACCAACTTCTTGCACCTCAAAATATTTCTAGGCACCTCTCACCAAAAAGACAAATTGCTGCCGATTCAGCTGGGAGCGGACAAAATTTGAACTACAGCTGCATGATTGTTTGCCCTTAATTTTTTGAAAAAAATATTTTTAGGTTCACAACTATATATTTTATCATAGATCTACAAAGAGTTTTAAAAAATTATGCATCTAGATTAGAAAGTTCATGCCCGCTGTTTTGGCCGCATTTTGAATCGAGCACAACTAATTCAAAAAAAATCAAAAAAATGTAAATCCTTCGCACTACATTATCTTATGTTACTTAGTTTCTAGGAAAAATATAAAACTTGGCGTATTGCAAATGTTTTAGAAAAACCTTCTCATAGATGACCTACGATGTCCAAAGTTATATGGCTTTCAGGTCAAATAAGCTAGGTCATGACCTAGACCATGGCATAGTTTGTCGAACTGAGCCCATATCGCGCACACGCGTGTGTATTCATATGGGAAGCAATGTTGTTGTTGGGGGATTTTGTGGTCTTTTTATAAAAAAACCCATTTTTTAATTACCGAGCGCGAAAAGCGGGGTTTTTTGTGAAGCACCTACCAAGAAACCATTCCAAAATTGCACCACCTAAATTTTCAAGAATGCTAGACCATATTGTATGTACAAATCACCAACTTCTTGCACCTCAAAATATTTCTAGGCACCTCTCACCAAAAAGACAAATTGCTGCCGATTCAGCTGGGAGCGGACAAAATTTGAACTACAGCTGCATGATTGTTTGCCCTTAATTTTTTGAAAAAAATATTTTTAGGTTCACAACTATATATTTTATCATAGATCTACAAAGAGTTTTAAAAAATTATGCATCTAGGTTAGAAAGTTCATGCCCGCTGTTTTGGCCGCATTTTGAATCGAGCACAACTAATTTAAAAAAAATCAAAAAAATGTAAATCCTTCGCACTACATTATCTTATGTTACTTAGTTTCTAGGAAAAATATAAAAATTGGCGTATCGCAAATGTTTTAGAAAAACCTTCTCATAGATGACCTACGATGTCCAAAGTTATATGGCTTTCAGGTCAAATGAGCTAGGTCATGACCTAAACCATGGCATAGTTTGTCGAACTGAGCCCATATCGCGCACACGCGTGTGCATTCATATGGGAAGCAATGTTGTTGTTGGGGGATTTTGTGGTCTTTTTATAAAAAATCCATTTTTTAATTACCGAGGGCGAAAAGCGGGGTTTTTTGTGAAGCGCCTACCAAGAAATCATTCCAAAATTGCACCACCTAAATTTTCAAGAATGCTAGACTATATTGTATGTACAAATCACCAACTTCTTGCACCTCAAAATATTTCTAGGCACCTCTCACAAAAAAGACAAATTGTTGCCGATTCAGTTGGGAGCGGACAAAATTTGAACTACAGCTGCATGATTGTTTGCCCTTAATTTTTTGAAAAAAATATTTTTAGGTTCAAAACTATATATTTTATCATAGATCTACAAATATTTTAAAAAAATTATGCATCTAGGTTAGAAAGTTCATGCCCGCTGTTTTGGCCGCATTTTGAATCGAGCACAACTAATTCAAAAAAATCAAAAAAATGTAAATCCTTCGCACTACATCATCTTATGTTACTTAGTTTCTAGGAAAAATATAAAACTTGGAGAAAAAAGAAAAAAAAATTTGGGTGAGGCTATGCCGAGGGCAGCCCTCGGCCTATCTATGACGCCGTCACAGCGCCGGCACGGTCCAGAGTTGGTGGGGCGTATCACAGGCCTATGCCGACGGCCGGCGGTGCGCCGAAGGCAACCGTCGGCGTAGCGTCGCCTACGCCGAGGGCATTGCTACGCCGACGACCATATAGATCTCGCAAAACTACACTGGAAGAAGAGGTGTTTGATGGTTTCATCATGATGACAGAAAACACACCGTGAACTTCCGTGCCAATTCCGCTTAACAAGATTATCTTTAGTAAGAATAACTCCTCGGCGAAGGTACCATCCAATTTTTTTAATTTTTAATGGTATCTTCATCTTCCAAATTTTCTTATTATTATCAACTGGTAAATCAGAAAGAAGGATCGCATTGTATAAAGATTTGACTGAAAAAGTGCCATCTACATGAAGATTCCATCTAAATTCATCCGGTTCAGGGGATAAGTGAATATCTCCCAATCGTTGAACTGGAGTATTCCATGCTATTAGCCTTTGTCCAAGTAAACCCTTCTGAATGTCACATTCGGTGTTGAGGTAGCCATTACTGTAGCAATGGTATCACCTTTGCGACGAATAATACTATACAAAGCAGGATATTGTTCACTCAGGGAGGCATTGTCCAACCAAACATCTTCCCATAACCGTATCTGTGCTCCATTCTTAATAGAAAAAGTACCATGGCGGAAGAAGATATTTTTTGTCGCCATGAAACCAGCCCAGAAGTGAGAATCCCCAGGTTTCCAAACCACTTGGGATAGCGTCTTCGAGCCAATATACTTTCTCCGAATAATAGTTTGCCAAATCCCATCCTCGGTAAGAAGCTTAAAAAGCCATTTATCTAGCAGAGCTGAATTCTTGACCTCGAGGTCATGAACTCCAAGTCCGCCTTGATCTTTGGGACTACAAACTATACTCCATTTCACCAATCGATATTTTTTTTTCTCGCTATCCCCTTGCCAAAAGAATCTGGATCGATAATAATCGAGTTTATGCAGAATTCCTTTCGGCAGAAGAAAGAATGATAACATATACATTACCATATTTGTTAATGAGTACCAATCTTCCTCCTAGGGACAACAATTTGCCTTTCCAATTACTAAGGCGTTTCTGTAATCTTTCTTCCACAATCTTCCATTCAGCAATTCTAAGTCTCCGATAGTGAATCGGAATACCCAAATATCGAATAGGAAATTGGCCTTGCCCACAACCAAACAACTCTGTATATAGAGTCATATCATCTTGGGCATCGCCGAAACAGAACAATTCACTTTTATGGAAGTTAATTTTCAATCCCGACAGCTGCTCAAAAGCTGCTAAAATTAATTTTAGATTACGAGCCTTTTCGAGATCATGATCCATAAAAAGAATTGTGTCGTCGGCATATTGAAGGATAGATAAACCCCCATCGACCAGATGTGGAATCACACCCTCAATTTGACCATCAGACTTAGCACGCTCAATGAGTATTGCCAACATATCTGCTACAATGTTGAATAACATCGGTGATAACGGATCTCCTTGGCGTAACCCTTTTCATGTCTGAAAATAGTGGCCGGTGTCATCATTAACCCGAATTGCCACGCTACCTCACTAGTAGAAAACCTCTCATCCATCTAAGCCATAAATACCGGTTCCCTTACGAACCGGTACTAAAGGGTGTATTAGTACCGGTTGCACTGCTCAGACCTTTAGTACCGGTTCGTAAGGACCTTTAATACCGGTTCGTGACACGAACCGGTACTAAAGGGTTTGCGTCAGCTGAAAAACCTTTAGTACCGGTTCGTGACACGAACCGGTACTAAAGGGTAGACCTTTAGTACCGGTTCATGTCACGAACCGTACTAAAGGTTTTCTGCTCCCCACGCAGCTCCACCCCCCCCGTGGATCGCCTTTTTGACACTGTAAAATAGAAAAGAAAATGATAGAAAATTCAAAAAATAAAATGTTTTCACATTCTTCTATGTTATGCAACCTACTATTAGGAAAAATTAAGAAATTCGAATTTTCACTTTTTTTGCAAAAAAGTTTTGAAAAATGGTAAAACCGCAATAACTTTTGCATACGACGTCGAAAAAATACGTATAATATATCAAAAAAATCCTGGGAAAAAGGCGGGGAAGACATGGGCGCGGCCGTCGGAGGAGAAGGCGGCGAGGTCCTGGGCGGCGTGGTGCAGCCATGGCGTAGTCCTGCGTGGTCCTGTGCGGCAATGGCGAGGTCCTGGGCGTGGGAGGAGAGAGATAGGGAGGACAGGAGAAGATAAGGCCTGGTGTGGTGCGGCCGTGGCCTTTTTTTCTTTTTTTTCCCATGCCATGTCATCGATCCATGGACTAACCCTGCTAACCAATCAGAATTCGCCTAATATCTGGGCAATCCGTGGCTAGCTGAATACTGCCCTCTGATTGGTCGCATTTTGAATCTAGCACAACTAATTTAAAAAAAATCAAAAAAATGTAAAACTTTCGCACATCCTCATCTTATGTTAATTAGTTTCTAGGAAAAATATAAAACTTGGGTATCGCAAATGTTTTAGAAAATTTTTCTCAAGAATGACCTACGATGTCCAAAGTTATATGGCTTTTAGGTCAAATGAGCTAGGTCATGACCTGAACCATGGCATAGTTTGTCGAACTGAGCCCATATCACGCACACGCGTGTGTATTCATATGGGAAGCAATGTTGTTGTTGGGGGATTTTGTGGTCTTTTTATAAAAAATCCATTTTTTAATTACCGAGCGCGAAAAGCGGGGTTTTTTGTGAAGCACCTACCAAGAAACCATTCCAAAATTGCACCACCTAAATTTTCAAGAATGCTAGACCATATTGTATGTACAAATCACCAACTTCTTGCACCTCAAAATATTTCTAGGCACCTCTCACCAAAAAGACAAATTGCTGCCGATTCAGCTGGGAGCGGACAAAATTTGAACTACAGCTGCATGATTGTTTGCCCTTAATTTTTTGAAAAAAATATTTTTAGGTTCACAACTATATATTTTATCATAGATCTACAAAGATTTTTAAAAAATTATGCATCTAGGTTAGAAAGTTCATGCCCGCTGTTTTGGCCGCGTTTTGAATCGAGCACAACTAATTCAAAAAAAATCAAAAAAATGTAAATCCTTCGCACTACATCATCTTATGTTACTTAGTTTCTAGGAAAAATATAAAACTTGGCGTATTGCAAATGTTTTAGAAAAACCTTCTCATAGATGACCTACAATGTCCAAAGTTATATGGCTTTCAGGTCAAATGAGCTAGGTCATGACCTAAACCATGGCATAGTTTGTCGAACTGAGCCCATATCGCGCACACGCGTGTGTATTCATATGGGAAGCAATGTTGTTGTTGGGGGATTTTGTGGTCTTTTTATAAAAAATCCATTTTTTAATTACCGAGCGCGAAAAGCGGGGTTTTTTGTGAAGCACCTACCAAGAAACCATTCCAAAATTGCACCACCTAAATTTTCAAGAATGCTAGACCATATTGTATGTACAAATCACCAACTTCTTGCACCTCAAAATATTTCTAGGCACCTCTCACCAAAAAGACAAATTGCTGCCGATTCAGCTGGGAGCGGACAAAATTTGAACTACAGCTGCATGATTGTTTGCCCTTAATTTTTTGAAAAAAATATTTTTAGGTTCACAACTATATATTTTATCATAGATCTACAAAGAGTTTTAAAAAATTATGCATCTAGATTAGAAAGTTCATGCCCGCTGTTTTGGCCGCATTTTGAATCGAGCACAACTAATTCAAAAAAAATCAAAAAAATGTAAATCCTTCGCACTACATTATCTTATGTTACTTAGTTTCTAGGAAAAATATAAAACTTGGCGTATTGCAAATGTTTTAGAAAAACCTTCTCATAGATGACCTACGATGTCCAAAGTTATATGGCTTTCAGGTCAAATAAGCTAGGTCATGACCTAGACCATGGCATAGTTTGTCGAACTGAGCCCATATCGCGCACACGCGTGTGTATTCATATGGGAAGCAATGTTGTTGTTGGGGGATTTTGTGGTCTTTTTATAAAAAAACCCATTTTTTAATTACCGAGCGCGAAAAGCGGGGTTTTTTGTGAAGCACCTACCAAGAAACCATTCCAAAATTGCACCACCTAAATTTTCAAGAATGCTAGACCATATTGTATGTACAAATCACCAACTTCTTGCACCTCAAAATATTTCTAGGCACCTCTCACCAAAAAGACAAATTGCTGCCGATTCAGCTGGGAGCGGACAAAATTTGAACTACAGCTGCATGATTGTTTGCCCTTAATTTTTTGAAAAAAATATTTTTAGGTTCACAACTATATATTTTATCATAGATCTACAAAGAGTTTTAAAAAATTATGCATCTAGGTTAGAAAGTTCATGCCCGCTGTTTTGGCCGCATTTTGAATCGAGCACAACTAATTTAAAAAAAATCAAAAAAATGTAAATCCTTCGCACTACATTATCTTATGTTACTTAGTTTCTAGGAAAAATATAAAAATTGGCGTATCGCAAATGTTTTAGAAAAACCTTCTCATAGATGACCTACGATGTCCAAAGTTATATGGCTTTCAGGTCAAATGAGCTAGGTCATGACCTAAACCATGGCATAGTTTGTCGAACTGAGCCCATATCGCGCACACGCGTGTGCATTCATATGGGAAGCAATGTTGTTGTTGGGGGATTTTGTGGTCTTTTTATAAAAAATCCATTTTTTAATTACCGAGGGCGAAAAGCGGGGTTTTTTGTGAAGCGCCTACCAAGAAATCATTCCAAAATTGCACCACCTAAATTTTCAAGAATGCTAGACTATATTGTATGTACAAATCACCAACTTCTTGCACCTCAAAATATTTCTAGGCACCTCTCACAAAAAAGACAAATTGTTGCCGATTCAGTTGGGAGCGGACAAAATTTGAACTACAGCTGCATGATTGTTTGCCCTTAATTTTTTGAAAAAAATATTTTTAGGTTCAAAACTATATATTTTATCATAGATCTACAAATATTTTAAAAAAATTATGCATCTAGGTTAGAAAGTTCATGCCCGCTGTTTTGGCCGCATTTTGAATCGAGCACAACTAATTCAAAAAAAATCAAAAAAATGTAAATCCTTCGCACTACATCATCTTATGTTACTTAGTTTCTAGGAAAAATATAAAACTTGGAGAAAAAAGAAAAAAAAATTTGGGTGAGGCTATGCCGAGGGCAGCCCTCGGCCTATCTATGACGCCGTCACAGCGCCGGCACGGTCCAGAGTTGGTGGGGCGTATCACAGGCCTATGCCGACGGCCGGCGGTGCGCCGAAGGCAACCGTCGGCGTAGCGTCGCCTACGCCGAGGGCATTGCTACGCCGACGACCATATAGATCTCGCAAAACTACACTGGAAGAAGAGGTGTTTGATGGTTTCATCATGATGACAGAAAACACACCGTGAACTTCCGTGCCAATTCCGCTTAACAAGATTATCTTTAGTAAGAATAACTCCTCGGCGAAGGTACCATCCAATTTTTTTAATTTTTAATGGTATCTTCATCTTCCAAATTTTCTTATTATTATCAACTGGTAAATCAGAAAGAAGGATCGCATTGTATAAAGATTTGACTGAAAAAGTGCCATCTACATGAAGATTCCATCTAAATTCATCCGGTTCAGGGGATAAGTGAATATCTCCCAATCGTTGAACTGGAGTATTCCATGCTATTAGCCTTTGTCCAAGTAAACCCTTCTGAATGTCACATTCGGTGTTGAGGTAGCCATTACTGTAGCAATGGTATCACCTTTGCGACGAATAATACTATACAAAGCAGGATATTGTTCACTCAGGGAGGCATTGTCCAACCAAACATCTTCCCATAACCGTATCTGTGCTCCATTCTTAATAGAAAAAGTACCATGGCGGAAGAAGATATTTTTTGTCGCCATGAAACCAGCCCAGAAGTGAGAATCCCCAGGTTTCCAAACCACTTGGGATAGCGTCTTCGAGCCAATATACTTTCTCCGAATAATAGTTTGCCAAATCCCATCCTCGGTAAGAAGCTTAAAAAGCCATTTATCTAGCAGAGCTGAATTCTTGACCTCGAGGTCATGAACTCCAAGTCCGCCTTGATCTTTGGGACTACAAACTATACTCCATTTCACCAATCGATATTTTTTTTTCTCGCTATCCCCTTGCCAAAAGAATCTGGATCGATAATAATCGAGTTTATGCAGAATTCCTTTCGGCAGAAGAAAGAATGATAACATATACATTACCATATTTGTTAATGAGTACCAATCTTCCTCCTAGGGACAACAATTTGCCTTTCCAATTACTAAGGCGTTTCTGTAATCTTTCTTCCACAATCTTCCATTCAGCAATTCTAAGTCTCCGATAGTGAATCGGAATACCCAAATATCGAATAGGAAATTGGCCTTGCCCACAACCAAACAACTCTGTATATAGAGTCATATCATCTTGGGCATCGCCGAAACAGAACAATTCACTTTTATGGAAGTTAATTTTCAATCCCGACAGCTGCTCAAAAGCTGCTAAAATTAATTTTAGATTACGAGCCTTTTCGAGATCATGATCCATAAAAAGAATTGTGTCGTCGGCATATTGAAGGATAGATAAACCCCCATCGACCAGATGTGGAATCACACCCTCAATTTGACCATCAGACTTAGCACGCTCAATGAGTATTGCCAACATATCTGCTACAATGTTGAATAACATCGGTGATAACGGATCTCCTTGGCGTAACCCTTTTCATGTCTGAAAATAGTGGCCGGTGTCATCATTAACCCGAATTGCCACGCTACCTCACTAGTAGAAAACCTCTCATCCATCTAAGCCATAAATACCGGTTCCCTTACGAACCGGTACTAAAGGGTGTATTAGTACCGGTTGCATTGCTCAGACCTTTAGTACCGGTTCGTAAGGACCTTTAATACCGGTTCGTGACACGAACCGGTACTAAAGGGTTTGCGTCAGCTGAAAAACCTTTAGTACCGGTTCGTGACACGAACCGGTACTAAAGGGTAGACCTTTAGTACCGGTTCATGTCACAACCGGTACTAAAGGTTTTCTGCTCCCCACAGCTCCACCCCGTGGATCGCCTTTTTTGACACTGTAAAATAGAAAAGAAAATGATAGAAAATTCAAAAAATAAAATGTTTTCACATTCTTCTATGTTATGCAACCTACTATTAGGAAAAATTAAGAAATTCGAATTTTCACTTTTTTTGCAAAAAAGTTTTGAAAAATGGTAAAACCGCAATAACTTTTGCATACGACGTCGAAAAAATACGTATAATATATCAAAAAAATCCTGGGAAAAAGGCGGGGAAGACATGGGCGCGGCCGTCGGAGGAGAAGGCGGCGAGGTCCTGGGCGGCGTGGTGCAGCCATGGCGTAGTCCTGCGTGGTCCTGTGCGGCAATGGCGAGGTCCTGGGCGTGGGAGGAGAGAGATAGGGAGGACAGGAGAAGATAAGGCCTGGTGTGGTGCGGCCGTGGCCTTTTTTTCTTTTTTTTCCCATGCCATGTCATCGATCCATGGACTAACCCTGCTAACCAATCAGAATTCGCCTAATATCTGGGCAATCCGTGGCTAGCTGAATACTGCCCTCTGATTGGTCGCATTTTGAATCTAGCACAACTAATTTAAAAAAAATCAAAAAAATGTAAAACTTTCGCACATCCTCATCTTATGTTAATTAGTTTCTAGGAAAAATATAAAACTTGGGTATCGCAAATGTTTTAGAAAATTTTTCTCAAGAATGACCTACGATGTCCAAAGTTATATGGCTTTTAGGTCAAATGAGCTAGGTCATGACCTGAACCATGGCATAGTTTGTCGAACTGAGCCCATATCACGCACACGCGTGTGTATTCATATGGGAAGCAATGTTGTTGTTGGGGGATTTTGTGGTCTTTTTATAAAAAATCCATTTTTTAATTACCGAGCGCGAAAAGCGGGGTTTTTTGTGAAGCACCTACCAAGAAACCATTCCAAAATTGCACCACCTAAATTTTCAAGAATGCTAGACCATATTGTATGTACAAATCACCAACTTCTTGCACCTCAAAATATTTCTAGGCACCTCTCACCAAAAAGACAAATTGCTGCCGATTCAGCTGGGAGCGGACAAAATTTGAACTACAGCTGCATGATTGTTTGCCCTTAATTTTTTGAAAAAAATATTTTTAGGTTCACAACTATATATTTTATCATAGATCTACAAAGATTTTTAAAAAATTATGCATCTAGGTTAGAAAGTTCATGCCCGCTGTTTTGGCCGCGTTTTGAATCGAGCACAACTAATTCAAAAAAAATCAAAAAAATGTAAATCCTTCGCACTACATCATCTTATGTTACTTAGTTTCTAGGAAAAATATAAAACTTGGCGTATTGCAAATGTTTTAGAAAAACCTTCTCATAGATGACCTACAATGTCCAAAGTTATATGGCTTTCAGGTCAAATGAGCTAGGTCATGACCTAAACCATGGCATAGTTTGTCGAACTGAGCCCATATCGCGCACACGCGTGTGTATTCATATGGGAAGCAATGTTGTTGTTGGGGGATTTTGTGGTCTTTTTATAAAAAATCCATTTTTTAATTACCGAGCGCGAAAAGCGGGGTTTTTTGTGAAGCACCTACCAAGAAACCATTCCAAAATTGCACCACCTAAATTTTCAAGAATGCTAGACCATATTGTATGTACAAATCACCAACTTCTTGCACCTCAAAATATTTCTAGGCACCTCTCACCAAAAAGACAAATTGCTGCCGATTCAGTTGGGAGCGGACAAAATTTGAACTACAGCTGCATGATTGTTTGCCCTTAATTTTTTGAAAAAAATATTTTTAGGTTCACAACTATATATTTTATCATAGATCTACAAAGAGTTTTAAAAAATTATGCATCTAGATTAGAAAGTTCATGCCCGCTGTTTTGGCCGCATTTTGAATCGAGCACAACTAATTCAAAAAAAATCAAAAAAATGTAAATCCTTCGCACTACATTATCTTATGTTACTTAGTTTCTAGGAAAAATATAAAACTTGGCGTATTGCAAATGTTTTAGAAAAACCTTCTCATAGATGACCTACGATGTCCAAAGTTATATGGCTTTCAGGTCAAATAAGCTAGGTCATGACCTAGACCATGGCATAGTTTGTCGAACTGAGCCCATATCGCGCACACGCGTGTGTATTCATATGGGAAGCAATGTTGTTGTTGGGGGATTTTGTGGTCTTTTTATAAAAAAACCCATTTTTTAATTACCGAGCGCGAAAAGCGGGGTTTTTTGTGAAGCACCTACCAAGAAACCATTCCAAAATTGCACCACCTAAATTTTCAAGAATGCTAGACCATATTGTATGTACAAATCACCAACTTCTTGCACCTCAAAATATTTCTAGGCACCTCTCACCAAAAAGACAAATTGCTGCCGATTCAGCTGGGAGCGGACAAAATTTGAACTACAGCTGCATGATTGTTTGCCCTTAATTTTTTGAAAAAAATATTTTTAGGTTCACAACTATATATTTTATCATAGATCTACAAAGAGTTTTAAAAAATTATGCATCTAGGTTAGAAAGTTCATGCCCGCTGTTTTGGCCGCATTTTGAATCGAGCACAACTAATTTAAAAAAAATCAAAAAAATGTAAATCCTTCGCACTACATTATCTTATGTTACTTAGTTTCTAGGAAAAATATAAAAATTGGCGTATCGCAAATGTTTTAGAAAAACCTTCTCATAGATGACCTACGATGTCCAAAGTTATATGGCTTTCAGGTCAAATGAGCTAGGTCATGACCTAAACCATGGCATAGTTTGTCGAACTGAGCCCATATCGCGCACACGCGTGTGCATTCATATGGGAAGCAATGTTGTTGTTGGGGGATTTTGTGGTCTTTTTATAAAAAATCCATTTTTTAATTACCGAGGGCGAAAAGCGGGGTTTTTTGTGAAGCGCCTACCAAGAAATCATTCCAAAATTGCACCACCTAAATTTTCAAGAATGCTAGACTATATTGTATGTACAAATCACCAACTTCTTGCACCTCAAAATATTTCTAGGCACCTCTCACAAAAAAGACAAATTGTTGCCGATTCAGTTGGGAGCGGACAAAATTTGAACTACAGCTGCATGATTGTTTGCCCTTAATTTTTTGAAAAAAATATTTTTAGGTTCAAAACTATATATTTTATCATAGATCTACAAATATTTTAAAAAAATTATGCATCTAGGTTAGAAAGTTCATGCCCGCTGTTTTGGCCGCATTTTGAATCGAGCACAACTAATTCAAAAAAATCAAAAAAATGTAAATCCTTCGCACTACATCATCTTATGTTACTTAGTTTCTAGGAAAAATATAAAACTTGGAGAAAAAAGAAAAAAAAATTTGGGTGAGGCTATGCCGAGGGCAGCCCTCGGCCTATCTATGACGCCGTCACAGCGCCGGCACGGTCCAGAGTTGGTGGGGCGTATCACAGGCCTATGCCGACGGCCGGCGGTGCGCCGAAGGCAACCGTCGGCGTAGCGTCGCCTACGCCGAGGGCATTGCTACGCCGACGACCATATAGATCTCGCAAAACTACACTGGAAGAAGAGGTGTTTGATGGTTTCATCATGATGACAGAAAACACACCGTGAACTTCCGTGCCAATTCCGCTTAACAAGATTATCTTTAGTAAGAATAACTCCTCGGCGAAGGTACCATCCAATTTTTTTAATTTTTAATGGTATCTTCATCTTCCAAATTTTCTTATTATTATCAACTGGTAAATCAGAAAGAAGGATCGCATTGTATAAAGATTTGACTGAAAAAGTGCCATCTACATGAAGATTCCATCTAAATTCATCCGGTTCAGGGGATAAGTGAATATCTCCCAATCGTTGAACTGGAGTATTCCATGCTATTAGCCTTTGTCCAAGTAAACCCTTCTGAATGTCACATTCGGTGTTGAGGTAGCCATTACTGTAGCAATGGTATCACCTTTGCGACGAATAATACTATACAAAGCAGGATATTGTTCACTCAGGGAGGCATTGTCCAACCAAACATCTTCCCATAACCGTATCTGTAACATCCCAAGTTTGCAACAAATAATAAAGCAAGTGAGGTTTCAATTACTCAAAATTTACAATTAACAAAAACTTTTTCCATGCATATAGTGCCACATATAGTGTTGTGCATCTAAGTGATTTTCTTGTGTGCTATTGCCATAATGAGTGTTAGCATTATTCATCTATTGCTATGAGAACACTAACCAAGATCACAAAACCCTAAATTGAGGAGAATTCAAGAAAATGGGAAAAACCCATTTCTCACTCACATACACTTTATGCAAAAATGCAAAATCACCACCAAGGCCATAATTGCTTGCTTCCTTGCTTCTAAAATGTTTCAATATAATAAACTAACACAATTGCATCATTGGATCATGAATCAAAGCAAGAGAAATCAAGAACTCATCATACATATGATAATGGTCACTTTAGTGAAAAATATTTTCTTCACCACTTTGCACCCCTGTATTTCTTAAAACCTAAACTAAACTTTGTCAACCAAAGCCATGTCATCCAAGACCATGTCAAGGTGAACACTTTTCATGTTGACCACCATGTCCAGAGTTGACTAGGTTGACCAGAATTTAATTGCCAAAACAGGATCTGAGAAGAAAAAGAAGATCACCTCAAATTTGAAACTTTGCAATTCTTTTCCAAATTGAGTGCCACCACCACCAATAAATCACTATAATTATATAAAAGAGATTCACCAAAAAGATTTCCAAAATTTGAAAATTTTCTTCATGCGGCCATTGTGTCGAACACTTGGCAGGCATAAATTCAGTAATGTGCAACACCCCTTTGTCCAACAGATTTGAGGCTAAACCCCTTTGCAAATGTGATCATTAGCTAGTTCCACACCCCCTGCCTCTAGCCCAGTACTTGCATGGTCGATTAAAGCCAAGGAAAAACCCTAAACTATGCAACACCACACCATGCCGGCCACTTTGGCATCTCCATCTCTAGCCCTGGTTTTAACCCGTGCTCTTGTCCTGGAGCATCTACAATGCATAAGGAATCGAATGGTACACGCACGAGCGAAGCCAAGCCTTGGCATTGGCCAGAACGCGCGTGCCAAAGTTCATGCCAGTACACGCCCATGCCGCGGTGAGCGCGCTCTGGAACGCGCCAGAGCACCGTGCACTCGAACGCGCCCGTCCTTGCCCTGCATCCCTACCACCGCGTCGTCTAGCCACTCCACTCACTCTACGTCCTAGACACGCTCAAGCACCGTCCAGAGCCTTGTCGCCGTCGTCCTCGTCGTCGACGTACCGCGGGTACCGCGATGATTACTGGAAGAAATCGAGCGTTTCCGTAGCCCTATCTCTGCGCCAGCTAGCCGTTGAGCATCGCCAGGACGACGCCTACAAGATGCTGTACTCGCCTTGCCCTTTCGATCGACGGAGAAGCCGCGCCATGGCCGCGCCCTTGCAGCACGCTCGCCACCTCCCTCCCTCTATAAATACCGACGATCGGCTCCTCCCTTCAGCACACAATCTCTTCCCCTCTCCTCACTGAGCACTCCTACACAGTCAATTTAGCCAGAGCTCGCCGGAGCTGCTCGAATTGCGAGCTCGAGTCCGCCGGAGCCCGCGGAAGCTCTGCGTCGATTGGAGCCTCCCCGAGCGCCGCCACTTCACCAGGCTGTTCCTCGTCGACCACCCCTTCTCCGAGCACCTTGCCAGAGACCTGCAACGGCCTGGTAAGCTCTCCGACCCCCTACTGGCGCTCTGGGTTCGCCGGAATCTCGCCGGGGACGACGACACACGCCAGCCGTTGATCTGCTTCTTGATCCAACGCTCCCTATCGCTCGTACCGCTTCGGCGTGTTATGAGGCGCCGACAGGTGGCCCCCACCCTGTCAGCGCAGCCCGCCCGCACCAGTTGCTTGCTGGGCCGCGCTGTGCTGTTTAATTCATTTGGGCCCATTTACGTTTCCCGCCCAGGCCCAAAATTCAAATAGAAGTTTAAAATTAATATGAATTGTGCTGCAGATGGTTTAGTAAAAATTGAATAGTTTGAAATCTGCCAAACCAAATCTAGCAAACTTTATATCTTTGGAAAGCTCATGAAATTATCTAACTTATGCCACTGGCCTCATGTCCAAATTCGTATTAATTTTTAAATGATAAAAATAACAAGGCAGAGCCTTTTCTAACTTCAAATAATTATTAAAAATAATCTATAAATGATTTTAAGTTGATTCCAATTCTAATAAATCACAAATGATGTTCTCTAATTGATTATGCAATAATATAGTCAGGTTATTTGCATGATCATGGACTAGATCAAATAAAATAGCTATGTAGTTAATTCTAGCACCATTTAACTTGAAATTCAAATTTAATGAATAGTATGAGAGCTACTCTCTCATTTAAATCTTGATCCTAAGTAATATAACCAGGGGGAATGACCTAGGCTAAAGAACCCTTGATAAATATTACTTAGAGATTTTAATGCATTTAAAATAATAATATGATAACTTGTGTAGTGTAGCACTTTAATTAAATTAGACTCACATATAATAGATATGAAATGTTGACTTGAGTCAACCTATATTTCATACCTGATTATTATATGGAGAGATTAAATCTTATTACAAAGTAAAGAGAAGAAATGAATTTCTTTAAGGATCTACCTATCTAAATTTAAGAAATAGGAATAATGAGAGGAAATTATTTTTCTAATAAATAAGAAATCATCAAATAACTCACCATGCCATGTTTGATTGATAATAGGACTAGAGTGTGAACTCTTTGAGTGTTCCTAGTTTAGCATATGAGTTTGGTTTAGTATTTATACCTCGTATTCGTATATAGACGCTAGTAACGAGGATTACCAAGAGGAGGAGGCCTACTCCCAAGAAGAGGAAGAGCACTTTGATCACTACTCAGCTCAAGGCAAGCTAACCCTTGCTAAATACAAATGCTTAGCTCTACAAGAGCAAAGGCATCATCACACTTTACTTTTATGTATTACCTATCCCATGTTTTACTTAATTTTACTTTGGCTTATTTACTTCAAAGTACCTTTTGATTTATGATTCACTTGGGCTAGAATAGAACAATACTTGGGTTAGATGAACACAAATCAAAGTTAGATTAGCACCCCTCATTTAGTGGCTATTGCTAATCAATTAAAATTTGACTACTCTAGATGGGAACAAGTGATGTTGATATGAAATTGAACCCTTGGGAATGATGGTTCATTCCAAGGAATGACTTTGAAGGTGAATATGACCAAGAGAAGATGGTGATTTTTGATATAAAACTGAGATGGGTTTGAATGCGATACCTTTCCAATTATACAAGTACCCCCACAATACCTGATTATGGGTAGGGCTTAACTAGAAACTTGTGTATTTTAGTATGGGTTCCCTCTAAACAAGCATCATAGGGGTTACGCCGAGGCTGCCTCCGTAAGTGAGAAATGATGTGAATATGAGGTGAATGTACGACCCAAGCCCTGTGCAGTTCCCGGGTTAACAGTTGGTTCTCACCGGGAGGCCAAGCTCATGGGGAGAGGTGCCTATACTAGGACATATAAGTGAAAGGTTATGATTGATGATCCGCGTACTGAGTTATGATGATTCGGGGTTATCCTCGACGGATGAAATCAATAGTTGTGGCACAAGAGTACAACCTCTGCAGAGTGTTAAACCTATTCGAATAGCCGTGTCCGCGGTTACGGACGGTTGGAAGGGCCATACTACTTCCATTATCAGAGTTATGTTGAAATAATAATGGTGATTGATGAATTGTCTTGAATCCCAAATGAATGGTGGGAATGACACTAATGTTCCCACTTGAGTTAGTCTATTAAATAATGAGGATTTTTATTAAATGTTGATTCAAAGAAAACTTGGCTTTATGCAAATAAACTTAGAGCTTAGTACCCCCTTTACTACAATACATTATGCTTTACCTTAGTATTAGTTTGCGAGTACTTTAAAAGTACTCATGGCTTTGCCCTGGCTATTCAAATGCCAGACTATGAAGAGGAGCAACAGTATCAGGATGACGGACAGCAGGACGTCTATGATAACTAGGATCGTCTTCTAACGTCAAGCGTTGCCTATGGAATTATGAGTCCACTACTACTACTGCGCTTCCGCTACTTATGTGTGATGTTGAACAATCTATTTGTGTAATATTGGATCATGTGATCCATTGATGTAAGACATTATGTGTTGTAATAAATGATGACTCTGAACGACTTACTATTATGTCTCGCAAAAACAATCTTCCTGGGATTGCGATGTATGATATAATAGGGCATCCGGACTTAAAAACCCGGGTGTTGACAAGTTGGTATCAGAGCCATTGTTTGACCTTAGAAGACCTTAGTTAGAATGGACGTCCAACAAACTTAGTTTAAAATAAAATAGTTATGAAAATATACTCATACCCTTACCTTGGAATTCCTTTTCAAAATAATCCATTTCATTGATTATTACTTAAAATTTTGAACACTGACAATTATTAACTTATTTGTCACTCCCTCTACAGATGGATCCCATCATCCCGACGGAGCCCTTTCTCCAGACCCAAGTCTACGACTTGGCGAACGGGGGAGACCTGATCTTCGAACGCGATCTGTTCGCGCTCACCGACTTCCTCGGACGCACGCCTCCCGTGTTCTACGGGGGTCAGATCTCGGACAACGGTCAGCTCCAATGGCTGATCATGGCTAACCTTCCGGGAAAGCCGGAGTCACCCATGTTCCGCCAGATCCAGTTCTCGCTCCGCGAGAACACTTGGGTGGATGGGCTCGCCCATGCTCTGCAGGAGTCTCTCGCTCGTCTGTGCGGGCAGAACTCGCTGGCCATCGAAGGGGAACGCTTTGCGCACTTCGCAAGGCACTCCTCTGTTGGTCTGCCCCTCAGCCTGCCATACCACCCCGTGCTGAGGCACCATGTGGACCACCTCGACTACATGCTGTACGAGACTCGGTCGGCGCTGAGCGACTCCCGCTCCGCCGCCAACCACACTCAGCAGCAGCTGAACCAGTACGCGGAGACCATCAAGGTCATCGCGAAGGAGCGCAGGACTCTGCGCCAGCTGGTCGCGAAGAGGGATGCCACCATCCACCGCCTCAAGACCAAGATCGCCGTCCTGAAGGAGACCATCTCCACTCAGGTGGAGCAGCTCCAGATCCTGGAGGGAGAAGGCGAGGGGGAAGACATCCAAGGGGATGGCTACTCCTACGTCAGCAACGACAACGACTACGAGCCGGAGGAGGAGGGAGACGACGACTTCCACCAGACCTGCCTGCCGGGATGGACACCACCTTCCCGCTCCGCATCGATGGATAGCTTCCATTCTCTCCTTGAGCACCGCGTAGCCTGAGATGTATCGGTCCTTTGTATTCGCCCCTTGTATCGTAGCTTGTTGAAAGGGTTCTTCAAACCCTCCGGAATGTTGGCTTGTAATAATTGCTACCTTCATGACTATGTTAGTATGTGTAATATTTTTATATTATGAACCATGTTTTAAATAAATGTGAGTTTACTCCCCAAAATTAAGCCATAGAAATTGTCCCTCTTATCTTATGATCCATATCTCTGTTCAGATGGCACATTCCAATCGCAACGCCAACCCAGATGCGTTGACGCAGATACTGCAACAGATGTTGGCTGAACGAGAAGTTGATAGGACTGAAAGGCAAGCTAACCTAGCTGTACTTCAACAGTTAGCACAGAACAACCAAGGCCACGGGAACCATGATCACCCGGGCTCCAAGTTGAAGAACTTTCAGAACACCAACCCACCGGTGTTTAGCAAGACAGAGGAACCCCTTGATGCTGATGATTGGCTCCAGACAATGGAGAACAATCTTGAGGTTGCCGGAGTGGAGGCAAATGACAAGGTGCTGTTTGCCACTCACTATCTGGCAGGACCTGCACGTGCCTGGTGGACGAGTGCTCGCGCATTGAATGCCGGGCAGCTCATGACTTGGGCAGACTTCAAGCTCAAATTTAGCAAGTACCATGTGCCACCAGGTCTCATCAAGAAGATGCGGGATGAGTTCCGCGAGTTAAAGCAAGGCCGTCTGACCGTGGTAGAATACCGCGACAAGTTCCTCACCTTGTCAAGGTACGCCCCGGATGAGACCGACCACGAGAAGAGGAAGGAGAGGTTCTGAACGGACTGCACGATGAGATGTAGACTGTGTTGGTCAACATCCCTTTTGCGACCTCGAAGCCCTTGTTGACTCCGCCATCCGGATGGAGGGCAAGCTGAACCAGGCCAACGAAACCGCAAGCGTCGCATGATGCAGAGTGGGCCTAGCAACAACTCCAAGTTTCGCTCGGCTCAAGCGGAGGCTTCACCCCGAAACAACACCGGCACAGATGTCGCGCCCGGTTAGAACCGGAGCGGAGGAAACCCCGAGGACGGGAGGACACCCCCACACAACAACCGTCCACCACAACAACAACTTCAACCGCGCCCCGACAAGAGCCTGCCAATCCCAACACCAACACTGCTCCAAGGGTGGGAGCAATGCTGTCCCTGTCGCCCCCAAGGACAAGTCCACCATCAACTGCTATGAGTGCGGTGTGTTGGGGCACTTCTCCAAAGAGTGTCCCCAGCGACTCGCCAAGATGGCCGCCAACACTACTGGCCCTGCTCAGCAGCAACGCCGTGTCGCCAACAACAAGAAGTTCGCCCCCAACAACCCGAACAACCGCGGCGGTCGCCTCTTTCACATGAATGCGGAAGAAGCACAGGAAGCCCCAGATGTCGTGCTGGGTATGTTCTCTGTTAACTCAATACCCGCAAGAGTGCTGTTTGATTCTGGGGCATCGCATTCATTTGTTACGGAAGAATTTGCATGCACTAGTAAGATTCAACCCATCAGTTTGAAGCATGTCATGGTAGTGCAAATACCTGGATCAACAACTAAAGCTAGAAAAATTTGCAAAGATGTTCCTATCAGAATTCATGAAATAGATTTCTATGCCAATCTAATTGTTCTGGGAACAAAAGGTTTAGAGGTAGTACTGGGTATGGACTGGATGTCCAAACATCATGGATTGATTGATTGTGCCAAGAAGGCCATCACCATGACTAGTAGCACCGGAGTGTTAGTGGAGCACATCTCGGAAAAATTGCCCAGAAAATTTACCTGCAACCAGAGTTTAACCAAACCCTGGATCAAATCAGAGTCGTCTGTCGATACTCTGATGTGTTTCCGGAAGACCTACCCGGTATGCCCCCGGATCGGGATATCGAGTTTATCATCGAGTTAATCCCCGGAACCGGACCTATAGCCCAGAGAGCTTACAGCATGAACCCAGCAGAATTAGTGGAACTGAAGAAACAATTGGATGATATGTTAGCCAAAGGTTTGATTAGACCAAGTGCATCACCCTGGAGATCACCAGTTTTGTTTGTGGACAAGAAGGATGGTACGATTCGTTTATGTACGGATTACCGCAAACTCAATGATGTCACCATCAAGAACAAGTATCCCCTGCCCAAAATAGAAGACCTGTTTGATCAGTTGACCGGTGCCACCGTGTTTTCTAAGATTGACCTTAGGACAGGTTACCATCAGCTGAAGATCCGTGCATCGGACATTCCCAAAACTGCCTTCACCACCAGATATGGATTGTACGAGTACAATGTCATGTCATTTGGATTGACCAATGCCCCCGCTTACTTCATGAATCTCATGAATAAGATCTTCATGAACTTCCTGGATAAGTTCGTCGTTGTCTTCATCGACGACATCCTTATCTACTCCAAAACTGAAGAAGAACATGAACAACACTTGGAAATGGTTTTAGAGACTCTTCGGGAACACCAGCTGTATGCCAAGTTCAGCAAGTGTGAGTTCTGGTTGAGGGAAGTAGGATTTCTGGGACATATCTTGTCCGCAGGAGGAATTGCCGTTGACCCCTCAAAGATAAAGACCATTGCAGAATGGAAAGCCCCAACCACCCAGACTGAGGTCCGTGCATTTCTCGGATTAGCGGGATATTACCGCCGATTCGTTGAAGGATTCTCAAGCATAGCCAGGCCAATGACCCAATTGTTGAAAAAGGACAAGAAGTTCGAATGGACGAACAAGTGTGAAGAGAGCTTTCAACAGCTCAAGAGCAGACTGACCTCAGCCCCAATACTGATCATGCCAGACATCACCAAACCCTTTGATGTGTATTGTGATGCCTCCAAGATTGGTCTTGGATGTGTGTTGATGCAAGAAGGCAAAGTGATCTCATACCTGTCCAGGCAACTGAAGCAGCATGAACAGAATTACCCGACCCATGACTTAGAGCTAGCGGCGTAGTGTTAGAAAGTATGGCGTCATTACCTCATGGGTAATCGATGTGAGATCTATTCGGATCACAAGAGTTTGAAGTATATCTTCACCCAGAAGGAACTGAACATGAGGCAAAGGAGATGGTTAGAGTTAATCAAGGATTATGATATGGATATCCACTATCACCCAGGCAAGGCCAATGTGGTAGCAGATGCTTTGAGTAGACTGCCGTGTCAGTTGAACTCCATGATTGCCGAAAAACAACCTAGCCTTCACCAAGAGTTTGAACAGTTTAGAATGGAGCTAGTAAGTGAAGGATTTCTCGCCAGCATTGAACTTCAACCCACCCTGATTAGTCAAATCAAGGAAGCTCAGAAGAGCAATGCAAGCATTGACGGGATTAAGAGCCAGCTAGCAGCAGGCAAAGCACCGGGATTCACGGTCGATGAAGAAGGTGTACTTTGGTACAACGGACGCTTGTGCGTGCCGTCAGATTCAGAGTTGAAACAAGTGATCCTAAAGGAAGCCCATGACACCTTATATTCTATTCACCCCGGAGGTACTAAAATGTACCAGGACTTGAAGGAACAGTTCTGGTGGCATGGGATGAAGCGAGAAATCGGGAGTTACATTGCCAAGTGTGACATCTGTCAGAGAGTCAAGGCAGAACACCAACGACCCGCGGGACTGCTACAGCCCCTGCAGATTCCCGAATGGAAGTGGGATTCCGTAGGAATGGATTTCATCACCGGATTGCCCAAATCTAGTAAAGGGAATGATTCTATCTGGGTAGTGGTCGATAGATTGACCAAAGTCGCCCATTTCATCCCCGTCAAGACCACCTACCAAGGACCAAGACTTGCAGAGTTATATATCTCACGGATAGTCAGCCTGCACGGAACTCCAAAGTCAATAGTATCTGATCGAGGATCCCAATTCACCTCCAGATTTTGGCAGAAGGTACATGAAGGACTCGGAACTAGGCTGAACTTCAGCACCCTATCACCCTCAGACGGATGGACAGAAGAGTCAATCAGATACTAGAAGATATGCTGAGAGCATGTGTGTTGGAATATGGATCCAAGTGGGAAGACTGTTTGCCGTATGCAGAATTCTCGTACAACAACAGCTACCAAGCCATTTGCAGATGGCCCCCTTTGAAGCTACGTACGGAAGGAAGTGCCGTACCCCTGAATTGGTCGGAAGTTGGAGAGAGTCAAGTCTTTGGACCAGATATTCTCCGAGAAGAAGAGAAGGTTCACAAGATCCGTGAGTACCTCAAGACCGCTCAATCAAGACAGAAGAGCTACGCCGACAAGAGACGCCGAGAGATGACTTTTGAGATCGGAGATTTCGTATATCTCAAGGTGTCCCCTCTTAAAGGAATGCAGAGATTCCAGCTTAAAGGAAAGCTCGCACCCCGTTATGTTGGACCTTTCAAAGTCTTAAGTCGCCGAGGAGAAGTATCCTATCAGCTGGAGTTACCAGAAGAAATGTCAACGGTGCACAATGTGTTTCATATCTCGTTACTCCGGAAGTGCTTGGAGGTACCTGAGAAGACTGAGGTGTTCAAGAACATTGACCATCGTACTGTGGATATCAACTCAGATCTAACCTACCGCGAAGTACCTATTCGCATTCTAGAGGAAGCATTCAGAACCACTCGTACCCGGAGTATCAAGTTTCTGAAGATACAATGGAGTAATCACACAGAAGAAGAAGCCACTTGGGAAAGAGAAGACTTTATGAAGACTGAATACCCCAACCTCTTTAGTACCTAGTTTTCTTCCAGATCTCGGGACGAGATCTTTTGTAAGGGGGAAGGGTTTGTAACATCCCAAGTTTGCAACAAATAATAAAGCAAGTGAGGTTTCAATTACTCAAAATTTACAATTAACAAAAACTTTTTCCATGCATATAGTGCCACATATAGTGTTGTGCATCTAAGTGATTTTCTTGTGTGCTATTGCCATAATGAGTGTTAGCATTATTCATCTATTGCTATGAGAACACTAACCAAGATCACAAAACCCTAAATTGAGGAGAATTCAAGAAAATGGGAAAAACCCATTTCTCACTCACATACACTTTATGCAAAAATGCAAAATCACCACCAAGGCCATAATTGCTTGCTTCCTTGCTTCTAAAATGTTTCAATATAATAAACTAACACAATTGCATCATTGGATCATGAATCAAAGCAAGAGAAATCAAGAACTCATCATACATATGATAATGGTCACTTTAGTGAAAAATATTTTCTTCACCACTTTGCACCCCTGTATTTCTTAAAACCTAAACTAAACTTTGTCAACCAAAGCCATGTCATCCAAGACCATGTCAAGGTGAACACTTTTCATGTTGACCACCATGTCCAGAGTTGACTAGGTTGACCAGAATTTAATTGCCAAAACAGGATCTGAGAAGAAAAAGAAGATCACCTCAAATTTGAAACTTTGCAATTCTTTTCCAAATTGAGTGCCACCACCACCAATACATCACTATAATTATATAAAAGAGATTCACCAAAAAGATTTCCAAAATTTGAAAATTTTCTTCATGCGGCCATTGTGTCGAACACTTGGCAGGCATAAATTCAGTAATGTGCAACACCCCTTTGTCCAACAGATTTGAGGCTAAACCCCTTTGCAAATGTGATCATTAGCTAGTTCCACACCCCCTGCCTCTAGCCCAGTACTTGCATGGTCGATTAAAGCCAAGGAAAAACCCTAAACTATGCAACACCACACCATGCCGGCCACTTTGGCATCTCCATCTCTAGCCCTGGTTTTAACCCGTGCTCTTGTCCTGGAGCATCTACAATGCATAAGGAATCGAATGGTACACGCACGAGCGAAGCCAAGCCTTGGCATTGGCCAGAACGCGCGTGCCAAAGTTCATGCCAGTACACGCCCATGCCGCGGTGAGCGCGCTCTGGAACGCGCCAGAGCACCGTGCACTCGAACGCGCCCGTCCTTGCCCTGCATCCCTACCACCGCGTCGTCTAGCCACTCCACTCACTCTACGTCCTAGACACGCTCAAGCACCGTCCAGAGCCTTGTCGCCGTCGTCCTCGTCGTCGACGTACCGCGGGTACCGCGATGATTCTGGAAGAAATCGAGCGTTTCCGTAGCCCTATCTCTGCGCCAGCTAGCCGTTGAGCATCGCCGGACGACGCCTACAAGATGCTGTACTCGCCTTGCCCTTTCGATCGACGGAGAAGCCGCGCCATGGCCGCGCCCTTGCAGCACGCTCGGCCACCTCCCTCCCTCTATAAATACCGACGATCGGCTCCTCCCTTCAGCACACAATCTCTTCCCCTCTCCTCACTGAGCACTCCTACACGTCAATTTAGCCGAGCTCGCCGGAGCTGCTCGGGTGCGAGCTCGAGTCCGCCGGAGCCCGCGGAAGGCTGCGTCGATTGGAGCCTCCCCGAGCGCCGCCACTTCACCAGGTTGTTCCTCGTCGACCACCCCTTCTCCGAGCACCTTGCCAGAGACCTGCAACGGCCTGGTAAGCTCTCCGACCCCTACGGCGCTCTGGGTTCGCCGGAATCTCGGAGACGACGACACACGGCGTTGATCGCTTGATCCGCTTCCTATCGCTCGTACCGCTTCGGCGTGTTATGAGGCGCCGACAGGTGGCCCCCACCCTGTCAGCGCAGCCCGCCCGCACCAGTTGCTTGCTGGGCCGCGCTGTGCTGTTTAATTCATTTGGGCCCATTTACGTTTCCCGCCCAGGCCCAAAATTCAAATAGAAGTTTAAAATTAATATGAATTGTGCTGCAGATGGTTTAGTAAAAATTGAATAGTTTGAAATCTGCCAAACCAAATCTAGCAAACTTTATATCTTTGGAAAGCTCATGAAATTATCTAACTTATGCCACTGGCCTCATGTCCAAATTCGTATTAATTTTTAAATGATAAAAATAACAAGGCAGAGCCTTTTCTAACTTCAAATAATTATTAAAAATAATCTATAAATGATTTTAAGTTGATTCCAATTCTAATAAATCACAAATGATGTTCTCTAATTGATTATGCAATAATATAGTCAGGTTATTTGCATGATCATGGACTAGATCAAATAAAATAGCTATGTAGTTAATTCTAGCACCATTTAACTTGAAATTCAAATTTAATGAATAGTATGAGAGCTACTCTCTCATTTAAATCTTGATCCTAAGTAATATAACCAGGGGGAATGACCTAGGCTAAAGAACCCTTGATAAATATTACTTAGAGATTTTAATGCATTTAAAATAATAATATGATAACTTGTGTAGTGTAGCACTTTAATTAAATTAGACTCACATATAATAGATATGAAATGTTGACTTGAGTCAACCTATATTTCATACCTGATTATTATATGGAGAGATTAAATCTTATTACAAAGTAAAGAGAAGAAATGAATTTCTTTAAGGATCTACCTATCTAAATTTAAGAAATAGGAATAATGAGAGGAAATTATTTTTCTAATAAATAAGAAATCATCAAATAACTCACCATGCCATGTTTGATTGATAATAGGACTAGAGTGTGAACTCTTTGAGTGTTCCTAGTTTAGCATATGAGTTTGGTTTAGTATTTATACCTCGTATTCGTATATAGACGCTAGTAACGAGGATTACCAAGAGGAGGAGGCCTACTCCCAAGAAGAGGAAGAGCACTTTGATCACTACTCAGCTCAAGGCAAGCTAACCCTTGCTAAATACAAATGCTTAGCTCTACAAGAGCAAAGGCATCATCACACTTTACTTTTATGTATTACCTATCCCATGTTTTACTTAATTTTACTTTGGCTTATTTACTTCAAAGTACCTTTTGATTTATGATTCACTTGGGCTAGAATAGAACAATACTTGGGTTAGATGAACACAAATCAAAGTTAGATTAGCACCCCTCATTTAGTGGCTATTGCTAATCAATTAAAATTTGACTACTCTAGATGGGAACAAGTGATGTTGATATGAAATTGAACCCTTGGGAATGATGGTTCATTCCAAGGAATGACTTTGAAGGTGAATATGACCAAGAGAAGATGGTGATTTTTGATATAAAACTGAGATGGGTTTGAATGCGATACCTTTCCAATTATACAAGTACCCCCACAATACCTGATTATGGGTAGGGCTTAACTAGAAACTTGTGTATTTTAGTATGGGTTCCCTCTAAACAAGCATCATAGGGGTTACGCCGAGGCTGCCTCCGTAAGTGAGAAATGATGTGAATATGAGGTGAATGTACGACCCAAGCCCTGTGCAGTTCCCGGGTTAACAGTTGGTTCTCACCGGGAGGCCAAGCTCATGGGGAGAGGTGCCTATACTAGGACATATAAGTGAAAGGTTATGATTGATGATCCGCGTACTGAGTTACGATGATTCGGGGTTATCCTCGACGGATGAAATCAATAGTTGTGGCACAAGAGTACAACCTCTGCAGAGTGTTAAACCTATTCGAATAGCCGTGTCCGCGGTTACGGACGGTTGGAAGGGCCATACTACTTCCATTATCAGAGTTATGTTGAAATAATAATGGTGATTGATGAATTGTCTTGAATCCCAAATGAATGGTGGGAATGACACTAATGTTCCCACTTGAGTTAGTCTATTAAATAATGAGGATTTTTATTAAATGTTGATTCAAAGAAAACTTGGCTTTATGCAAATAAACTTAGAGCTTAGTACCCCCTTTACTACAATACATTATGCTTTACCTTAGTATTAGTTTGCGAGTACTTTAAAAGTACTCATGGCTTTGCCCTGGCTATTCAAATGCCAGACTATGAAGAGGAGCAACAGTATCAGGATGACGGACAGCAGGACGTCTATGATAACTAGGATCGTCTTCTAACGTCAAGCGTTGCCTATGGAATTATGAGTCCACTACTACTACTGCGCTTCCGCTACTTATGTGTGATGTTGAACAATCTATTTGTGTAATATTGGATCATGTGATCCATTGATGTAAGACATTATGTGTTGTAATAAATGATGACTCTGAACGACTTACTATTATGTCTCGCAAAAACAATCTTCCTGGGATTGCGATGTATGATATAATAGGGCATCCGGACTTAAAAACCCGGGTGTTGACAGTATGTGTGCTCCATTCTTAATAGAAAAAGTACCATGGCGGAAGAAGATATTTTTTGTCGCCATGAAACCAGCCCAGAAGTGAGAATCCCCAGGTTTCCAAACCACTTGGGATAGCGTCTTCGAGCCAATATACTTTCTCCGAATAATAGTTTGCCAAATCCCATCCTCGGTAAGAAGCTTAAAAAGCCATTTATCTAGCAGAGCTGAATTCTTGACCTCGAGGTCATGAACTCCAAGTCCGCCTTGATCTTTGGGACTACAAACTATACTCCATTTCACCAATCGATATTTTTTTTTCTCGCTATCCCCTTGCCAAAAGAATCTGGATCGATAATAATCGAGTTTATGCAGAATTCCTTTCGGCAGAAGAAAGAATGATAACATATACATTACCATATTTGTTAATGAGTACCAATCTTCCTCCTAGGGACAACAATTTGCCTTTCCAATTACTAAGGCGTTTCTGTAATCTTTCTTCCACAATCTTCCATTCAGCAATTCTAAGTCTCCGATAGTGAATCGGAATACCCAAATATCGAATAGGAAATTGGCCTTGCCCACAACCAAACAACTCTGTATATAGAGTCATATCATCTTGGGCATCGCCGAAACAGAACAATTCACTTTTATGGAAGTTAATTTTCAATCCCGACAGCTGCTCAAAAGCTGCTAAAATTAATTTTAGATTACGAGCCTTTTCGAGATCATGATCCATAAAAAGAATTGTGTCGTCGGCATATTGAAGGATAGATAAACCCCCATCGACCAGATGTGGAATCACACCCTCAATTTGACCATCAGACTTAGCACGCTCAATGAGTATTGCCAACATATCTGCTACAATGTTGAATAACATCGGTGATAACGGATCTCCTTGGCGTAACCCTTTTCATGTCTGAAAATAGTGGCCGGTGTCATCATTAACCCGAATTGCCACGCTACCTCACTAGTAGAAAACCTCTCATCCATCTAAGCCATAAATACCGGTTCCCTTACGAACCGGTACTAAAGGGTGTATTAGTACCGGTTGCACTGCTCAGACCTTTAGTACCGGTTCGTAAGGACCTTTAATACCGGTTCGTGACACGAACCGGTACTAAAGGGTTTGCGTCAGCTGAAAAACCTTTAGTACCGGTTCGTGACACGAACCGGTACTAAAGGGTAGACCTTTAGTACCGGTTCATGTCACGAACCGGTACTAAAGGTTTTCCTGCTCCCCACGCAGCTCCCCCCCGTGGATCGCCTTTTTGACACTGTAAAATAGAAAAGAAAATGATAGAAAATTCAAAAAATAAAATGTTTTCACATTCTTCTATGTTATGCAACCTACTATTAGGAAAAATTAAGAAATTCGAATTTTCACTTTTTTTGCAAAAAAGTTTTGAAAAATGGTAAAACCGCAATAACTTTTGCATACGACGTCGAAAAAATACGTATAATATATCAAAAAAATCCTGGGAAAAAGGCGGGGAAGACATGGGCGCGGCCGTCGGAGGAGAAGGCGGCGAGGTCCTGGGCGGCGTGGTGCAGCCATGGCGTAGTCCTGCGTGGTCCTGTGCGGCAATGGCGAGGTCCTGGGCGTGGGAGGAGAGAGATAGGGAGGACAGGAGAAGATAAGGCCTGGTGTGGTGCGGCCGTGGCCTTTTTTTCTTTTTTTTCCCATGCCATGTCATCGATCCATGGACTAACCCTGCTAACCAATCAGAATTCGCCTAATATCTGGGCAATCCGTGGCTAGCTGAATACTGCCCTCTGATTGGTCGCATTTTGAATCTAGCACAACTAATTTAAAAAAAATCAAAAAAATGTAAAACTTTCGCACATCCTCATCTTATGTTAATTAGTTTCTAGGAAAAATATAAAACTTGGGTATCGCAAATGTTTTAGAAAATTTTTCTCAAGAATGACCTACGATGTCCAAAGTTATATGGCTTTTAGGTCAAATGAGCTAGGTCATGACCTGAACCATGGCATAGTTTGTCGAACTGAGCCCATATCACGCACACGCGTGTGTATTCATATGGGAAGCAATGTTGTTGTTGGGGGATTTTGTGGTCTTTTTATAAAAAATCCATTTTTTAATTACCGAGCGCGAAAAGCGGGGTTTTTTGTGAAGCACCTACCAAGAAACCATTCCAAAATTGCACCACCTAAATTTTCAAGAATGCTAGACCATATTGTATGTACAAATCACCAACTTCTTGCACCTCAAAATATTTCTAGGCACCTCTCACCAAAAAGACAAATTGCTGCCGATTCAGCTGGGAGCGGACAAAATTTGAACTACAGCTGCATGATTGTTTGCCCTTAATTTTTTGAAAAAAATATTTTTAGGTTCACAACTATATATTTTATCATAGATCTACAAAGATTTTTAAAAAATTATGCATCTAGGTTAGAAAGTTCATGCCCGCTGTTTTGGCCGCGTTTTGAATCGAGCACAACTAATTCAAAAAAAATCAAAAAATGTAAATCCTTCGCACTACATCATCTTATGTTACTTAGTTTCTAGGAAAAATATAAAACTTGGCGTATTGCAAATGTTTTAGAAAAACCTTCTCATAGATGACCTACAATGTCCAAAGTTATATGGCTTTCAGGTCAAATGAGCTAGGTCATGACCTAAACCATGGCATAGTTTGTCGAACTGAGCCCATATCGCGCACACGCGTGTGTATTCATATGGGAAGCAATGTTGTTGTTGGGGGATTTTGTGGTCTTTTTATAAAAAATCCATTTTTTAATTACCGAGCGCGAAAAGCGGGGTTTTTTGTGAAGCACCTACCAAGAAACCATTCCAAAATTGCACCACCTAAATTTTCAAGAATGCTAGACCATATTGTATGTACAAATCACCAACTTCTTGCACCTCAAAATATTTCTAGGCACCTCTCACCAAAAAGACAAATTGCTGCCGATTCAGCTGGGAGCGGACAAAATTTGAACTACAGCTGCATGATTGTTTGCCCTTAATTTTTTGAAAAAAATATTTTTAGGTTCACAACTATATATTTTATCATAGATCTACAAAGAGTTTTAAAAAATTATGCATCTAGATTAGAAAGTTCATGCCCGCTGTTTTGGCCGCATTTTGAATCGAGCACAACTAATTCAAAAAAAATCAAAAAAATGTAAATCCTTCGCACTACATTATCTTATGTTACTTAGTTTCTAGGAAAAATATAAAACTTGGCGTATTGCAAATGTTTTAGAAAAACCTTCTCATAGATGACCTACGATGTCCAAAGTTATATGGCTTTCAGGTCAAATAAGCTAGGTCATGACCTAGACCATGGCATAGTTTGTCGAACTGAGCCCATATCGCGCACACGCGTGTGTATTCATATGGGAAGCAATGTTGTTGTTGGGGGATTTTGTGGTCTTTTTATAAAAAAACCCATTTTTTAATTACCGAGCGCGAAAAGCGGGGTTTTTTGTGAAGCACCTACCAAGAAACCATTCCAAAATTGCACCACCTAAATTTTCAAGAATGCTAGACCATATTGTATGTACAAATCACCAACTTCTTGCACCTCAAAATATTTCTAGGCACCTCTCACCAAAAAGACAAATTGCTGCCGATTCAGCTGGGAGCGGACAAAATTTGAACTACAGCTGCATGATTGTTTGCCCTTAATTTTTTGAAAAAAATATTTTTAGGTTCACAACTATATATTTTATCATAGATCTACAAAGAGTTTTAAAAAATTATGCATCTAGGTTAGAAAGTTCATGCCCGCTGTTTTGGCCGCATTTTGAATCGAGCACAACTAATTTAAAAAAAATCAAAAAAATGTAAATCCTTCGCACTACATTATCTTATGTTACTTAGTTTCTAGGAAAAATATAAAAATTGGCGTATCGCAAATGTTTTAGAAAAACCTTCTCATAGATGACCTACGATGTCCAAAGTTATATGGCTTTCAGGTCAAATGAGCTAGGTCATGACCTAAACCATGGCATAGTTTGTCGAACTGAGCCCATATCGCGCACACGCGTGTGCATTCATATGGGAAGCAATGTTGTTGTTGGGGGATTTTGTGGTCTTTTTATAAAAAATCCATTTTTTAATTACCGAGGGCGAAAAGCGGGGTTTTTTGTGAAGCGCCTACCAAGAAATCATTCCAAAATTGCACCACCTAAATTTTCAAGAATGCTAGACTATATTGTATGTACAAATCACCAACTTCTTGCACCTCAAAATATTTCTAGGCACCTCTCACAAAAAAGACAAATTGTTGCCGATTCAGTTGGGAGCGGACAAAATTTGAACTACAGCTGCATGATTGTTTGCCCTTAATTTTTTGAAAAAAATATTTTTAGGTTCAAAACTATATATTTTATCATAGATCTACAAATATTTTAAAAAAATTATGCATCTAGGTTAGAAAGTTCATGCCCGCTGTTTTGGCCGCATTTTGAATCGAGCACAACTAATTCAAAAAAATCAAAAAAATGTAAATCCTTCGCACTACATCATCTTATGTTACTTAGTTTCTAGGAAAAATATAAAACTTGGAGAAAAAAGAAAAAAAAATTTGGGTGAGGCTATGCCGAGGGCAGCCCTCGGCCTATCTATGACGCCGTCACAGCGCCGGCACGGTCCAGAGTTGGTGGGGCGTATCACAGGCCTATGCCGACGGCCGGCGGTGCGCCGAAGGCAACCGTCGGCGTAGCGTCGCCTACGCCGAGGGCATTGCTACGCCGACGACCATATAGATCTCGCAAAACTACACTGGAAGAAGAGGTGTTTGATGGTTTCATCATGATGACAGAAAACACACCGTGAACTTCCGTGCCAATTCCGCTTAACAAGATTATCTTTAGTAAGAATAACTCCTCGACGAAGGTACCATCCAATTTTTTTAATTTTTAATGGTATCTTCATCTTCCAAATTTTCTTATTATTATCAACTGGTAAATCAGAAAGAAGGATCGCATTGTATAAAGATTTGACTGAAAAAGTGCCATCTACATGAAGATTCCATCTAAATTCATCCGGTTCAGGGGATAAGTGAATATCTCCCAATCGTTGAACTGGAGTATTCCATGCTATTAGCCTTTGTCCAAGTAAACCCTTCTGAATGTCACATTCGGTGTTGAGGTAGCCATTACTGTAGCAATGGTATCACCTTTGCGACGAATAATACTATACAAAGCAGGATATTGTTCACTCAGGGAGGCATTGTCCAACCAAACATCTTCCCATAACCGTATCTGTGCTCCATTCTTAATAGAAAAAGTACCATGGCGGAAGAAGATATTTTTTGTCGCCATGAAACCAGCCCAGAAGTGAGAATCCCCAGGTTTCCAAACCACTTGGGATAGCGTCTTCGAGCCAATATACTTTCTCCGAATAATAGTTTGCCAAATCCCATCCTCGGTAAGAAGCTTAAAAAGCCATTTATCTAGCAGAGCTGAATTCTTGACCTCGAGGTCATGAACTCCAAGTCCGCCTTGATCTTTGGGACTACAAACTATACTCCATTTCACCAATCGATATTTTTTTTTCTCGCTATCCCCTTGCCAAAAGAATCTGGATCGATAATAATCGAGTTTATGCAGAATTCCTTTCGGCAGAAGAAAGAATGATAACATATACATTACCATATTTGTTAATGAGTACCAATCTTCCTCCTAGGGACAACAATTTGCCTTTCCAATTACTAAGGCGTTTCTGTAATCTTTCTTCCACAATCTTCCATTCAGCAATTCTAAGTCTCCGATAGTGAATCGGAATACCCAAATATCGAATAGGAAATTGGCCTTGCCCACAACCAAACAACTCTGTATATAGAGTCATATCATCTTGGGCATCGCCGAAACAGAACAATTCACTTTTATGGAAGTTAATTTTCAATCCCGACAGCTGCTCAAAAGCTGCTAAAATTAATTTTAGATTACGAGCCTTTTCGAGATCATGATCCATAAAAAGAATTGTGTCGTCGGCATATTGAAGGATAGATAAACCCCCATCGACCAGATGTGGAATCACACCCTCAATTTGACCATCAGACTTAGCACGCTCAATGAGTATTGCCAACATATCTGCTACAATGTTGAATAACATCGGTGATAACGGATCTCCTTGGCGTAACCCTTTTCATGTCTGAAAATAGTGGCCGGTGTCATCATTAACCCGAATTGCCACGCTACCTCACTAGTAGAAAACCTCTCATCCATCTAAGCCATAAATACCGGTTCCCTTACGAACCGGTACTAAAGGGTGTATTAGTACCGGTTGCATTGCTCAGACCTTTAGTACCGGTTCGTAAGGACCTTTAATACCGGTTCGTGACACGAACCGGTACTAAAGGGTTTGCGTCAGCTGAAAAACCTTTAGTACCGGTTCGTGACACGAACCGTACTAAAGTAGACCTTTAGTACCGGTTCATGTCACGAACCGTACTAAAGGTTTTTTGCTCCCCACGCAGCTCCACCCCCCGTGGATCGCCTTTTTGACACTGTAAAATAGAAAAGAAAATGATAGAAAATTCAAAAAATAAAATGTTTTCACATTCTTCTATGTTATGCAACCTACTATTAGGAAAAATTAAGAAATTCGAATTTTCACTTTTTTTGCAAAAAAGTTTTGAAAAATGGTAAAACCGCAATAACTTTTGCATACGACGTCGAAAAAATACGTATAATATATCAAAAAAATCCTGGGAAAAAGGCGGGGAAGACATGGGCGCGGCCGTCGGAGGAGAAGGCGGCGAGGTCCTGGGCGGCGTGGTGCAGCCATGGCGTAGTCCTGCGTGGTCCTGTGCGGCAATGGCGAGGTCCTGGGCGTGGGAGGAGAGAGATAGGGAGGACAGGAGAAGATAAGGCCTGGTGTGGTGCGGCCGTGGCCTTTTTTTCTTTTTTTTCCCATGCCATGTCATCGATCCATGGACTAACCCTGCTAACCAATCAGAATTCGCCTAATATCTGGGCAATCCGTGGCTAGCTGAATACTGCCCTCTGATTGGTCGCATTTTGAATCTAGCACAACTAATTTAAAAAAAATCAAAAAAATGTAAAACTTTCGCACATCCTCATCTTATGTTAATTAGTTTCTAGGAAAAATATAAAACTTGGGTATCGCAAATGTTTTAGAAAATTTTTCTCAAGAATGACCTACGATGTCCAAAGTTATATGGCTTTTAGGTCAAATGAGCTAGGTCATGACCTGAACCATGGCATAGTTTGTCGAACTGAGCCCATATCACGCACACGCGTGTGTATTCATATGGGAAGCAATGTTGTTGTTGGGGGATTTTGTGGTCTTTTTATAAAAAATCCATTTTTTAATTACCGAGCGCGAAAAGCGGGGTTTTTTGTGAAGCACCTACCAAGAAACCATTCCAAAATTGCACCACCTAAATTTTCAAGAATGCTAGACCATATTGTATGTACAAATCACCAACTTCTTGCACCTCAAAATATTTCTAGGCACCTCTCACCAAAAAGACAAATTGCTGCCGATTCAGCTGGGAGCGGACAAAATTTGAACTACAGCTGCATGATTGTTTGCCCTTAATTTTTTGAAAAAAATATTTTTAGGTTCACAACTATATATTTTATCATAGATCTACAAAGATTTTTAAAAAATTATGCATCTAGGTTAGAAAGTTCATGCCCGCTGTTTTGGCCGCGTTTTGAATCGAGCACAACTAATTCAAAAAAAATCAAAAAATGTAAATCCTTCGCACTACATCATCTTATGTTACTTAGTTTCTAGGAAAAATATAAAACTTGGCGTATTGCAAATGTTTTAGAAAAACCTTCTCATAGATGACCTACAATGTCCAAAGTTATATGGCTTTCAGGTCAAATGAGCTAGGTCATGACCTAAACCATGGCATAGTTTGTCGAACTGAGCCCATATCGCGCACACGCGTGTGTATTCATATGGGAAGCAATGTTGTTGTTGGGGGATTTTGTGGTCTTTTTATAAAAAATCCATTTTTTAATTACCGAGCGCGAAAAGCGGGGTTTTTTGTGAAGCACCTACCAAGAAACCATTCCAAAATTGCACCACCTAAATTTTCAAGAATGCTAGACCATATTGTATGTACAAATCACCAACTTCTTGCACCTCAAAATATTTCTAGGCACCTCTCACCAAAAAGACAAATTGCTGCCGATTCAGTTGGGAGCGGACAAAATTTGAACTACAGCTGCATGATTGTTTGCCCTTAATTTTTTGAAAAAAATATTTTTAGGTTCACAACTATATATTTTATCATAGATCTACAAAGAGTTTTAAAAAATTATGCATCTAGATTAGAAAGTTCATGCCCGCTGTTTTGGCCGCATTTTGAATCGAGCACAACTAATTCAAAAAAAATCAAAAAAATGTAAATCCTTCGCACTACATTATCTTATGTTACTTAGTTTCTAGGAAAAATATAAAACTTGGCGTATTGCAAATGTTTTAGAAAAACCTTCTCATAGATGACCTACGATGTCCAAAGTTATATGGCTTTCAGGTCAAATAAGCTAGGTCATGACCTAGACCATGGCATAGTTTGTCGAACTGAGCCCATATCGCGCACACGCGTGTGTATTCATATGGGAAGCAATGTTGTTGTTGGGGGATTTTGTGGTCTTTTTATAAAAAAACCCATTTTTTAATTACCGAGCGCGAAAAGCGGGGTTTTTTGTGAAGCACCTACCAAGAAACCATTCCAAAATTGCACCACCTAAATTTTCAAGAATGCTAGACCATATTGTATGTACAAATCACCAACTTCTTGCACCTCAAAATATTTCTAGGCACCTCTCACCAAAAAGACAAATTGCTGCCGATTCAGCTGGGAGCGGACAAAATTTGAACTACAGCTGCATAACCGTATCTGTGCTCCATAACCGTATTGTTCACTCAGGGATATTGTTCACTCAGGGAGGCATTGTCCAACCAAACATCTTCCCATAACCGTATCTGTGCTCCATTCTTAATAGAAAAAGTACCATGGCGGAAGAAGATATTTTTTGTCGCCATGAAACCAGCCCAGAAGTGAGAATCCCCAGGTTTCCAAACCACTTGGGATAGCGTCTTCGAGCCAATATACTTTCTCCGAATAATAGTTTGCCAAATCCCATCCTCGGTAAGAAGCTTAAAAAGCCATTTATCTAGCAGAGCTGAATTCTTGACCTCGAGGTCATGAACTCCAAGTCCGCCTTGATCTTTGGGACTACAAACTATACTCCATTTCACCAATCGATATTTTTTTTTCTCGCTATCCCCTTGCCAAAAGAATCTGGATCGATAATAATCGAGTTTATGCAGAATTCCTTTCGGCAGAAGAAAGAATGATAACATATACATTACCATATTTGTTAATGAGTACCAATCTTCCTCCTAGGGACAACAATTTGCCTTTCCAATTACTAAGGCGTTTCTGTAATCTTTCTTCCACAATCTTCCATTCAGCAATTCTAAGTCTCCGATAGTGAATCGGAATACCCAAATATCGAATAGGAAATTGGCCTTGCCCACAACCAAACAACTCTGTATATAGAGTCATATCATCTTGGGCATCGCCGAAACAGAACAATTCACTTTTATGGAAGTTAATTTTCAATCCCGACAGCTGCTCAAAAGCTGCTAAAATTAATTTTAGATTACGAGCCTTTTCGAGATCATGATCCATAAAAAGAATTGTGTCGTCGGCATATTGAAGGATAGATAAACCCCCATCGACCAGATGTGGAATCACACCCTCAATTTGACCATCAGACTTAGCACGCTCAATGAGTATTGCCAACATATCTGCTACAATGTTGAATAACATCGGTGATAACGGATCTCCTTGGCGTAACCCTTTTCATGTCTGAAAATAGTGGCCGGTGTCATCATTAACCCGAATTGCCACGCTACCTCACTAGTAGAAAACCTCTCATCCATCTAAGCCATAAATACCGGTTCCCTTACGAACCGGTACTAAAGGGTGTATTAGTACCGGTTGCATTGCTCAGACCTTTAGTACCGGTTCGTAAGGACCTTTAATACCGGTTCGTGACACGAACCGGTACTAAAGGGTTTGCGTCAGCTGAAAAACCTTTAGTACCGGTTCGTGACACGAACCGGTACTAAAGGGTAGACCTTTAGTACCGGTTCATGTCACGAACCGGTACTAAAGGTTTTTCTGCTCCCCCTCCACCCCCATGGATTTTTTGACTGTAAAATAGAAAAGAAAATGATAGAAAATTCAAAAAATAAAATGTTTTCACATTCTTCTATGTTATGCAACCTACTATTAGGAAAAATTAAGAAATTCGAATTTTCACTTTTTTTGCAAAAAAGTTTTGAAAAATGGTAAAACCGCAATAACTTTTGCATACGACGTCGAAAAAATACGTATAATATATCAAAAAAATCCTGGGAAAAAGGCGGGGAAGACATGGGCGCGGCCGTCGGAGGAGAAGGCGGCGAGGTCCTGGGCGGCGTGGTGCAGCCATGGCGTAGTCCTGCGTGGTCCTGTGCGGCAATGGCGAGGTCCTGGGCGTGGGAGGAGAGAGATAGGGAGGACAGGAGAAGATAAGGCCTGGTGTGGTGCGGCCGTGGCCTTTTTTTCTTTTTTTTCCCATGCCATGTCATCGATCCATGGACTAACCCTGCTAACCAATCAGAATTCGCCTAATATCTGGGCAATCCGTGGCTAGCTGAATACTGCCCTCTGATTGGTCGCATTTTGAATCTAGCACAACTAATTTAAAAAAAATCAAAAAAATGTAAAACTTTCGCACATCCTCATCTTATGTTAATTAGTTTCTAGGAAAAATATAAAACTTGGGTATCGCAAATGTTTTAGAAAATTTTTCTCAAGAATGACCTACGATGTCCAAAGTTATATGGCTTTTAGGTCAAATGAGCTAGGTCATGACCTGAACCATGGCATAGTTTGTCGAACTGAGCCCATATCACGCACACGCGTGTGTATTCATATGGGAAGCAATGTTGTTGTTGGGGGATTTTGTGGTCTTTTTATAAAAAATCCATTTTTTAATTACCGAGCGCGAAAAGCGGGGTTTTTTGTGAAGCACCTACCAAGAAACCATTCCAAAATTGCACCACCTAAATTTTCAAGAATGCTAGACCATATTGTATGTACAAATCACCAACTTCTTGCACCTCAAAATATTTCTAGGCACCTCTCACCAAAAAGACAAATTGCTGCCGATTCAGCTGGGAGCGGACAAAATTTGAACTACAGCTGCATGATTGTTTGCCCTTAATTTTTTGAAAAAAATATTTTTAGGTTCACAACTATATATTTTATCATAGATCTACAAAGATTTTTAAAAAATTATGCATCTAGGTTAGAAAGTTCATGCCCGCTGTTTTGGCCGCGTTTTGAATCGAGCACAACTAATTCAAAAAAAATCAAAAAAATGTAAATCCTTCGCACTACATCATCTTATGTTACTTAGTTTCTAGGAAAAATATAAAACTTGGCGTATTGCAAATGTTTTAGAAAAACCTTCTCATAGATGACCTACAATGTCCAAAGTTATATGGCTTTCAGGTCAAATGAGCTAGGTCATGACCTAAACCATGGCATAGTTTGTCGAACTGAGCCCATATCGCGCACACGCGTGTGTATTCATATGGGAAGCAATGTTGTTGTTGGGGGATTTTGTGGTCTTTTTATAAAAAATCCATTTTTTAATTACCGAGCGCGAAAAGCGGGGTTTTTTGTGAAGCACCTACCAAGAAACCATTCCAAAATTGCACCACCTAAATTTTCAAGAATGCTAGACCATATTGTATGTACAAATCACCAACTTCTTGCACCTCAAAATATTTCTAGGCACCTCTCACCAAAAAGACAAATTGCTGCCGATTCAGCTGGGAGCGGACAAAATTTGAACTACAGCTGCATGATTGTTTGCCCTTAATTTTTTGAAAAAAATATTTTTAGGTTCACAACTATATATTTTATCATAGATCTACAAAGAGTTTTAAAAAATTATGCATCTAGATTAGAAAGTTCATGCCCGCTGTTTTGGCCGCATTTTGAATCGAGCACAACTAATTCAAAAAAAATCAAAAAAATGTAAATCCTTCGCACTACATTATCTTATGTTACTTAGTTTCTAGGAAAAATATAAAACTTGGCGTATTGCAAATGTTTTAGAAAAACCTTCTCATAGATGACCTACGATGTCCAAAGTTATATGGCTCTCTCCCTATCGCCCCCGCGTCGCTCCTCCTGGAGCGGCTCGGGCGGAGCCCCAAACCAACACCGCCTAACCGCCCCCTCCCCCTGGTTCCTCCCCCGCCGCCTGGTGGATGCCGGAGCAAAGCCCGTGCGGTGGCCGGTGGCGGCGGGTCTTCCGGCAGCGGTGCAAGTCAATCAGCGTCGGTGCGGGCGTTGTCGCGGGGTTCCGGCAAGCGGCGTCGGTGCGGGCGAGGCCGGCCGCGGCAGCGGCGTGCGTGAGGCGGCCGCGCTCACGTTGGCGGCGGTGCGGTTGGGCGCGGGCGGCGACCCGGGCTCCGGTGGCGTTGGCCGGCGATTGAAGGATCTTTTCGGCGTGGACGGCGTCGGCGCCGTGCGGCGGCCTCGCAAGCGGGCGTCGGTGGTGGAGGTGAGAAGGGACGCGGCGGCTCGGCCCGATGGAGGTCGGCTACGGCGATCTGTGTGCGTGCCCCGCCACGCGGGCCCGATTGGGCCGGATCTGGGCATCCCGGCCGCGGCCTTTCCGTGGTGGCGCGATGCTCTGCTCCGGCTGCTTCCGTCATGGTGGAGCGGATGGCCAAGCGGTCCTTGCTCCAGATCGAGGCTGGCGGCTGAGGCTGTTGCAGGCTGGCTGACGGCTGGAAGTAGGTGCGGTGTTCATAGGCTCCTGGTTGCCGGCGGGGGTGCTGGTCATGAAGGCGTCCTTTTGATGGTGCTCCGGCGAGGTATGTGGAGCGGTTGGGTGTGACTGAGGTGTGTCGGGAACTCAGGTTCCGGCGAGATGCGCGATTCTCCGGATGAAAATCTTGCTCGACTTCCGTCGGTGCTGGTGACGACGTCACTGTTGGGTGTCGTTCGCCTTGTTGAAGGCGTCACTGTGCACCTCTCCCACTATTGGTTCTTGTCTTTGGGTGAAAACCTAAATTCGCTTGTCGGATTGGCGATGGCGGCATCCTCGATGTCGCGACTTCGTTGGAAGCATCGTTTTGGAGACTTAGTACTGATGGGAGCACCTGGACTGCGGTCAAGCGGTTGGCCGGGCACTATCAATGGCGGACGTTCTTGGAGTCTGTGGTGATCGTGGGGTTGCCTCGTGGTGGCGATAGCAAAAGCACTCTCGACATGCAGACGGCGTCAGACGAGTCCTGTTTTCCGCCCTCTCAAGACCGGAGCGGCACATGCCGCCTCCCTTCGGTTATGTCTTCTCTCTCTGGTGTTGTTGAAGCCGACGAACAAGCTCGTGGCAATGTGATCGATGCGACATGATTGGAGTGACCTTGGTGCTGTTGCAATAAAGTCGAATTCGTCCCATCGTAAGCACGATGGATGATGTTCGGTGACGCTGCTTGCCCCGGTGCTGTGCTTTTCTGTTTGTTTCGCTCCTAGCCTTCCTGGCGTCCTTTATGTCTAGCGGTGCTTTTGTTGATGTAAAGGTTTTCGCTCGGTTTTCCTTAAATAAACTGAGCAGTTTTTGGTCTCTGTACCTTTTTCTTCTAATGCAATGAACACAGCAGCTCTCCTGCTGTTATTCAAAAAAAAAAAAAAAAGTTATATGGCTTTCAGGTCAAATAAGCTAGGTCATGACCTAGACCATGGCATAGTTTGTCGAACTGAGCCCATATCGCGCACACGCGTGTGTATTCATATGGGAAGCAATGTTGTTGTTGGGGGATTTTGTGGTCTTTTTATAAAAAAACCCATTTTTTAATTACCGAGCGCGAAAAGCGGGGTTTTTTGTGAAGCACCTACCAAGAAACCATTCCAAAATTGCACCACCTAAATTTTCAAGAATGCTAGACCATATTGTATGTACAAATCACCAACTTCTTGCACCTCAAAATATTTCTAGGCACCTCTCACCAAAAAGACAAATTGCTGCCGATTCAGCTGGGAGCGGACAAAATTTGAACTACAGCTGCATAACCGTATCTGTGCTCCATAACCGTATTGTTCACTCAGGGATATTGTTCACTCAGGGAGGCATTGTCCAACCAAACATCTTCCCATAACCGTATCTGTGCTCCATTCTTAATAGAAAAAGTACCATGGCGGAAGAAGATATTTTTTGTCGCCATGAAACCAGCCCAGAAGTGAGAATCCCCAGGTTTCCAAACCACTTGGGATAGCGTCTTCGAGCCAATATACTTTCTCCGAATAATAGTTTGCCAAATCCCATCCTCGGTAAGAAGCTTAAAAAGCCATTTATCTAGCAGAGCTGAATTCTTGACCTCGAGGTCATGAACTCCAAGTCCGCCTTGATCTTTGGGACTACAAACTATACTCCATTTCACCAATCGATATTTTTTTTCTCGCTATCCCCTTGCCAAAAGAATCTGGATCGATAATAATCGAGTTTATGCAGAATTCCTTTCGGCAGAAGAAAGAATGATAACATATACATTACCATATTTGTTAATGAGTACCAATCTTCCTCCTAGGGACAACAATTTGCCTTTCCAATTACTAAGGCGTTTCTGTAATCTTTCTTCCACAATCTTCCATTCAGCAATTCTAAGTCTCCGATAGTGAATCGGAATACCCAAATATCGAATAGGAAATTGGCCTTGCCCACAACCAAACAACTCTGTATATAGAGTCATATCATCTTGGGCATCGCCGAAACAGAACAATTCACTTTTATGGAAGTTAATTTTCAATCCCGACAGCTGCTCAAAAGCTGCTAAAATTAATTTTAGATTACGAGCCTTTTCGAGATCATGATCCATAAAAAGAATTGTGTCGTCGGCATATTGAAGGATAGATAAACCCCCATCGACCAGATGTGGAATCACACCCTCAATTTGACCATCAGACTTAGCACGCTCAATGAGTATTGCCAACATATCTGCTACAATGTTGAATAACATCGGTGATAACGGATCTCCTTGGCGTAACCCTTTTCATGTCTGAAAATAGTGGCCGGTGTCATCATTAACCCGAATTGCCACGCTACCTCACTAGTAGAAAACCTCTCATCCATCTAAGCCATAAATACCGGTTCCCTTACGAACCGGTACTAAAGGGTGTATTAGTACCGGTTGCATTGCTCAGACCTTTAGTACCGGTTCGTAAGGACCTTTAATACCGGTTCGTGACACGAACCGGTACTAAAGGGTTTGCGTCAGCTGAAAAACCTTTAGTACCGGTTCGTGACACGAACCGGTACTAAAGGTAGACCTTTAGTACCGGTTCATGTCACGAACCGGTACTAAAGGTTTTTCGCTCCCACGCAGCTCCACCCAGTGGATCGCCTTTTTTGACACTGTAAAATAGAAAAGAAAATGATAGAAAATTCAAAAAATAAAATGTTTTCACATTCTTCTATGTTATGCAACCTACTATTAGGAAAAATTAAGAAATTCGAATTTTCACTTTTTTTGCAAAAAAGTTTTGAAAAATGGTAAAACCGCAATAACTTTTGCATACGACGTCGAAAAAATACGTATAATATATCAAAAAAATCCTGGGAAAAAGGCGGGGAAGACATGGGCGCGGCCGTCGGAGGAGAAGGCGGCGAGGTCCTGGGCGGCGTGGTGCAGCCATGGCGTAGTCCTGCGTGGTCCTGTGCGGCAATGGCGAGGTCCTGGGCGTGGGAGGAGAGAGATAGGGAGGACAGGAGAAGATAAGGCCTGGTGTGGTGCGGCCGTGGCCTTTTTTTCTTTTTTTTCCCATGCCATGTCATCGATCCATGGACTAACCCTGCTAACCAATCAGAATTCGCCTAATATCTGGGCAATCCGTGGCTAGCTGAATACTGCCCTCTGATTGGTCGCATTTTGAATCTAGCACAACTAATTTAAAAAAAATCAAAAAAATGTAAAACTTTCGCACATCCTCATCTTATGTTAATTAGTTTCTAGGAAAAATATAAAACTTGGGTATCGCAAATGTTTTAGAAAATTTTTCTCAAGAATGACCTACGATGTCCAAAGTTATATGGCTTTTAGGTCAAATGAGCTAGGTCATGACCTGAACCATGGCATAGTTTGTCGAACTGAGCCCATATCACGCACACGCGTGTGTATTCATATGGGAAGCAATGTTGTTGTTGGGGGATTTTGTGGTCTTTTTATAAAAAATCCATTTTTTAATTACCGAGCGCGAAAAGCGGGGTTTTTTGTGAAGCACCTACCAAGAAACCATTCCAAAATTGCACCACCTAAATTTTCAAGAATGCTAGACCATATTGTATGTACAAATCACCAACTTCTTGCACCTCAAAATATTTCTAGGCACCTCTCACCAAAAAGACAAATTGCTGCCGATTCAGCTGGGAGCGGACAAAATTTGAACTACAGCTGCATGATTGTTTGCCCTTAATTTTTTGAAAAAAATATTTTTAGGTTCACAACTATATATTTTATCATAGATCTACAAAGATTTTTAAAAAATTATGCATCTAGGTTAGAAAGTTCATGCCCGCTGTTTTGGCCGCGTTTTGAATCGAGCACAACTAATTCAAAAAAAATCAAAAAAATGTAAATCCTTCGCACTACATCATCTTATGTTACTTAGTTTCTAGGAAAAATATAAAACTTGGCGTATTGCAAATGTTTTAGAAAAACCTTCTCATAGATGACCTACAATGTCCAAAGTTATATGGCTTTCAGGTCAAATGAGCTAGGTCATGACCTAAACCATGGCATAGTTTGTCGAACTGAGCCCATATCGCGCACACGCGTGTGTATTCATATGGGAAGCAATGTTGTTGTTGGGGGATTTTGTGGTCTTTTTATAAAAAATCCATTTTTTAATTACCGAGCGCGAAAAGCGGGGTTTTTTGTGAAGCACCTACCAAGAAACCATTCCAAAATTGCACCACCTAAATTTTCAAGAATGCTAGACCATATTGTATGTACAAATCACCAACTTCTTGCACCTCAAAATATTTCTAGGCACCTCTCACCAAAAAGACAAATTGCTGCCGATTCAGCTGGGAGCGGACAAAATTTGAACTACAGCTGCATGATTGTTTGCCCTTAATTTTTTGAAAAAAATATTTTTAGGTTCACAACTATATATTTTATCATAGATCTACAAAGAGTTTTAAAAAATTATGCATCTAGATTAGAAAGTTCATGCCCGCTGTTTTGGCCGCATTTTGAATCGAGCACAACTAATTCAAAAAAAATCAAAAAAATGTAAATCCTTCGCACTACATTATCTTATGTTACTTAGTTTCTAGGAAAAATATAAAACTTGGCGTATTGCAAATGTTTTAGAAAAACCTTCTCATAGATGACCTACGATGTCCAAAGTTATATGGCTTTCAGGTCAAATAAGCTAGGTCATGACCTAGACCATGGCATAGTTTGTCGAACTGAGCCCATATCGCGCACACGCGTGTGTATTCATATGGGAAGCAATGTTGTTGTTGGGGGATTTTGTGGTCTTTTTATAAAAAAACCCATTTTTTAATTACCGAGCGCGAAAAGCGGGGTTTTTTGTGAAGCACCTACCAAGAAACCATTCCAAAATTGCACCACCTAAATTTTCAAGAATGCTAGACCATATTGTATGTACAAATCACCAACTTCTTGCACCTCAAAATATTTCTAGGCACCTCTCACCAAAAAGACAAATTGCTGCCGATTCAGCTGGGAGCGGACAAAATTTGAACTACAGCTGCATAACCGTATCTGTGCTCCATAACCGTATTGTTCACTCAGGGATATTGTTCACTCAGGGAGGCATTGTCCAACCAAACATCTTCCCATAACCGTATCTGTGCTCCATTCTTAATAGAAAAAGTACCATGGCGGAAGAAGATATTTTTTGTCGCCATGAAACCAGCCCAGAAGTGAGAATCCCCAGGTTTCCAAACCACTTGGGATAGCGTCTTCGAGCCAATATACTTTCTCCGAATAATAGTTTGCCAAATCCCATCCTCGGTAAGAAGCTTAAAAAGCCATTTATCTAGCAGAGCTGAATTCTTGACCTCGAGGTCATGAACTCCAAGTCCGCCTTGATCTTTGGGACTACAAACTATACTCCATTTCACCAATCGATATTTTTTTTTCTCGCTATCCCCTTGCCAAAAGAATCTGGATCGATAATAATCGAGTTTATGCAGAATTCCTTTCGGCAGAAGAAAGAATGATAACATATACATTACCATATTTGTTAATGAGTACCAATCTTCCTCCTAGGGACAACAATTTGCCTTTCCAATTACTAAGGCGTTTCTGTAATCTTTCTTCCACAATCTTCCATTCAGCAATTCTAAGTCTCCGATAGTGAATCGGAATACCCAAATATCGAATAGGAAATTGGCCTTGCCCACAACCAAACAACTCTGTATATAGAGTCATATCATCTTGGGCATCGCCGAAACAGAACAATTCACTTTTATGGAAGTTAATTTTCAATCCCGACAGCTGCTCAAAAGCTGCTAAAATTAATTTTAGATTACGAGCCTTTTCGAGATCATGATCCATAAAAAGAATTGTGTCGTCGGCATATTGAAGGATAGATAAACCCCCATCGACCAGATGTGGAATCACACCCTCAATTTGACCATCAGACTTAGCACGCTCAATGAGTATTGCCAACATATCTGCTACAATGTTGAATAACATCGGTGATAACGGATCTCCTTGGCGTAACCCTTTTCATGTCTGAAAATAGTGGCCGGTGTCATCATTAACCCGAATTGCCACGCTACCTCACTAGTAGAAAACCTCTCATCCATCTAAGCCATAAATACCGGTTCCCTTACGAACCGGTACTAAAGGGTGTATTAGTACCGGTTGCACTGCTCAGACCTTTAGTACCGGTTCGTAAGGACCTTTAATACCGGTTCGTGACACGAACCGGTACTAAAGGGTTTGCGTCAGCTGAAAAACCTTTAGTACCGGTTCGTGACACGAACCGGTACTAAAAAACCTAACCGGTTCATGTCACGAACGGTACTAAAGGTTTCTGCTCCCCACGCACTCCAAGTGGATCGCCTTTTTTGACACTGTAAAATAGAAAAGAAAATGATAGAAAATTCAAAAAATAAAATGTTTTCACATTCTTCTATGTTATGCAACCTACTATTAGGAAAAATTAAGAAATTCGAATTTTCACTTTTTTTGCAAAAAAGTTTTGAAAAATGGTAAAACCGCAATAACTTTTGCATACGACGTCGAAAAAATACGTATAATATATCAAAAAAATCCTGGGAAAAAGGCGGGGAAGACATGGGCGCGGCCGTCGGAGGAGAAGGCGGCGAGGTCCTGGGCGGCGTGGTGCAGCCATGGCGTAGTCCTGCGTGGTCCTGTGCGGCAATGGCGAGGTCCTGGGCGTGGGAGGAGAGAGATAGGGAGGACAGGAGAAGATAAGGCCTGGTGTGGTGCGGCCGTGGCCTTTTTTTCTTTTTTTTCCCATGCCATGTCATCGATCCATGGACTAACCCTGCTAACCAATCAGAATTCGCCTAATATCTGGGCAATCCGTGGCTAGCTGAATACTGCCCTCTGATTGGTCGCATTTTGAATCTAGCACAACTAATTTAAAAAAAATCAAAAAAATGTAAAACTTTCGCACATCCTCATCTTATGTTAATTAGTTTCTAGGAAAAATATAAAACTTGGGTATCGCAAATGTTTTAGAAAATTTTTCTCAAGAATGACCTACGATGTCCAAAGTTATATGGCTTTTAGGTCAAATGAGCTAGGTCATGACCTGAACCATGGCATAGTTTGTCGAACTGAGCCCATATCACGCACACGCGTGTGTATTCATATGGGAAGCAATGTTCACTAGTAGGAAAACCATTATAGGTGGAAATCACCTCTGTGGCGCACCAAACAGGTCATGCGCCACAAAAATATTTCTGTGGCGCACCATCAAACTGCGCCATAAAAATATTTATGTTTCTGTGGCGCATATGCTTACACGTGCGCCACAGAAGATGGAGATTCTGTGGCGCACGGTGAGCAGTGCGCCACAGAAAGTTCGTGGGACCCACCCTGGGTCCACCACTGCACATGGCCGAAGGAAATTCTGTGGCGCATGGTCCAGCGTGCGCCACAGAAAGTTAAGTTTCTGTGGCGCACGTTGGTCCGTGCGCCACAGAATTTCCTGCGGGGACCACCCCCCGGCTCACGCCACCATGATTCTGTGGCGCATTAGCTGATATGCGCCACAGAAGTTGATGTTTCTGTGGCGCATATCAGCTAATGCGCCACAGAAAGTGAATAGTAGATCTCACTTTTGGAGGCAGCTTTCCCCCTCTTTTCTTCCACCCACCACCCTTTCCCTTCTTGTCTTCTCCAACCAGCTCGTGTTCCTCCTCTCTCCCACTCCATTTTGGTCATACTTTTCTCCATTATTGATAGCTCTAAGCCTATTTTGTGGGCATATTTGTGAGGGGAAGCCACACCAACTTGTAGAGGGGTACTAAAAACCACAATTCTCTTTCCCTCCTCCTCCACTTTCCCTCTTGCATGGTCCATTGTTTTGTCTCCACCACCCCATCCTCTTGCTCCACCATGATGTTGGTAGATTTGTGAGAGGTTGAGTACTATTGGATGCATGTTTTGTGTGTATGGATGTTTTGTAGGTGAAGATTATTATCGCGCTCCCGGACGGTTTGCGGTGGCGAGAAGATGATGTTTATATGTGTTGAGCTTTGTGTTGTGGTTGAATGTTTGCTTGCGAAGAAGCTTATTTGTGTTGTTGGTTTGTGCCGGCGTGTGGTGCATGGATGTTTGCCGAAATGTTGATTCATTTCCATTTCGGCAAATTCTTGCACTAGCCATATGTCCCACTTTTAGGATAGGTCATGTCGAAATTTTCCGGCGATCATGCATGCATGTGTGTTTATGCATGGTGTGTGTGGTTCTAATTAACTCTCTTTTGCTCTATATATGTATGATGCAGTCAACCATGGTCGTCCATATGAGGGAAGGACAAGTGGTTAGATACAAGGTGAACGCGAAGGCCGACATGGTTAGGAACAACATGACCCTGATAAGATGTCCGTGTCGAAAATGCGGACTCCGGCAGTGGATCGACCCTGATTCTGGACAACTGGAGGAACACCTGCTCAGGCGCGGTTTCATGCTCGGCTTCAACGAGGAGCCGGCGGCAAATGTTGGTCATGAAGAAGAGGCCGACATCGGGCGAGAAGACGAAGAGTCTCCCGAACATGGTGTTCATCATGAGGAAGGAGAGGCCGATGAAGGAGATGATGATGCCGGAGGAGATGGTGGTGGAGATGCCGAGAGGAAGCAGACGCCGCTAACGTCGGCCCTGCGGGACCCTCATGTTCAAGAGCTTCTCCTGAAGGACACGGGCAACGCCAAACCTGAAGCCAAGCTGGCGCAAATGGAGGTAGACGGGATGACTCCATTGTATCCAGGGTGCCGGCCCGAGGATACACGCTTGAGTGTAACGCTCGAGTGTCTGGAGATGAAGGCGGAACACAAATGGACCGACAGCAGCTTCAACGATAACATGAAATCCTGGCATGCTCGTCTTCCCAAGGACAACACATTGCCGACAAGTATCGACGAGGCCAAGAAAGTAGTTTGCCCACTCGACCTACCGCACGTAAAGTACCACGCATGCATCAATGATTGTGCACTTTTTCGGAATGAGTACAAGGATAGAACCACATGTCCGGTGTGCGGCCAAGGACGGTACAAGAGAGGGAACAAGAAAGTTCCTCTGAAAGTTGTCTGGTACTTTCCTATCACTCCCCGTCTGCAGCGGTATTTCGTAGATCCTAAGGAAGCAAAGCTCATGCAATGGCACGCGGAAAGGGAGAAGCCCGCAGATGATCCGGAGAAGGGCAAGATCCTGACACACCCTGCAGCGCTAGCCAGTGGAATGCGTTGGACATTGAGTTCGCAGATGAGTTCGGGAGCGAACCGAGGAACATTCGTCTGGGCATGAGCACCGACGGACTCAATCCCTTTGGAAACCAGAGTAGCACGCATAGCACCTGGCCCGTGTTTGTATGGCCATACAACCTCCCCCCCTGGCTGTGCACAAAGCAGCGGTACGTACACATGAGTATTCTTATTCAGGGGCCAAAACAACCGGGCGTGGACATGCATCTGTATCTCGGTCTGTTGAAAGAGGAGTTAGCCACGCTGTGGCAGACGCCGGCCCCTACTTGGGACGCGTACAAAAGAGAATATTTCCCTCTCAGAGCCGCATTGCTAACGACAGTGCAGGACTATCCTGGTTACGCATATGTATCGTGCCAGGTGAACCACGGATTCAAGGGATGTGTCAAGTGCATGGATAAGACCCCGCATCTGCAGCTGCCGAAGCCTCCCGGGTCTTGTAAAACTGTGTTCCAAGGGACTCGAATGTGGCTTCGCTTCGATCACCCGTGGAGAAAACGCAAGGATCTGTTCAACGGCGAAGAGGAGCTCGGAAGAGCCCCACGACCGAGGAGCGGCGAAGAAATATCCGAGCTTTTGGAAAATTGGGAAGAGTGCCCCGCGCCGGGAAAGAAGCGACCGCGGGAATCGCCGCTGCTGGGAGTATGGAAAGCGAGGTCTGTTTTCTGGGACCTGCCGTACTGGAAGGTCCTCCACACGCCCCATAGCCTCGATGTCATGCACATCACGAAAAACGTTACCGAGAGCCTACTTGGCACTCTGATGAACATGCCGGAGAGGACCAAGGATGGCCCGAAAGCAAGAACCGACCTGAAATTGCTTGGCCTCAAGAAAGAACTTCAGTACCCCACCGATAGTGATGATGATGATGAACAGACGGAAACGACTCAGGGTCACCACAAAAGGGCTAAGAAGAATGAGGTGGTGGTGCTTAAACCTGCCTGCTTCACTCTGAGCGAGGAGGAGCTCGAGAGGTTTTTCGAGTGCCTCCTAGGTGTAAAAGTTCCACACGGTTACTCGGGGAAGATAAGCAGATATCTGGACGTAGCGAAGAAGAGGTTTAGCGGGATGAAGTCTCACGACTGTCACGTGCTGATGACACAGATACTTCCCGTTGCGATGCGAGGGATAATGGACGACCACGTCCGCGAGACGCTGTTTGGCCTCTGCAACTTCTTCGACGTCATCTCTAGGAAGTCCATCGGCGTTAAGCAGCTCAACAGGCTACAAGAAGAGATCGTCGAGATACTATGCGAGCTCGAGATTTACTTCCCGCCAGCGTTCTTCGACATCATGGTGCATCTGCTTGTCCATGTAGTGGATGACATCATCCACCTCGGGCCGACATTCCTGCACAACATGATGCCATTCGAAAGGTTGAACGGTGTCATCAAAGGATTCGTTCGCAACAGGGCCCGTCCAGATGGAAGCATAGCCAAGGGCTTTCTTACCTACGAGTGCATCTCCTTCTGCCAGAACTACCTAAGCACCGAGAACGAGGATGTCGGTCTGCCCACCAGGAAGCACGTCGGCAGGCTAGCAGGGTTTGGTCACCGCGAGGGCTACCGCGCAATGCATGTCGGCATCGCTGGTCGACACGCCGACTTTGACAGGGCACACCGAGTCGCGCTACAACACATAGAATTGGTCAGCCCTTGGGTGGATAAGCACAAAAGCTTAATCGAGCAGAAGTTCATCGACCTAGGACGGCCGAGGAAAACAGGGGACGTTACGAAAGAGCACAACTCCAACTTCACGGGGTGGTTCAAGAAAAGGCTACTGGAAAGTCCCGCACCGATGCCTTCTACTGAAGAGCAGAAACTCATATTCTCCCTGTCGCAGGGACCCGGGCACAACGTAAGGACCTATCAGTCGTACGACATCAACGGCTATAGATTCTACACCGAGGAAAAGGACAAGAATAGCGAATATCAAAACTCAGGAGTAACTATGCTATCCTACACCGATGACAAGACTGATGTCAAGGAAAGATTCTACGGAAGGATCGAGGAGATTTGGGAACTCGACTACGTTGGAGTGACGATACCGATGTTCCGTGTGAGATGGGCCAAGAGCGTCGAAAAAGATGGACTATATTTCACCACCATGGTTATACCCGATGCCAAATCGAAGACCCCCTCCGCGAAAAATGAGCCGTGGGTGCTCGCTACCCAAGTTGACCAATGCTTCTTCATTACCGACCCGTCAAAGCCCAGCCGTGTGGTCGTGAGGAGGGGCAAGAGGAGCATCATCGGAATGGAAGGAGAAGCCGACAAGCAAGACATCGACAAGAACGGCGATCCGAAGATCGAAGAGGAATTTGACAAGTACTTCGACAAGCCTACTACTTATTCAAAAGTAAGAAGGAAGACCACCCTACCGGCTAAAGGTTGCCCGTACACAAGAAGAAATCTCAAGGTGGCCGGGCTAAAGTATTCAACAACCGCGATGAAGAAGGGCAAGAACATTGTCAAGAAACGCTAGCTAGCCACCGATCGGAACCGAGAAGTGTATATGTGTGTGTGTATGACACACAAACATCCATATATGTGTGTATATGTGTGTGTATGACACAAACATCCATATATGTACTTTTTTGAATTATCTATATTAATTAACTTGCATAATTGAACCTTCATTTCTTGGAATGTATTAAAGGAAATACTTTTAATTGAACCTTCATTTCTTGGAATGTATTAATAAAACACACACTAGCTAATATGATGCAGGGATTTAGAAATATGCCTAAGTGTAAAATTTCTGTGGCGCACCAAAGCCAAGGTGCGCCACAAAATTCAAGATTCTGTGGCGCATGTCGGTTTTGGTGCGCCACAGAAATCTTACACTTAGGCATATTCCAAAATGAGACCACACGAACTATACGGCTAAGTGCCAGAATTCTGTGGCGCACCTACAACATGCGCCACAGAATCTTCAAATTCTGTGGCGCATGTTGTATTAGGTGCGCCACAGAATTCTGGCACTTAGCCATATCTGCCCCGCGCGCCCCCTGTCTTCCCCACACACTTTCTTCCCCAAACCCGTGCCCTAGCCTCCGCCGCCCAACCACCGCCGCGCTCGCCCTCGCCCGCTGCTGCTCCGCCGCGCTCACCTCGCTCGCCGCTCCGCCGCGCTCACCTCGCTCGCTAGCCTAGCCGCCTCGCCTCGCCGCGCTCGCAGGAGGAGGCCCGCCGCCCGCAGGACTAGGAGGAGGAGGCCGCGCCCGCCGCCAACCTCGTCGCCCGCCGCCAACCTCGTCAACGAGCACCGTGGTAAGCTCCCCTTCCCCTTCCTTCCTCTGCTAGCCTCCCCTTTCGGCCCCTTCCTTCCTCTCTGCTAGCCTCCCCTTCCGGCCCCTTCCTTCCTCTCTGCTAGCCTCCCCTTCCCCTTCCTTCAGAATTCAAGTTTGGAGGGATTTGTTTGTTCTGATTGTTACATGATGCCCTTTAACTTACCACATGTTCAGAAGTGTTCACTGATTGTAGATGATTCCCTTTAAAAAATGATCAATTACTTAGTTGCTTCTTACTGTCATTTAATTGAAGTGATGCTTAAATAATCTGGCAATGTTTGAATCTCCTATATAAGAATTTCAGTCAGAGAATTTCAATTGATGTAGTAAACTATATTGGCCAGAGAAGAATTTCAATCAAATTCATCCATAGAATTTCAGTCAGAGAAGAAATAAAATGAGCTTGCTTGCAAGCAAGCAGTAGTGGCTTAGTGTTTATCATTTCAATCAAATTCATCCATAGAATTTCAGTCAGAGAACAAATGATCATTTTTGGTATATTATTGCAAGCAGTAAATGTGTATAGCAGTAGTAGTCTTATGCTTGTATTTTGGATGCTTACTGGTTAATTATATTGGCAGCAAACCATCCAGAGAGATTTATTTGTCAATTGATGTAGATAAATATCAGGGTGAAATTTCTGAATAAACTTTGCATTTTTTGAGAAACAATGATACATGATATGCTACAGTAGGTTTTTCTCTTACTTGGCTGCAACTTTGCAATTTTTTCTCATATGATACATGATATGCTACAGTTCTGAAGCTGTTCATTATGCTATGTGAATTGAGCAACTTAAGGATGTGTGCTGAGATGATATTTAAAAATAATTCTTTCAAGCATGATCCAAAGAACTGTTGGTTTATCTGATATGCTACAGTACACACACTAACCAGTGCCTTTGCTTATTTTGGATACTGTTGGTTTAGTATCACTCCTATCTAGTTCTTGAAGCAAGCAGGCAGTAGTGGCAGTAGTGGCATGCAGTAGCAGGCAGTAGTGGCATTAGTGGCAATATTGGTTTATCAATGCTATTCATTTATCTGTTATATATATATATTGATTCTCTACAGAAGTGGCAGTAGCTAGCTTGTTTTATTTTTGTTTGAGTGTTAATTAGTGAATAGGCACTGCATCATAAAAAATGATAACAGCTGCTAGCAAAAGATGTTCTGTTTGGTGTTAATTTTTTATACTGCCTTGGTTCTTCATTCAAGAAGGCAGTAGTGGCAGTAGTGCTAAATTCTGTCAATTGGTATACTGGTTATATACTGGCTAGCAAAAGTTTGTTGCTTCATTTGGTATATTATTGTCAGGTTGAAATTTAGCAACCAAGCAAGTCAAGCAAGTTGCTTGGCTGTCCATGCTTGGCTGTCCATGCTTGGCTGTATAGCTGTCCATGCTTGGCTGTTGCTGTTGCTTGGCTGCAGCCAAGCAAGTCATTTTATATCTATTGTATTGTTGCTGGTTGTGTATTGCTGCTGGTGCACATTGTGTATTGGCTATTGTTGCTGTCAAATGAATTAATGCATACTGTTGGTGCTCTATATATGTGGTGGTGTTGTATGCTGTTGGTAAGTACTTCTGTTGCTTGCTGGTATGTGGTGCTGCTGATGATATGGACTTGCAGGTGGTATGCATGGTGGTATCCATGTTGTGTTGCTGGCTATTTTTATATCTATTGTATCCAGGGGAGTAGGAGGCTGTGTATATGCATGGTAATAAAAATATTGTGTTGTGTACTGCTGATGGACCTGATGGGTATTGTGATGTGTATATGTTGTGGGTACTGTGCTGTGTATTTGTGGTGTTTATATGTTGCAGGGACTTCAGATGAGCTGCCCATTTCTCCCGAAACGTTGATTCACTTCCGTTTCGGTTGAGAAATGGGGCTCCTATGTCCAAAAATTAGCAAAGGTCATGCCGAATTTTCCGGCCGACAATTGTACTAATAGATTTCATCCTCTTCTTTATAGAAATTGCAAATATGTCGGCCGACGACAACGTGGCCGGCACTTCTAAGCCCGCCATGACTCTCGAAGAGGAAGCCAGAGCGGCGAACGTCGAGTTCTGGGAATTCGGCCCCTCCCAGCGACAAGAGGAGGAGGAGGTGGACTTGGCGGCGGAGGAAGTCGGAGCTGACCGTCAGATGACTGAAGCCGGGGAGGAGGAGGAGTATAAACCCACCACCGACGGCGGCGACCACACGGGGGCTGACGGCGTCGGGGAGGCTGACGGCGTCGAGGAGGCTGACGGCAGCGGCAACCCGGCTGCTAAGAAGAAGAAGAAGCCGCGGAAGGATCGGAAGCCGACGGTGCTCGCCAACACCACCAGCGAGATCACATTGGTCTCCGAAAGTGGGCAACCACAGGAGCCGGAGGCTGTTGCCGCTGGGTACGGCATGCAACTCGGGTGCATTGTCCGGGAAAGCATGTCGATCAACACGGTGAAAATCCGAGGTGAAGGCAATGAGCATTTGGTCGAGCTCTGCCTTCAGAAGCTTCACCGACGGTACAAGTTCCCGGCGCCATACAATAACTTGGAAAGATCCAACCCGGTGAATAAATTGGCCATCACGAAGATGAGCAACGCTCTGAGCAGCTGGAAAAGCCGGGTGAAGGCCAAGATCGACAAAGGTGAAAGCTTTGAGAGTATTAAGAAGGGTGAGCCGATGCTCGATGAAGCAGAGTTCCAGATATTCAAGGAGCGGCTGGATAGCGACGATGCGAAAGCATGGACGGAGTGGGGTAGACAAATGCATGAGCTCAACTTAGGAGCACATCACCTTGGAAGCGGCGGTTATAGAGGAAAGATTCCCATTTGGGAAAAGGAGGACGAAGAACTTGCACGTGCTGGGAAACCGAACCCATGGTTGAAAATTACGGACCTGCAGGTGAGGTACTTTGTCCGGGCCCGCTACACTCTGGACAGGAAGACAATGGAATTCGTTACCGAGCATGACGACGTGAGGAAGTTCGAGGAAAAGCTGGTAAGGGAATTTACCTTTGCTGCACATATTACATATATGACGTGAATGCAATGCCCTAAATGTGTTCACCCTATCCTTGTCTGCAGAACGAGCAGTTGGCGAAGGCCGATCTCCCCGAGGCCGAATCGTCGTCCCAGGGCTCGACGGAGCCGTGGGACACGCCTTTCAACAGGGCGTTGAATATCCTCAAGGAGAGGCCAGTATCCAAGCCGCCGACGTCGGCTGGACGTGTCTGCGGCTTTGGTACAAGCATGAAGTTTCGCGAGTACTACAAAGAGGAAAACAGCAAGAAGAGAAGGAGGAGCGCGATGTCAGAAGAGGATAAAGCCGAGGTGGAAGAGCTGAGGAAGAAGGTCTCCATGCTCGAGGAAAAACAGGCAAACTCGATGGACAAAGATGAGGTGGACAAGCTTTTCGAGAAGAAGCTCCGCGATTTCCTGCCCCCTCAGGTCATCGAGGGGATAGCTGCGTGGAATGCGGCCGGTCAGGTGGGGTCGATAAAAGTGCCTAGCGCCGGGGCCAGCAACTCGATCTTCAACGCGTCGCCATCTCCGGATCTGGTTACCCCGCCGCCCACCATCGCCGCGGGGCAGCCGATGGAGTTGGATGAACCGGTGCCCCCCGCTGATCCTGCCGAGGCTACCAAGGCGCAGCCGGCGGCGGCGGTGCTTCATAATGCACCCGAGCCCCCGAAGATTGATAGGCCGGCCGCCACTGTCTCCACATTAGCACAGCTCAACGCCATCACCAAGGTACTTAACTAATTAGTTATTCCATGCCATCTCCTTCATGCGTTTTGATACCCGGCTATCTAATTAATGATGCCCAACATTACTCAGGACACTCCTTGCGTGCTCCTTCACTGCGCGCCCGGCGGCGAGTTGAAGGATGTTGCCACGGGAATGATCATACAACCGAAGAGCACCACGTTGCACACCGTGGCTATGGACGCCAACGTCCTGAAGGTCACTTTGGGTCGGGTGTTGCCGGGGTGCGAAGACATGGACCCCCCAATACAGCCCGAGGGAGCCGACGAGCACCTGACGCTTGAGAACTGCCATGGCTATACCATGGTATGGCCAAAGACCCAGATCCGTCTTGGGGGTCGCTCCACCGGCGCCTCCTCGATCATCCGGCAGCCGATCGTCCGGCCGCCTCCTCGGAGGGCAGCTCCTCCCGTCGTCACCGCCACAACAAGCCGCCACAAGAAACTGCTGGGAGAGTCTCTGCCTCAACCGCCACCGGCGGAGCCTAAAGGCAAGGCCGCTGCACCGCTATCGCCCATCCCATCACCCAATGAAGATGACATCGATGATGATGGGCCGGTAGACGTCGATGCCTACCTCAACACCGGCGCCGACATAGATGATTTGTACATGGCGGGCGCGGATGAAGAAGCATACCGCGTTCGCGACGAACCAGCTGGCCCACCCAAGGCAACCAAACAGCGCCTGGTGTTCCGCGGCTTCTCTCAAGAGACGCCTCCGGCAGCCGATACACAAGAGCCAACCGCCGCAAACATCTTCAGCCCCAATACGCTGATCAACAAGGTCAACGAGCAGTTTGAAGCGTCGGGGCCCGTTGCTCCGAAGAAGCCCCGTAAAAGACCTAGTAAGAACAAGGAGAAGTCTGCGAGCCAGCCACCTCCGACGATCCGTCATCGGGACTCCATGGTACCTCCCAGCAAGGATGGCTTGACCAGAATGCATGAAGCTGGCAAACCAATACTGGGTCCGGAGCTGCTACACCTTGCTTCCGGAGCTATGCTGCCTCTGCAGGACAGTATCCTGGTCCTAGAGAGTATCCTTCTTAAGGACAAAGATCCAAATTACCCGGTCTTCACGGTCAGGGTGCCAAGAGATGTGGGCTTCGTCACTGATGTCCCCGCGGATATATTCTTTATAGCGTACGAGGACATCTTCAAGCTATTCCACGCGAGAAGGCTGGACTATAACTTGGTCCGCCTATTCGCGCTCAATCTGGCGATGAAGATCAAGAGAGAGAGTATCCCGGACGTCGCGATAGCGGATCCTTACTACATGCGTGAAAGCCAGTTGAACTTATCAGCGGTGCGGGTACGGGCTTCGTTGTACCTACAGAAGTGCTTCTTGGACAACAAGAGGAAGGACAACATCCTCTTGGCTTACTTTCCCGAGTAAGTACACATCCGCTAGCCCTGTAATAAATTTCTTTTCCATTGCTCATTTCCAACCTCGATCCAAATTTGTGTTGCGCAGAGACACGCACTGCGTACTCATCTCCATTGCCCCGAAGTTTTCTCTTGCCACCTATTTCGACTCGGGGAGTGCGAAAAAGAAGAACTACGCCAGAATAAGGGGTGTGCTAGATGATGCTCTCGAGGGCTACTTCAAAAAGGGAGGCGCCTTCAAAGAAAAGGCGGAATGTTTCAGGGATGATGGTAAACACAAGTTCAAGCACTTGTTCGAGTTCCCCTGTGTCAAGCAGCCGGAAAACAGCACTCTGGACGCCTTCTATGTCATGCATCACCTAAAAGGGTTTGTCCGGGATAGCCAGAACTTGCGTTTACCATCTGCTCTCCGAGGATGGGCCGAAAAGTTGGCGCGGATCAACGATGATGACCTCAGAGAAGACTTCCAGGATACCAGGGTCAAGATATCACATATCATCACTCAAGACGTCACCACAGGGGGAGGGCCCTTGCACCAGGGTAGAGCGTTATGCAAGAGGGACATCGAGCAACGCCTCAAAGCGCAGGGTGACACGAGGACGTGGATTACAAAAGATCTGTACAAGCCGTTCCCGGAGCCCTGCGAGCCTTGACTTAGTGTGTGATAAACTAGCTATCTTCATCGGTTAGTTTGTATATATATCGATGGACGTGGTCTTTTGTGTGGGTCGTAATTAAACTCTAAGTACTATGTTCATCGGTTTATGTGTATCGGTGGACGTCGTCTTGTGTGTGCGTGTCGCAAACTTATTGTTGCCGTGCTCAACTTTACTATATACTTTGGTCTAATATTTATCAACATATATATATATGCATGATGTACTAATATGATATACTAATATGCCCTTGTCAATAGAGATGCCGACGTACGTTGTGTACAAGGGTCGGGTTCCAGGTGTCTACGAGGAGTGGCAGGACTGTCTCGAACAGGTGCACAAGTTCAGCGGGAACAGCTACAAGGGATACGCGACTAGAGAGGAGGCGGTAGCACAGTGGAGGGCACACGTGGGCAAGAAGAAGAACCGGCTGAAGTTCTTGGTCCCCCTCTTACTCACCGCCACCGCGGTTGTACTCTACTTTACTTTAGTCTAGGTGGCCGGTGACGATGCATGTGCATATGAGACGAGATGAACACACATGTATGTGTATGCGACGATCAAACACATTTCTACTTGTGTAATTTGGATCTAAATGATGTAATGATGAAGACTTGTGTGTATCATGTCATTTGTGTGTCATTTGTGAGTAATTCTGTTATTTCTGGAATGTGCTATGTATTTCTTATATATATCTCTATATTTCCTGTGCAATACCACTATATACTGCAGAAATGGAAAAAATTCGAAAATCCAAAAATTAACATTCTGTGGCGCATGAACTGGCAGTGCGCCACAAAAACTTATAAATATTCTGTGGCGCATGGAAATGTAGTGCGCCACAAAATCGGGCGCCAAATTCTGTGGCGCACTATCAATGGTGCGCCACAGAAGTCTAAGATTCTGTGGCGCACTGAACAGCGTGCGCCACAGAATTCCAAACTTCTGTGGCGCACCCTCTCGTGCGAGCTAGGTCATGACCTAGTCCATGGCAAGTTTGTCGAACTGAGCCCATATCGCGCACACGCGTGTGTATTCATATGGGAAGCAATGTTGTTGTTGGGGGATTTTGTGGTCTTTTTATAAAAAATCCATTTTTTAATTACCGAGCGCGAAAAGCGGGGTTTTTTGTGAAGCACCTACCAAGAAACCATTCCAAAATTGCACCACCTAAATTTTCAAGAATGCTAGACCATATTGTATGTACAAATCACCAACTTCTTGCACCTCAAAATATTTCTAGGCACCTCTCACCAAAAAGACAAATTGCTGCCGATTCAGCTGGGAGCGGACAAAATTTGAACTACAGCTGCATGATTGTTTGCCCTTAATTTTTTGAAAAAAATATTTTTAGGTTCACAACTATATATTTTATCATAGATCTACAAAGATTTTTAAAAAATTATGCATCTAGGTTAGAAAGTTCATGCCCGCTGTTTTGGCCGCGTTTTGAATCGAGCACAACTAATTCAAAAAAAATCAAAAAAATGTAAATCCTTCGCACTACATCATCTTATGTTACTTAGTTTCTAGGAAAAATATAAAACTTGGCGTATTGCAAATGTTTTAGAAAAACCTTCTCATAGATGACCTACAATGTCCAAAGTTATATGGCTTTCAGGTCAAATGAGCTAGGTCATGACCTAAACCATGGCATAGTTTGTCGAACTGAGCCCATATCGCGCACACGCGTGTGTATTCATATGGGAAGCAATGTTGTTGTTGGGGGATTTTGTGGTCTTTTTATAAAAAATCCATTTTTTAATTACCGAGCGCGAAAAGCGGGGTTTTTTGTGAAGCACCTACCAAGAAACCATTCCAAAATTGCACCACCTAAATTTTCAAGAATGCTAGACCATATTGTATGTACAAATCACCAACTTCTTGCACCTCAAAATATTTCTAGGCACCTCTCACCAAAAAGACAAATTGCTGCCGATTCAGTTGGGAGCGGACAAAATTTGAACTACAGCTGCATGATTGTTTGCCCTTAATTTTTTGAAAAAAATATTTTTAGGTTCACAACTATATATTTTATCATAGATCTACAAAGAGTTTTAAAAAATTATGCATCTAGATTAGAAAGTTCATGCCCGCTGTTTTGGCCGCATTTTGAATCGAGCACAACTAATTCAAAAAAAATCAAAAAAATGTAAATCCTTCGCACTACATTATCTTATGTTACTTAGTTTCTAGGAAAAATATAAAACTTGGCGTATTGCAAATGTTTTAGAAAAACCTTCTCATAGATGACCTACGATGTCCAAAGTTATATGGCTTTCAGGTCAAATAAGCTAGGTCATGACCTAGACCATGGCATAGTTTGTCGAACTGAGCCCATATCGCGCACACGCGTGTGTATTCATATGGGAAGCAATGTTGTTGTTGGGGGATTTTGTGGTCTTTTTATAAAAAAACCCATTTTTTAATTACCGAGCGCGAAAAGCGGGGTTTTTTGTGAAGCACCTACCAAGAAACCATTCCAAAATTGCACCACCTAAATTTTCAAGAATGCTAGACCATATTGTATGTACAAATCACCAACTTCTTGCACCTCAAAATATTTCTAGGCACCTCTCACCAAAAAGACAAATTGCTGCCGATTCAGCTGGGAGCGGACAAAATTTGAACTACAGCTGCATAACCGTATCTGTGCTCCATAACCGTATTGTTCACTCAGGGATATTGTTCACTCAGGGAGGCATTGTCCAACCAAACATCTTCCCATAACCGTATCTGTGCTCCATTCTTAATAGAAAAAGTACCATGGCGGAAGAAGATATTTTTTGTCGCCATGAAACCAGCCCAGAAGTGAGAATCCCCAGGTTTCCAAACCACTTGGGATAGCGTCTTCGAGCCAATATACTTTCTCCGAATAATAGTTTGCCAAATCCCATCCTCGGTAAGAAGCTTAAAAAGCCATTTATCTAGCAGAGCTGAATTCTTGACCTCGAGGTCATGAACTCCAAGTCCGCCTTGATCTTTGGGACTACAAACTATACTCCATTTCACCAATCGATATTTTTTTTTCTCGCTATCCCCTTGCCAAAAGAATCTGGATCGATAATAATCGAGTTTATGCAGAATTCCTTTCGGCAGAAGAAAGAATGATAACATATACATTACCATATTTGTTAATGAGTACCAATCTTCCTCCTAGGGACAACAATTTGCCTTTCCAATTACTAAGGCGTTTCTGTAATCTTTCTTCCACAATCTTCCATTCAGCAATTCTAAGTCTCCGATAGTGAATCGGAATACCCAAATATCGAATAGGAAATTGGCCTTGCCCACAACCAAACAACTCTGTATATAGAGTCATATCATCTTGGGCATCGCCGAAACAGAACAATTCACTTTTATGGAAGTTAATTTTCAATCCCGACAGCTGCTCAAAAGCTGCTAAAATTAATTTTAGATTACGAGCCTTTTCGAGATCATGATCCATAAAAAGAATTGTGTCGTCGGCATATTGAAGGATAGATAAACCCCCATCGACCAGATGTGGAATCACACCCTCAATTTGACCATCAGACTTAGCACGCTCAATGAGTATTGCCAACATATCTGCTACAATGTTGAATAACATCGGTGATAACGGATCTCCTTGGCGTAACCCTTTTCATGTCTGAAAATAGTGGCCGGTGTCATCATTAACCCGAATTGCCACGCTACCTCACTAGTAGAAAACCTCTCATCCATCTAAGCCATAAATACCGGTTCCCTTACGAACCGGTACTAAAGGGTGTATTAGTACCGGTTGCACTGCTCAGACCTTTAGTACCGGTTCGTAAGGACCTTTAATACCGGTTCGTGACACGAACCGGTACTAAAGGGTTTGCGTCAGCTGAAAAACCTTTAGTACCGGTTCGTGACACGAACCAGTACTAAAGGTAGACCTTTAGTACCGGTTCATGTCACGAACCGGTACTAAAGGTTTCTGCTCCCCCAACTCCACCCCCCACCGTGGATCGCCTTTTTGACCACTGTAAAATAGAAAAGAAAATGATAGAAAATTCAAAAAATAAAATGTTTTCACATTCTTCTATGTTATGCAACCTACTATTAGGAAAAATTAAGAAATTCGAATTTTCACTTTTTTTGCAAAAAAGTTTTGAAAAATGGTAAAACCGCAATAACTTTTGCATACGACGTCGAAAAAATACGTATAATATATCAAAAAAATCCTGGGAAAAAGTTACATCCGAATTCACCGGGTTTACCCGGTTAGCCAATTTTTAGATTCTCAAAATTCCAAATGAAAATATGAAAGCAGGAAGATTTTAGTTTTTTTCCAGAAATTTAAAATTTTATATATTTTTATTTTTTTTAAATTAAAATATTAATTGTAAGATTTTTTGAGTCCTAACATATTACTATTACTTTTATCAAATTATAAGATTTTCAATTTTTCAAGTTTTAGGTTTTGCAAAAAATATTAAATTTTTTAAAAATAATTAAAAATAATAAAAATTAAAAAAGTTAATTTTATTTATTTATTCAACATTATTATTACATCATTACTTTTATTTATTAAAACAATTATTTGGAATTCAAACGATAAAAAGTGTGACATCGACCAACATGTTAATAGGATTGATATGATACTATTATCACATACATGCGCGTGAAGCACTTGGAAGTGGAACGGGATGGAACTTGGAAGTTAAGCGTGCTAGTGCGGGAGTAGTGTGAGGATGGGTGACCGACCGGGAAGTTTGACTACGGGTAAGTAATTTGACTAGAGATTAAGTGTAGTTAGAGACTAACGGAAATACTAGTAATTCTGAAAAAAAAAAAAAAGGCCGTGAAAAAAAGGGTGTGAAAAATAATTAGAAAAAATGGAAAAAAATTAAACGAAATAGGCTTTAATAGGTTAGTGTTACGAACCGTCTCATCTTTTACGGGTTCCTCCGTGCCACGTGGAGAACCTTTGTACGGTTCGTAAGCAACCCATGAAAGGGGCCTTTAGTGCCGGATAATTAGTACCGGTTGCTCAACCGGTACTAATGCCCCTATGGAACCGGTACAGATGAGCGTTTTTCTACTAGTGCCTCCATACACAAAATCGTAAATTAGAGCACGTCACTCAGGAGAAAAACCTCCATACACAAATTCGCCCATTTTTCTTAATCGTACCAATCAAAGGGCCCTTATATGCACGATTTCATTCCTGTCAAATCCCTAAACGATTCTTTAGTACGCCCAAGCAAGCCTTCAAAGAATTGCTCGGTGGTCGGCTCCTGGAACAATGATAAACCGATCGTTCCACGTACAGAAGGCCAGCCAGGCCATTCTGTAAAGCTAGCGCTGCGATGCATATGCATGTTCCCGAGTGGCGGTCCCCTTTTTCCGAATTATAATCACACCATCTCCAAGAACTTGAGAGCTGTGAACTAACAAGAAGGACAATGGCCGTGGCCCATATCGATGGACACGCGCTTGATCTTGCTTGCTGCGAGCAGATCGCATGCATGGGCACGTACCCATTATTCTAGAGATACATGCGATTCGACCAATGATGGGTACGTTGGGATCTCCATCAGCTTGCGTCCGTCTTACTTGAGCAAGTGCACGCTTTACATGAACCATGTATGGCAAATGTCCTCGCATTTCAGTCCGACCCAGATTTTCGAAGCATGATGAGACTTGACGAAACTCGACAATACCTATGCAGCACGAATCGCAAAGTGGCAAATCAACAGAAGATACGCACGCTATCTAGCGTGCACGCTCGAGACGCTGCTCTCAACCATGTATGTGAAATTAGTTGTTTTATTCACTAAAGCCTAATATATCAAGGGCTGGCCGGGTCTGCCTGATGACCATGCATGATCATACTCTATATATAGATGATGCGTTGTTGCATGGACAAGACTCGTCCGGCCGGTTTAGTTTTGCATAGATGCAAATTTTTTTTTCGAAAGGAGGGAGGACCCCTCATATCCTGAATCGAAACAAATATAGAAGGGTTTTTATTGAATTATTTAAGAAATGTCTGATAAAGATTGTACATAAAAAATCTGAACCGAACATACAACACCTACATAGCCGACAATGAGTGAAAATCATGTCAACAAAAACTTATTCTCTGAAAAACAATAAAAAAAACTCCCATGAAGATGAATAATCCTTTGTTTCGCAGCCCTAACAATACTGTATACATGTAGGTACTGTTGATGCTAGGTAGGAATGGTCCATGGATCGGTAATCAATCTATACCAAAGATCGTGCCGAGAACATGCATTACCTATCCAGGATGCACACTCCGACTCAATCATTCGCTGGAACGCGAGATCTCGGTCGATCACCCATGAGTTGGGACGACGACAGGCATCAACGGTGTCGCTCACGTTCGTACCGTTTGTAGAAGCCCTCAAACTTGCGACGGCGCGCGGAGAATGAACAAATCATTGCGGTTCGTCTGTTCCTCCACGCAAATGATTTGAATGTATCCAGTGGATGGTGCCATACTGCCATAGCCGTCTTTACTCACAAACGGAATATGTCGTAGGTCGGGCGCAAGGTTTTGGCTAGAGAGACTACGGCTAATTTTTTTACGGGTTAACAGGGAGATGCTAATGGCGAAGCCTAGGTCGGAGTTGAAAGCTGTAATGGCTAATGGCGAAGAGCATACGCAGGAGCGTGGACGCGTTCCGGAGACGGGGCACTGGCCGTCGGAGTTGAAAGCTCAATTCGGCTAGCTGCCGGAGCCCCAGGTGCGGTACACACCAACAAGGACGAAGCGAGATGGTCCTCCATTTCTCTTTTGCTTTGAGGGTTGGCTATAGTGAAATGCTAGCCGATATGCTGGTCGGCAGCTCAGCACATGATCTGGACATCTGATCGTAGGGCGAGACACGGACTTTAGATTGCTCCCTCGCCTTGCTTCATTTGCCTTCAGTAGGAGGATACGGCCGAGCACATCCTTATGCAATGTGTTTGCGCCAGGGAAGTCTGGCACTACTGTCAACAGGAGCTCAGAATTCAGTTTGATATCCCAACACTTGACAGTACCCTCCAAGAGTGGTGGATGAGGGAGCGAGCAAGATTCAGAGACAAGAACAGGAGATGGTTCGATGACCTGGTTTGCACGGTAAGCTACACAATTTGGAAAAACAGAAACGCGTTCTGTTTCAACAACGTGCAACGGCAAACTAATGCTAGGGGAGTTGCCTCTCATGTCATGGAGGAGTACAGAATGCTTAGAGCTTCTCATAGGGAGGGGAGGGGAGTGTTTGACAATGGTTAGTGAGTAGTAGCTGTCGTCGTGTGTGTGTTGTTAGAGTCCGAGGCATGCAGTTTGTCGTAGACCTTTCTTGTAAATATTTTCTGCCTTCTATAAAAGTATGGTACGTGGTCGCGTACTCTCAAAAAAAATGCTAGCCGATATACATATAGGGCATCTTTGAACCCTCCAGTGAGAAAGTTTAATTAGTACGACCTTGTTCCTAGTAAACGACCCCCGCCGTGTCCCTCCCTGCGGCGACGCGGGGCTCCAAGCCTATGGAGCCGCTAGCCCGTCCCACCACGCTCTTTTACCCATGTTGTCGCTCGGAGGAGGCCGACGGATGGCGGCGGCGGGGAGTCCCCCCACTCTGTTTTTTTTTCTTTGACCTTGCATATCTAGTCTCCTACAATCCTACCACATCTCGCTGAGATTTGATTCTTCCGCAGGTGTGAGCTCTCTTTGGCCAAGATCTTGATGTCGGCGTCCCAGCGTGGCATGTCGTTGTTCTAGCCTAGGTCGTCGAAGATCCGTGCCCATGTGGATGATGCGACCATGGCAAGTACTCCAGGCGTGCTCGATTGGCCCTGGGATGTAGCGGCTTTGCGTTGCTGACATGCTGACTCTAGGGGCCTCGGGGTGGCGCCATCGTTGTCGTTGATGGCGGAGGTCCGTTGGTGGCTCCAAATTCCACTTGCGTCGGCAACTTATGATATGTCGATTATAGCCATTTGCCACGATTTCCATGGTCCGAGCGTAGGTGGGCATGTCAAGGTGGGTCGATGGCCAGAGGTCCTCCATGCTGATGTTGAGTGAGTTCACTAGGTGTTGGCGGTGACTAGGATCAAGAAGCATGGGGTGAAGACGTATGTGTGCCTCGCGATCAGAACTCCGCAACTTTTGTTTGTTGCCATGTTGGTCGTGGTAGCATACTTCATTCTTGGTGGTGGTGGTGCTAATAGAGTTATGTGTCTCTGTATCCTTGATGAAAACCCTAAGTTTGATCTTCGGTGGTTGTACATAGCAATGGTGGCTCCCTAGTCATATATTTGTTGAAGGCACTGTCTAGAGACTGGATCTGGACCTTCTACAAGGTGAAATCCGAGGATATGACCATACTGGTTAGTCCAGATGACATGGGTATAACCTGTCGGGTGCCTATTATTGCTATACCTGGTGCGGTTTAGTCGAAGACCCATGAAGCCCATGGTGCAACAAGTAGTCAAAGCCGAAGAACCTGGCGCATCAATCAAGGAAAGCTCAAAGAAGGAAACCTCAAGACGTAGTCGACTAGGACTCATGTAAACCCTAACCCGGTTGCATATATAAAGCCAGACAAGGGTGCCCCTTAGAGAATATTTTCATACTCGTAGATTAGACCTAGACAAGACACAACTCCACCTACGCCGTCTCCATGTACATAACTATATTCATATACTGGATTGCTAGCAGGATGTAGCGATCCTCCACCGTGGGGATGTGAACCTGGGTACATCGTGTGCCATCTCGCTCTCGGAGTCTTCAGGCGTTGGCTTTCCCAAAACCTAACTCCATAACCCTAGACATTTGCCGAGGTGAACCCTCGTCGCCGGATGACGACATGGTTTGTGCACTGTCAAGTTCCTAGAGGCATAGGTTTTTTGAGAACCTTTTTTTAGTCAAGGTGTCATCCCTACTGGTGATGCTATTGCTGCCGCGAGTCTTTGTTTGCAGGTTGGATGCAATTGATATGAATATATTCCATTTATATAAAAAAATGTATCATATCTTCGTGGATGCATAGTGACACACGGCTGCACCTTTTATCGGAGACAATGCAACAACGGTAAAGGCAGCTTTCAGAGGCCACATGCAGTTATGCAGGCAGGCTGCAGGTGGATACGGGCAGTACAAAAAGTGCCTGTGACAGCCAGGAAAGAAAGGTTGGCAGGAGGCAGAAAGGCAAGTCCTTGCACTGGACCGGTACAGTTGGTCTTGACCATTGACAGGGAGGATATGCCTGCTGTGCTCACAGAACCTAGCCAGAGGCCAGTAGCAGATACTACACTGTACTGAAAACGGTTTGCTCCGTACGTATATGTGGTTAGAGCATCTCCAACAGGCGCTGCAAATTCTCGCGCGCTATACCGGCGATTGGGCGCGCTGTATACCGTTCGCGCGCGGTATAGCGAATTTGCCCCCGGCAGAGGCTGCATTTTGCAGCGCGCGTTGGTGTGCGGAAAACGCACCTCCGCCAGAGGCGCTATTTTGCAGCGCGCGCGACCGTTTTTTTTTAAAATTCATCAAACAAACTATGAAATTTGATCGAAATACGAATATATTAAAGTGCGACGATACAAATGCGACATAGAAAATACTAAACTACTCGTCCGACTACTCGTCGGACTCCCAGTCGTAGTCGGAGCTGCTCGGAGTCGTCTCCGACACCGGCGTGGACGTCGACGTCCACTGGAAGTCGGAGGAGGAGGACGAGAGCACGACGGTCGACGGCCCTGCGCCTTTCTTCTTTTCCTCCTTCCTCTTCGCCGCCGCCTCGGCTCGCCTTCTTCCTCGCCGCGGACTCGGCGCGGCGCTTCTCGCGGCTCGCCTTCTTCTGCGCTTTCATCGCCGCCTTCTTCTCCTCCTTCTGCGCGTAGAAGGCCTCCGTGGCGGCGACGTCCTCCGGGAAGCGCCGCGCCCACTCGACGCGCATCGCCTCGTCGCGCTCGGCGATGAGGAGGCGCTGCTCCAGCTCCAGATGGCGGCGCTGCTCTTCGCGCGTGACTATCGGCGACGGCGGCGCCAGCATCTCCGCCTGCTCGCGCGTCCACGTCGTCGAAGTTCATCTGCCGGCGGGGGCGGCCGAGGCGCCACGCGACGGCGTCGTAGGCTCGCGCCGCCTCATGCGCGGTGTCGAAGGTGCCGAGCCGGATCCGCTCCTCGCCGGAGCGAATCTCGGCGTCGAAGCGGCCGCTCGCCGCGCGCGGACGCCGCGGTAGCCGGAGGCGGAGCGGCGCCGCGGAGGCATGTCGCCGGAGGCGGAGGCGGAGCGGCGGCGGAGGTAGAGCGGCGGCGCGTGGCGCGGAGACAGAGCGGTGGGGAAGAGGCGGAGGGACACGCGGAAGTTTCAGAGGCGGTTGACGCGTTCGCGCGTGTCGTCTATATAGCGCGCGCGGCGCGCACGCGGCAAATTTCCCGCGTGGGATGGCGCAAACGCGCGGGCGCGGCAAAAAATTTACGCGCGCCTTTTTCCCGCGTCTGTGGAGCTTCGGCAACGCGCAGCGCGGTATTTTGCGCGCGCGTTTTACAGCGCCTGTTGAAGATGCTCTTAGTTGTTAGAGGAGGTGGCTGAAATCAAAGGAAAATGATTTCGTTGATAGATTCTCGGTTCTCGCTCCAAGGCACACACCAACATGAATGCTAAGAAAAAAAAAAAGAAAATCCAGGAAATGCAAACGCCCACATCCACCGCGTTCAAAGAAGAACAACACATATGGTCCCTTAGTTTCAGGGCGAAATTGCACATTAGACAAGCAATTGGACAATGAAACATCTGTCGTCGATCGTCACGGTCATCTAAAGTAAGCTAATGAATCTCAATGACAAAGTCCCCGATCCAAGAAATCCACTCGAAGATGGAGGCATACCGGGTCAAATGCATAGGTTTTCAACCGAGAGATAGGACTCAAAGTTCTCAAACAGATAAATGATACAGTATTGAATTTAGTGCACCTCATGTCAAGGCTAGAGAGACCCTAAGGTGTGAGATCCATGAAAGACTGCAACTATTTTATATTTAGTAGTGTGTTGGCCGAATTTTTCACTTGAGACCACTTGACTTTGATACCATTTTAAATTAACGCATCAGCCAACTAGCCCATATGAGAAGGGTGGGTGAGATATTTCAAAAAATAACACCCATAAAAGGCAATATCGTTGGGTTCCCACATCAGGGTTTTCACCTAAGGTTAACACAACGGTAGCCGCGCAGATGAATTGACATTCCGAGATCAGGAGGGACACAAGGCTACCATCGGTGGTGCAAAAGAACCGAATTTGCGATATCGTAAGACCTCCACGGAGACTTTAGATATGGCGTTGTGGCACCATCCAAATGTATTCTTATGTAAAGGTCGAGTGGGAAGGTGCGACATCCCATGCCAAATGTCGGTCACAATTAATATGTCGTTCGACGGGACACAGTTTAGGTTGGGCGGGGGAAGTGGATGACGTGACGGTGGCTAGGGTTTGCTCTGCGCCAATGCACCCTCTTGAGTTTCATAATTTGTTAATATGAAAATATGTGTTTCATCCAGATTGGTAGATAAAAGTAATACTAGTATATGCTTGTTTAGTTTGGCAGTGCTAGATGAAAACAAATGTACATGTAAGATGAATCAGATGATCCATTCCCGATAGCAAAACAAAACAAATAAATAACTGAAGAGAGGACCATCGGTGGTAGTAGTACAAGTATTCCCTGCTGTTATCCACTAGACAGGCAAGTTAAGCTCAGAGCGTACATTCCATCTGCCTCCATTTGGAACCCACCTCTGCACTCGCTCACTCATTGACTGACTGCCTGGCTGCCCGTACCGGCGACAGCTTTCTCATCCATCCTTTTCAGCCCCTCCTTCAACTCATGTAGCACAAAGGAAATCGCAACTGCTGCTGCCATTGCCATTGCCAGGCCCCATCCCTTCTTCCTAATCTCCCCGCCCCGTTCGCCAATCATGCCGGCCGATGATGGCGTCGCCTGCTAATTACGCTCGCTCTGTACATTGGGCGGCCACTCAAATCGCCATCATATACAGATGTGACAATGCTTCAACCCTACGCTCGTTAGCTTAGTGCTTGTAGTATTGATTGTGTTGTGAACTTGTGATAGACAGTGGCAACTTCTACTACTCATGAGGCAAGAACGGCAGGGGAAGTGCAGCACGGCCATGGCGGCTGCCGCGCCGCCCTCGCTTTCCGGGACCGCGCTGCAGCAGCACCAAGCCGCCGCCTACTTCGGCCTTTCTTGCGCCCTCGCCGCTCTGCGCCGCGTCGCGCCGGGCCGGGACGCCGGCGGCTGCGATCTTGGAGCGAGGCAGCGGCAGTGCCGGTGGTCCCGCGCGAGGGAGGCCGCTCTGCAGGGGAAGGTCCGCGAGCTGGAGCTCCAGGTCGAGGAGCTCCGGCGGCGGAGGGCGGAGGACGCCAGGGCCAACGAGAAGGTGGCGGGCATCTTCGCGGCGCACGAGCAGCGCTGGTTCGCGGAGCGCAAGTCGCTGCGCCGGCAGGTCCAGGCCGTCGTCGCCGCGGCTCGCGCTCGCGAGGTCAAGCACGACGAGGCCACGGCGGCGCTGACGCGGCGGCTGGAGGACCAGCAGCGCGAGGCCACGGAGAGGCGCGAGGAGGCCCAGGAGAGGCTGAGGGCGTCGGAGCAGGCGTCGGAGGAGCTGCGGGAGCGCGCAAGGAAGGTGGCGCTGGAGAACGCCGCCGACGTGAAGAGGCACAAGGCGTCGTACGTGGAGCTCGCGTCCGCGCAGAGGCAGCTGGAGGCTGAGCTGGCCCGCGCCGCGCGCCGCGCGGACTTGGCGGACGCGGAGCTCAAGGCCGCGCTGGAGCGCCGCGACGAGGCCGTGGCGACGGCCGCGGAGCTCTCCCTGGAGTCCGCGCGTTTGCGGCGGGACGCGGAGCACAAGGACAAGATCCTCTCGGCGATGCTGCGCAAGTCCAAGATCGACATGGAGGACAGGGAGATGCTGGTGCGGGAGGTGAAGATGTGCAAGGCTCGGCGAAAGCAGGCCGAGCTGGAGGCGGAGCGGTGGCGGAAGATGTGGGAGTCCCGGCACCGGAGGGGATCCTCCAGGTCGTCGGCGCAGCGCTGCGCCGCGGTGGACCACACCGGAGGGGATCGCCCTGACGCTCCCGACGCCAAGATACTGTTCGTTGACCATGTGGAGGAGGCCAAGAACCTGACCACTGTCGAATGCGTTGATTGCTGTGGCAGCAATGTAGACGACAAGCCCGGTATGTCCCAGACTTTACTTTTTTACTCTGTACCTGTTCTGTATTTTTCTTCAGTGAAATTTTCCACTGTGCTGATGAATTTAGCATCAAGTACTGCTAGTAAATCTGCTCGAATTTCGTGTGTTCAAGTCTGTTTAGCATTAGCCTGTTTGGTTTCTAATGATGGTGCCCTTCCATTTGTCCGGAACGCAGTTGTGGAGGAGTACAAGGACCTGCAGGAGTGGTTCCACATGGAGACCGGCAAGTACACGACCATGGTCAGGCAGCGGCACAGCGCGGAGCTGGAGGCCTTCACGGAGCAGCTGAGGCTCAAGGACGAGAAGCTGGAGGCGTTCCGGTGGCGCGCCGTGAGCATGGACGCCGAGGCGGCCCGGCTCCGGTGCCGCATCCAGGAGCTGGAGGGGAGTCTGTCGCAGAACGAGAAGCACGGCGCCGGCATGGAAGCGCTGCTCGTGGACAGGGAGAACGAGAACACGTCGCTCAAGGAGGAGCTCGTAGCGTTCCGGTCGGAGGCCCTCGACACGTCGGAACCGTTCTCTCCTACCGTCGCCGACTATGAAGAAGGCAGCAGAAACTCGTCCGAGCATTGCATCCCATGTTCGCCGGTAAAGATCCAGCAGTTAACAGACTCCAGAGAGGCAAACCATGTAGAGGGCAATGAGATCACTGCCTATGCCGGTCATGATCATTCGAAGATCATCGAACCGAAGGAGTCCTCGGTTCTGATCAATGACACCTATGCGGCGGCGAGAAGATCGATCGACGAAGGCCGTCGGAACGTCCCGACGGATCACTCGTGCCGTTCCGAGATCGAGGAGGAGAAGGAGGCCTGCACCGATGCAGGAAAGAAGCGCGCGCGACCCAGCAGCAGCAGCGCCGCCAGTGCCAGTTCTGACGAAGCGCGCTCTGAAGCTCCAGAGCACAAGGCCTCTGCTTGCAGGGCGGACATCCACGCTCTCGCGGTCTCCTACAAGATCAAGAGGCTCAAGCAGCAGCAGCTCGTGCTGGAGAAGCTCGCCGCCGATGCTGCTGCTGCTGCTGAAGGAGGGAAGGAAGGAGCAACGACGAGCAGCGAGGCCGGCGGCAGCGGATCCAGGCAGGACCCGAGGAGCTACCAGCTGATGATCTCCTTCGTGAGCAAGCACGTCAAGCGGTACCAGTCGCTCGAGGACAAGATCGAGGGCATCTGCTCGAGAATGGTAGCGATCGTTGCACACTAGACACTGATTCCTGGATCATACATTTTCAATCATGCTTAACAAGAGAAGTGGTTTATGTCTGGTGCAGGAGGAGAGCAAGAGGAGCTGTGGGAGGGGGAGGGAGGGCGACAGGGAGCAGAACGTGGCGCTCGCGCGGTTCCTGGAGGAGACGTTCCAGCTGCAGCGCTACATGGTGGCCACGGGACAGAAGCTGCTGGAGATGCAGTCCAGGATCGCCACCACCCTCGCCCGCGCTGCCGTGGCCGCCGGCGGCGGTGGCATCGGCGACGGAGGTGATGGCGTTGACACGGCGAGGTTCATGGACGTCGTTGGGGCGCTGCTGAGGGACGTGCAGAGGGGACTCGAGGTGCGGATCGCCAGGATCATCGGGGATCTCGAGGGCACGCTCACCTTCCATGGCATCCTACACACCACATTCTGAATTCTGGCGTAGCAAACGTCGACTGTCGCCTTTGAGTAGCGTGGTGTTGTGTGCGCGTTGAGCTGGAGCCTACTAGCAGAAGCATACGTTGAAAAAAGGAAATGCAATGGCTGAGAACCAGCACGCGAGTTTGGCTGCACATTTTGACATGACAAAAAACTCATCGGGCTATCCGACGCAGTGATCGCACCGAGCTTTAGGTTGCTGATATTTTGGATTTGCACTGAGCACATACACTCAGAATCAAGTCTATTACAGCCAAGCATACTACTTGGCAAGCATACCATAGATTGCAAATTACTTTCTCTGCTTCACAAATGAAAAAAATGATGGGCAACAACATTTTCCGCAAATACAAACTTATTACATTCACCCGCAGGTCCAATCCCAATTGTTTACTCCTTATTCCTTCTCGTCTTTGCTCATGCCCGCAACAGAATGGTATGAATAACAATTTAATACAGATACATAGAACAAGTAGTACAGCAAGACTCCAACCAAAGGTTTGGGATTGTCAAGGTCGCTATTCAACGCCTATCAGCAGAAGAGTCTGAAGAAAATAGATACTTCACACGGGAAAGGACCGAATCACTCGCTGGGTCATAGGGATGGTCCTTAGATGGGATTTCCAATATAGCAGGGATTGGCTTGTTGTAGCTATCGACCAGAAATCTTATCATGTTTGCAATCTGTGACATAGCAGAAAGATGTAAGAAGTTATTCTATCCTCTCATAGGGTTAGTTGGATCAATATGTAGAAAACACACATCTGCATCTGGTTCTGGTAATGTTCTAAATGGTTCCCTAAATGCTTTTAGACCGTTTTGTAAGGTTATGAGGAATAGGACACTCATGCACTGCTGCATAGAATCTATTTGATTTTTATGAGTTGCAACAGAGGTTTAATTGAGGAGTAGGTGACACATGATAAGGCCAGACTTATTTTGATGGAAAAAAAAGGTATCCAATTCAAGTCTAAGTCTAACGGCGTACATTCTTAACTGAGATGGCAAAGCTAATGAGGGCACGAGAAACTAACATTAGTTTAAAAGCCCACTTCATATTCTCCTTATACAGCTATAAATCTACTACTATAGGTAGGACCTTCCGAGTTTCAACAGCCTCATTCATTTTGTTTACAGCCAAAGGAGCTGAGTCTAGGAAAAGTAATCAGGACTAATTAGCTACAAAAAATCGTGACCACCCCTCCAATTCCTTTTCTTTTTATTTAGGTTGACATACTTTACAAGATTCAGACAACCAAGCGATTTGTTGACTCTGTATAGAAAACAAATAATGTGCATTCAAAAGGATGGTTCACTTACATATTGGCTGATGAGCACAATGGCAATATCATCCCTCGAAGTGAATTCTTTAAATGCGTCTTCAATCTGTTTCACTGTTGTTTCTGTGACATAAAACACACACAAAAAAGTGTTTATTCGAGTGCCCGGGATAGTGCATGCAACAAAAATATAAAAGAGGAAGAAATGATAATGGAATTATGTGACAAGACTCGGGAGTAGAAGTGACATTTTAGATTGTTTAAAATACATGAACCAGTATAGATATCTCCTATAACAACAATGAATACAAGTTTTGCCTTTGTCTAATAGAATGAGAGGAAGAGGGGTGAAGATGAAAAAACAGTATAATCCTACTAAGAAATGGTAAAGAAAAAAGACATTGAGGAATTTTATTGGATAATATCATTCAAGATAATTTCATAGACAACAGATAAGATTTTCTACGGAGATCTTATGTCAATTGTAACAATACGTTATGTAGCAAGTTCGGGACAGTACTGTTATCCACAAGAAGGTAGTTTGTTTTCTTGCGCAGATCAACATTGCCAACTCCAGCCATCAAGAACCCTGTAACAGTGTCCTGCACGAATAATGAAGCCCAATGTCAAATTCTGGAGTGCAACAAATTGGCATTTACAGTAAGAAATCAACTTCTGTTTTCTGTCTGATGGAAAACGGTGATCTATTTCGTAACCAGAAAGACTTACGGATCAATGTTTAAATCAATGGCTTAGAAAACAATGCTTAAATCAATGTACCAACGAATCGTCCTTGCTAGGGGATCTACATTACCACGCCGCAACAAGGCTATCGCAGCGTCTACCATCACCTGCCACGGACCGGGATCGCCAAAGATTTGCCCAGCACTAGGATGATTGCCGGGGCAGGGAAAAGGCATTGCTAACTGCTAGCTATCTAGTTAGTGGTCGGGATTCACCAGATGCTCCTCTCCATTATTAAAGGAGAAGCGCAAGCAACATTACGGTCAAAAGGGGATAAGGGATCACCTCATCAGCGATGATGGCGATGAGCGCGGAGTTGTTCGCCGCGATATTCCCCCTCCCCGCCATTACTGCTTCCTGTGAAGAGCCAAACAGATGCAAGAAATCGATTAACAAAAGAAAAGGGGGCAAATTTGGTAAGCAAATCCCTGTTGAACAGGGGAATAGGAATTTCAATCGGATCGAACCTTGCAGTGGAGACGCAGGCGGAGATCGCAGAATCAGAGGCAGAGATCCAGGCGGGAGAGGAATAGGAGTGGGAGATCCGGGAGCAAAATATGGTGGTGGGGAGGCGGATTAGGATGTGGACTCCGCGCAGGGGAGGGCCGGATGAACGTGGGTTGCTTTGCTTGCCAACGACGGAGATCGGATCGGGGCAGGCAACCACGTCCACGGGAATTGGTGTCGTCATGGGAGGTGACGTGTACGTCGGCACGTTTTCATTTTACACCCTCGAATAGTGGTAAACTAACCCGGGGTCCACAATGTTTTCAGAATAGAGATTTTTTCCTTTGACAGTAGGATCATATCATAGTATCACGAAACTATGAGGTTTATATTTTTCAAAATATAATTAATTTATGTTCTGAATAAAATATTTACCTAGCATATACTTTCGAAAAAACATAGTGCCATGTTATATTGTTCTTGCAAGGGAGTGCTATAGTATCATATTCTAAACTTGAAACATGAGGTATGCAGAGGCGGCAGGCAAATAGTATGTTTAGTCCACGACAGGGAACCAATAAAGCCATTATCTGCTTACAAGTTAGACGCCTCTAATTTACTTTGCATATTTTACGTGGTTTAGGGTTTTCGAGTAAGATACAATCTACCTACGAAAATGAACCACAACGGTGATACTAGTGTTGACAATAGAAAGTGTAAATTGGAATCTTCACTATGGTGGGAGAGACAGACAAAAGCCACTTATGCAATACAAGTTGCATGTCAAGCGTGGAGCAAGTCTCATGAGACGCGGTCATGTAAAGTTAGCCCGGGCCGCTTCATCCCACCATCCCGCAAGATGCAAAGTACACAAACTAAAGCAACAAAAGCATCAACGCCCACAAAACCATTGTGTTCTACTCGTGCAACACATCTATGCATAGACATGGCTCTGATACTTGTTGGGGTTCGTTGCATAGAAAACAAAAAATTTCCTACCGCAAAGACGAATAAATCCAAGATCTAATCTACAAGATCGAACAACGAGATTGATATACTAACCCTCGAAGATTTCCAAAAGCCTACGAGATTAGATCTCTGTCAACACCCGGATTTTTAAGTCCGGATGCCTATTATGTCATTCATCGCAATCCCAGGAATATTGTTGTTGCGAGACATAACAGTTGATACCATAAGTCATCATTCATTACAAACCGTCATTGTCTTACAAAAGGGGATCACATGATCCAATATTACACAAATAGTTGATCTATTGATCAACGAACAACATAGTAGCGGAAGCGTAATAGAAGTGGACTATCTAGTTCCACAGGCCAACGCTTGACGTTAGGCGACTCTAGTTGTTGTAGACGTCTGTGACCGTCATCCTCATCTTTGTTGTTCCTCTTCATATTACGGCCATTTGAATAGCCGAGGACAGTGAGTACTTTAAAGTACTCGCAAACTAATACTAAGATAACTATGATCAACTTGAATAGGGGTGCTAAGCTCTAGTTTCATTTGCATAAAGCCAATTTTAGTTCATAAGGAATTTCATAAAGACTAAGCATAGGTTAACTAGCTCAAGTGGGAACATTAGTGTCATTCCCACAACTTAGTTGTGTTTCAAATTCAAGTCACCACTTCAAATTCAACCATCCTTTTCAACTAAATTTCTAATAACGGAACAGTATGGCCTTTCCAATTGTCCGTAACCGTGGACACGGCTATTCGAATAGTTTTACACTCTGCAGAGGTTGCACACTTGTGCCACAACATTTGATTACATCCATCAGAGATAACTCTGAATGATCGTAACTCGATGCGCGGATCATCAACTCTAACCTTTCACTTACACATCCTAGTATAGGCACCTCTCCCCATGAGCTTGGCCTCCCGGTGAAAACAAACGCGTCAACCCGGGAACTGCACGGGGCTTGGGCCGGACAAAAATTCACCTCATTCACGTCATTTCACATATCTCGGAGGCAGCCTCGGCATAACCCCTATGACGCTTGTTCAGAGGGAACCCATACTAAGACATATAAACTTCTAGTTAGACCCTACCCATAATCAGGTATTGTGGGGGTACTTGTATATTGGAAAGGTATCGCATCCGAACCCAACCATTAGTTTTTAGCATTTTCACCAAGTCATTCATTTCATTCAAGTCATGTTCACCTTCAATCCTTCAAAGTCATTTCATATCACAATGTTCCCATCTAGAGTAGTCAATTTTAGTTATTTAGCACTAGCCACTAGTCATGAGGGGTGCTAACTAGCTTGATTGCCATAGACTAACCTTGATGATATTGTTCTACTCTAGACCTAGTGAATCATGAATCAAAAAGTACTTTGATAAATTAAAGCAATAAAACTTGAAAGCAAAAGCTTGTAATAAAAACTGGGATAGGCTTAGTAAGCATAAAGTAAATTGTGGGGTGCTTTGCTCTTGGAGAGCTTTGCATTTTGCAAGAGTATTAGCTTGCCTTGGGTGGTGTACTGATCAAAGTGGTCTTCCTCTCCCTGGAAGTAGACCTCCTCCTCCTCGGCGTACTCCTCGGTACTAGCGTCTAAATACGAGTATAATACACACAATCACCACACAAAGCTTAAGTACTAGACTAAGCACACACATGAATCACTCCCACTAAGCTATCATCACCACATGCTTATCATTTGAGTTGAATTGGTTTTATTCTTAAGAAAAATAATTTCCTCTCATTATAAATATTAATTAGAGTTTCTTTTTTATTTCTTGAGAGAAAATAATTTCCTCTCATTGAATCTTATTAAGATTTAATTTCCTCAATTAATATCATATGACCTAGGTTGACCAAAGTCAACCTCTTCATAAGTATTATTTGGGAAAAATGATTTAAATGAGGTAAATCACCTCATGCCTTTTAATAACTCATGATTAATGATTTAATGTCATCAACTAATTTAATATGAGTTTCAAATGACCATGGTCTCTACCTCATATTAACTTAGTTGAGACAAGATTTAAATGAGAGAGAAGCTCTCATACATATTAATAAATGATAGGTTTATTTAAAAAGAACTAGAAATAGCCATAGGGCCAATTTTTAAACAAAGCCATGATCATACAAACAACTATGCAATATTTTTACATATTTAGATAGATATGGTGAAATATGATTTTTGAGAGTTGGTTTCAACTTAAAAGCATTTTTATTTAATTTTTAATAATTAATTGAAGTGGAAAAAGGCCCTGCCTTGTTTATTTTGTCACATTTATTCTACAATGAATCTAGGGTTGGGACCAGTGTAGTTTGTAGATATTTTCACAAGGTTTCCAAATATAGAAAATTTGTCAAATTTGGTTTAGTGGATTTTATTCTATTTGATTTTGAAAACAGCATCAGGGAATAATTAACTAAATTCGAAAATTCACATTTGAATTAGTGGGCTTAGGCGGGAAACTAAACGGGCTGCACAGAGAGAGAGGGAAGTGGGCCGGCCCAGTAGCGCGTCCATGCAACGGGCCAGCTGACAAGGTGGGAGCCACCTGTCAGTGTGTTTAAAACATCGAATCGGTACGAGGAAAGGGAGCCGTTGGATCAGAGGCGGATCGGACGAACGACAGGCGTCGTCGTCTCCGGCGAGAAGGGGGCTTACGGGCGGCGCAGGTAGGGGGTCGGAGAGCGCGTCGGAGCTCCGGCGATCGTCGGAGAGGTGCGCTGCGACGTTGTCGACGACGAGGAACCTCCTGGTAGCAGTGGCGGCTCCAGCGGCGGCCTGGATCGACGGCGCCCTTCTCAGCACCTCCGCGGCTCCGGCGATGAAATTGGACGGCGGCGGTGGCTAATTGAGCAAGGCGAGTGGACGAGGAGCTTGAGAAGAGGGAGGAGAGCAAGATTGGTGTGGAGAGTGATGCACGGGAGGTCTCCTTTTATAGCGTCGGAGGTGGCCGGGCGCGGCGATGAGCTCATCGACGACGCGTCTACAGGGTCTGGTGGCCGGCGATGACGCGCGCGGGTAGGCGACGTCCTGGCGATGACGCAGGGCGTGATTGCATTGAAAACGATGCAGAGGAGAGGACGAGCGCTTGATTGGAGTTTCCAGTACCGCGGCGGACGTCGGCGAAGTGGGCGTCGTCTACGGCGTTCCCGCGGACCAATGGTGGTGTCTGGGCGGTGCAGGGTGGCGTCGCGAAGCGGTTGGCGCAGAGAGCAAGGGCAGGGGTCAACGGAGTCGTCCTGGCGACGACGTGGCCGGGCGCGTTCTGGAGCGTACCAGTGCACGCTCTGGCGTGCGCGTGCATGTATGGGCGTGTCTGGGCATCACGTTTCTGGCTCGTCTGGTGCACCGTTTGGTCGAGGCTCGTGTCCAGGATGATCAGGGGAGTGTGGTGCACACGAATGACAAGGTGGTGCATGCTAGAGTTGACCAGAGAGAGATGGAGCACAAGCATGTCCATGCCATGCCACGGCATGGCATGTCCTGGTCGAAATGGTGATGATCTTGTGTACCAAACCTTGTCTTCTCTGCTTGGCAAAGCTTGGTGAGGACAGAGGGGTACCATGGATGACCTAGGCTTGATGGTTCATGGCAAAATCTGCTGGATTTTGCAAAGTGTGGAGTTGGCAGGGTGATGCTCACCAAGTGTTTGATGAAATGCCTGCAAGAACAAAATTTTCGAATTTTTGAATGAATTTTGGTGGGTTGCAATCATATATTATTTGCAGTAGAATGGTGGTGGTGGTGGTCAAATTTGAATGGTTTTGCAAAAATCCAAAATGCATATGATCCTCATTTTCAAATCTGGTTCCAACTTTGCTTGATGATATTTTTGAATCCACAGAGAATTTGCATAGTGTTGCTTGAGCAAAGTTGTTCACTTTTATGTTGTCTTGGATGAGGTGCAAAGGTTTGACAAAGTTTAGTTTAGAATTTTTGAAATAACAGGGCTCAAAGTAGGCATCAGGTTATAAAAGTCAAAAGTGACCATAATTTTATGTGAGCTCATATTTTATTCAAATTTGATTTGATTTGAGTTTCTTTGATTCTAAAAGTGATATTATGTGTTTAGTACGCAACAACTAATGGTGCAAGCCATTATGGCCTAGATCAAGGATTTGTAAAAATGGCCTAAACCATATGTGAGTGTTGATTCTATTTTCCCATTTCTTTTGTTCTTTTATTTTTCCTTCTATTTGGTTGATCAAGTGATCATAGGTTAGGGTTTTAGCATCATGGTTCACTCACAAGCAATCATCATGGCAATTGCACACTTAACACAATATTAAGATATGAGTATATGCAAAGCACTTGTGTTGTGAAAAAGTTTTTGTTGGTTCTAAATTTTGGGTTTTGGGAATCTCTCTCTTTATCTCTTTATTGAATTCTTGGGATGTTACAAAACCTTCCCCCTTACAAAAGATCTCATCCCGAGATCTTAAAGAAAACGAGGTACTAAAGAGATCTGGGTATTCCTTCTTCATGTCCTCTTCTCGCTCCCAGGTGGCTTCCTCTTCGGTGTGATTGCTCCATTGAACCTTCAGGAACTTGATACTCCGGGTGCGGGTGGTTCTGTATGCTTCTTCCAGGATGCGAATAGGCACTTCGCGATACGTCAAATCTGAGTTGATGTCCACCGATCTGTGATCAATATTCTTGAACACTTCAGTCTTCTCCGGTACTTCCAAGCATTTCCGGAGCAGTGAGATGTGGAACACATTGTGCACAGCCGCCATTTCTTCCGGTAGTTCCAGTTGATAAGATACTTCTCCTCGGCGACTCGGAACTTTGAAGGGTCCAACATATCGGGGCGCGAGCTTTCCTTTCAGCTGGAATCTTTGCATTCCTTTAAGGGGTGACACCTTGAGATAGACAAAATCTCCAATCTCGAAGGTCATTTCTCGGCGTCTCTTGTCGGCGTAGCTCTTCTGTCTTGATTGCGCGGTCTTGAGGTACTCGCGGATCTTGTGCACCTTCTCTTCGGCTTCTCGAAGAACATACGGTCCAAAGACTTGGCTTTCTCCGACTTCCGACCAATTCGAGAGGTACGGCACTTCCTTCCGTGCAGGCTTCAAGGGGGCCATCGCAAGCTGGCAGTAGCTGTTGTTGTACGAGAATTCGCGTAAGGTGGCAGTCTTCCCACTTGGATCCATATTCCAGTACACAGGCTCTCAGCATGTCCTCGAGTATCTGGTTGACTCTTTCAGTTTGTCCGTCCGTCTGGGGGTGATAAGCGGTGCTGAAATTCAGCCGGGTTCCAAGTCCTTCATGCACCTTCCGCCAGAATCTTGAGGTGAACTGTGATCCTCTATCTGACACTATTGACTTTGGGGTTCCGTGCAGGGCGACTATTCTTGAGATGTACAACTCTGCTAGCTTCGGGCCTTGATAGGTGGTTTTGACAGGGATAAAATGGGCTACCTTGGTTAATCTGTCTACCACTACCCAAATAGAATCATTTCCTTTGCTAGATTTGAGCAGTCCAGTGATAAAGTCCATTCCGACTGAGTCCCACTTCCATTCCGGAATCTGTAAGGGTTGCAATAGTCCGGCGGGTCGTTGATGTTTGCCTTGACTCTCGACGAGATATCACACTTGGCTATGTAGCTCCCTATTTCTTGCTTCATTCCATGCCAAAATTGTTCCTTCAAATCTTGGTACATCTTGGTACCTCCGGGGTGAATAGAATATAGGGTGTCATGGGCCTCCTTCAGTATGACTTGCTTCAATTTTGAGTCGACGGCACACATAGGCGACCGTTGTACCAAAGTACTCCTTCTTCATCTTCGCGAATCGGTGCCTTTCCTGCTGCTATCTGACTCTTTATTCCGTCAATGCTGGCATTTCCCTTCTGGGCTTCCTTGATTTGGCTAATCAAAGTAGGTTGCAGCTCTATGCTGGCTAGATATCCTTCACTAACTAGCTCCAATCGAAACTGTTCAAACTCTTCATGCAGGCTAGGCTGTTCTGCTGCTATCATGGAGTTCAGCTGACACGGCTGTCTACTCAAAGCATCCGCTACCACATTGGCCTTGCCGGGGTGATAGTGGATTTCCATATCATAGTCCTTGATCAGCTCTAACCATCTTCTTTGCCTCATATTCAGCTCCTTCTGTGTGAAGATATACTTGCTCTTGTGATCCGAATAGATCTCGCATCGATTACCCATGAGGTAATGAGGCCAAACTTTCAAGGCTAACACTACGGCTGCAAGCTCGAGGTCATGGGTTGGGTAGTTCTGCTCATGTTGCTTCAGCTGCCGGGACAGGTAAGATATCACCTTTCCTTCTTGCATCAACACACATCCAAGACCAATCTTAGATGCGTCACAATAGACGTCAAAGGGCTTGGTGATGTCCGGCATGATTAGGATGGGGGCTGTGGTTAGTCTGGTCTTAAGCTGCTGGAAGCTTGCTTCACATTTATCAGTCCATTCAAACTTCTTGTCCTTTTTCAACAGTTGTGTCATTGGCCTGGCAATGCTTGAAAATCCTTCAACAAATCTGCGGTAATATCCGGCTAATCCAAGAAATGCACGGACCTCGGTCTGTGTGGTTGGGGTTTTCCATTCTTCGACTGTTTTGATTTTGGCGGGATCTACAGCAATTCCTCCTGCAGACAAGATGTGTCCCAGGAATCCTACCTCTTTCAACCAAAACTCGCACTTGCTGAACTTGGCATACAACTTGTGCTGTCTAAGGGTTTCTAGGATAACCTCCAAATGTTGCTCATGTTCCTCTTCGGTTTTGGAGTAGATAAGGATGTCGTCGATGAAGACAACGACAAACTTATCCAGGAAAGTTCATGAAAATCTTATTCATGAGGTTCATGAAATAAGCAGGGGCATTGGTTAATCCAAAGGACATGACATTGTACTCATACAACCCATCTGGTGGTAAAAGAAGTCTTGGGGATATCCGATGCACGGATCTTCAGCTGATGGTAACCAGTCCTAAGATCAATCTTAGAAAATACGGTGGCACCGGTCAACTGGTCAAACAGGTCTTCTATCTTTGGCAAGGGGTATTTGTTTTTGATGGTGACATCGTTAAGTTTACGATAATCCGTACATAACCGATTGGCACCATCCTTCTTATCCACAAACAAATGGTGATCTCCAAGGCGACGCACTTGGTGAATCGGACCTTTGAACAACATATCATCCAGTTGCTTCTTCAGCTCCACTAACTCTGTTGGGTTCATGCTATAGGCTCTCTGGGCTATAGGTCTGTTCCAGGGATTAACCGATATCCCGATCTGGGGGCATACCGGGTAGATCATCCGGAAACACATCAGGAGTATCAGACGACCCGATCTGATCCAAGGTTGGTTTGGCTATACTTTGTTTGTGAAATTTCATTCTCGGACACATGTTCTATTGTTATTCCGGTGCTACTAGTCATGATGATGGCCTTCTTGGCGCGATCTATCAATCCATGATGTTTCGCCATCAATCCATACCAGTACTACTTCCAATCCTTTTGTTCCCAGAACAATCAAGTTTGCAAAAAAAACTATTTCTTGAATTCTGATGGGTACTTCTTTGCAAAATTTTCTAGCTTTAGTTGTTGATCCAGGTATTTGAACTATCATGACATGTTTCAAGCTGATTGGTTGAATCTTACTAGTGCACACAAAATCTTCTGTAACAAATGAATGCGATGCTCCTGAATCAAACAACACTCTTGCTGGTATTGAGTTAACAGAGAACATACCCAGCACCACATCTGGTGCTTCCTGGGCTTCCTCGGCGTTCATGTGGTAGAGGCGACCTCCACGGTTGTTCGGGTTGTTGGGGGCGAACTTCTTGCCGGTGGAGACACGGCGCTGCTGCTGAGCTGGTGCAGAGGTGTTGCCGGCGAGCTTGGCCAGCCTTTTGGGGCACTCATTGGAGTAGTGTCCCACTATGCCGCATTCATAACAGGTGATAGTGGCCTTGTCCTTGGGAGCGACGGGGATAGCATTGCTCCCGGTCCTCGGGGCTGTGTTGGAGTTATTGGGGTTGTTGTTGGCAGGGGCTCTCTGCGGAGCGCGGTTGTGGTTGCTGTTGTGGTGCACATAGTTGCTGTTGTTGTTGTGGTGGAGGCCTCCGGGCCTTGGGTTTCCTCCACTCCGGTTCTGAAAACCGGGACGCGACATCTGGTTCTGGGGCTTGGTGTTTCTGGGGTTGAAACCACCGCTTGAGCTGGGGCGAAACCGTGGGGTATTGCTGGGCCCGCTTTGATGCATCATGCGGCGTTTGCGGTTCTCATTTGCCAGTGCGTTTGCCTTCCATCTGAATGGCAGAGTCCACTAGGGCTTCGAGGTCGGCAAAGGGGATGTTGACTAAGACTGTCTGCATCTCATCGTGCAGACCGTTGAGGAATCTCTCCTTCCTTTTCTCGGTGGTGTCGGTTTCATCGGGGGCGTACCTTGACAGGGTGAGGAACCTGTCGCGGTATTCTACCACCGACATCCGTCCTTGCTTCAGTTCACGGAATTCATCTCTCATTTTCTTGATCAAACCTGGTGGCACATGGTACTTGCTAAACTTGAGCTTGAAATCAGCCCAAGTCATCATTTGTCCGGCATTTAATGCACGGGCGCTTGTCCACCAAGCTCTTGCTGGTCCGGCAAGGTAGTGCGTAGCAAACAACACCTTCTCATTTTCATCCACTCCAGCTACCTCCAAGTTGTTTTCCATCGTTTGCAGCCAATCATCTGCATCTAAGGGCTCTTCCGTCTTGCTGAAGACAGGTGGGTTGGTGTTTTGGAAATTCTTAAGTTTGGATCCGGGATGATCATGGTTCCCATGGCCCTGATTGGCGATCTGCTGCAGTGCTGCTATGTTGGCTTGCCTTTCAGCCCTTTCATCTTCTCTGTCGGCCAATAGTGTTTGCAGCAATTGCATCATTGCATCTTGATTGCGATTCGGAGGGGCCATCTGAACAGGTAGATAGATCATGAGATAAGAGGGAATTTTCTATGGCTTATTTTGAGTTAAGTTTAAACTTAAAACTTGAAGTCTTTTGGTGATGAACATAACACACATTTATTTATTCATGACAAACATCACACATTACAAGTTAACACACTAAGGGTTTTAAGAACCCTCCTTCGCCAAACTACGATACATGGTGCGGGATACAACTCACACCTACATAAGTGAAGCTAGTGCAACTAATCCTCATCGTCTTCATCCACATCGATGGGAATGATCCCATCCTCCTCGGACTCCAGAAACTCGTAGTCCTCCTCATCAGTGAACTCATCCTCCTCAAAGTCGTTGTCGTCACTCAGGAAGTCCTCGCCTCCCTGGATGTCCTCTCCATCCTCCTCCATCTCCTGGATCTGGTCCTGCTGGGTCCGGACAGTTACCTCCAAGGTGCGTATCTTCTCGCGAAGACGCGCGATAGTGGCGTCCTTCTTGGCGCGCTGTAGGCGGAGTGACCTGCGGTCCTTGGCGAGTAGCCTGATGGCGTCGGCATGAGCCAAAGCCATCTGGGCACGGTGGGCGTGGACACGCGTCAGCTCCAGATCCTTCCGGGTCTCATGAAGCATAAAGTCCAGATGCTCCACATGATTCTTGAGCACCGGGTGCGAAGAGAGTGCCATGGGCTCTCCCATGGTGTCATGCCTCGCGAAGTGGGCGAAGCGGGTTCCCTGGAGTGCAGCGATGTTCTGTCCGCACACCCGAGCAAGTCCCTCCTGAAGGGCATGAGCAAGCCCATCCACCCAGTTGCATGCCTTGAAGGAGAAAAGGATCCTCTCCGACATGGGAGGCTCCGTACTTCCCTTCAAGTCAGCGGTGATCATCCACTGCTGTTCCCCTCCGGGGGTGTTGTGGATCCGGACTCCGTGGAACTGGGGAGGTGGGCGTTCAAGCTTCTCGGACACCAAGTACAGGTCTCGTTCGAAAACCAAACTTCCTCCATTTCCCAGTTCGTAGGACTCCGTCTGGGCGTAATGCTCCATCTGAAAGTGAAATGGATAAGTAAGTTAGAGATGTGAACGAGTGTGGCAAAATTTTAGATGGATTTATAAGGAGGAGCATGGCTTATCATTTTTGAAAAGATCTTATAGAGAAGAACATGAGTAAGTTTTTCACAAATATTTACTTCATTTGTTTTAGAAACTAAAGTTTTCAGACGTCCATTCTAAACTAGGGTCTCCTAAGGTCAAACAATGGCTCTGATACCAACTTGTCAACACCGGATTTTTAAGTCCGGATGCCTATTATGTCATTCATCGCAATCCCAGGAATATTGTTGTTGCGAGACATAACAGTTGATACCATAAGTCATCATTCATTACAAACCGTCATTGTCTTACAAAAGGGGATCACATGATCCAATATTACACAAATAGTTGATCTATTGATCAACGAACAACATAGTAGCGGAAGCGTAATAGAAGTGGACTATCTAGTTCCACAGGCCAACGCTTGACGTTAGGCGACTCCTAGTTGTGGTAGACGTCCTGCTGACCGTCATCCTCATACTGTTGCTCCTCTTCATATTCTGGCCATTTGAATAGCCAGGGACACAGCCGTGAGTACTTCAAAGTACTCGCAAACTAATACTAAGATAACTATGATCAACTTGAATAAGGGGTGCTAAGCTCTAGTTTCATTTGCATAAAGCCAGTTTTAGTTCATAAGGAATTTCATAAAGACTAAGCATAGGTTAACTAGCTCAAGTGGGAACATTAGTGTCATTCCCACAACTTAGTTGTGTTTCAAATTCAAGTCACCACTTCAAATTCAACCATCCTTTTCAACTAAATTTCTAATAACGGAACAATATGGCCTTTCCAATTGTCTGTAACCGTGGACACGGCTATTCGAATAGTTTTACACTGTAGAGGTTGCACACTTGTGCCACAACATTTGATTACATCCGAGATAACTCCGAATAATCGTAACTCAGTACGCGGATCATCAACTCTAACCTTTCACTTACACATCCTAGTATAGGCACCTCTCCCCATGAGCTTGGCCTCCCGGTGAAAACAAGCGTCAACCCGGAACTGACATAGGCATCCCCAATGGGCCTGCCAAAGATGGTACCCGGGTTTTATTAAAGGCCCAGGACTCGAAGAATAAGAAGACTTGGAAGCCCATTTAGTGTTAAGGAAAGATAGTTTGTATTAGGAAAGATAGAGATTTGTAATCTTACGGGTTGGGTACGAAACCCTCCCGAACTTTGTAACTTGTGTATGACGAAACCCTCGGCTCCACCCTCTATATAAGGGGAAGAAAGGATCGAATCACGTCAACATAACCCTAATTTTCATAATCGTCGAGTACTTTTCGCTGAAACCTTCGAGATCTACTTGCCCTCTACTTCTAGCAAAACCCTAGTCTACAATCTGTAGGCATTGACAAATTAATCCATTGTCAATTGGCGCCGTCGTGGGAATTAGAGGTTGCAAAGCTGATCTCGATGGCACGTCCAGAATCGTCGAGTTCGTCGGTGGCTAGCAATGCGATGGATCGAGGTAAACAGGAAAAACACATCCACGACCAACGGTCAAGTCGAAGGCCAATGGCATCATCCCAACGGTATCAGAAGCGCTGTTAGGACCACATGGAAAAAGCTAGACATACTTGGCCGGAGGAGTTGCCAAGCGTGTTGTGGAGTATTCGAACAACACCAAATACGGCGACACATGTAACACCCCAAAAATTTAAAAATAAAGAAAATGAAATGTTCCAATTACCAAATTTTGGAACCAACAAAAACTTTTATTAAATTTAGTTAGATACATAGTAACCTAGTTTAATACTTGTGTTATTGCCATGAATGTTTGATTACTTCATTTCAACATAATTTCAAACACCCTAAACCCTAACTTCAACTACTCATTAGGTCAAATAAGAAGAAACCCAAAAATAAAATAAAAAGACATCTGTGGGCATAAAGACTAGTAGGCAAATCTTGATTACCACTCATCCTAATTTTCTCACTAATGGTAAACCATCTACTAAACCTCACTAAACCCTAAGCCTCATTCCATTATTCACCATCCAATAGAAAATGAATAAAAAGAAGTGAAATTAAATAAGAAAGGGACATATGTGCCCATGGTTATTTTTGGTAAAGCTTTACTCTAAAACTTTTCTACTTGGTTAGAAGTTTAGAACACCTTCATGCACCTTACCTAGTGCTTATTACATCAAACCCAAGTTGAATCTCAAGAAATTAAAAAGAAACTAAAAATGCCATAGAGGCATATGAGAGAAAAATGTCAAGTTGTGGATTTGAGAATCTTAACCCTAAGACATGTTGTGAGTGGTTGGATCATCTCTCTATACCACCTCAACACTCAATAACCTCAATAGGGTCAAGCCAAATTAAATTAACAATCTAATGCAATCTATGCATAGAGGTATATGTGGCACATCACCAATTTATCCAATTATTGCCTTATGCCTTTTTACCTTGACCAAATGGTGTGAAACCTTCTCTAAACTTAAGCTCACACTAATTTGATCCTAACCCATGCTCAAGTAGAGCAAGGGAAACAAAATAGAAGAATAAACAAAAATGGAAAATCACCCCTTATGTGTTTATTGGCCATTTTTACAAATCCTTGAACTATACCTTTTGAGATGATTTCAATGCTTGTAAAAGGTTTCTAAACTAATAATAATCATTTTGGAATAAGGAAAAGACAAATCAAATAGAAGGAAATCAAATGGGGAGAAAATCCTATTTATTCACTCACATACACATAGGTCAATTTTGCAAATCCTCACCAAAGGCTACCATTGCTTGATCTTTGGTTTCTAAAATACTTATATGTCTTAAACAAACCCAAATGCACCAAAGAAACCAGAAGCAAATCCAAATAAATCTCAAAACCATCTCACATAGGATCATGGTCATATGTGCACCTTTTAAAATGTTCCTCACTTTACCCCTCTGGTTTTATTCTTTCTTAAACCAAACTTGGCCAACCATTGACACCTCATCCAAGACCATGTCAAAGTCAACAACTTTGATGTTGACCACCCATGCTAACTTTGAATAGGTTGACCAGAATAAAGGAGACAAGAAGGGACTTTGAATCAAATGGTAGATCACCTCACTTTTTGAATCTTTGCAAACCACCACCAAAATGATCACCACCACCACCATTATATCACATTATTTATATGAATGAGCTCCACCAAAAAGATTTCAAAAATTCAAACAAAACTCTCTTGCGGCCATTCTCTCAAACACCTTGCAGGCATCATTTTCAATTTGACATACATCCTTTTAACCCCTGGTCCATGACCAAAATCCACTTGATCATTGCTCATGAGTGTCCCTGTACCTCCCTTGCACTCTCTCCTGTACTGCAGCCATGGAGAAAATGGAGGAAATACACCATTGCATCCATGCCATGCCCATGCCGGCCACCTCCACCCCTCTCTTCTCTCTGGCCATTCTCTTTCGTTATGATCATGTCCAGTACACTCCCATACACTTGCTGATCATGACGGTGCACGGCCCAAACGCGCGCGAGCACCACATTGGCCACAATCCAACGCGCCCAGACGCGCCCATGCCGGTCGTGGCGCGCCAGAGCGCGCATGGGCACCGTCCTGGACGCGCCAGTACCCCGCGTCGCCTGGTCGCTGTCGAGCTCCTCCCTCTCTCTCCTTGCGCATGCGCCTTCCACACCTCACCAGGACACCGACGGACACCGCCATTGGCCCTCACCGGCGCCGTAGACGACGCCATCATCAAGCTCTGCCGCGCCGGTACTGCGAGGACGACGATGACGCCGCACACTCCTGTCCTCCCCTAGCGATGCCATCGTCGCCTACCTCCTGCGCCCATGCCCTTGCCCCTTCGCGTCCTGGATCGCCGGCGCCATCGACGACCTGCCGCTCCGCCACGGCCACCACTTCGCCCTATAAATAGCGACCCCCTCAGCCTTCCCTTCCCACACCAAACCTGCTCCACTCCCTCTTCTGAACCTCCTCAACGCCAGCTCCCCTTCGATTAGGCCACAGATAGCTCCAATTGCTCCGTCGATCGCCGGAGACCGCCGCAGATCGACACGACGATTTCGGCCACCATTGGAGACGCCACCGGTACCAGGCGACTCCCCTTCGTCGACAACGTCGCCTAGCACCAGCGCCGCCCCTCGCCGGAGCTCCAGCACGCCGTCGACCCCCTACCTCCGCCGTGCCCGCGTCTGCATCTCGTCGACGACGACGACGCACCTCCACCGTCAGATCTCCTTCTGATCCAGCGGCTCACACTCACAGGTACCGTTTCGGTGATTAAGAGTGACTGACACGCAGGCCCCACCCTGTCAGTTGGCCCGTGGCGCGCTGAAGCGTTACTGGGCTGGCCTGCTGTGTTTTAAACGTTTTGGCCCAATTCGTTTCCCGCGCTGGCCCAAATACTCAAATTCAATTTAATGTAATTAATTCAAATGTCTCTCAGATGCCTTGTTAGAAAATTAATAACTACAAATTCACTAGGCCAAATTTTACAAATCTTATATATTTGGAAAGCTTAGAATTTTATCTACAACATGCCACTGGATTGAATCCTAGATTCATTATAGAATTAAAATAGGAAAATAAACAAGACAGGGACTTTTCTGCCTTAGAATAATTATTAAAAATCAACCACAAATGCTTTTTAGTTAATTATATATCACCTTACACTTGTATTAATTGTTTCTGCAAAAATATGCCATGCTTACTTTGAATGATCATGGCCTAGTTTAATTAAAAGACTATATGGCTATTTATAGTCAAAAGTATTGGCCAAAACTATTAATAAATCATATGGGAGTGTTTCTCTCATTTAAATCTTGTCACAAACAATTCCCAAATAAGGTAGAGACTCTGGTAATTTAGGTTCTCATATGTTTGGTTTGAGGATATTAAATAATTACCATGATTAATACTAAATTGTATGAACTATAATTAAATAACTTTCCCATGTGCTCTAAAAAGTAATGTGATGACCTTTGATCATAATCTCATATGTGCTCACTTAAGGATCTTAAACCAAAGTAGCATCTAAAATGCATGGGATAAGGACCTTAGTCTTCAAGACCCATATGTTCTAATTAAAGATTAGTAAATCATTTGTATAGTAGTGTTTAAATTGTTCCAAACTATTTATTAAATCATATAAGATGTATTGGTCTCATTTAAATCTTTGTCTCAAGTAAATTCAACATAAGGTAATGACCTTAATATAATAAATCTCATGCTGTATGAATTGATGATATTAACTTCTTAATAAGATAGTATTAAATTTCATAAGGTGTATTCCCTCATTTAAGTCATATTCTCAAAGGATAAGTGTGAAGTGTTGATGACCCACAAGTATAGGGGGTGTATCGTAGTATCTTCGATAAGTAAGAATGTCGATCCCAACGAGGAGCAGAAGGTGTTGGCAGCAGTTTCGATGAAGGATTCACTGTAAATGCTCACAGACAAGTATTCAGGGGGTTTTGATATTGTAGATAAATAAAGTACAGGTAAATAAAATGCGAGAGAAATAATTGCAGCGAGTGGCCCAATCCTTTTTAGCACAAAGGACAAGCCGGTTTGATTACTTATAATGACCAAACGTTCCTGAGGACACACGGGGATTTTAGTCTAGTGCTTTCGCTACATACGCTGATTAATCTTCATTGTTTTGATAAGTGTTGTGTGGGTGAACCTATGCTAATGCACCGCCCTTCCTAGGACTAATACATACTTGTGATTATACCCCTTGCAAGCATCCGCAACTACAAGAAAGTAATTAAGATAAATCTAACCACAGCCTTAAACTCTGAGATCCTGCGATCCCTCCTGCATCGATATACTAACGGGGGCTCAGGTTTCTGTCACTCCGGCAACCCCGCAATTAGCAACCGAATACAAGATGCACTCCCCTAGGCCCATAAATGGTGAAGTGTCGTGTAGTCGACGTTCACACGACACCACTAGAAGAATGACACCACAACTTAAATATCATAACATTGAATATTACTCAACCATAATTCACTACTAGCATTTAGACTTCACCCATGTCCTCAAGAACTAAACGAACTACTCACGAGACATCATATGGAATACAATCAGAGGTGATATGATGATGAATAACAATCTGAACATAAACCTTGGTTCAATGGTTTCACTCAATAGCATCTACAACAAGTATAGAATAACACCGGGAGAGTTTCCCCTATCAAACAATCAAGATTTAACCCGAATTGCTACAACGATGACGAGGTGCAGCGGTGGTGATGGCGGTGTAGATGGTGGAGATGATGATGATGGTGATGGAGATGATGTCCCGCTCGATGACGATGGCGATGGCGTCGATTTCCCCTCCGGGAGGAATTTCCCCGGCCTTCCTGCCCGCCGGAGCTCTTTCTCTCTGGTGTTCTCCGCCCCGCGGAGGCGGCTGTAACCTCGTGAGGATCCCTCGTGGCTTAGGTTTCGGGACGAAGGAGTGCGAAGAAAAGGAGGCGAAAGGGTCGTGGGCCCCCGAGCATAGGGTGGCGCGGCCGGGCCGGGCCGCGCCGCCTGGTCTGGGCCCACGATGGCCCTCTCTTCTTCCCCTTCGGCTCCCTCCGTCATCTGGAAAAATAGGAATTTTCGTGAAATTCCCTTCCACAGTTGATCTTCCGAAATATTGCGTTCGACGGTGCTTTTCCAGCAGAATCCTGCTCCGGTTGCTTGATCCTCCAATGATGATGAAACATGCAAAATAGATGAAATAACATAAGTATTGTGTCCCAATATGAAATATATCAATGAATAACAGCAAATTATGATACAAAATAGTGATGCAAATTGGACGTATCAACTCCCCCAAGCTTAGACCTCGCTTGTCCCCAAGCGAAACTGAGCTCGATAAACGAGACCACATGTTTATGGAGTGAAGAGTCGATAAATAGAATACGGACAAGAAGCATCATATTCATTCACACAAGACATTCTAGTAAACAACTTCCTCATATAACTCATCTCGAAATAAGTAAAGAGAAATCACAAGTAAAGGTGCATAAGAAATCATAGTTGGTGATGGCAAACTTTGTTCTTGGTCAGAGAACTAATAACGGATTGTACTTCTAAGCAAAGCTTTCATATTAGAATTTATAGCTGAGCCTTCATATTTAAGCATAACAATCTCCTCATAATCATTGATAACTTCAAAGTCATATTCATTCAGATAAAATTGGTACTAAACAAGAAAGTATAAAAGACATGATTAACTGAATCATAGCATAAATGATTGGTTCACAACAACTCAATTGCTTGCTTGGGATAGAGGGAAATAGGTTTACTGACTCAACATAAAAGTAAAAGATAGGCCCTTCGCAGAGGGAAGCAGGGATTAAATCATGTGCTAGAGCTTTTCAAGTTTTGAAATCATATAAAGAGAACAAAAGTAAGATTTTGAGAGGTGCTTGTTGTTGTCAACGAATGGTAGCGGGCACTCTAACCCCCTTGCCAAACGAACCTTCAAAGAGCGGCTCCCATGAGGGACGGCATCTCTACCAGCAAGGTAGATCATCCCCCTTCTCTTTTGTTTACACATGTGTTTTAGTTTTATTAAGGATGACACTCCCCCAACCTTGGCTTTCTCAATCCATGGCTAACCGAATCCTCGGGTGCCTTCCAACATTCACATACCATGGAGGAGTGTCTATTGCAAAATTAAGTTGCTTACTGATGAATCAGAGCAAAACATGTGAAGAGAATTATTAATGAAAGTTATTAATTGGGGCTGGGAACCCCGTTGCCAGCTCTTATTGCAAAGTTATTGGATAAGCGGATGTGCCGCTAGTCCATTGGTGAAAGTCCGCCCAACAAGATTGAAAGATAAAACACCACATACTTCCTCATGAGCTATAAAACATTGACACAAATAAGGAGTAGTAGTTTGAATAATTTAAAGGTAGCACATGAAGTATTTACTTGGAATGGCAGAAAATACCATGTAGTAGGTAGGTATGGTGGACACAAATGGCATAGGTTTGGTCTAAGGTTATGGATGTATGAGAAGCATTCCCTCTCGATACAGGTCTTTGGCTAGCAAGGTTTGATAGCAAGCATAAAGGTTGAGGGAAACAAACAAATATACATATGATAGAAACAATCATGCATCTTTCTCATAAGCACAAGCAATTTTAACTTTAGAATACTAAGCATAGAGATAATAGAATAATGTATCTAAGTGTATTTCTCTCCTTCATTAAACATCAAGATGTTGTTGCTATTGACCAATGCTAAATTTGCCAAAACCAAATAGATTTACTTGATGCTCCCAAAGTGATATCAATACTCATGTCAAGAGTAATCATATAATGGAGATTGCAAACTAAAATAAGGTGTGCAAAAAGTAAATGATAAGACTTCTCATTAATATTCCATAACGATAACTCACACCAACGGATACATAGATAACTAACTAAGAGAGATACTTCCACATTGCATACTATTCCATATAATAACTTCCCTACTCATGATATGACACTACTTGATAGTAAAAGATAAAGGTGGTGGTGATATGATACCGCGGCACTCCCCCAAGCTTGGAACAAACCAAGGGGATGCCAATACCGATGATGAATTACTCCTTCGGCGATGATGGTGAATCTTTGTCGTCATCAGACTTCCATGGAAGAGGCCCTCCATCAACAAAAGACATCTTGGTTTCCGGAAACCTGAAACTAGCAGCATGACTTATGCGCTTAAACCTGTTTTCATACTCACAGTTTTGATTATGGACATCATAGAGTTGAGCTTGGAGTTTGTTGGTGGTGTCGTGAAGTGAGAAGATATCGTCCCACAGCTTTGCAGTCTCCTTCTTGTGTCCATCAATGAGTTCAGACACAATCTTGTGAAAGATATCCACTTCACGCTCAGCCATCTTCTTGTAGTTGAAAACCTCTTGTTCCAGCTTCTCCATCCTGTCTTCCAAGCTCCCTTCTCCCTTAGGACCCTGGACATCTTTGATCTGCAACTCTCCATCCACGAGCTGCAACTCTTTGGGGTGCATCTTCAGCTCGTTCATGTACGGGTTGACGACGTCCTCAAAGAAGCTGTCTTTCTGAGTTCCCGACGAAGACATGATGGATCTAGATCCGAAGCAGATCCTGGCAGAAAACAGCTCGAAACAAAACACGACGAGAAAACGATATTACGGACCTCCAGGGGTCCGGGGAATTATATAGCAAATATTTTTACGGCAAAAGGAAGGTTCCAGGTCGAAAACGAGTCGGAAAGGGGCAACGAGGCGGCCAGACCATAGGTCGGCGCGGCCAGGGTGGGGCCCGCGCCGGCCTATGGTGGCACGCCCTCGCGCGTCTTTTCCACTCCGTTTCGATTCCGTAATTTTTCATATTTTCCAAAAACAGCAGAAATAATGTTCGGAAAGGTAAACGCGGACTTTTTATTACCTATACTGTTACCTATTCAAAGTCAGTTCTGGCGGACTGTCAATTTGTCCTTTGATGAAAGCCTCCGGTGTTTCCACTTGAATAATATCAACATCAACATTATAAGAATCGCCCGAGATATAATGCTTTAGTCTTTGTCCATTCACCACTTGTGTGGCATTGCCTTGGAGAGAGCTAATTTTAATTGCTCCTGAACGATACACCTCCTCAACAACATATGGTCCTTCCCACTTCGAGAGTAATTTCCCTGCAAAGAATCTGAGACGAGACCGATACAATAGAACTTGATCTCCAACATTAAATTCTCTTTTGATGATCCTTCTATCATGCCATTTCTTAACTTTTTCTTTAAAGAGTTTAGCATTTTCATAAGCTTCACTTCTCCATTCATCTAGAGAACTTAATTGCAACAACCTCTTATTACCGGCTAATTTAGGATCTTTATTTAATTCTCTAACAGCCCAATAAGCTTTGTGCTCTAGTTCTAAAGGTAAATGACAAGCTTTTCCATAAACCATTTTATAAGGTGACATTCCCATAGGATTTTTATAAGCAGTTCTATAAGCCCATAGCGCTTCTTTCAATTTGCTAGGCCAATTCTTTCTAGATTTATTAACGGTCTTACCTAAGATAGCTTTAATCTCTCTGTTTGATAATTCTACTTGACCACTAGTTTGAGGGTGATAAGCGGAAGCAATTCTATGATTAATACCATACTTAGCAAGAGTTTTTCTAAAACCTCCATGAATGAAATGAGAACCTCCATCAGTCATAATATATCTAGGTACTCCAAATCTAGGAAATATAATATCTACAAGCATTTTTATAGAGGTCTCACCATCAGCACTTTTTGTAGGTATAGCTTCTACCCATTTAGTAACATAATTAACAGCGACAAGTATATGAGTGTTACCATCTGAAGAAGGGAAAGGTCCCATGAAGTCGAATCCCCAACAGTCGAATGGTTCAATAACAAGAGTATAGTTCATAGGCATTTCATTGCGTCTGGAGATATTACCAACTCTTTGACATTCATCACAGGATAAAATAAATTTCCTTGCATCTTTGAAAAGTGTTGGCCAATAAAAACCTGATTGTAGAACCTTTTGCGCGGTTCTATCTCCAGCGTGATGTCCTCCATAAACACTTCCATGACATTTATTCAATATCTCCTGTTGTTCATATTCAGGAACACATCTTCGCATAATACCATCCACTCCTTCTTTATATAAGTGTGGGTCATCCCAAAAATAATGCCTTAAGTCATAAAAGAATTTCCTCCTTTGCTGAGCTGAAAAGGTTGGAGGCAAATACTTCGAAACAATAAAGTTAGCATAATCTGCATACCAAGGGCTCTCTCGCGAGCTCACCTTTATTACAGCCAATTGTTCATTTGGAAAACTATCATTAACAGGAACAGGATCATAAGCAATATTTTCCAATCTAGACAAATTATCAGCAACAGGATTATCAGCACCTTTCCTATCTATAATATGTAAATCAAATTCTTGCAACAGAAGTACCCATCTAATAAGCCTTGGCTTAGCATCTTTCTTTGTCATAAGGTATCTAATTGCAGCATGATCAGTATGAATTGTAACTTTCGAATCAACAATATAGGGTCTAAACTTATCACAAGCAAAGACTACAGCTAACAATTCTTTTTCAGTTGTAGCATAATTTCTTTGAGCAGCATCAAGAGTCTTACTAGCATAATGAATAACATTTAATTTTTTATCTACCCGCTGTCCAAGAACAGCGCCTACAGCAAAATCACTAGCATCACACATAATTTCAAAAGGCAAATTCCAATCAGGAGGTTCGACTACAGGAGCAGTTGTTAAGGCTTTCTTTAGAGTTTCAAAAGCTTCCTTACAATCATCATCAAAAACAAAAGGTACATCTTTTTGAAGAAGATTAGTAAGAGGCTTTGAAATTTTAGAGAAATCTTTAATAAATCTCCTATAAAACCCAGCATGACCAAGAACACTACGAATACCTTTAACATCCCTCGGATAGGGCATCTTCTCAATTGCTTCAACTTTAGCTCTATCAACTTCAATACCTCTCTCGGAAATTTTATGTCCCAATACAATTCCTTCATTAACCATAAAGTGGCATTTCTCCCAATTAAGAACAAGGTTAGTTTCTTCACATCTCTGCAAAACTTTATCGAGGTTTCGCAGGCAATTATCAAAAGAATTCCCATAGACAGAAAAATCATCCATGAACACCTCTACAATACTTTCGCAAAAACCATGAAAAATAGCAGACATGCATCTTTGAAAAGTAGCAGGAGCATTACATAAACCAAAAGGCATACGCCTATAAGCATAAGTTCCATAAGGACAAGTAAAAGTGGTTTTCTCTTGATCTTTAGCTTTAACAGCAATTTGTGAAAACCCAGAATAACCATCAAGAAAGCAAAAATGAGTATTTTTAGATAACCTCTCTAACATTTGATCAATAAAGGGTAAAGGGTAATGATCTTTCTTAGTAACTTTATTAACTTTTCAAAAATCAATGCACATTCTATAACCTACAACTATTCTTTGAGGAATAAGCTCATCATTATCATTAGGCACAACAGTCATTCCTCCTTTCTTAGGAACACAATGAACAGGACTAACCCATCTACTATCAGCAATAGGATATATAATACCAGCTTCAAGGAGTTTTAATACCTCGTTCCTTACCACTTCCTTCATCTTCGGAATTAGACGACGTTGATGTTCAACAACAGGCTTTGCATCATCTTCCATATTAATAGCATGTTGGCAAATAGAAGGAGAAATCCCTTTCAAATCATCAAGAGTATAGCCAATAGCTCCTCGGTGTTTCTTCAATATTTCCAATAACCTTTCTTCCTCAATCTCTGAAAGCTTAGAACTAATAATAACAGGATATATTTTCTTATCATCAATATGAGCATATTTAAGATTATCAGGGTAAAGGCTTAAAAAAAACAGGATCTTCCTTTGGTGGCGGTGTTGTACCCAAATCTTCCACCGGTAAATCATGCTTGAGAATAGGTTGGCGACGAAAAATTTCCTCAAGCTCATCTCTTTCTTTCTAAAAGCTTCACTTTCACTATTCTCCAAATGTTGCTGCAAAGGATTATTAGGAACAAGAACAATAGATGCACACTGCTCCATTTTAAAATCATTACTAGGCAAGTCAGCTTTATAAGGAGTTTTGGTAAATTTAGAAAAGTTAAATTCATAAGGTTCACCAGCAAATCTAGTCAAAATTTCTCTTTCTTACAATCTATAATAGCTCCACAAGTATTTAGAAAAGGTCTACCAAAAATGATAGGACAATGATCACTAGCAGCAGAACCAAGTACCAAAAAGTCAGCAGGATATTTAATCTTACCACATAGAACTTCCACATCTCGAACAATACCAATTGGAGAAATAGTTTCTCTATTAGCCAAATGAATAACCACATCAATATCTTCAAGTTCACAAGAACCAATTTCGTGCATAATCTCCGTGTAAAGCTCATAAGGAATAGCACTAACACTTGCACCAATATCACATAAACCATAATAGCAATGATCACCAATTCTAACAGATAGCATAGGAACACTAACTTGTTTGGATTTATTAGGATGTGAAACAATATTAGAAGCATCTTCACAGAAAATAATATGACCATCCTCCACATTTTCAGTCACAAGATCTTTAACTATAGCAACAGCAGGTTCAATTTTAATTTGTTCTTCAGGTTCTTTAGGTTTCTTTTCACTTTTATTAACCGCACTAGATATGACAGAGTACTCCTTCATTTTAGCAGGGAAAGGAGTTTTTTCAATATAAGCTTCAGGAATAACATTATCAACAGTTTCAACCACTACACATTTGTTTACAGATGAATCAATTTTATCTTTATACGGTTCATGATACTTATCAAAATTCTTCTTAGGCAGTTCATAATGAGAGGCAAAAGCTTTATAAAGATTTGCAACAACTTGGGAATCAAGACCATATGTAGCACTCATATTACGAAATTTATCAGTATCCATAAAAGCTTCAATGCATTTATAATCATAAATTATACCTGATTCTCTATCTTTGTCGTTCTCCCATCCTTCAGTATTTTCTTGGATCCGATCAAGAAGGTCCCTTTTAAACTCTTCATTCTTGCGTGTAAATGATCCAGAACAAGAAGTATCCAGCAAGGTCTTGTCTTGAAAAGAAAGTCTTGCATAGAAATTATCAATAATAACATTACCAGGAAGCTCATGAATGGGGCATTTGAGCATTAAAGACTTCAATCTCCCCAAGCTTGGGCAATACTTTCTCCATCATGAGGCCAGAAATTATATATGCGGTTCCGATCTTTGTGAATTTCACTTGGAGGATAAAATTTGGAATAGAATAAAGGCACAATGTCCTCCCAATCAATAGAATCACCATTCTTCAGCAATTTATACCAGTGCGCCGCTTTACCAGACAGCGATATAGTGAATAGCTTCTTTCTAACTTCATTCATAGAAATACCTGCACATTTGAATAACCCGCATAATTCATGCAAAAAACAATAAATGATCACCAGGATGGACAGTTCCATCCCCTTCATAGCGGTTATCCATAACACGTTCAATAATTTTCATAGGTATTTTATATGGTACTACTTCCTCACCTGGCGCTTCATCCACTACCGTTGCAGTAGTAGTAGATTTCCCAAATAGAAATTGAAGAGAGGATCTCTCCATAATGATTTATAGCAGCAGGCAGAAATAAAATCAGCACAAACAGTAAATTTCCTTACCAATTCCGCTTACCAATAGCGCTTCACTCCCCGGCAACGGCGCCAGAAAATAGTCTTGATGACCCACAAGTATAGGGGGTGTATCGTAGTATCTTCGATAAGTAAGAATGTCGATCCCAACGAGGAGCAGAAGGTGTTGGCAGCGGTTTCGATGAAGGATTCATTGTAAATGCTCACAGACAAGTATTCGGGGTTTTGATATTGTAGATAAATAAAGTACAAGTAAATAAAATGCGAGAGAAATAATTGCAGCGAGTGGCCCAATCCTTTTTAGCACAAAGGACAAGCCGGTTTGATTACTTATAATGACCAAACGTCCTTGAGGACACACGGGGATTTTAGTCTAGTGCTTTCGCTACATGATTAATCTTCATTGTTTTGATAAGTGTTGTGTGGGTGAACCTATGCTAATGCACCGCCCTTCCTAGGACTAATACATACTTGTGATTATACCCCTTGCAAGCATCCGCAACTACAAGAAAGTAATTAAGATAAATCTAACCACAGCCTTAAACTCTGAGATCCTGCGATCCCTCCGCATCGATATACTAACGGGGGCTCAGGTTTCTGTCACTCCGAACCCCCGCAATTAGCAACCGAATACAAGATGCACTCCCCTAGGCCCATAAATGGTGAAGTGTCGTGTAGTCGACGTTCACACGACACCACTAGAAGAATGACACCACAACTTAAATATCATAACATTGAATATTACTCAACCATAATTCACTACTAGCATTTAGACTTCACCCATGTCCTCAAGAACTAAACGAACTACTCACGAGACATCATATGGAATACAATCAGAGGTGATATGATGATGAATAACAATCTGAACATAAACCTTGGTTCAATGGTTTCACTCAATAGCATCTACAACAAGTATAGAATAACACCGGGAGAGTTTCCCCTATCAAACAATCAAGATTTAACCCGAATTGCTACAGCGATGACGAGGTGCAGCGGTGGTGATGGCGGTGTAGATGGTGGAGATGATGATGATGGTGATGGAGATGATGTCCCGCTCGATGACGATGGCGATGGCGTCGATTTCCCCCTCCGGGAGGGAATTTCCCCGGCGGATTCCTGCCCGCCGGAGAGCTCTTTTCTCTCTGGTGTTCTCCGCCCCGCAGAGGCGGCTGTAACCCTTCGTGAGGATCCCTCTGTGGCTTAGGTTTCGGGACGAAGGGTACGCGAAGAAAAGGAGGCGAAAGGGTCGTGGGCCCCCCAGAGCATAGGGGGCGCGGCCGGGCCCTGGGCCGCGCCGCCCTATGGTCTGGGCCCACAATGGCCCCTCTCTTCTTCCCCTTCTGGCTCCCTCCGTCATCTGGAAAAATAGGAATTTTCGTGAAATTCCCTTCCACGATTGATCTTCCGAAATATTGCGTTCGACGGTGCTTTTTCAGCGAGAATCCGGCTCCGGTGCTTGATCCTCCAATGATGATGAAACATGCAAAATAGATGAAATAACATAAGTATTGTGTCCCAATATGAAATATATCAATGAATAACAGCAAATTATGATACAAAATAGTGATGCAAATTGGACGTATCAAGTGTTGACCTTGGTCAACATGTGATCATACCTTGTTAATTGAGGAGATTAAATCTTAACCAGGTTCAATAAAAGGAAAGTAATTCAGAAGAACAAATAAATAGGAACTCAAATAAAGATTTCAATGAGAGGAAATTATTTCTAAGAATAAATAAATAGAAACAAATAACAAATATTTTTAATGAGAGGAAATTATTTTTCTTTAAAGGAAAACCAAGTCAACCCACAAGTGAATAATATGGTGATGCTAGACTAGCTTGTGTGAACCATTTGTGTGATTAGTTTAGCACTTAAGGATTATTTGGTGATTGTATCCTCGTATTCGTTTATAGACGCTAGTACCGGAGACTATCAAGAGGAGGAGTTCTTCTACTCAGAAGGAGAGGAAGAAAACTTTGATCACCTCACCAATCAAGGCAAGCTAATATTATTACCAGCTATTACCAGTGCAAGCCAATATTCTTGCAAGCTATGGTATTGCAAGCTATTACCAATGCAAGCTAAACTGTTGCAGGCTATTCTAATGATAGTTATATTAGAACAAGCTTTTACTCATGCAAGTAGGATTAATATAAGATAGATTGTGGCAAGCTAATATTCTTACAAAGTGCAAAGCTACAAGAGCAAAGCACCCCCACATTTTACGTTATGTTTAATAAGCCTATCCCAAGTTTTTACTAAAGGGTTTTACTTACAAGTTCCAATACTTTTGTTTTATCAAAGTACTTTTTGATTCATGATTCACTGGTCTAGAGTAGAACAATATCATCAAGTTAGCCTATGGCAATCAAAGCTAGTTAGCACCCCTCATGACTAGTTGCTATTGCTAAATCAAATAAAATTGACTACTCTAGATGGGAACATGTGACTTTGAAATGAAGTGAAACCTTGGAATGATGGTTCATTCCATTGAATGATTTTGAAGGTGAATATGACCAAGAGAAGATGGTGATTTTTGATATAAAACTGATGGTTGGGTTCGGATGCGATACCATTCCAATTTTGAAAGTACCCCCACAATACCCAATATGGGTAAGGGCTTAACTAGAAATTTATGTGCTTTAGTATGGGTTCCCTCTAAACAAGCGTCATCGGGGTTAGGCCAAGAGCTGCCTCTACAACAAAAGAATTGATGTGAAATGACGTGAATGAGGTGAATTGTCCGGCCCAAGCCCTGTGCGGTTCCCAGGTTGACGTTGGTCTTCATTGGGAGGCCAAGCTCATGGGAGAGGTGCCTATCTAGGGTACGTAAGTGAAAGGTTATGATTGGTAGTTCGCATACGGAGTATGATAAATCGGGGCCAGTTAACTGACGGATTATTGCAAATGTTGTGGCACAAGTGTACGACCTCAGAGTGTAGAACTATTCGAATAGCCGTGTCCACGGTTACGGACGATTGGAAAGGCCATCTTGTTCCGTCATCGAGACCATTTCAAAAAAAAGGTGACCTGTGAAGGGTGACTGGTGATTTGAACTATGAATGGTGACTTGAATTAAACCACAACAGAGTTGTGGAAATGACACTAATGTTCCCACCTGAGGTAGTCTAGCGATTCAAGCATCTTTACTAAATGTTTATGAAATAAATTTGGCTTTATGCAAATAAACCTAGAGCTTAGCATCCCCTTACTAGAATTGATAGTGTTTACACTAGTATTAGTTTGCGAGTACTAAAGTACTCACGGCTTTGTCCCTGGCTATTCAAATGGCGAGAATATGAGAAACGATGCAAGAGGATGGACAGCAACGTCTACGACAACTAGGATCGCTCGACGTCAAGCGTTAGCTGTGGATTAGAGAATCCGCTACTACTCCGCTTCCGCTATTTGTGTGTTTGTTGATCAATCAATAGAATCAACTACTATTGTAATATTGGATCATGTGATCTCCATGTGTAAGACGACTATGCGTTGTAATAAATGATGACTCTATGATATTCAACTATTATGTCTCGCAATAACACTATTCCACAGGATTGCGAGGGAATGACATAATAGACATCGGACTTAAAAATCGGGTGTTGACAACACAGGAGGCGCCGTTCTTTGGTCCATGGAGCCGAGGCGATCTGCCGATAGAAATAGAGCATGATTCTCCAAGAATTACAGAATATGGAAGAAATTTCGAGAAAAGCTTTGGAGGATGATGTTGATGCACTTGATGAAGCTCGAGACGAAGTCTGTCACGAGTCGCCAAATATCAAGGACTGAAAAACTACCACAGTCGACGATTGCGGCCAAGATCATTCCAAGTTGGTGACCTGGTTTTACGACTTAACCAAAAAAGTCATGAAAAACTTGAGTCACCATGGCTAGGACATCGTCACAGAAGTAATCGAAGGAGGAGCATACAGAATCAAAGACAAGAAGACGGGGATTGCAGGCCAAATCCTTGGAACGTGGCGCAGCTCGGGCGATTTTACGCCTAGATGTCGAAATATAGTATACTTTGTAAACATACAATGTACTGAAACGTCCGCGAGTTTTCAGACGCACTCTTTTCATTTTTCGGGGCACCGAGTGGGGCCGGAAAAGGTTTTTAATGAGGCGGGCTCGCGGTGCTGCAATATAATAAAAATAGTGGAGATATACTTCTTATTCGTCGACACACTTGGGGGCTCCACACCTTCAAGTCTCAAAATACGTACAATACAGACAAACTAGACTTACCGAAATATTTTGCCTTGGTACAATAATACCTCGCCAAATACATAAATCGGAAGCTAGTAATTTTAAATATAGTATACACGTCAAAAATCTCATTGCTTTGGTCCAAGAACCTTGCAACAAAAATATAGAACTTCGACACTAAGATACTCGAGGGCTTGCAGTCCATCAAGATGTCTTATTACAATAGAAGGAGAAATCTTCGAAAAAGAAAAAACAAACTCTAGCCAAAAGGCTCGGGGGCTCCAACAATATAGAGCACTTTGCAATATACAACAAATTTCTTCGACAAGGTTTTGCAATATGGAACAAATCAGTCAAAACCTAAAATACTATCTATTGACAAGCCTCTGGTTGTTTTATGCTCAGCATAAGATCCTTTGAGTCCATCCGAAGAAGCTCATCTATCATCGACTCGGCCACAGGAGTCACCATCTCATTGATTGTGTCAATATCATTCTTCCGCCGCGATTTTTTCGCCAGGCAATCAACGACAATCTTCGTCAGGTCTAATTTTGGATGGCAAATATTTATCATAATCATGGCGAATCTTGCTCCAGCAGTCAATTGAGCTCGCACAAAATTATGAATACGAGGAGCATCTCTGAATGTCTCCAGCAATTCAGGAAGAGTTTTAGGAACCTCATTTCGAGGAAACAAAGTCTTGAAAACAAGGGTTAATGTTGTCGAGCAAAAATTGAGAAATTCGCGCACTTGGCAAGCACGATCTTGGAACCTGACAATCTGCTGGGTTCGTTCAGGGGTGGCCCAGAATAAACAGCCATGGTTAAGGGAAAGGTTGACAAGAAGATTCGTTCTCTCGTTCACTCTTCGATCTTCGGCGGCAGCATCAAGAACCGAGCCTATTAGGCAACAAGGCAAGAAACTTGGAAGAAGGCACAGCAAAATAAAGAGGAGGCATTGTGAGGTTGGAAAACATACCTAACATATCCGTGCTAGCTTCCAACATTAGCTCGAGCATGCTATTTTCTCGGGTAGTAGCTCCTTTTGCTTCCAATACAGCAGTATCCTTGGCAACCATAGCCTCTTGGGCTTGTTGAAGAGCAAGTTTCTCTTGTTCAGACGCTTTCCGAGATTGTTCCATGAGCATAAGTGATTGCTTCTTCGTGGACTGGAGTTGTTGTCGAAGTTCTTCCAAATCTTCGGCCGAACTCTTACTCGAAGAATTCTCAATAAATTCAACAGAGACAGGGGTTTTCTTCAAATGAGACGAAGGAAAAATCTCGGAAGGACCAGGAGTTGCCGTATAGTTGTCAAAAATCAACTGAAAACAGAAATTTTGACATCAATTATCGAGCAAAGATAGATTTCCATTCATTCTCATAATATGTACATGTCTATTACAAAAGAAGGACCTCTAGAGAACTACTGGAGCAATCATCGCCAAGAACACTACGGCGACAATGCCAAAAGGGGAGATAAAACTAGAAAAGAAAAAAGCAAAGTGGTCTACTTGACCTCCGGCTTTGAAGAACTCGGAGCAGGTGCTGGTTTATATCCCAGAGTGGCGAGGATCTTCTTCGAATTGGGCTTTGCCGCTTTAATTAGCGACTGCCACTTCTTCGTCTCAATTTTCCCCGTGTCGCCAACCTTGGACCAGTCGATCTGTTGCTGACTTTCGGCAATCAAAGCCATGGTACCTTCGACGCCAACCTTTAGTCCTTCTTGACGAAGTTGGAGTCCAAGGTCTTCTTTGCCATTGAAGCACTGGGCAAGATCAATGAAAGTCGTAGGTTGCTCCTTCTTGTGGAAGAAATAGGGGAAGAGCCGCGACAGGCCAGCTTCAGCTTCATCTAATCCGTTACGAGCTTCCGTCCCGTGAATTTCGAGGAGAGAAAGCGCATCGAGAAGCTCATCATCTTCCGGATTTTCCAGCTCATATTCTTGATGTGTCCTCCCTGCTTAAAGCATAAATACAAAGAAGGTTATCGAAAAGAAAAAAGGAGGGAGACCAAAACACGAAGTGAGAAAACACCAAGGGTGTGAGAACTTACTAACAAAACGTCGACTTTGAGTTTCTAGTCGACTGAGGATCTCTTCTTCTCGAGCAGAATGCTGAGCTACATTCTCCTCCAAGGCCCTTTTTGCGTCGCCGAGTCTTTTTTCAAGATCCTCGACAGTTTTTGTGTGCGCACTCTCGCTATGTTCTAACTCAATAGTGAGGGCGTCAGCACGTTTGTTGGCTTCTGCCAGTTTCTCTGCCAACATAAAGACAGATAAGCACCGATAGTAACAGGAAAAACTCGACAAAGAAAGCTGGATAGAACGAGTGAGTACCTTCAAGTTCGCGGGCGTAATCACGGTACCCGATAAATTGGGTACCAAAGCGGACGAGCTCTTTCATAAAAGGCTGGAGAGATTACAATGAAAAAAGGATCAATATAGGAAGAAGCAAAAGTTGATATCAAGGAGAAAAAGAAGAAAATTTCAAGCAAAAAGTCAATACAGAACAATTTACCTCTTCCATCAGAGAAGTCGAGGAACAACCAGTTAATATGGTTGGTTCCTTAGTTGTTTCTACCCTAGCTCTCTTCGGGGAAGGAGCTTGGGGGCTTTGAGATGGTCTTGGATGTTCAAGGTTTTGCGGCGGAGGGGAAGCTTCGTCGCCATCAGGACGAGCTTCTGAAACAACCAAAGTATGAGACGTGCTCGTTCGGGCAGTCTCGTCAACAGGTGCATCTCCCTCTTCATCGTCACTATTATAAATATAGCGACAAGATAAAATAGCAAGCTCAAAAACATCGATAAAGGGAAAATACAGTACATAGCAATTCCAAAAAACTTACGAGCTGACGAGTGCAGCACCGTAAAGATCCAAAGTTTCTTCCTCGGCATCAAGTGCAGATTTTCCGGCACGGGAAGTATTAACTTTGGAGGTGCCGGAGTCAATGGCTTCATCCCTTTTCCTTTTGCCCTTTGGAGAAGCAGCAGGAAGAGATGAGCGCGTCGACGAAGAAACTTCGGCCTCAGTCTCTTTTTCAAGTGAAGCCGCAGATTTGTGGGAATCCCCGGCTCCACTTTCAGGGCGAGAAGTACCCTGATTGTCGTCGGTGACAACAACCCGTTCTTCGACTTCCCCACCTTCGGGAAGGGGAGGAAGAGAAGACAGAACAAGGTGACCCTGTAGAAAGTAAAGAAAATCGACAAAATAGTTATATTTCCCTATAAGTAAAAATAGTCGACATAAAAATTCGAGAAGAAGGAACAATAGCGGCGAAAAACAAAATACCTCGGGAAGAGGATTGGCGCGACAAAATGGCGCAACCTTGCAAGAAGTTGGAATGGTGTCTTTCTTGCTAAGCTTGGAGATTCTTCGGATTAGCTTCTCCAAATCTTTTGCAGAAAGATCCGTGGAGAGCCTCTCGACATCTTCATCACCAGCATACATCCAAAGGGGATTTTTTCGAGCCTGCAGAGGCTGCATTCTAATCCTAAGAAAGTAAGCTGTGATTTGGATACCCGAAAGCTCCTTGCCTCGGGTAGTCTGAAGTTCACGGATGCGAGTCATCAGCGCCTCGCCAATTTCTTCTTCAGAAGCTTCGGCATCCCAGGAGCGGCGGCGAAGAATTTTAGCCTTCCCGTCAAAAGGGGCGATGTTGTACTCCATCGAGTCAGAACTTTCCTCGTGCACATACAGCCACCTCTTGCGCCAGCCTTGGACAGAGTCAGGAAATTTGACGTCGAAGTAATCGACGTCAGAACGAACACAGATGACGACGCCGCCGATATTATAGGCGACGCCGTGAGAGCCATTAGGGCGGAGGCAAAAGATGCGTTTCCACAGAGCCCAATTAGGTTGGACTCCAAGAAAGCATTCGCACAATGTGATAAAAATCGACATGTGCAAGATGGAATTGGGCGTCAGCTGATGAAGCTGAAGCCCATAAACAAAAATAAGACCCCGGAGAAACTCGTGGATAGGAGGAGAAAGACCGCGGATAAGATGGTCAACGAAACTAACCCGATACTCCATCGGAGGCTTGGGGTAGCTTTCCTCGCGGGGGAAGCGCAGTGCATCCTTCTTTTTGGTGAATCCCAACCTCTTCAGCAGGTTCATGTCTTGATTGGAGATCTTGGATCTCTCCCACTCTAGATCTTCGGCGGCCATTGGAGGTTGTTGGAGCGCTGGAGTATGCGTGTCGTGGGGAAGATGAATCCTACTAGAGGAGAGTAGAACAGCACAGGCTTGGAGGAGCGCACGAGGCAATGAGCGCAATGGAGGATTTGTGGCAGAGGCGCAGATGGGCGGAGTGAGCGAAAGTGACAGAGGAAGAAGATGATGGAATTAAATAGAGGTGCGGTGAATCGACGCAGCCATTCGATGAAAAATTTACGGCGTAGATGGATTACACGTGGACAAGGGGTAAAAATGGCTTTTCACTGAGAAAAGAAAAGACAGAGGCGGCACAGTGCGTGCGCCGGAAAAAGTGGAGGACGTGTGTCCCCCACTTGCACGACGTGTCAATCAGATGGGGAATTTGGACCCACAAGGCAGTGAGAGGAGCGGTTTTCGCATCCAATACAGAAATCGTGGCTATCATCAGCAATGACGTCATCATGGTAAAAGAAAAGCTCGACTATGAAGCTGGGAGAGATTATCGACAACGCAAGATGATTTTGAGAGCCTTTGATCAAATACAAGTTTTTGCCCAAATGCTCGGGGGCTACTTTGGAAAACAGAAAATTTCGAGTATGACAAGATAGAAATGGGGAGAGCCTATGATCAAATGTAAGCATTTGTTCATAGCCTCGGGAGCTACTCCCATCGGGAGGCGCTGGTCGCGCACCCGATAGATACAAAAATATCGAGAAAGATTATAAATATAGCGGAGAGGGTACTAATGTGTGGAGCCTACACCCAAGCACAAGTTCTTGGCTAGCCTCGGGGCTACTCCCATCGGGAACGCTGTTCGCGTACCGATGAATCTTTATTAAAATAAAACAGAAGTGAGTATATTTCGAGTTACACAGATAACTCTACATATACTCCCATCGGGGAAGGCAAAATAAGTCATCAAATATGACTCGATAAAATGTGCTATTCCAACAGCGAAAAGCACTCAACAATATATTCTCAGAGCGCTAAAAGTCGCGATAAAATCTCTGAATGCCGCAAAACTTTGCGAAGGTAAGACCCAGATCCGTTAGCGGCGTGGCACCGTCTCGACGGCGGATTGCTACTTTTTCCGTATCAACAGATGCGAAGAAAAATCCTAACGGACGCGTTAGGTACCCGATAAAATATGACGGGACTCGACAGAATGGTAAGACCTTAGCGGCACTTGTCGAAGTTTACACCAGTATCCGAGATCATGTCCGGGGACGTGATCTTGAAGTAGGTTTTTGCGGATTGCCACTAGAGCAGTTAACTAGTACCTGATCCGTCAGATGAACTAGCCCCAACTACCGTTATCCCTGTACAAAATAGTGTTTGCATGTCGAAAGATTATATAATGAGTAAAGTTGGAGATTTTCCCTGATTCTTCGATTCAAGAAAAATCTCGGGGGCTACTGACATAGGCATCCCCAATGGGCCTGCCAAAGATGGTACCCGGGTTTTATTAAAGGCCCAGGACTCGAAGAATAAGAAGACTTGGAAGCCCATTTAGTGTTAAGGAAAGATAGTTTGTATTAGGAAATATAGAGATTTGTAATCTTACGGGTTGGGTACGAAACCCTCCCGAACTTTGTAACTTGTGTATGACGAAACCCTCGGCTCCACCCTATAAGGGGGAGTCGAGGGACGAAAAGGATCGAATCAACTGTCAACATAACCCTAATTTTCATAATCAGTCGAGTACTTTTCGGCTGAAACCTTCGAGATCTACTTGCCCTCTACTTCTAGCAAAACCCTAGTCTACAATCTGTAGGCATTGACAAATTAATCCATTGTCAATTACAAGGCTTGGGGGACAATTCACCTCATTCACGTCATTTCACATATCTCGGAGGCAGCCTCGGTATAACCCCTATGACACTTGTTCAGAGGGAACCCATACTAAGACATATAAACTTCTAGTTAGACCCTACCCATAATCAGGTATTGTGGGGGTACTTGTATATTGGAAAGGTATCGCATCCGAACCCAACCATTAGTTTTTAGCATTTTCACCAAGTCATTCATTTCATTCAAGTCATGTTCACCTTCAATCCTTCAAAGTCATTTCATATCACAATGTTCCCATCTAGAGTAGTCAATTTTAGTTATTTAGCACTAGCCACTAGTCATGAGGGGTGCTAACTAGCTTGATTGCCATAGACTAACCTTGATGATATTGTTCTACTCTAGACCTAGTGAATCATGAATCAAAAAGTACTTTGATAAATTAAAGCAATAAAACTTGAAAGCAAAAGCTTGTAATAAAAACTGGGATAGGCTTAGTAAGCATAAAGTAAATTGTGGGGTGCTTTGCTCTTGGAGAGCTTTGCACTTTGCAAGAGTATTAGCTTGCCTTGGGTGGTGTACTGATCAAAGTGGTCTTCCTCTCCCTGGAAGTAGACCTCCTCCTCCTCGGCGTACTCCTCGGTACTAGCGTCTAAATACGAGTATAATACACACAATCACCACACAAAGCTTAAGTACTAGACTAAGCACACACATGAATCACTCCCACTAAGCTATCATCACCACATGCTTATCATTTGAGTTGAATTGGTTTTATTCTTAAGAAAAATAATTTCCTCTCATTATAAATATTAATTAGAGTTTCTTTTTTATTTCTTGAGAGAAAATAATTTCCTCCCTTTGAATCTTATTAAGATTTAATTTCCTCAATTAATATCATATGACCTAGGTTGACCAAAGTCAACCTCTTCATAAGTATTATTTGGGAAAAATGATTTAAATGAGGTAAATCACCTCATGCCTTTTAATAACTCATGATTAATGATTTAATATCATCAACTAATTTAATATGAGTTTCAAATGACCATGGTCTCTACCTCATATTAACTTATTTGAGACAAGATTTAAATGAGAGAGAAGCTCTCATACATATTAATAAATGATAGGTTTATTTAAAAAGAACTAGAAATAGCCATAGGGCCAATTTTTAAACAAAGCCATGATCATACAAACAACTATGCAATATTTTTACATATTTAGATAGATATGGTGAAATATGATTTTTGAGAGTTGGTTTCAACTTAAAAGCATTTTTATTTAATTTTTAATAATTAATTGAAGTGGAAAAAGGCCCTGCCTTGTTTATTTTGTCACATTTATTCTACAAAGAATCTAGGGTTGGGACCAGTGTAGTTTTGTAGATATTTTCACAAGGTTTCCAAATATATAAAATTTGTCAAATTTGGTTTAGTGGATTTTATTCTATTTGATTTTGAAAACAGCATCAGGGAATAATTAACTAAATTCGAAAATTCACATTTGAATTAGTGGGCTTAGGCGGGAAACTAAACGGGCTGCACAGAGAGAGAGGGAAGTGGGCCGGCCCAGTAGCGCGTCCACGCAACGGGCCAGCTGACAAGGTGGGAGCCACCTGTCAGTGTGTTTGAAACACCGAATCGGTACGAGGAAAGGGAGTCGTTGGATCAGAGGCGGATCGGACGAACGACAGGCGTCGTCGTCTCCGGCGAGAAGGGGGCTTATGGGCGGCGCAGGTAGGGGGTCGGAGAGCGCGTCGGAGCTCCGGCGATCGTCGAGGTGCGCTGCGACGTTTTCGACGACGAGGAACCTCCTGGTAGCAGTGGCGGCTCCAACGGCGGCCTGGATCGACGGCGCCCTTCTCAGCACCTCCGCGGCTCCGGCGATGAAATTGGACGGCGGCGGTGGCTAATTGAGCAAGGCGAGTGGACGAGGAGCTTGAGAAGAGGGAGGAGAGCAAGATTGGTGTGGAGAGTGATGCACGGGGAGGTCTCCTTTTATAGCGTCTGGAGGTGGCCGGGGCGCGGCGATGAGCTCATCGACGACGACGCGTCGTCTGGGGTGCGGTGGCTGGCGATGACGCACGCGGGTAGGCGACGTCCTGGCGATGATGCAGGTGATTGCGTTGAAAACGATGCAGAGGAGAGGACGAGCGCTTGATTGGGTGGCGGTACCGCGGCGGACGTCGGCGAAGTGGGCGTCGTCTACGGCGTTCCCGTGGACCAATGGTGGTGTCTGGGCGGTGCAGGGTGGCGTCGCGAAGCGGTTGGCGCAGAGAGCAAGGGCAGGGGACAACGGAGTCGTCCTGGCGACGACGTGGCCGGGCGCGTTCTGGAGCGTGCCAGTGCACGCTCTGGCGTGCGCGTGCATGTGGGCGTGTGGGCGTCACGTTCTGGCTCGTCTGGTGCACCGTTTGGTCAAGGCTCGTGTCCAGGATGATCAGGGGAGTGTGGTGCACACGAATGACAAGGTGGTGCATGCTAGAGTTGACCAGAGAGAGATGGAGCACAAGCATGTCCATGCCATGCCACGACATGGCATGTCCTGGTCGAAATGGTGATGATCTTGTGTACCAAACCTTGTCTTCTCTGCTTGGCAAAGCTTGGTGAGGACAGAGGGGTACCAGGGATGACCTAGGCTTGATGGTTCATGGCAAAATCTGCTGGATTTTGCAAAGTGTGGAGTTGGCAGGGTGATGCTCACCAAGTGTTTGATGAAATGCCCGCAAGAACAAAATTTTCGAATTTTTGAATGAATTTTGGTGGGTTGCAATCATATATTATTTGGAGTAGAATGGTGGTGGTGGTGGTAAAATTTGAATGGTTTTGCAAAAATCCAAAATGCATATGATCTTCATTTTCAAATCTGGTTCCAACTTTGCTTGATGATATTTTTGAATCCACAGAGAATTTGCATAGGGTTGCTTGAGCAAAGTTGTTCACTTTTATGTTGTCTTGGATGAGGTGCAAAGGTTTGACAAAGTTTAGTTTAGAATTTTTGAAATAACAGGGCTCAAAGTAGGCATCAGGTTATAAAAGTCAAAAGTGACCATAATTTTATGTGAGCTCATATTTTATTCAAATTTGATTTGATTTGAGTTTCTTTGATTCTAAAAGTGATATTATGTGTTTAGTACCCAAACACAACTAATGGTGCAAGCCATTATGGCCTAGATCAAGGATTTGTAAAAATGGCCTAAACCATATGTGAGTGTTGATTCTATTTTCCCATTTCTTTTGTTCTTTTATTTTTCCTTCTATTTGGTTGATCAAGTGATCATAGGTCAGGGTTTTAGCATCATGGTTCACTCACAAGCAATCATCATGGCAATTGCACACTTAACACAATATTAAGATATGAGTATATGCAAAGCACTTGTGTTTTGAAAAAGTTTTTGTTGGTTCTAAATTTTGGGTTTTGGGAATCTCTCTCTTTATCTCTTTATTGAATTCTTGGGATGTTACAATCTCGTTGTTGGTGTAGACGAGCATCCCCGATGCTGCAATCCGGCAGCACCTTCGTACTCGGTCGCGCGTACGGTGTCGATGAAGCCCTTCCTCTCCCGTTCCAGCGGGCAGCGGAGGTGTGGTAGATCCTCGGAATCCCAGCAGCACGACGGCGTGGTGGTGGTGGTGGAGGAAAATTCCTGCAGGGCTTCGCCAAGCCTGCGCAGAAGAAGGAGGAGGGAGAGAGGGGCGGCTAGGGCTTGGGGGTGATGTGCTGCGCCCCAGCCCTCCCCTCTATATAGGCGTGGGGGCTGCCTTGGCCCCCTCCAAGCCTTTGGGTCGGCCAAAACAAGGGGCAACTTCCCCCCAAGTTAAGCCCCTATTTTCAAGGGATTTGATCTTATCCACTTGGTACAGCCACATGGGCCTTGGGGGCTGGTGTGCATGGCCCATGTGGGCCTATGCGACCCCTCCGGTCCATGTTGGTCGTCCGGGATAGGTGGGCCCCACTATGGTACCCTCCGGAACCTTCTAGAACCTCCGGTACAATACCGAAAAATCCTGAACTTTTCCGGTAACCCTGAAAATGACTTCCCATATATGAATCTTATTCTCCGGACCATTCCGGACCTCCTCGTGACATCCTGGATCCCATCCGAGACTCCGAACAAACTTCGTCTCCATACCATATTCAAATCTACTTATGCGACATCGAACCTTAAGCGCGTCACCCTACGGTTCGCGAACTATGCAGACATGGTCGAGACTCCTCTCCGAGCAATAACCAATAGTGGGATCTGAAGATCCATAATGGCTCCCACATATTCAACGATGACTTAGTGATCGATTGAACCATTTACATACGATGCCAATTCCCTTTGTCACGCGATATTTTACTTGTCCGAGGTTCGATCATCGGTATCTCCATACCTTGTTCAACCTCGTTACCGACAAGTACTCTTTACTTGTACCGTGGTATGTCATCTCTTATGATCCAATCATATGCTTGCAAGCTAATCAGATGACATTCCACCGAGAGGGCCCAGAGTATATCTATCCGTCATCAGGATGGACAAATCCCACTATTGATCCATATGCTTCAACTCACACTTTCCGAATACTTAATCCCATCTTTATAACCACCCATTTACGCAATGGCTTTTGATGTAATCAAAGTACCCTTCCGGTGTAAGTGATTTACATGATCTCATGGTCGAAGGACTTAGGCAACTATGTATCGAAAGCTTATAGCAAATTGAACTTAATGACTTGATCTTATGCTACGCTCATTTGGGTGTGTGTCCATTATATCATTCACCTAATGACATAACCTTGTTATTAATAACATCCAATGTTCATGATCACGAAACCATGATCATCCATTAATCAACAAGCTAGTTATACAAGAGGCTTACTAGGGACTCCTTGTTGTTTACATAACACACATGTATCAATGTTTCGGTTAATACAATTATAGCATGAGATGTAAACATTTATCATGAACACTAAGATATAACAATAACTAATTTATTATTGCCTCTTGGGCATATCTCCAACAGTCTCCCACTTGCACTAGAGTCAATAATCTAGTTTACATTTGAAAAGATATAACACCTTGGCCTTCTGGTGCTTATCATGTTTTGCTCATGGGAGAGGTTTTTAGTCAACGGATCTGCTCAGAAACGTATGTATTTTGCAATTCATCTGCGTCTCTACGCATCACCCATTTTCCAAATGAGTCGGCATTAATTGTATATGCTTAGTCCTCTGGTGGAACCTTAATTCCACGGTCTGAAAATAAGTCACTGATATTGTCATACACAATATAGCTTCAAAGTTCTTACACTATCGGAACTACACCAAGTTCTCAAAGAACTCCTCGACTTAACATCCTCAGTCATTGTCAAAACAATGACATACTCTGCCTTCGTTTGTAGAATCCGTCACAATATTTAGAACTGATCTAAATCTAGCATAGACTTCTTCTAGCTCATTGTGCTACCTTATAAACAACACTTAGCCTAATTGAGATTGAAATTTTATTTTTATATGTGACCAAACTAATATCGGTGCAACACCTTACAGTGATTTGTTTGTCATTACCCATACAAAACTATATATATATATCCTTGGTTCTTCTAAAGCACTCAGGGATATTCTTACTGTTGTCCAATGATCATTACATGAATCATTCTGGTATATGCTCGTAACACTTTAGAGCACAGGACATCTGACTTTGTACATATTATTCGTGATCTAATATCACTCATGTGTTTTTACTCATCGAGTGTCAAATACACTCAAGTCCTGTTAAACCTTCACATGGAAAAGAACACCTTCTTAATATTTTATATTGAACCACTTCAATATTCATTCTATGTACTTTGACTTAAACTTATTATGTGTTTCAATCTATCTTCATAGATCTTGACACTAAATATGTTTGAGTCCATATCCTTTCATTGAAGTTAATTCTCAATGAAACCTTTTAATCACATCAAGTATATAATTACATCAATTATAATCAATGATATGTCATCCACATATAATATTATAACTATGTCTCAGCGCTCCCACTTAATTTCTTGCAAATGCAAGCATCTTCATCGTTTCTGATGAAATCACAACTCTTTGATTATTTCATCTGGTGAAGATTCCAACTCCGTGATACTTACTTCATCCAATGAAGTTTGTATACCTATCTAGTATTCCATGGACCAGCAAAACTCTTTGGTTTGTATCTAGTATACATCCTTCATACACACTTCTGGTAAGGAATTTATTTCTGCCATCCTACTATCATATCTCATAAAATAAATATGTAGCGATTACTAGAATAATCCACATAGACTATAAGCATCGCTATGGAAGATCTAATCTTATCGTAGTCAACTCTTTGAACTTTATCGTAAACTACTTTTCGACAAGTCGAGCTTCTTCAAGGATATTGTATCCAAGTCCATCAATTTTATAGATCCATTTACTTTCAAAAAGTATTCATCTATCTTGGATTTCATGGCGCATAGCCATTTTAACGGAGTCAGGGCCCATCATAACTTCTTTGTATGTAGTTGGTTTATCATTGTTCAAAATCAATCCTTTGTCCACAAATCATTTATTTGATCACAAAGTAAACCACATCTACAAGGTTCAATAGGTACTTTGATCTCCATGACTATAACACTTTATAGACATGGGAGTCATGATCGTCGTGGCCGCTTCCGGAACCATTTTCGATGTTGCGCTACTCTAATCATCATGCTCAGGTTCATAAACCTTATCAAGTTCCATTGTCCTCCCACTCAAATACTTCGCTAGAAACAATTTCTTGGAAATAAGTAAGAAACATCGACAAACACTTTTGTCTTTGACTTCATAGTGGAAAGAATTCCCAATCAATTCTCTAGGATAACCAACAAAGACATTCATCCGATTTTGGTTGTAAACTTATTTACTTATGCCATGCATACCAAAATTTAAGAAAGGACTATTAGGGTTTATACCCATGCCATAACTCGTATGGTGTCATTTCAACGGATTATGATGACGCTCTATTTAGTGTAAAAGCGGTAGTCTCTAAAGCATAATCCACAAAATATAATGGCATCATTTTATTTTATCTCATCATTAACCCAACAGGTTTGGATACGTCTCTCGGATACTCCATCATCACTATGATACTCCAAGAAACGTGAGGTTGTAGAACAATTTCATAACTCTCTTAGATGTTCGCTAAAACTCATAATTCAAATATTTCCACCATGATCCAATCATAGATATTTGACTTTTCTATTACGATGATTTCCACTTCATGCTGAAATTTATTTGAATCCATTCAAATGTTTCAAACTTCTTCCTTATCGAATAAATATATCCACATATATACACTCAATTCATTGTTGGAAGTTTTCATGAAGTAGAAGAATCTCCCGCACACAACTATGCCCAGTGAACCATATACATCATCATGTATGTTTCCACTAAGTTAGTTGCCCGTTCAACTCTTGGCCTATGAACGGTATTTAAGTCATTCTCTTTAGAAGAGATTTGCAAGCGCCAAACGATTCAAAAATCGAATGACTCCAAAAATCCATTTGCATGGAGTTCCTTCATGCGTTCCTTTCTAACATGACCTAAATGGCGGTTCCACTAATGAGTGGAATTCACATCATTTGCCTTATGGTATTTTAGCGTCAGTGTTATGCATGTGTGCTTCACCATAAATATTTATAATAACTTATCCATCGTACATGGAATATGTCATAATTTGAACAACTCATTGTTTCATTTGACTAGAACATAACAACCATTGTAAAGATCTTTATTATAAAATCCAAAGGGCTAGGTAGAATGCCAACGACGAACACAATAACACTTTATTTTGTTCCAGACGTGCATTCCTACCATATTCCTTGTCAGTCACTTAGGCCATTGTATTCTTATATTGCGTTGTTTCGTATGACACCTCATACCAACCAATATGGTACAAATACCCAAGAATTTCATTGTGTGACCAAACAAGGAATACATTCATAACATGTATATCATCTATATACACCTGAGCTAGACTTTCTAGTCTTCTCTTTTCTTTCTGCCACAAATATTTTGTAGTTTCTCTTTTAGCTTTCCTCATTCTCAGAAAACACTTCACCTTCAATAACTTCTAGGTCCATTGGTCAAATACCAATAACCTTGAGGTTCTTACTTTGAAGTTGATCATCACATGACAAGTGTTCCAGATTTCACTATTAGTAACTTTTTAATGTGATGAACAATTTCACTCATAATTTTTATCCATCAAATCATGACGACTTTTCGAGACCATGTCTGTACATGCTAGGCTCGTAAAGTTTAACCTTAGTACTCGTATGTGCAAAATCTGGCTTGCACCCGTTGTATGCACACGTAGAATCTATAACACCCGATCATCACGTGATGCTTCGAAACGACGAGTCTTAGCAACGGTGCATACTAAGGACGATCACTTCATGGATGTGCGAATATCGTTAGTGCCCAACTAGTTGGAGGATTGGGACGCCTGGCGTCTTCAACCTTCGTACATTCCCATAAAACTTATGAGTTTATGTAGTCTCACTAGATTATATTCTATCATCTTGCAATAAGGTCTTAGATATCACATATATCTCATACCTTGCTTATTTCTGAAAACAAAATTTCCAGCTCCTTACTTTTCAAACGGATTTGAACTTTAAGTTTCACGGAGACAAGATGATTTGGTACTAATTGAAACTATTGCTCTTTGAATCATCAATGTGAGGTTTACTAAAAGTTTGCATTAGGACTTGATCATATCTTGATTCTTTAACAATACGGTACCAGTCCGTAAAGTTACTTGTCAGACTTAACAATATTTCTATCTCAATTACAAGACTAGCGCATGGTAGATAACGGATGCCAATTCTACAAATTTAATTCAAAATACTATTCAGACTATGTTCATGATAATTAGTTCATGTTTTAATCTAATTACTAATGAACTCCCACTTAATACAACATCCCTCATAGTTGTTAAGTGGCACACGATCCACATCCACTACACCAAAACCGATCATCACGTGAGATGATGTAGCTTCAATGGTGAACATCAACATGTTGATCATATCATCCATATGACTCGTGTTCAACCTTTCGGTTTCCGTTGTCCCGAGGCCATGTCTGTACATGCTAGGCTCGTCAAGCAAACCCAAGTATTTCCGTGTGTGCAACATGGCTTACACCCGTTGTATGTGAACGTAGAATCTATCACATCCGATCATCACGAGATGCTTCGAGACGACGAACTGTAGCAACGGTGCATACGAGGGGAGAACACTTTATTATCTTGATATTAATGTGAGGGATCATCTTATAATGCTACCGTCGCGATCTAAGCAAGATAAGATGCATAAAGGATTAACATCACATGCAATTCATAATATGTGATATGATATGGCCTTTCTTCTTGTGCTTTTGATCTCCATCTCCAAAACACATGAGCATGATCTCCATCATCACCAGCATTGCACCAAGGTCCATGGCGCCGCTTCATGGTTGTCCATCACTTATAGCTACTACAACAACTACTTGAAATAAAGCTATTACATGATGAATAGACACGCAGGTCTTAACAAATTTAAAGACAACCATTAGGCTCCTGCCGGTTGCCATAATACAATAATGAACATCTCATACATCAAATATAATCATCATCACATCATGGCCATATCACATCACCAAACCCTGCAAAAACAAGTTAGACGCCTCTAATTTGGTTTGCATATTTTACGTGGTTTAGGGTTTTCGAGTAAGATCCAATCTACCTACGAACATGAACCACAATGGTGATACTAGTGTTGACAATAAAAGTAAATTGAATCTTCACTATGGTGGGAGAGACAGACACCCGCAAAGCCACTTATGCAATACAAGTTGCATGTCAAGCGTGGAGCAAGTCTCATGAGACGCGGTCATGTAAAGTTAGCCCGGGCCGCTTCATCCCACCATCCCGCAAGATGCAAAGTACACAAACTAAAGCAACAAAAGCATCAATGCCCACAAAACCATTGTGTTCTACTCGTGCAACAGATCTATGCATAGACATGGCTCTGATACCACTGTTGGGGTTCGTTGCATAGAAAACAAAAAATTTCCTACCGCAAAGACGAATAAATCCAAGATCTAATCTATGGAACACCCAAGATCTAATCTACAAGATCGGAGCAACGAGATTGATATGAGACTAACCCTCGAAGATTTCCAAAGCCTACGAGATTAGATCTCGTTGTTGGTGTAGACGATCATCCCCGGTGCTGCAATCCGGCAGCACTTCCGTACTCGGTCGCGCGTACGGTGTCGATGAAGCCCTTCCTCTCCCCGTTCCAGCGGGCAGCGGAGGTGTGGTAGATCCCCTCGGAATCCCAGCAGCACGACGGCGTGGTGGTGGTGGTGGAGGAAAATTCCTGCAGGGCTTCGCCAAGCCTGCGCAGGAAGAAGGAGGAGGGAGAGAGGGGCGGCTAGGGCTTGGGGGGTGATGTGCTGCGCCCCAGCCCTCCCCTCCCTCTTATATAGGCGTGGGGGGCTGCCTTGGCCCCCCTCCAAGCCTTTGGGTCGGCCAAAACAAGGGGGGCAACTTCCCCCCCAAGTTAAGCCCTTATTTTCAAGGGATTTGATCTTATCCACTTGGTACAGCCACATGGGCCTTGGGGGGCTGGTGTGCTGGCCCATGTGTGCCCCCTCCGGTCCATGTTGGTCGTCCGGGATAGGTGGGCCCCACTATGGTACCCTCCGGAACCTTCTAGAACCTCCGGTACAATACCGAAAAATCCTGAACTTTTCCGGTAACCCGAAAATGACTTCCCATATATGAATCTTATTCTCCGGACCATTCCGGACCTCCTCGTGATGTCCTGGATCCCATCCGAGACTCCGAACAAACTTCTTCTCCATACCATATTCAAATCTACTTATGCGACATCGAACCTTAAGCGCGTCACCCTACGGTTCGCGAACTATGCAGACATGGTCGAGACTCCTCTCCGAGCAATAACCAATAGTGGGATCTGGAGATCCATAATGGCTCCCACATATTCAACGATGACTTAGTGATCGATTGAACCATTTACATACGATGCCAATTCCCTTTGTCACGCGATATTTTACTTGTCCGAGGTTCGATCATCGGTATCTCCATACCTTGTTCAACCTCGTTACCGACAAGTACTCTTTACTCGTACCGTGGTATGTCATCTCTTATGATCCAATCATATGCTTGCAAGCTAATCAGACGACATTCCACCGAGAGGGCCCAGAGTATATCTATCCGTCATCAGGATGGACAAATCCCACTATTGATCCATATGCTTCAACTCACACTTTCCGAATACTTAATCCCATCTTTATAACCACCCATTTACGCAATGACGTTTGATGTAATCAAAGTACCCTTCCGGTGTAAGTGATTTACATGATCTCATGGTCGAAGGACTTAGGCAACTATGTATCGAAAGCTTATAGCAAATTGAACTTAATGACTTGATCTTATGCTACGCTCATTTGGGTGTGTGTCCATTATATCATTCACCTAATGACATAACCTTGTTATTAATAACATCCAATGTTCATGATCACGAAACCATGATCATCCATTAATCAACAAGCTAGTTATACAAGAGGCTTACTAGGGACTCCTTATTGTTTACATAACACACATGTATCAATGTTTCGATTAATACAATTATAGCATGAGATGTAAACATTTATCGTGAACACTAAGATATAACAATAACTAATTTATTATTGCCTCTTGGGCATATCTCCAACACCCTGTGGGGCGTAGCCATGAAGCGCATCCTCTAGGACTCCTTCCTCCAGCAGTTGCCGAACCACTCCCCGTCGGCGAACCTCTCACTGTCCACTACCTTCTGCCGACCAATGCCTCACATTCCTAATTCGCCTCCATTCAGAACCGTATGTCCCATCGACTCTGGCTGGACGCCACGCCTAGGTGATAGAGTTTTAACGCGCGGTCGTCGGTTGCCCCGTTCGACAACTAGTTTCCAAGCTCCTTGTCTAGATCGTTTCCGAGTGGGTAAGAGCATCTCCAACCGTGTCTTCAAAGTGTTCCCAAAAATTTGGGGCCGGCAGGACGTTGACCTCCTAGCGCCCCAAAGCCCTTTCGGTCCGGTGCGGCCCAATATGGTGTCCGGCGCCTCGAACCCGTCCCCGCTACACACGGGATGCTACGGGGTCGCCGGATGGAACGAAAACCCGCGTCCCCGCGTGTGGTAGGCCAGCATCGTCAGCGTCGCAGAGGCATGCATGCGGGGTTTAAACCCGCCGCCTACCTCTGGTGTCATGCGGCGTAATGGCCGCACAACTTTCCCAGTGAGTTGTGTCCTTTCCCTAGGCGGCACAACAAAGGGTCGCATCCCGCATGGCCGCGTTGGCCATCCGCACCGAAGTTAATTGCGACAAACCTCTCACTGCCGCTTCGGCTGCCGCCGCTGTATAAACATGCCTTCCCAACGATTCCAAACCATTCGTCCCACACTGAAACCATGTCCAGTAGCCGCCGCAGCATCCTCGCCGCCAACAGACTCGGTCGTGGCAGCCTCACCATCTCCCAGGCTTGGGAGTTGTACGACATGCGATACCTAGTGACGCCGGACATGCGTATGTCGAGCAGCGGTGGCTGGAAGACCAGCATCCCGCCCGCACCCGCGCCGGGGACTGACCTGTGATTCGACGAGATCCAGGCTCAGCGACACCGCCTGAGCCCGGAGGAGCATGCGGATCCAACCTGGGCCGCCAGGAACAACGATGGTTGGTGGGTGGACTTATTCACCATGCGCCGCAACGAAGAGCTGCACAGCACCGATGGACTCATCGGGCTGCTGGCGACCTGGAACAAGGATGGGCGCGCCCATTTCTAGGTCGTGCCGAGGTGCACCCTTGATGTCTACGGGTGCTTCTATTCTTGTAGACAGTGTTGGGCCTCTGATACGTCTCCAACGTATCGATAATTTCTTATGTTCCATGCCACTTTATTGATGATATCTACATGTTTTATACACATTATATGTCATATTTACGCATTTTCTGGAACTAACCTATTAACAAGATGCCGAAGTGCCGCCTGTTTTCTGCTGTTTTTGGTTTCAGAAATCCTAGTAACGAAATATTCTCGGAATTGGACGAAATCAACGCCCAGGTTCCTATTTTGCCCGGAAGCATCCAGAACACCCGAGAGCGCCAGGGGCCCTGTGGGCCCCAGATGATAGGGTGGCGCGGCCAGGGCTGGGCCCGCGCCACCCTATGGTGTGGTCGCCCCTTTGACCCTCCTGCGCCGCCTCTTCGCCTATATAAAGCCCCTGCATCGAAAACCCTTACGGAGGAAGCCACGATACGAGAAACCTTCCAGAGCCGCCGCCATCGCGAAGCCAAGATGGGGACAGGAGTCTCTGTTCCGGCACCCTGCCGGACGGGGAAGTGCCCCCGGAAGGCTTCTCCATCGACACCGCTGCCATCTCCACCGCCATCTTCATCACCGCTGCTGCTCCCATGAGGAGGGAGTAGTTCTCCATCGAGGCTAAGGGCTGTACCGGTAGCTATGTGGTTAATCTCTCTCTGTACTTCAATACAATGATCTCATGAGCTGCTTTACATGATTGAGATCCATATGATGAGCTTTGTATCGCTACTAGTTGTGTGCTACTCATGTGATGTTATTAAAGTAGTCTATTCCTCCTCCACGTGTGTAAAGGTGATTAGTGTGTGCACCGTGTGGTTCTTGTCGTAGGCTATGATCACGATCTCTTGAAGATTGTGGAGTTAATTATCATTATGATAGTATTGATGTGATCTATTCCTCCTTCATAGTGTAATATGGACAGCGTGTGCACTATGTTAGTTCTTGGTTTATCTTGCAAAGATCTATTATGCTCTAAGGTTACTTAAACATGAATATTGAATGTTGTGGAGCTTGTTAACTCCGGCATTGAGGGTTCGTGTAATCCTACGCAACGAATGATGTTCATTATCAAACAAGAGTGTATGTAGCACATATGAGAAGAAGTATTTATTATGCGATCAATGTTGAGAGTGTCCACTAGTGAAAGTATGATCCCTAGGCCTTGTTCCTAAATACTGAAATCGCTGCTTGTTTACTGTTCTACTGCATGTTTACTTCCCGCAATATTATATCAACTGCACGCCAGCAAGCACTTTTCTGGCGCCGTACTACTGCTCATACTTATTCATACCACCTGTATTTCACTATCTCTTCGCCGAACTAGTGCACCTATTAGGTGTGTTGGGGACACAAGAGACTTCTTGCTTTGTGGTTGCAGGGTTGCATGAGAGGGATATCTTTGACCTCTTCCTCCCGAGTTCGATAAACCTTGGGTAATCCACTTAAGGGAAACTTGCTGCTGTTCTACAAACCTCTCTGCTCTTGGAGGCCCAACACTGTCTACAAGAATAGAAGCACCCGTAGACATCAAGCACTTTTCTGGCGCCGTTGCCGGGGAGGAAAGGTAAAAGGCACTCATACTCCGGTTCCAGGTAACAGTACTTTTCTGGCGCCATTGTGTGTGTGCTCGAAGCTATTTCCTTTAGACTCTGCAATTGCATCTTTTTGTTTCTTGTTTACACTAGTTAGGCATAATGGACAACAATGAGCTTCTTATTCTATTTCCTGATTTAAGACATGGATGGTTTGATGCGAAAATTAAAAAACCCATGGAACATATTAATATGAATACTTTGAACACTATTGTTGCTAATGCTATGGAAAATTCTAAGCTTGGGGAAGCTGGCTTTGATGAGCATGATATTTTTAGTCCCCCAAGCATTGAGGAGAAAATTTACTTTGATGATACTTTGCCTCCCATTTATGATGATTATAATGATAGTAGTCTTTTGTTACCACCTGTTATGGAGGATAAATTTGATTATGATTACAATATACCTCCTATATTTGATAGCTACTTTGTTGAATTTGCTCCCACTACAATTAATAAGAATGACTATGCTTATGTTGGGAGTAGTAATTATTTTATGCATGAGACTCATGATAAGAATGCTTTATGTGATAGTTATATTGTTGAGTTTGCTCATGTTGCTACTGAAAGTTATTATGAGAGAGGAAAATATGGTTGTAGAAATTTTCATGTTACTAAAACACCTCTCTATGTGCTGAAATTTTTGAAGCTACACTTGTTCTATCTTCCTATGCTTGTTACTTTGCTCTTCATGAACTTGTTTATTTACAAGATTCTTATGCATAGGAAGCATGTTAGACTTAAATTTGTTTTGAATTTGCCTCTTGATGCTCTCTTTTGCTTCAAATACTATTTCTTGCAAGTGCATCATTAAAACTGCTGAGCCCATCTTAATGGCTATAACGAAAGAACTTCTTGGGAGATAACCCATGTGTTTATTTTACTACAGAAATTTTTGTTTTGTTGAGTCTTGGAAGTTGTTTACTACTGTAGCAACCTCTCCTTATCATGTTTTTGTGCCAAGTAAAGTTTCTATGTCAAAGTTGATGTTATATTTGGGATCGCTGCGCAGAAACAGCATTGCTGTCTGTCACGAATCTGGGCACAGTTCTCTGTAGAAAATTCGAAAAAATCTGCCAATTTACGAGCGTGATCCTCAGATATGTACGCAACTTTCATTAGTTTTGAGTTTTTCCATTTGAGCAAGTCTGGTGCCAGCTTTAAATTCGTCTTTACGGACTGTTCTGTTTTTGACAGATTCTGCCTTTTATTTCGCATTGCCTCTTTTGCTATGTTGGATTTATTTCTTTGATCCATTAATGTCCAGTAGCTTTATGCAATGTCCAGAAGTGAAAAGAATGTTTGTGTCACCTCTGAACATGTGAATTTTTAATTATGCACTAACCCTCTAATGAGTTTGCTTGAAGTTTGGTGTGAAGGAAGTTTTCAAGGGTCAAGAGAGGAGTATGATATACTATGATCAAGAGGAGTGAAAGCTCTAAGCTTGGGGATGCCCCCGTGGTTCACCCCTGCATATTTTAAGAAGACTCAAGCGTCTAAGCTTGGGGATGCCCAAGGCATCCCCTTCTTCATCGACAACATCATCAGGTTCCTCCCCTGAAACTATATTTTTATTCAGTCACATCTTATGTACTTTACTTGGAGCGTCTGTGTGTGCTTTTATTTTTGTTTTGTTATTTTCATTCTCTGAATAAGTTCATCCTTGTGTGGGAGAGAGACACGCTCCGCTGTTGCATATGGACAAATATGTCCTTAGGCTTTACTCATAATGTTCAAGGCGAAGTTTCTTCTTCGTTAAATTGTTATATGGTTGGAATTGGAAAAATGCTACATGTAGTAATTCTAAAATGTCTTGGATAATGTGATACTTGGCAATTGTTGTGCTCATGATTAAGCTCTTGCATCATATACTTTGCACCTATTAATGAAGAAATACATAGAGCTTGCTAAAATTTGGTTTGCATAATTGGTCTCTCTAAGGTCTAGATAATTTCTAGTATTGAGTTTGAACAACAAGGAAGACGGTGTAGAGTCTTATAATGTTTACAATATGTCTTTTATGTGAGTTTTGCTGCACCAGTTCATCCTTGAGTTTGCTTCAAATAACCTTGCTAGCCTAAACCTTGTATCGAGAGGGAATACTTCTCATGCATCCAAATACTTGAGCCAATATTCATGCCATTTGTGTCCACCATACCTACCTACTACATGGTATTTCTCCGCCATTCCAAAGTAAATTGCTTGAGTGCTACCTTTAAAATTCCATCATCCACCTTTGCAATATATAGCTCATGGGACAAAATAGCCTTAAAAACTATCGTAGTATTGAATATGTACTTATGCACTTTATATTTTATTAAGTTGCTTGTTGTGCGATAACCATGCTTCTGGGGAACGCCATCAACTATTGTTGAATATCATGTGAGTTGCTATGCATGTCCGTCTTGTCTGAAGGATCTATCATTTTAGTGGTTGGAGCATGCAAAATTGTTAGAGAAGAACATTGGGCCGCTAACTAAAGCCATGAATCATGGTTGAAGTTTCAGTTTTGGACATATATCCTCAATCTCATATGAGAATAATAATCATTGCTACATGCTTATGCATTTAAGAGGAGTCCATTATCTGTTGTCCATGTTGTCCCGGTATGGATGTCTAAGTTGAGAATAATCAAAAGCGAGAAATCCAAAATGCGAGCATTCTCCTTAGACCTTTGTATAGGCGGCATGGAGTTCCCCCTCCTTTTGTAGACAGTGTTGGGCCTCCAAGTGCAGAGGTTTGTAGAACAGCAGCAAGTTTTCCCTTAAGTGGATCACCCAAGGTTTATCGAACTCGGGGAGGAAGAGGTCAAAGATATCCCTCTCATGCAACCCTGCAACCACAAAGCAAGAAGTCTCTTGTGTCCCCAACACACCAAATAGGTGCACTAGTTCGGCGAAGAGATAGTGAAATACAGGTGGTATGAATATGTATGAGCAGTAGCAACGGTGCCAGAAAATAGCTTGCTGGCGTGTAGTTGATGGTGGTAGTATTGCAGCAGTAGTAACACAGTAAAACAGTAAACAAGCAGTAGTAACTCAGCAGTATTTAGGGACAAGGCCTAGGGATTACACTTTCACTAGTGGACACTCTCAACATTGATCACATAACAGAATAGATAAATGCATACTCTACACTCTTGTTGGATGATGAACACATTGCGTAGGATTACACGAATCCTCAATGCCGGAGTTAACAAGCTCCACAATAATGCTCATATTTTAGTAACCTTTAGTGTAAGATAGATCAAAAGACTAAACCAAGTACTAGCATAGCATGCACACTGTCACCTTCATGCATATGTAGGAGGAATAGATCACATCAATATTATCATAGCAATAGTTAACTTCGCAATCTACAAGAGATCATGATCATAGCATAAACCAAGTACTAACACGGTGCACGCACTGTCACCTTTGCACACATGCAGGAGGAATAAAACTACTTTAATAACTTTGCTAGAGTAGCACATAGATAAATTGTGATACGATGCACATTGCAATCATAAAGAGATATAAATAAGCACTTCACTACGCTCTTCAACAGTGAATAAGTACTTCGTGAAATATAGCCTAAGAGACCCACACGGTGCACACACTGTCACCTTTACACACGTGGGACAAGGAGTCTCCGGAGATCACATAAGTAAAACCCACTTGACTAGCATAATGACATCTAGATTACAAGCATCATCATATGAATCTCAATCATGTAAGGCAGCTCATGAGATTATTGTATTGAAGTACATAGGAGAGAGATGAACCACATAGCTACCGGTACAGCCCCGAGCCTCGATGGAGAACTACTCCCTCCTCATGGGAGCAGCAGCGGTGATGAAGATGGCGGTGGAGATGGCAGCGGTGTCGATGGAGAAGCCTTCCGGGGGCACTTCCCCGCTCCGGCAGGGTGCCGGAACAGAGACTCCTGTCCCCCAGATCTTGGCTTCGCGACGGCGGCGGCTCTGGAACTTTTCTCGTATCGTGGCTTTTTTTTCCGTAAGGGTTTTCGATGCAGGGGCTTTATATAGGCGAAGAGGCGGCGCAGGAGGGTCAACGAGGCGACGAGACCATAGGGTGGCGCGGCCAGGGCCTGGGCCGCGCCACCATGTCATGGGCCCACCGGGGCCCTCCTCGGTGGCTCTCGGGTGTTCGGATGCTTCGGGCAAAATAGGAACCTGGGCGTTGATTTCGTCCAATTCCGAGAATATTTCCTTACTAGGATTTCTGAAACCAAAAACAGCAGAAACGAGAACGGCACTTCGGCATCTTGTTAATAGGTTAGTTCAGAAAATGCACGAATATGACATAAAGTGTGCATAAAACATGTAGGTATCATCAATAAAGTAGCATGGAACATAAGAAATTATCGATCCGTTGTACAGGCGGCATGGAGGTACCCCTTTGTGACACTTGGTTGAAACATGGCATGCAAAGATCCGGTAGTCCAAGCTAAGTAGGACGAGGTGCGGACACTATTAGTATACTATGCATGAGGCTTGCAACTTGTAAGATATAATTTACATAACTCATATGCTTTATTACTACCGTTGACAAAATTGTTTCATGTTTTCAAAATAAAAGCTCTAGCACAAATACATCAATCGATGCTTTCCTCTTTGAAGGACCATTCTTTTACTTTTATTGTTGAGTCAGTTTACCTATCTCCTTCCACCTTAAGAAGCAAACACTTGTGTGAACTGTGCATTGATTCCTACATACTTGCATATTGCACTTGTTATATTACTTTATGTTGACAATATCCATGAGATATACATGTTATAAGTTGAAAGCAACCACTGAAACTTAATCTTCCTTTGTGTTGCTTCAACACCTTTACTTTGATTTATTGCTTTATGAGTTAACTCTTATGCAAGACTTATTGATGCTTGTCTTGAAAGTATTATTCATGAAAAGTCTTTGTTATATGATTCATTTGTTTACTCATTATCTTCATCATTGCTTCGAATCTCTGCATTCATCTCATGTGCTTTACAATAGTATGATCAAGGTTATGATGGCATGTCACTTCAGAAATTATCTTTGTTATCGTTTTACCTGCTCGGGACGAGCAGAACTAAGCTTGGGGATGCTGATACGTCTCCAACGTATCGATAATTTCTTATGTTCCATGCCACTTTATTGATGATATCTACATGTTTTATACACATTATATGTCATATTTACGCATTTTCTGGAACTAACCTATTAACAAGATGCCGAAGTGCCAGTTCCTGTTTTCTGTTTTTGGTTTCAGAAATCCTAGTAACGAAATATTCTCGGAATTGGACGAAATCAACGCCCGGGTTCCTATTTTGCCCGGAAGCATCCAGAACACCCGAGAGCCGCCAGAGGGGGGCCCTGTGGGCCCCAGATGATAGGGTGGCGCGGCCAGGGCTGGGCCCGCGCCACCCTATGGTGTGGTCGCCCCTTTGACCCTCCTGCGCCGCCTCTTCGCCTATATAAAGCCCCTGCATCGAAAACCCTTACGGAGGAAGCCACGATACGAGAAAAGTTCCAGAGCCGCCGCCATCGCGAAGCCAAGATCTGGGGGACAGGAGTCTCTGTTCCGGCACCCTGCCGGAGCGGGGAAGTGCCCCCGGAAGGCTTCTCCATCGACACCCTGCCATCTCCACCGCCATCTTCATCACCGCTGCTTCCCATGAGGAGGGAGTAGTTCTCCATCGAGGCTAAGGGCTGTACCGGTAGCTATGTGGTTAATCTCTCTCTCTGTACTTCAATACAATGATCTCATGAGCTGCTTTACATGATTGAGATCCATATGATGAGCTTTGTATCGCTACTAGTTGTGTGCTACTCATGTGATGTTATTAAAGTAGTCTATTCCTCCTCCACGTGTGTAAAGGTGATTAGTGTGTGCACCGTGTGGTTCTTGTCGTAGGCTATGATCACGATCTCTTGAAGATTGTGGAGTTAATTATCATTATGATAGTATTGATGTGATCTATTCCTCCTTCATAGTGTAATATGGACAGCGTGTGCACTATGTTAGTTCTTGGTTTATCTTGCAAAGATCTATTATGCTCTAAGGTTACTTAAACATGAATATCGAATGTTGTGGAGCTTGTTAACTCCGGCATTGAGGGTTCGTGTAATCCTACGCAACGAATGATGTTCATTATCAAACAAGAGTGTATGTAGCACATATGAGAAGAAGTATTTATTATGCGATCAATGTTGAGAGTGTCCACTAGTGAAAGTATGATCCCTAGGCCTTGTTCCTAAATACTGAAATCGCTGCTTGTTTACTGTTCTACTGCATGTTTACTTCCCGCAATATTACTACCATCAACTGCACGCCAGCAAGCACTTTTCTGGCGCCGTACTACTGCTCATACTTATTCATACCACCTGTATTTCACTATCTCTTCGCCGAACTAGTGCACCTATTAGGTGTGTTGGGGACACAAGAGACTTCTTGCTTTGTGGTTGCAGGGTTGCATGAGAGGGATATCTTTGACCTCTTCCTCCCTGAGTTCGATAAACCTTGGGTAATCCACTTAAGGGAAACTTGCTTGTTCTACAAACCTCTGCTCTTGGAGGCCCAACACTGTCTACAAGAATAGAAGCACCCGTAGACATCAGCCTCCAAGAGCAGAGGTTTGTAGAACAGCAGCAAGTTTCCCTTAAGTGGATCACCCAAGGTTTATCGAACTCAGGGAGGAAGAGGTCAAAGATATCCCTCTCAAGCAACCCTGTAATCACAAAGCAAGAAGTCTCTTGTGTCCCCAACACACCAAATACACTTGTCAGGTGTATAGGTGCACTAGTTCGGCGAAGAGATAGTGAAATACAAGTAATATGGATGTATATGAGTGGTAATAGAAATCTGAATAAAATATGGCAGCGAGTAAACATGCAACAGAACAGTAAGTAAACGGTGTTTGCAGTATTGGAAACAAGGCCTAGGGATCATACTTTCACTAGTGGACACTCTCAACATTGATCGCATAATAAATACTTCTTCTCATATGTGCTACATACACTCTTGTTTGATAATGAACATCATTCGTTGTGTAGGATTACACGAACCCTCAATGCCGGAGTTAACAAGCTCCACAACATTCGATATTCATGTTTAAGTAACCTTAGAGCATAATAGATCTTTGCAAGATAAACCAAGAACTAACATAGTGCACACGCTGTCCATATTACACTATGAAGGAGGAATAGATCACATCAATACTATCATAATGATAATTAACTCCACAATCTTCAAGAGATCGTGATCATAGCCTACGACAAGAACCACACGGTGCACACACTAATCACCTTTACACACGTGGAGGAGGAATAGACTACTTTAATAACATCACATGAGTAGCACACAACTAGTAGCGATACAAAGCTCATCATATGGATCTCAATCATGTAAAGCAGCTCATGAGATCATTGTATTGGAGTACAGAGAGAGAGATTAACCACATAGCTACGGTAGAGCCCTCAGCCCCAGGGGTGAATTACTCCCTCCTCCTCATGGAGGCAGCGATGGTGGTGAAGATGGCGGTGGAGACGGCGGTGGAGATGACTCCGGGGGCAATTCCCCGCTCCGGCAGGGTGCCGGAACAGAGACTTCTGTCCCCCGAATTGGAGTTTCGCGATGTGGCGGCGCCCCTGGATGTTTTCTGGAGTTTCGTCAAGTGGTACGGTGTTTTTAGGTCACGAGGGGTTAAGTAGGCGAAGAGGCGGCGTCAGAGGGGCACCAGGGCGCCCTCCTCATAGGCCGGCGCGGCCAGGGGCCTGCCCGCGCGGCCTTGTGGTGTCGGGGCCCTGGGCCTCCTCTCCGTCTCCCCTTCGGTGTTCTGGAGCCTTCCGGGAAAAATAGGAGGTTTGGCGTTGATTTCGTCCAATTCCGAGAATATTGCCCGAACAGCCTTTCTGGAACCAAAAGAAAACAGCAACGGCCTTTCGGCATCTCATCAATAGGTTAGTTCAGAAAATGCACGAATATGACATAAAGTGTGCATAAAACATGTAGTTATCATCAATAAAGTAGCATGGAACATAAGAAATTATCGATACGTTGGAGACGTATCAGCATCCCCAAGCTTAGTTCTGCTCGTCCCGAGCAGGTAAAACGATAACAAAGATAATTTCTTAAGTGACATGCCATCATAACCTTGATCATACTATTGTAAAGCACATGAGATAAATGCAGAGATTCGAAGCAATGATGAAGATAATGAGTAAACAAATGAATCATATAACAAAGACTTTTCATGAATAATACTTTCAAGACAAGCATCAATAAGTCTTGCATAAGAGTTAACTCATAAGCAATAAATTCTTAGTAGAAAGCTTTGAAACAACACAAAGGAAGATATAAGTTTCAGCGGTTGCTTTCAACTTTAACATGTATATCTCATGGATAATTGTCAACACAAAGTAATATAACAAGTGCAATAGGTAAACATGTAAGAATCAATGCACACAGTTTACACAAGTGTTTGCTTCTAAGATAGAAAGAATAGGTAAACTGACTCAACAATAAAGTAAAAGAATGGTCCTTCAAAGAGGAAAGCATCGATTGCTATATTTGTGCTAGAGCTTTGATTTTGAAAACATATAGAGAGCATAAAAGTAAAGTTTTGAGAGGTGTTTGTTGTTGTCAACGAATGGTAGTGGGTACTCTAACCCCCTTGCCAGGCAAACCTTCAAAGAGCGGCTCCCATTTTATTTTATTTTTGGGTGGCACTCCTTCCAACCTTTCTTTCACAAACCATGGCTAACCGAATCCTCGGGTGCCTGCCAACAATCTCATACCATGAAGGAGTGCCTTTTTATTTTAGTTTTATTATGTTGACACTCCTCCCCACCTTTGCTTTCTCAAGCCATGGCTAACCGAATCCTTCGGGTGCCTTCCAACAATCACATACCATGGAGGAGTGTCTATTTTTGTTAATTAATTTGGGACTGGGAATCCCATTGCCAGCTCTTTTTGCAAAATTATTGGATAAGCGGATGAAGCCACTAGTCCATTGGTGAAAGTTGCCCAACAAGATTGAAAGATAAACACCACATACTTCCTCATGAGCTATTAAACATTGACACAAATAAGAGGTGATAAATTTTGAATTGTTTAAAGGTAGCACTCAAGCAATTTACTTTGGAATGGCAGAGAAATACCATGTAGTAGGTAGGTATGGTGGACACAAATGGCATGAATATTGGCTCAAGTATTTGGATGCATGAGAAGTATTCCCTCTCTATACAAGGTTTAGGCTAGCAAGGTTATTTGAAGCAAACTCAAGTATAAAATGGTGCAGCAAGACTCACATATAAACATATTGTAAGCATTATAAGACTTTACATCGTCTCCTTGTTGTTCAAACACCTCAACCAGAAAATATCTAGACTTAGAGAGACCAATCATGCAAACCAAATTTTAACAAGCTCTATGTAATTATTCATTAATGGGTACAAGGTACATGATGCAAGAGCTTAAACAAGATCTATATGAGCACAACAATTGCCAAGTATCACATTATTCAAGACATTATACCAATTACTACATGTAGCATTTCCCGTTTCCAACCATATAACAATTAACGAAGCAGTTTCAACCTTCGCCATGAAAATTAAAAGCTAAGAACACATGTGTTCATACGAACCAGCGGAGCGTGTCTCTCTCCCAAACAATCATTTATTCAAACAAAAACAAAAACAAAAACATACAGACGCTCCAAGTAAAGAACACAAGATGTGACTGAATAAAAATATAGTTTCAAGAGAAGGAACCTGATACTTTGTCGATGAAGAAGGGGATGCCTTGGGCATCCCCAAGCTTAGATGCTTGAGTCTTCTTGAAATATGCAGGGATGAACCACCGGGGCATCCCCAAGCTTAGACTTTTCATTCTTCTTGATCGTAGTATATCATCCTCCTCTCTTGACCCTTGAAAACTTCCTTCACACCAAACTTCAAGCAAACTCATTAGAGGGTTAGTGCATAATCAAAAATTCACATGTTCAGAGGTGACACAATCATTATTTTCACTTCTGGACATTGCATAAAGCTACTGGACATTAATGGATCAAAGAAATGAATCCAACATAGCAAAAGAGGCAATGCGAAATAAAAGGCAGAATCTGTCAAAAACAGAACAGTCCGTAAAGACAAATTTAAAGCTGGCACCAGACTTGCTCAAATGGAAAAACTCAAAACTAATGAAAGTTGCGTACATATCTGAGGATCACGCTCGTAAATTGGCAGATTTTTTCGAATTTTCTACAGAGAACTGTGCCCAGATTCGTGACAGACAGCAATGTTGTTTCTGCGCAGCGATCCCAAATATAACATCAACTTTGACATAGAAACTTTACTTGGCACAAAAACATGATAAAGAGAGGTTGCTACAGTAGTAAACAACTTCCAAGACACAAATATAAAACAAAGTACTGTAGCAAAATAACACATGGGTTATCTCCCAAGAAGTTCTTTCTTTATAGCCATTAAGATGGGCTCAGCAATTTTGGTGATGCACCCGCAAGAAATAGTATTTGAAGCAAAAGAGAGCTTCAAGAGGCAATTCAAAACACATTTGAGCCTAACATGCTTCCTATGCAAAAGAATCTTATACACAAATGAATTCATGAAGAGCAAAGTGGCAAGCATAAGAGGATAAAACACGAGTAACTTAAAGATTCTCAACATAAAGAGGGGAAACTTAATATTATTAAGATGCATATAACCATATTTCCCTCTCTCATAATAACTTTCAGTAGCATCATTGATGAAATCCACAATATACCCGTCACTTAAAACATTCTTATCATGGTTCATATGCATAGAAGTATCATTAATTTTGGCATAAGAAGAGTTCTTCTCATTAATAGTAATTGGAGCAAGATTATTATCAAGAATTTGAACATGGTAAACAAGTTGCATATTAAGGGAATTGTTTTTGGCAAGCCAATCATAACTATGACAAGTTTCATAAGGATAATTGTAACATGTGTCATATCCATCTCTATAGCGATTATCTAAACCAGAATATGTAATATCATCATTTTCACTAAAAGTAGAGGTCTCAAATACAGGATCTTCAAGCACAACATCCCCAAGCTTAGAGCTTTCAATATCATCGTTTAAGGGGACATGAATAATGCTATCATCATTAATTTCATAATCAGTACCAAAGAGATTTTCAATATCAAAGGCAGTGTGCTCATCCAAATCATGATCACTAATATGGGTAAAGGGTATAGGAAGATCATCGTACTCAGATTCATTATCATAATAATCATTAGGAGCAACATACTTACGGTTACCTAGCGTTATCTCATTCACGCGGGGATACGCCGTTACCTCTTTCTTTTTATTCTCCTTCTTCTTCTTCTTCTTCTTCTTCTTCTTCTTCTTCGTTCCCTTCTTCTTCTTCTTCTTCTCCTTCTCCTCGTTCCCTTCTTTAGGAGGAAGAGGCTTGAAGGGTGGCTTGTCCGCATAACCTGATTTTCTTTTAGAAACAATAGAAGAAACTTGGGAGGATCCCTCCTTTTCATTAATTAATTGAAAACACACAGCGGTCCTATCATATTTTGGCAAGGTGTCATCTTCTAAAATATTCTGTATGTAAGTATTTGTATGGCAATTATTAATGCAATAAGAAAGACACCCATGCAGGACATCATCAATATCAAGATCGTTAATATTTAACAAAGAAATTTTTCTTGATAACTCTTCACACTTCAAAAATAAGGTAAGTTCATCATGCTGATTAGGAATAATTTCATCATCACAATACAAATTTGCAGCACTCATGGGGTTCGAATTATCATTGGAGGAACATTGAAAATTAAAATGACCAACTCTATGGCAAAGTTCACAAATAAAAGGATAGAGGGCACACACTTTTTCTCCAAGATCATCTAGAGCTCTAGACCACTTTCTAGTTTTTTCATTCCTGTGATGGATACAATATTCATCTTCTATTTGATTAATTCCACAAGGTCTATGTATTCCACAAAAATTAACATGCTTATAGGAAATAGCATTCTTAGGAGTTTGAGCATGCTTATTGCAATCATTAATAACAATTTCATCCTTCATACAAGCCTCTTTAAAAGGTTCATGATACTTATCAAAATTCTTCTTAGGCAATTCAAAATGAGAAGCAAAGGCTTTATAAAGATTTGCAGCAACTTGAGAGTCAAGACCATAAGTAGCACTCATATTTCGAAATTTATCGGTATCCATAAAAGTTTCAATGCATTCATAATCATAATTTATACCTGACTCTTTACCTTTGTCGTTCTCCCAATCTTCAGCGTTCTCCTTAATCCGATCAAGAAGGTCCCTTTTAAACTCTTCTTTATTGCTCGTGAATGATCCAGAACAAGTAGTATCCAGCAAGGTCTTATCTTGAAAAGAAAGTCTTGCATAGAAATTATCAATGATGATATTACCTGGAAGCTCATGATTGGGGCATTTGAGCATTAAAGTCTTCAATCTCTCCCATGCTTGGGCAATACTCTCTCCATCATGAGGCCAAAAATTATATATATGGTTTCGATCTTTGTGAATTTCACTTGGAGGATAGAACTTGGAATAAAATAGAGGCACAATATCCTTCCAATCAAGAGAGCGCCCGTCCTTCAGCAGTTTATACCAATGCGCCGCTTTACCAGACAGCGACATAGAGAATAGTTTCTTCTTCACTTCATCCATAGAGATACCTGCACACTTGAATAACCCGCATAATTCATGCAAAAACAGTAAATGATTTCCAGGATGGACAGTTCCATCCCCTTCATAGCGGTTATCCATAACACGTTCAATAATTTTCATAGGTATTTTATACGGAATACTTTCAGCAGGTGGATTTAAAATATCAGAAGCATCATTAGAGTTATCGCATATGGGAGATAAAGCATTATCAGAGCAAAATATTTCTTCCAAAGCGGAGGAGCTAAAAAGATTATTTTTATGTAAACTAGCTTCCCCAAGCTTAGACTTCTTCATAGCATTAGCAGTAATTGCATTCATACTAATAACATTGCTACTATCATGTAAATAAGGTTCCATAGGTTTTTTAATTTTCGCATCAAACAATTCTAAATTAGGAAAAAGATTAAAAAGCTCACCAATTTTGTTGTTGTTTTCCATTATGCCTAACTAGTGAAAATAAAAACAAGAAACAAAAAGATGCAATTGCAGAGTCTAAAGGAAATAGCTTCGAGCACACACACAATGGCGCCAGAAAAGTACTGTTACCTGGAACCGAAGTATGAGTGCCTTTTACCTTTCCTCCCCGGCAACGGCGCCAGAAAAGTGCTTGGCGCGTAGTTGACGAGGGAGGAAAAGTGCTTAGTTGCCGGGCTTGCCAATGTGTGAGTGCCGTTTACCTTCCCTCCCCGGCAACGGCGCCAGAAAAGTGCTTGATGTCTACGGGTGCTTCTATTCTTGTAGACAGTGTTGGGCCTCCAAGAGCAGAGGTTTGTAGAACAGCAGCAAGTTTCCCTTAAGTGGATCACCCAAGGTTTATCGAACTCAGGGAGGAAGAGGTCAAAGATATCCCTCTCAAGCAACCCTGTAATCACAAAGCAAGAAGTCTCTTGTGTCCCCAACACACCAAATACACTTGTCAGGTGTATAGGTGCACTAGTTCGGCGAAGAGATAGTGAAATACAAGTAATATGGATGTATATGAGTGGTAATAGCAATCTGAATAAAATATGGCAGCGAGTAAACATGCAACAGTAAGTAAACGGTGTTTGCAGTATTGGAAACAAGGCCTAGGGATCATACTTTCACTAGTGGACACTCTCAACATTGATCGCATAATAAATACTTCTTCTCATATGTGCTACATACACTCTTGTTTGATAATGAACATCATTCGTTGCGTAGGATTACACGAACCCTCAATGCCGGAGTTAACAAGCTCCACAACATTCGATATTCATGTTTAAGTAACCTTAGAGCATAATAGATCTTTGCAAGATAAACCAAGAACTAACATAGTGCACACGCTGTCCATATTACACTATGAAGGAGGAATAGATCACATCAATACTATCATAATGATAATTAACTCCACAATCTTCAAGAGATCGTGATCATAGCCTACGACAAGAACCACACGGTGCACACACTAATCACCTTTACACACGTGGAGGAGGAATAGACTACTTTAATAACATCACATGAGTAGCACACAACTAGTAGCGATACAAAGCTCATCATATGGATCTCAATCATGTAAAGCAGCTCATGAGATCATTGTATTGGAGTACAGAGAGAGAGATTAACCACATAGCTACGGTAGAGCCCTCAGCCCCAGGGGTGAATTACTCCCTCCTCATCATGGAGGCAGCGATGGCGGTGAAGATGGCGGTGGAGACGGCGGTGGAGATGACTCCGGGGGCAATTCCCCGTCCGGCAGGGTGCCGGAACAGAGACTTCTGTCCCCCGAATTGGAGTTTCGCGATGTGGCGGCGCCCCTGGATGTTTTCTGGAGTTTCGTCAAGTGGTACGGTGTTTTTAGGTCACGAGGGGTTAAGTAGGCGAAGAGGCGGCGTCAGAGGGGCACCAGGGCGCCCTCCTCATAGGCCGGCGCGGCCAGGGGCCTGCCCGCGCGGCCTTGTGGTGTCGGGGCCCTGGGCCTCCTCTCCGTCTCCCCTTCGGTGTTCTGGAGCCTTCCGGGAAAAATAGGAGGTTTGGCGTTGATTTCGTCCAATTCCGAGAATATTGCCCGAACAGCCTTTCTGGAACCAAAAACAGCAGAAAACGGCCTTCGGCATCTCATCAATAGGTTAGTTCCAGAAAATGCACGAATATGACATAAAGTGTGCATAAAACATGTAGTTATCATCAATAAAGTAGCATGGAACATAAGAAATTATCGATACGTTGGAGACGTATCAACCCTCTCCGTCGTCCTCGAAGGAATCCGTAATGGCACCCCTCCTGGTTGGAGATGTCGTGGTTCCCGCGCCCCAGGAGGACGTCCTCGCATTCTTCTTCCTCGGGTCCGACGCGCTAGATGCCGTTGAAAGGACACATATGCCGCCTAGAGGGTGGGAGGGTGAATAGGCGGTTTTAAATATTCTATGAATATGTCTTAACAAATGCGAATAAAACTAGCACTTAATTTATCAAGCACAAAACGTATAAAACTAGGGTTCACCAATGTGTCCTAACAACTTATGCTAAGCAAGACAAGCAACTATGTGATAGCAAGATGTGTAACTTCAAGCACGAAGGCTATTGATACGTCTCCAACGTATCGATAATTTCTTATGTTCCATGCCACTTTATTGATGATACCTACATGTTTTATACACATTATATGTCATATTTACGCATTTTATGGAACTAACCTATTAACAAGATGCCGAAGTGCCAGTTCCTGTTTTCTGCTGTTTTTGGTTTCAGAAATCCTAGTAACGAAATATTCTCGGAATTGGACGAAATCAACGCCCAGGTTCCTATTTTTCCACGAAGCTTCCAGAACACCCGAGAGCCGCCAGAGGGGGGGCCTGGTGGGCCCAGATGACATGGTGGCGCGGCCCAGGCCCTGGCCGCGCCACCCTATGGTCTCGTCGCCTCGTTGACCCTCCTGCGCCGCCTCTTCGCCTATATAAAGCCCCTGCATCGAAAACCCTTACGGAGAGAGCCACGATACGAGAAAAGTTCCAGAGCCGCCGTCATCGCGAAGCCAAGATCTGGGGGACAGGAGTCTCTGTTCCGGCACCCTGCCGGAGCGGGGAAGTGCCCCCGGAAGGCTTCTCCATCGACACCGCTGCCATCTCCACCGCCATCTTCATCACCGCTGCTGCTCCCATGAGGAGGGAGTAGTTCTCCATCGAGGCTCGGGGCTGTACCGGTAGCTATGTGGTTCATCTCTCTCCTATGTACTTCAATACAATAATCTCATGAGCTGCCTTACATGATTGAGATTCATATGATGATGCTTGTAATCTAGATGTCATTATGCTAGTCAAGTGGGTTTTACTTATGTGATCTCCGGAGACTCCTTGTCCCACGTGTGTAAAGGTGACAGTGTGTGCACCGTGTGGGTCTCTTAGGCTATATTTCACGAAGTACTTATTCACTGTTGAAGAGCGTAGTGAAGTGCTTATTTATATCTCTTTATGATTGCAATGTGCATCGTATCACAATTTATCTATGTGCTACTCTAGCAAAGTTATTAAAGTAGTTTTATTCCTCCTGCATGTGTGCAAAGGTGACAGTGCGTGCACCGTGTTAGTACTTGGTTTATGCTATGATCATGATCTCTTGTAGATTGCGAAGTTAACTATTGCTATGATAATATTGATGTGATCTATTCCTCCTACATATGCATGAAGGTGACAGTGTGCATGCTATGCTAGTACTTGGTTTAGTCTTTTGATCTATCTTACACTAAAGGTTACTAAAATATGAGCATTATTGTGGAGCTTGTTAACTCCGGCATTGAGGATTCGTGTAATCCTACGCAATGTGTTCATCATCCAACAAGAGTGTAGAGTATGCATTTATCTATTCTGTTATGTGATCAATGTTGAGAGTGTCCACTAGTGAAAGTGTAATCCCTAGGCCTTGTCCCTAAATACTGCTGAGTTACTACTGCTTGTTTACTGTTTTACTGTGTTACTACTGCTGCAATACTACCACCATCAACTACACGCCAGCAAGCTATTTTCTGGCACCGTTGCTACTGCTCATACATATTCATACCACCTGTATTTCACTATCTCTTCGCCGAACTAGTGCACCTATTTGGTGTGTTGGGGACACAAGAGACTTCTTGCTTTGTGGTTGCAGGGTTGCATGAGAGGGATATCTTTGACCTCTTCCTCCCTGAGTTCGATAAACCTTGGGTGATCCACTTAAGGGAAAACTTGCTGCTGTTCTACAAACCTCTGCACTTGGAGGCCCAACACTGTCTACAGGAAAGGAGGGGGAACGTAGACATCAAGCTATTTTCTGGCGCCGTTGCCGGGGAGGAAAGGTAAAAGGTACTCACACTCCGGACCTCGGCTACTAAGCTATTTTCCGCCGTTGTAAGTACTCGAAGCTATTTCCTTTAGACTCTGCAATTGCGACATTTGGTTTCTTGTTTACACTAGTTAGGCATAATGGAAAACAACAAAAATATGAGAGATCTTTATGAACTTTATCTTGAATTAGGACATGATGTGTTTGAAGAAAGAATTAAGAAACCCATGGAACTTTATATGCATGCTAATGGGAATGTTATTACTATGAATGCTTTGAACACCATTGTTGCTAATGCTATGGAAAATTCTAAGCTTGGGGAAGCTGGTTTTGGTGAGCATGATATTTTTAGTCCCCCAAGCATTGAGGAGAAAATTTACTTTGATGATACTATGCCTCCTATATTTGATGATGAGAATAATAATGATAGCTACTTTGTTGAATTTGCTCCCACTACAACTAATAAAATTGACTATGCCTATGTGGAGAGTAATAATTTTATGCATGAGACTCATGATAAGAATGCTTTATGTGATAGTTATATTGTTGAGTTTGCTCATGTTGCTACTGAAAGTTATTATGAGAGAGGAAAATATGGTTGTAAAAATTTTCATGTTACTAAAACACCTCTCTATGTGCTGAAATTTTTGAAGCTACACTTGTTTTATCTTCCTATGCTTGTTACTTTGCTCTTCATGAACTTGTTTATTTACAAGATTCCTATGCATAGGAAGCATGTTAGACTTAAATGTGTTTTGAATTTGCCTCTTGATGCTCTCTTTTGCTTCAAATACTATTTCTTGCGAGTGCATCATTAAAATTGCTGAGCCCATCTTAATGGCTATAAAGAAAGAACTTCTTGGGAGATAACCCATGTGTTATTTTGCTACAGTACTTTGTTTTATATTTGTGTCTTGGAAGTTGTTTACTACTGTATCAACCTCTCCTTATCATGTTTTTGTGCCAAGTAAAGTTTCTATGTCAAAGTTGATGTTATATTTGGGATCGCTGCGCAGAAACAGCATTGCTGTCTGTCACGAATCTGGGCACAGTTCTCTGTAGAAAATTCGAAAAAATCTGCCAATTTACGAGCGTGATCCTCAGATATGTACGCAACTTTCATTAGTTTTGAGTTTTTCCATTTGAGCAAGTCTGGTGCCATCTTAAAATTCGTCTTTACGGACTGTTCTGTTTTTGACAGATTCTGCCTTTTATTTCGCATTGCCGCTTTTGTTAAGTTGAATGAGTTTCTTTGTTCCATTAACTTTCAGAAGTTTTGTGCAATGTCCAGAAGTGTTAAGAATGATTGTGTCACCTCTGAACATGTGAATTTTTGATTGTGCACTAACCCTCTAATGAGTTTGCTTGAAGTTTGGTGTGAAGGAAGTTTTCAAGGGTCAATAGAAGAGGGTGATATAATGTGATCGAGAAGAGTGAAAGGTCTAAGCTTGGGGATGCCCCGGTGGTTCATCCCTGCATATTTCAAGAAGACTCAAGCATCTAAGCTTGGGGATGCCCAAGGCATCCCCTTCTTCATCGACAACTTATCAGGTTTCTTCTAGTGAAACTATATTTTTATTCCATCACATCCTATGTATTTTACTTGGAGCGTCTGTGTGCTTTTATTTTTGTTTTTGTTTTGTTATCTTAGTTCTCTGAATAAGTTCATCCTTGTGTGGGAGAGAGACACGCTCCGCTGGTTCGTATGAACACATGTGTTCTTAGCTCATAATATTCATGGCGAAGTTTCTTCTTCGTTAAATTGTTATATGGTTGGAATTGGAAAATGCTACATGTAGTAATTCTAAAATGTCTTGGATAATGTGATACTTGGCAATTGTTGTGCTCATGTTTAAGCTCTTGCATCATATGCTTTGCACCCATTAATGAAGAAATACATAGAGCTTGCTAAAATTTGATTTGCATATTTGGTCTCTCTAAGGTCTAGATAATATCTAGTATTGAGTTTTGAACAACAAGGAAGACGGTGTAGAGTCTTATAATGTTTACAATATGTCTTTTATGTGAGTTTTGCTGCACTTGTTCATCCTTGAGTTTGCTTCAAATAACCTTGCTAGCCTAAACCTTGTATCGAGAGGGAATACTTCTCATGCATCCAAAATCCTTGAGCCAACTACTATGCCATTTGTGTCCACCATACCTACCTACTACATGGTATTTCTCCGCCATTCCAAAGTAAATTGCTTGAGTGCTACCTTTAAAATTCCATCATTCACCTCTGCAATATATAGCTCATGGGACAAAATAGCCTTAAAAACTATCGTAGTATTGAATATGTACTTATGCACTTTATATTTTATTAAGTTGCTTGTTGTGCGATAACCATGCTTCTGGGGAACGCCATCAACTATTGTTGAATATCATGTGAGTTGCTATGCATGTCCGTCTTGTCTGAAGGATCTATCATTTTAGTGGTTGGAGCATGCAAAATTGTTAGAGAAGAACATTGGGCCGCTAACTAAAGCCATGAACCATGGTGGAAGTTTCAGTTTGGACATATATCCTCAATCTCATATGAGAATAATAATCATTGCTACATGCTTATGCATTTAAGAGGAGTCCATTATCTGTTGTCCATGTTGTCCCGGTATGGATGTCTAAGTTGAGAATAATCAAAAGCGAGAAATCCGAAATGCGAGCATTCTCCTTAGACCTTTGTACAGGCGGCATGGAGGTACCCCTTTGTGACACTTGGTTGAAACATGGCATGCGAAGATCCGGTAGTCCAAGCTAAGTAGGACGAGGTGCGGGCACTATTAGTATACTATGCATGAGGCTTGCAACTTGTAAGATATAATTTTCATAACTCATATGCTTTATTACTACCGTTGACAAAATTGTTTCATGTTTTCAAAATAAAAGCTCTAGCAAAAATATAGCAATCGATGCTTTCCTCTTTGAAGGACCATTCTTTTACCTTATTGTTGAGTCAGTTTACCTATTCTTTCTATCTTAGAAGCAAACACTTGTGTGAACTGTGCATTGATTCCTACATACTTGCATATTGCACTTGTTATATTACTTTATGTTGACAATATCCATGAGATATACATGTTATAAGTTGAAAGCAACCGCTGAAACTTAATCTTCCTATGTGTTGTTTCAACACCTTTACTTTGATTTATTGCTTTATGAGTTAACTCTTATGCAAGACTTATTGATGCTTGTCTTGAAGTACTATTCATGAAAAGTCTTTGCTTTATGATTCAGTTGTTTACTCATGTCATTACCTTTGCTTTGATCGCTGCATTCATTACATATGTTTACAATATGATCAAGTTTATGATGGCATGTCACTTCAGAAATTATCTTTGTTATCGTTTTACCTGCTCATAACTAAGCTTGGGGATGCTGATACGTCTCCAACGTATCGATAATTTCTTATGTTCCATGCCACTTTATTGATGATACCTACATGTTTTATACACATTATATGTCATATTTACGCATTTTATGGAACTAACCTATTAACAAGATGCCGAAGTGCCGTTCTGTTTTCTGCTGTTTTTGGTTTCAGAAATCCTAGTAACGAAATATTCTCGGAATTGGACGAAATCAACGCCCAGGTTCCTTTTTTTCCACGAAGCTTCCAGAACACCCGAGAGCCGCCGGGGGGGCCTGGTGGGCCCAGATGACATGGTGGCGCGGCCCAGGCCTGGCCGCGCCACCCTATGGTCTCGTCGCCTCGTTGACCCTCCTGCGCCGCCTCTTCGCCTATATAAAGCCCCTGCATCGAAAACCCTTACGAGAAGGAGCCACGATACGAGAAAAGTTCCAGAGCCGCCGTCATCGCGAAGCCAAGATCTGGGGGACAGGAGTCTCTGTTCCGGCACCCTGCCGGACGGGGAAGTGCCCCGGAAGGCTTCTCCATCGACACCGCTGCCATCTCCACCGCCATCTTCATCACCGCTGCTGCTCCCATGAGGAGGGAGTAGTTCTCCATCGAGGCTCGGGGCTGTACCGGTAGCTATGTGGTTCATCTCTCTCCTATGTACTTCAATACAATAATCTCATGAGCTGCCTTACATGATTGAGATTCATATGATGATGCTTGTAATCTAGATGTCATTATGCTAGTCAAGTGGGTTTTACTTATGTGATCTCCGGAGACTCCTTGTCCCACGTGTGTAAAGGTGACAGTGTGTGCACCGTGTGGGTCTCTTAGGCTATATTTCACGAAGTACTTATTCACTGTTGAAGAGCGTAGTGAAGTGCTTATTTATATCTCTTTATGATTGCAATGTGCATCGTATCACAATTTATCTATGTGCTACTCTAGCAAAGTTATTAAAGTAGTTTTATTCCTCCTGCATGTGTGCAAAGGTGACAGTGCGTGCACCGTGTTAGTACTTGGTTTATGCTATGATCATGATCTCTTGTAGATTGCGAAGTTAACTATTGCTATGATAATATTGATGTGATCTATTCCTCCTACATATGCATGAAGGTGACAGTGTGCATGCTATGCTAGTACTTGGTTTAGTCTTTTGATCTATCTTACACTAAAGGTTACTAAAATATGAGCATTATTGTGGAGCTTGTTAACTCCGGCATTGAGGATTCGTGTAATCCTACGCAATGTGTTCATCATCCAACAAGAGTGTAGAGTATGCATTTATCTATTCTGTTATGTGATCAATGTTGAGAGTGTCCACTAGTGAAAGTGTAATCCCTAGGCCTTGTCCCTAAATACTGCTGAGTTACTACTGCTTGTTTACTGTTTTACTGTGTTACTACTGCTGCAATACTACCACCATCAACTACACGCCAGCAAGCTATTTTCTGGCACCGTTGCTACTGCTCATACATATTCATACCACCTGTATTTCACTATCTCTTCGCCGAACTAGTGCACCTATTTGGTGTGTTGGGGACACAAGAGACTTCTTGCTTTGTGGTTGCAGGGTTGCATGAGAGGGATATCTTTGACCTCTTCCTCCCTGAGTTCGATAAACCTTGGGTGATCCACTTAAGGGAAAACTTGCTGCTGTTCTACAAACCTCTGCACTTGGAGGCCCAACACTGTCTAAGGATAACAAGCACGATGGCTATCACAAAGTAAAGTGCATAAGTAAAGAGCTCGGGTATAGGAATAACCGAAGTGACGCGGAGACAACGATGTATCCCGAAGTTCACACTCTTGCGAGTGCTACTCTCCGTTGGAGCGGTGTGGAGGACAAGTCACTCCAAATGCACGAGGGCCACCGTATTCTCCTCGAGAATTCCCACCAAAAGGGATGTCCTCGATCCACTATGGAACCTTAGGGTGGTCACCGAACCCGCACAAAGCTTGGGGCTATCTCCACAACTTAATTGGAGGCTCCCAACAAATTGCCACAAAGGCCTTGCCCTTGAAGAATCTCCACAACTTAATTGGAGTCCCCAAGAACACCACAAAGACCACTAAGCCGTCTAGGGTCCAAAGACCCAAGAGGAACAAGCTCCGGGAACAAGCTCCCGAAGTGAATATCTCACGAACTTTCACCTCCACGTATCACCGCGGAGAAGTCAAACCGATGCACCAAATGCAATGGCAAGAACACCACAAAGATGCTCAAATCCTTCTCTCTCAAATTCCAACAAAGCTACAAAAGCTATTGGGGGAATAAGAGAGGAAGAACAAATAGGAGGACAAAATTCTCCAAGATCTAGATCCCAAAGATTCACTCACAAAGAGATGATTTGGTTTGGTCAAAGTGTGGATCTAGATCTCCTCAATCTTTCTCTCAAATAGATGCAAGAATCATGGATGGGAGAGAGATATCAAGCTCAAAAAGGTCAAGAACAATGGTGAGAGAGAGTTTGAGAAGAGGGGATGCTTGATACGTCTCCAACGTATCTATAATTTCTTATGTTCCATGCTAGTTTTATGACAATACCTACATGTTTTGTTCACACTTTATGATGTTTTGATGCATTTTCCGGCACTAACCAATTAACAAGATGCCGAAGCGCCAGTTCCTGTTTTCTGCTGTTTTTGGTTTCAGAAATGCTACACAGGAAATATTCTCCGAATTTGACGAAACAAAAGCCAACGGTCTTATTTTTCCACGGAGTTTCCAGAAGACCGAAGAGGATACGAAGTGGGGCCACGGAGCCGCCACCATAGGCGGCGCGGCCAAGGAGGGGCCCGCGCCACCCTATGGGGTGGGCCCTCGGGTGCCCCCTGCGCTGCCCTTCCGCCTACTTAAACTCTCCGTCGCGAAAACCCTAGTACCGAGAGCCACGATACGGAAAAAGTTCCAGAGACGCCGCCACCGCCAAACCCATCTCGGGGGATTCAGGAGATCGCCTCTGGCACCCTGCCGGAGAGGGGAATCATCACGGAGGGCTCTACATCACCATGCCCGCCTCCGGACTGATGCGTGAGTAGTTCATCCTTGGACTATGGGTCCATAGCAGTAGCTAGATGGTTGTCTTCTCCTCTTGTGCTATCATGTTTAGATCTTGTGAGCTGCCTAACATGATCAAGATCATCTATTTGTAATGCTACATGTTGTGTTTGGTGGGATCCGATGAATATGAATACTATGTCAAGTTGATTATTGATCTATCATATATGTGTTGTTTATGTTCTTGCATGCTCTCCGTTGCTAGTAGAGGCCAAGTTGAGTTGATACTTGTAACTCCAAGAGGGAGTATTTATGCTCGATAGTGGGTTCATGCCTCCATTGAATCTGGGACAGTGACAGAAAGTTCTAAGGTTGTGGATGTGCTGTTGCCACTAGGGATAAAACATCAATGCTTTGTCTAAGGATATTTGTGTTGATTACATTACGCACCATACTTAATGCAATTGTCTGTTGTTTGCAACTTAATACTGGAAGGGGTGCGGATGCTAACCTGAAAGTGGACTTTTTAGGCATAGATGCATGCTGGATGGCGGTCTATGTTCTTTGTCGTAATGCCCTGATTAAATCTCATAGTGATCATCATGATATGTATATGAATCTTTATTTGTCAATTGCCCACCTGTAATTTGTTCACCCAGCATGCTATTTATATTATTGGAGAGACACCACTAGTGAACTGTGGACCCCGGTCCTTTCTTTTACATCTGAAATACAATCTACTGCAATCTCTGTTCTCTGTTGTTCTTCGCAAACAAACATCATTCTCCACACTATACGTTTAATCCTTTGTTTTCAGCAAGCCGGTGAGATTGACAACCTCACTGTTACGTTGGGGCAAAGTATCTTGATTGTGTTGTGCAGGTTCCACGTTGGCGCCGGAATCCTGGTGTTGCGCCGCACTACACTCCTTCACCAACAACCTTCACGTGACCTTCATCTCCTACTGGTTCGATAAACCTTGGTTTCATACTGAGGGAAACTTGCTGCTATACGCATCACACCTTCCACTTGGGGTTCCCAACGGACGTGTGCTTCACGCGTTATCAAGCTAAATTTCTGGCGCCGTTGCCGGGGAGATCAAGACACGCTGCAAGGGGAGTCTCTCACATCCAATCTCTTTACTTTGTTTATTGTCTTGCTTTACTTTACTTTATTTTCTGTCTTGCTTTCTCTATATCAAAAACACAAAAAAATTAGTTACTTGCATTTACTTCATCAAGTTTACTTTTGTTTATTTCATCATGCTTCATCCTAAGTTTACTTTGAAAGATATATCGGTAGGTAGTGGGTCTATCATTGGAAAAGATAATATAGAAGAATTTTTCACTCATGTTAGTAAGACTGAAGATTTTGAAGATAGATCCTTGGTAGAACTTGCTCCTGATTATGAAATTGCTACTGCCTCTTTAGTGCACATGTTGGAAGCTAGATTTGTTAATCTTAATCCAATAATGCAACATATGTTTCTTACACTCGGTGATATGGAAGAAGGAGAAAAGAAAGATTTTGTTCTAGAAACCCTTCTTAGAGAATTTGGTGATGTAGCTAGAGAAGCTAGGAAAGTCTTTATTCGATATAAGATGCTAGGCTTGTGTACCAATTTTGCAAATATCCTTGAAAGAAGGGAAAAAGATAGGCTAAGATACACTAATAAAGCCAATTGTGAGGGGGAGATTAAAATACCAATACCTTATAAACTCATAGGAATGCATGAGGCATTAGAAAAGAATTTTGATTGGATTGTTCCTGAAAATTTATTTGAGGAGGATAGTAAGCCTAAAGGTAATGAAAAAGGAGTTTCTTACATAGATAAGATACAATGCATAGTTGAGAAACTCCAAACAATCTGTTGATGCTTCTTCTCTTGATAATACTTGATTTGCACTTTCTGCGCCTAGCTGAAAGGCGTTAAAGAAAAGCACTTCTTGGGAGATAACCCATGGTTTTATTTTTACTACTGTTTTGTTGAGTCTTGGAAGTTGTTACTACTGTAGCAACCTCTCCTTATCATGTTATTGTGCCAAGTAAAGTCTCTGATAGTAAGGTTGATACTAGATTTGGATTTCTGCGCAGAAACAGATTTGCTGTCTGTCACGAATTCGCGTCCTTCTCTCTGTAGAAGAATCAAAAAAATCTGCCAATTTACGTGCGTGATCCTCAGATATGTACGCAACTTTCATTAGTTTTGAGTTTTTCCATCTGAGCAAGTTAAGTGCCTCAGAAAAATTCGTCTTTACGGACTGTTCTGTTTTGACAGATTCTGCCTTTTTATTTCGCATTGCCTCTTTTGCTATGTTGAATGGATTTCTTTGTTCCATTAACTTTCAGTAGCTTTGTGCAATGTCCAGAAGTGTTAAGAATGATTATGTCACCTCTGAACATGTGTTGCATTATTGGATTAAGATTAACAAATCTAGCCTCCAACATGTACTAAAGAGGCAGTAGCAATTTCATAATCAGGAGCAAGTTCTACCAAGGATCTATCTTCAAAATCTTCAACTATACTAACATGAGTGAAAAATTCTTCTATATTATCTCTTCCAATGATAGACCCTTGCCCTACCGGTATATCTTTCAGAGTGAACTTAGGAGGAAGCATGATGAAATAAACAAAAGGTAAATAAAGTAAATGCAAGTAACTATTTTTTGTGTTTTGATATAGAACAAGTAAACAATACAGAAAGTAAAGGAACTAATTTTTGTGTGTTTTTTATATAAAGCAAACAAGACAGAAAATAAAATAAAGTAAAGCAAGACAAAAACAAAGTAAAGAGATTGGATGTGAAGACTCCCCTTGCAGCGTGTCTTGATCTCCCCGGCAATGGCGCCAGAAAAAGAGCTTGACACGCATGAAGCACACGTCCGTTGGGAATCCCAAGAGGAAGGTGTGATGCGTACAGCAGCAAGTTTTCCCTCAGTAAGAAACCAAGGTTATCGAACCAGTAGGAGTCAAGGAACACGTGAAGGTTGTTGGTGGAGGAGTGTAGTGCGGCGCAACACCAGTGAAACCGGCGCCAACAATGGAACACTGAGGTTGTCAATCTCACCGGCTTGCTGAAAACAAAGGATTAAACGTATGGTGTGGAAGATGATGTTTGTTTGCAAAGAACAGTAGAGAACAATGATTGCAGTAGATTGTATTCAGATGTAAAAGAATGGACCGGGGTCCACAGTTCACTAGTGGTGTCTCTCCAATAAGATAAATAACATGTTGGGTGAACAAATTACAGGTGGGCAATTGACAAATAAAGATTCAATACATATCATGATGATCACTATGAGATTTAATCAGGGCATTACGACAAAGAACATAGACCGCCATCCAGCATGCATCTATGCCTAAATAGTCCACCTTCGGGTTAGCATCCGCCCCCTCCAGTATTAAGTTGCAAACAACAGACAATTGCATTAAGTACGGTGCGTAATTTAATCAACACAAATATCCTTAGACAAAGCATTGATGTTTTATCCCTAGTAGCAACAACACATCCACAACCTTAGAACTTTCTGTCACTGTCCCAGATTCAATGGAGGCATGAACCCACTATCGAGCATAAATACCCCTCTTGGAGTTACAAGTATCAACTTGGCCAGAGCCTCTACTAGCAACGGAGAGCATGCAAGAACATAAACAACACATATATGATAGATTGATAATCAACTTGACATAATATTCTATATTCATCGGATCCCACCAAACACAACATGTAGCATTACAAATAGATGATCTTGATCATGTTAGGCAGCTCACAAGATCTAAACATGATAGCACAAGAGGAGAAGACAACCAACTAGCTACTGCTATGGACCCATAGTCCAAGGATGAACTACTCACGCATCAATCCGGAGGCGGGCATGATGATGTAGAGCCCTCCGGTGATGATTCCCCTCTCCGGCAGGGTGCCGGAGGCGATCTCCTGAATCCCCTGAGATGGGATTGGCGGCGGCGTCTCTGGAAGTATTTCCGTATCGTGGCTCTCGGGGTTTTCGCGACGAAGGCTATAAGTAGGTGGGAGGGTAGGGTTGGAGGCGGCGCGAGGGCCCACACCATAGGTCGGCGCGGACCCACCTTAGGCCACGCGGCCCTATGGTGGCGGCGCCTCGTCGCCCCACTTTGTAATCCCTTCGGTCTTCCGGAAGCTTCGTGGAAAAATAAGATCCTGGGCGTTGATTTCGTCCAATTCCGAGAATATTTCCTTTGTAGGATTTCTGAATCCAAAAACAGCAGAAAACAACAACTGGCGCTTCGGCATCTTGTTAATAGGTTAGTGCCGGAAAATGCATAATAATGATGTAAAGTATGTATAAAACATGTGAGTATTGTCATAAAAGTAGCATGGAACATAAGAAATTATAGATACGTTGGAGACGTATCAAGCATCCCCAAGCTTAGTTCCTACTCGCCCTCGAGTAGGTAAACGATAACAACAAATAATTTCTGAAGTGGCATGCTACCAACATAATCTTGATCAACATTATTGTAAAGCATATGAGATGAATGGAGTGATCTGAAGCAATAGATTGCTAACAAAGAGATAATGACTAAACAAATGAATCATATAGCAAAACTTTTCATGAATAGTACTTTCAAGACAAGTATCAAAAAGACTTGCATAAGAGCTAACTCATAAAGCAATAGATTCAAAGTAGAAGGCATTGAAGCAACACAAAGGATGATTAAGTTTCAGCAATTGCTTTCAACTTGTAACATGTATATCTCATGGATAATTGTCAACATAGAGTAATATAACAAGTGCAATAAGTAATCATGTAAGAATCAATGCACACAGTTAACACAAGTGTTTTCTTCTAAGATAGAAAGAAGTAGGTAGACTGACTCAACATAAAGTAAAAGAAAGGCCCTTCGCAGAGGGAAGCATGGATTACTATTTTTGTGCTAGAGCTTTTGTTTTGAAAACATAGAAACAATTTTGTCAACGGTAGTAATAATTCATATGTGTTATGCATAATACTTCCTACAAGTTGCAAGCCTCATGCATAGAATACCAATAGTGCCCGCACCTTGTCCTAATTAGCTTGGATTTACATGGATTATCATTGCATAACATATGTTTCAACCAAGTGTCACAAAGGGGTACCTCTATGCCGCCTGTACAAAGGTCCAAGGAGATCAATCGCATTTGATTTCTCGTTTTTAATAGATCTCAACTTAGGACATCCATACCGGGACAACATAGACAACAGATAATGGACTCCTCTTTAATGCATAAGCATTCAACAACAAATAATATTCTCATAAGAGATTGAGGATGAATGTCCAAACTGAAAACTTCCACCATGATACATGGCTTTGGTTAGCGGCCCAATGTTCTTCTCTAACATATGCATACTCAAACCATTTGATCATGATAAATCACCCTTACTTCAGACAAGACGAACATGCATAGCATCTCACATGATATCCAACAAAGGTAAAAAGTTGATGGCGTCCCCAGAAACATGGTTACCGCTCAACAAGCAACTTATAAGAACTAAGACACATAGCTACATATTCATCACCACAATAGTTTTTAAGCTATTTTCCCATGAGCTATATATTGCAAAGACAAAGGAATGAAATTTTAAAGGTAGCACTCAAGTAATTTACTTTGGAATGGCAGAAAAATACCACATAGTAGGTAGATATGGTGGACACAAATGGCATGGATTTTGGCTCAAGGTGTTTGGATGCACGAGAAGCATTTCCTCTCAGTACAAGGCTTTGGCTAGCAAGGTTGTTTGAAGCAAACACAAGTATGAACAGGTACAACAAAACTTACACAAGAACATATTGCAAGCATTATAAGACTCTACACTGTCTTCCTTGTTGTTCAAACACTTTACCAGAAAATATCTAGACCTTAGAGAGACCAATCATGCAAACCAATTTTCAACAAGCTCTACGGTAGTTCTCCACTAATAGATTTAACTACATGATGCAAGAGCTTAAACATGATCTAATGAGAGCTCAAAACAATTGCCAAGTATCAAGTTATTCCAAACCATATGAAGCATTTTCTGATTCCAACCAAATAGCAATCAACGAAGCAATTTTCAGCCTTCGCCATGAACATTAAAGCACAACTAAGAACACAAGTGTTCCATATGAAAAAGCGGAGCGTAATATCTCCAATATAAGGATGGTGGGATCCAACTTTATTCAAACCAAAACAAAAATAAAAGCAAACAGACGCTCCAAGTAAAGAACATAAGATGTGATGGAATAAAAATATAGTTTCACTAGAAGTGACCTGATAAGTTGTCGATGAAGAAGGGGATGCCTTGGGCATCCCCAAGCTTAGATGCTTGAGTCTTCTTGAAATATGCAGGGATGAACCACCGGGGCATCCCCAAGCTTAGACTTTTCACTCTTCTTGATCATATTGTATCATCCTCTTCTCTTGACCCTTGAAAACTTCCTCCACACCAAACTTAAAGCAAACTCATTAGAGGGTTAGTGCATAATCAAAAATTCATATATTCAGAGGTGACATAATCATTCTTAACACTTCTGGACATTGCACAAAGCTACTGAAAGTTAATGGAACAAAGAAACCCATTCAACATAGCAAAAGAGGCAATGCGAAATAAAAGGCAGAATCTGTCAAAACAGAACAGTCCGTAAAGACGAATTTCCAGAGGCACTTAACTTGCTCAAACGGAAAAACTCAAAACTAATGAAAGTTGCGTACATATCTGAGGATCACGCACGTAAATTGGCAGATTTTTTTGATTTTTCTACAGGGAAATCGTGACAGACAGCAAATCTGTTTCTGCGCAGTAATCCAAATCTAGTATCAACTTTACCATAGAGACTTTACTTGGCACAAAAACATGATAAGGAGAGGTTGCTACAGTAGTAACAACTTCCAAGACTCAACAATACAGTAGTAAAATAAAAACATGGGTTATCTCCCAAGAAGTGCTTTTCTTTAACGCCTTTCAGCTAGGCGCATAAAGTGCAAATCAAGTATTATCAAGAGATGAAGCATCAACATTATTACCTGGGGAGTTGGGAGTTTTCTCAACAATGCATTGTATATGGTCTATATAAGTAACTCCTCTTTCATTGCTCTTAGGCTTACTATTCTCATCAAACAAATTTTCAGGAACAAGCCAAGCATAGTTATTTTCTAAAGCTTCATGCATCCCTAGGAGCTTACTAGGTATTGGTACTTTGATCTCCCCCTCATCATTAACATTATTAGTGTACTTTAATCTATCCATGTCCTTCTTTTCAAGTGTTTTTGCAAAATCAGTATAAAAGCCAAGCCTCTTATGCTTAATAAAAACTTTTCTAGCTTCTTTAGCTATATCACCAAATTCTCTAAGAAGGACCTCTAAAACAAAATCTCTCTTCCCCATTCCATATCAGAGAGTGTAAGAAACATGTGTTGCATTATTGGATTAAGATTAACAAATCTAGCCTCCAACATGTGTACTAAAGAGGCAGTAGCAATTTCATAATCAGGAGCAAGTTCTACCAAGGATCTATCTTCAAAATCGTCAACTATACTAACATGGGTGAAAAATTCTTCTATATTATCTCTTCCAATGATAGACCCTTGCCCTACCGGTATATCTTTCAGAGTGAACTTAGGAGGAAGCATGATGAAATAAACAAAAGGTAAATAAAGTAAATGCAAGTAACTAATTTTTTTGTGTTTTGATATAGAACAAGTAAACAAGACAGAAAGTAAAGCAACTAATTTTTTTGTGTTTTTGATATAAAGCAAACAAGACAGAAAATAAAATAAAGTAAAGCAAGACAAAAACAAAGTAAAGAGATTGGATGTGGAGACTCCCCTTGCAGCGTGTCTTGATCTCCCGGCAATGGCGCCAGAAAAGAGCTTGACACGCGTGAAGCACACGTCCGTTGGGAACCCCAAGAGGAAGGTGTGATGCGTACAGCAGCAAGTTTTCCCTCAGTAAGAAACCAAGGTTATCGAACCAGTAGGAGTCAAGGAACACGTGAAGGTTGTTGGTGGAGGAGTGTAGTGCGGCGCAACACCAGTGAAACCGGCGCCAACGTGGAACCTGCACAACACAATCAAGATACTTTGCCCCAACGTAACAGTGAGGTTGTCAATCTCACCGGCTTGCTGAAAACAAAGGATTAAACGTATGGTGTGGAAGATGATGTTTGTTTGCAAAGAACAGTAGAGAACAATAGATTGTATTCAGATGTAAAAGAATGGACCGGGGTCCACAGTTCACTAGTGGTGTCTCTCCAATAAGATAAATAACATGCTGGGTGAACAAATTATAGGTGGGCAATTGACAAATAAAGATTCAATACATATCATGATGATCACTATGAGATTTAATCAGGGCATTACGACAAAGAACATAGACCGCCATCCAGCATGCATCTATGCCTAAATAGTCCACCTTCGGGTTAGCATCCGCACCCCCTCCAGTATTAAGTTGCAAACAACAGACAATTGCATTAAGTACGGTGCGTAATGTAATCAACACAAATATCCTTAGACAAAGCATTGATGTTTTATCCCTAGTAGCAACAGCACATCCACAACCTTAGAACTTTCTGTCACTGTCCCAGATTCAATGGAGGCATGAACCCACTATCGAGCATAAATACCCCCTCTTGGAGTTACAAGTATCAACTTGGCCAGAGCCTCTACTAGCAACGGAGAGCATGCAAGAACATAAACAACACATATATGATAGATTGATAATCAACTTGACATAATATTCTATATTCATCGGATCCCACCAAACACAACATGTAGCATTACAAATAGATGATCTTGATCATGTTAGGCAGATCACAAGATCTAAACATGATAGCACAAGAGGAGAAGACAATCAACTAGCTACTGCTATGGACCCATAGTCCAAGGATGAACTACTCACGCATCAATCCGGAGGCGGGCATGATGATGTAGAGCCCTCCGGTGATGATTCCCCTCTCCGGCAGGGTGCCGGAGGCGATCTCCTGAATCCCCGAGATGGGATTGGCGGCGGCGGCGTCTCTGGAAGTATTTCCGTATCGTGGCTCTCGGTCCAGGGGTTTTCGCGACGAAGGCTATTAGTAGGCGGAAGGGTAGGGTTGGAGACGGCGCGAGGGGCCCACACCATAGGGCGGCGTAGGCCCCCCTTTAGGCCGCGCGGCCCTATGGTGGCGGCGCCTCGTCGCCCCATGATACGTCTCAAACGTATCTATAATTTCTTATGTTCCATGCTACTTCTATGATAATACTCACATGTTTTATACATACTTTACATCATTATTATGCATTTTCCGGCACTAACCTATTAACAAGATGCCGAAGTGCTTGCTGTTTTCTGCTGTTTTTGGTTTCAGAAATCCTACAAAGTAAATATTCTCGGAATTGGACGAAATCAACGCCCGGGGTCTTATTTTTCCGCGGAGCTTCCGGAAGACCGGAGGGGTTACGAGGGGCCACGAGGGCCGGCACCATAGGCCGGCGCGGCCGAGAGGGGGCCCGCGCCGCCTATGGTGTGGGCCCCTCGCGCCGCCTCCTGACCTACCCTTCCGCCTACTTAAAGCCTTCGTCGCGAATACCCCTGTACCGAGAGCCACGATACGGAAAACCTTCCAGAGCCGCCGCCGCCAATCCCATCTCGGGGGATTCAGGAGATCGCCTCCGGCACCCTGAGGGGAATCATCACCGGAGGGGCTCTACATCATCATGCCCGCCTCCGGATTGATGCGTGAGTATTTCATCCTTGGACTATGGGTCCATAGCAGTAGCTAGATGGTTGTCTTCTCCGCTTGTGCTATCATTGTTTAGATCTTGTGAGCTGCCTAACATGATCAAGATCATCTATTTGTAATGCTACATGTTGTGTTTGGTGGGATCCGATGAATATAGAATATTATGTCAAGTTGATTATCAATCTATCATATATGTGTTGTTTATGTTCTTGCATGCTCTCCGTTGCTAGTAGAGGCTCTGGCCAAGTTGATACTTGTAACTCCAAGAGGGGGTATTTATGCTCGATAGTGGGTTCATGCCTCCATTGAATCTGGGACAGTGACAGAAAGTTCTAAGGTTGTGGATGTGCTGTTGCTACTAGGGATAAAACATCGATGCTTTGTCTAAGGATATTTGTGTTGATTACATTACGCACTATACTTAATGCAATTGTTTGTTGTTTACAACTTAATACAGGAGGGTGCGGATGCTAACCCGAAGGTGGATTATTTAGGCATAGATGCATCTGGATAGCGGCCTATGTACTTTGTCGTAATGCCCTTATTAAATCTCATAGTAATCATCATTGATATGTATTGAATCTTTATTTGTCAATTGCCCCCTGTAATTTGTTCACATGTTAGTTATCCTATTGGAGAGACACCACTAGTGAACTGTGGACCCCGGTCCATTCTTTTACATCTGAATACATTCTACTGCTTTTACTGTTCTTTGCAAACAAACACCATCTTCCACTCGATACGTTTAATCCTTTGTTTTCAGCAAGCCGGTGAGATTGACAACCTCACATTACGTTGGGGCAAAGTATCTTGATTGTGTTGTGCAGGTTCCACGTTGGCGGTTTCACTTATGTTGCCGCACTACACTCCTCCACCAACAACCTTCACGTGCTTCTTGGCTCCTACTGGTTCGATAACCTTGGTTTCTTTCTGAGGGAAAACTTGTGCGCATCACACCTTCCTCTTGGGGTTCCCAACGGACGTGTGCATCACGCGTATCTAGGCTGTTTTCGGCGCCGTTGCGGGAGATCAAGACAGCAAGGGGAGTCTCCACATCCAATCTCTTTACTTTGTTTTTGTCTTTCTTTACTTTATTTTATTTACTGTCTTGTTTGCTTCATATTAAAAACACGAAAGAATTATTTGCTTTACTTTCTGTATTGTTTACTTGCTCTATATCAAAAATACAAAAAAATAGTTAATTGTCTTTACTTTACTTTATTCTACTTGCTTAGTTTACTTTTATTACTGCTACAATGGGTACTCCTAAAAATACTAAGTTGTGTGATTTCACTAGCACAAATAATAATGATTTTATAAGTACTCCTATTGCTCCACCTGCTACTACAGCAGAATTCTATGAAATTAAACCTGCTTTACTGAATCTTGTTATGAGAGAGCAATTTTCTGGTGTTAGTACTGATGATGCTGCTGCCCATCTTAATAATTTTGTTGAACTTTGTGAAATGCAAAAGTATAAGGATATAGATGGTGATATTATAAAACTGAAATTGTTTCCTTTCTCATTAAGAGGAAGAGCTAAAGATTGGTTGCTTTCTTTGCCTAAGAATAGTATTGATTCATGGACTAAATGTAAAGATGCTTTTATTGGTAAATATTATCCCCCTGCTAAGATTATATCTTTGAGAAGTAGCATTATGAATTTTAAGCAATTTGATAATGAACATGTTGCTCAAGCATGGGAGAGAATGAAATCTTTGGTAAAGAATTGCCCAACCCATGGACTGACTACTTGGATGATCATCCAAACCTTTTATGCAGGATTGAATTTTTCCTCAAGGAACCTATTGGATTCAGCTGCTGGAGGTACTTTTATGTCCATCACCTTAGGCGCCGCAACAAAGCTTCTTGATGATATGATGATCAATTACTCTGAATGGCACACTGAAAGAACTCCTCAAGGTAAGAAGGTAAATTCTGTTGAAGAAACCTCTTCTTTGGGTGATAAGATTGATGTTATTATGTCTATGCTTGCAAATGGTAGATCTCATATTGATCCTAATAATGTTCCTTTAGCTTCATTGGTTGCTCAAGAAGAAAATGTTGATGTGAATTTCATTAAGAATAATAATTTCAACAACAATGCTTATAGGAATAATTATGGTAACAACAACTATAGGCCATATCCTTCTAATAATGGTAGTGGTTATGGTAATTCTTACAACAATAATAAGAGTGTACCCTCTGGTCTTGAAGTCATGCTTAAAGAATTTATTAGTACACAAACTGCTTTTAATAAAACTGTTGAGGAAAAGCTTGGTAAAATTGATGTTCTTGCTTCTAAGGTTGATAGTCTTGCTCTTGATGTTGATCTTTTAAAACTTAAAGTTATGCCTGAGGAAGTTAAAGATGCTAGGTTTGCTAAAACAAATGCCATCCAAGTTCAAATTAATGATAATATTAGAATGTTGGCTGAATTGCATGCTAGGTGGGATAGAGAAGAAAAAGAAAAACTTGCTAAAGAGAATAATGTAGCTAAAGTTTGGACTATTACCACCACTAGTAATGTTGATTCTACACATGTTGCTACACCTCCTACTATCAATGGTAAAATAATTGGTGTTGGCAATGTTTCTACTCCTAGTGCAAAGCGTGCAAAATTGAAACTGCTGAAACTGCTTGTGATAAAACTGCTGAAATTTTTCAAAATATTGGGGACAATGATCCCATTGCTGTAGAACATAATGGTTTAGATTTTGATGATTGTCATATTACTGAAGTTATAAAGTTCTTACAAAAACTTGCTAGAAGTCCTAATGCTAGTGCTATAAATTTAGCCTTTACAAAACATATTACAAATGCTCTCATTAAAGCTAGGGAAGAGAAATTAAAACTTGAAGCTTCTATTCCTAGGAAGTTGGAAGATGGTTGGGAGCCCATCATTAAAATGAAATTCAATGATTTTGAATGTAATGCTTTATGTGATCTTGGTGCAAGTATTTCTGTTATGCCTAAGAAAATTTATGATATGCTTGACTTGCCACCATTGAAAAATTGTTATTTGGATGTTAATCTTGCTGATAATTCTAAAAAGAAACCTTTGGGGAGGATTGATAATGTTCGCATTACGGTTAACAATAACCTTGTCCCCGTTGATTTTGTTGTCTTGGATATTGAATGCAATGCATCTTGTCCTATTGTCTTGGGAAGACCCTTTCTTCGAACTGTTGGTGCTGTTATTGATATGAAAGAAGGAAATATTAAGTATCAATTTCCTCTCAAGAAAGGTATGGAACACTTCCCTAGAAAGAGAATGAAGTTGCCTTTTGATTCTATTATTAGAACAAATTATGATGTTGATGCTTCTTCTCTTGATGTTACTTGATTTGCACTTTCTGCGCCTAGCTGAAAGGCGTTAAAGAAAAACACTTCTTGGGAGATAACCCATATTTTATTTTACTACTGTATTGTTGAGTCTTGGAAGTTTTTACTACTGTAGCAACCTCTCCTTATCATGTTTTTGTGCCAAGTAAAGTCTCTATGGTAAAGTTGATGCTAGATTTTGATTGCTGCGTAGAAACAGAATTGCTATCTGTCACGAATTTGCGTAGAACTATCTGTAGAAAAATCAAACAAATCTGCTAATTTACGTGCGTGATCCTCAGATATGTCTGCAACTTTCATTAGTTTTGAGTTTTTCCGTTTGAGCAAGTTAAGTGCCTCTGTAAAATTCGTCTTTATTCTGTTTTGACAGATTCTGCCTTTTATTTCTCATTGCCGCTTTTGCTATGTTGAATGGGTTTCTTTGTTCCATTAACTTTCAATAGCTTTGTGCAATTTCCAGAAGTGTTAAGAATGATTATGTCACCTTTGAATGTATGATTTTTTGATTATGCACTAACCCTCTAATGAGTTTGCTTGAAGTTTGGTGTGGAGGAAGTTTTCAAGGGTCAAGAGAAGAGGATGATACAATATGATCAAGAAGAGTGAAAAGTCTAAGCTTGGGGATGCCCCGGTGGTTCATCCCTGCATATTTTAAGAAGACTCAAGCATCTAAGCTTGGGGATGCCCAAGGCATCCCCTTCTTTATCGACAACTTATCAGGTCACTTCTAGTGAAACTATATTTTTATTCCATCACATCTTATGTTCTTTACTTGGAGCGACTTTCTGCTTTTATTTTTGTTTTCGTTTGAATAAAGTTGGATCCCACCATCCTTATATTGGAGATATTACGCTCCGCTTTTTCATTTGAACACTTGTGTTCTTAATTGTGCTTTAATGTTCATGGCGAAGGCTGAAAATTGCTTCGTTGATTGCTATTTGGTTGGAATCAGAAAATGCTTCATATGGTTTGGAATAACTTGAAACTTGGCAATTGTTTTGAGCTCTCATAGATCATGTTTAAGCTCTTGCATCATGTAGTTTAATCTATTAGTGGAGAACTACCGTAGAGCTTGTTAAAATTTGGTTTGCATGATTGGTCTCTCTAAGTCTAGATATTTTCTGGTAAAGTGTTTGAACAACAAGGAAGACAGTGTAGAGTCTTATAATGCTTGCAATATGTTCTTGTGTAAGTTTTGTTGTACCTGTTCATACTTGTGTTTGCTTCAAACAACCTTGCTAGCCCAAACCTTGTACTGAGAGGAAATGCTTCTCGTGCATCCAAACATCTTGAGCCAAAACCCATGCCATTTGTGTCCACCATATCTACCTACTATGTGGTATTTTTCTGCCATTCCAAAGTAAATTACTTGAGTGCTACCTTTAAAATTTCATTCCTTTATCTTTGCAATATATAGCTCATGGGAAAATAGCTTAAAAACTATTGTGGTGATGAATATGTAGTTATGTGTCTTAGTTCTTATAAGTTGCTTGTTGAGCGGTAACCATGTTTCTGGGGACGCCATCAACTTTTTACTTTTGTTGGATATCATGTGAGATGCTATGCATGTTCGTCTTGTCTGAAGTAAGGGCGATTTTCATGATCAAATGGTTTGAGTATGCATATTGTTAGAGAAGAACATTGGGCCGCTAACCAAAGCCATGTATCATGGTGGAAGTTTTCAGTTTGGACATACAACCTCACTCTCTTATGAGAATATTATCTGTTGTTGAATGCTTATGCATTAAAAGAGGAGTCCATTATCTGTTGTCTATGTTGTCCCGGTATGGATGTCCTAAGTTGAGATCTATTAAAAACGAGAAATCAAATGCAATTGATCTCCTAGGACCTTTGTACAGGCGGCATAGAGGTACCCCTTTGTGACACTTGGTTGAAACATATGTTATGCAATGATAATCCGTGTTAATCCAAGCTAATTAGGACAAGGTGCGAGCACTATTGGTATTCTATGCATGAGGCTTGCAACTTGTAGGAAGTATTATGCATAGCACATATGAATTATTACTACCGTTGACAAAATTGTTTCTATGTTTTCAAAATAAAAGCTCTAGCACAAAAATAGTAATCCATGCTTCCCTCTGTGAAGGGCCATTCTTTTACTTTATGTTGAGTCAGTCTACCTACTTCTTTCTATCTTAGAAGCAAACACTTGTGTTAACTGTGTGCATTGATTCTTACATGTTTACTTATTGCACTTGTTATACTACTCTATGTTGACAAATATCCATGAGATATACATGTTACAAGTTGAAAGCAATTGCTGAAACTTAATCATCCTTTGTGTTGCTTCAATGCATTCTACTTTGAATTTATTGCTTATGAGTTAGCTCTTATGCAAGTCTTGTTGATACTTGTCTTGAAAGTACTATTCATGAAAAGTTTTGCTATATGATTCAATTGTTTAGTCATTATCTTTTGTTAGCAATCTTTTGCTTCAGGTCACTCCATCCATCTCATATGCTTTATAATAATGTTGATCAAGATTATGTTGGTAGCATGTCACTGATACGTCCCAAACGTATCTATAATTTCATATGTTCCATGCTACTTTTATAATAATACTTGCATGTTTTATACACACTTTACAGCATTATTATACATTTTCCGGCACTAACCTATTAACAAGATGCCAAAGTGCCAGTTGCTGTTTTCTGTTGTTTTTGGTTTCAGAAATCCTACAAAGGAAATATTCTCGGAATTGGACGAAATCAACGCCCAGGGTCTTATTTTTCCACGAAGCTTCCAGAAGACCGAAGGATATACGAAGTGGGGCCACGAGGCGCCGACACAACAGGGCGGCGCGGCCTGGCCGCGCGGCCCTGGTGTGTGGGGCCCTCGCGCCGCCTTTGACCTACCCTTCCGCCTAAAGCCTTCGTCGCGAAACCCTGTGCCGAGAGCCACGATACGGAAAACCTTCCGAGACGCCGCCGCCGCCAATCCCATCTCGGGGATTCAGGAGATCGCCTCCGGCACCCTGCCGGAGAGGGGAATCATCACCGGAGGGGCTCTACATCATCATGCTCGCCTCCGGATTGATGCGTGAGTAGTTCATCCTTGGACTATGGGTCCATAGCAGTAGCTAGATGGTTGTCTTCTCCGCTTGTGCTATCATTGTTTAGATCTTGTGAGCTGCCTAACATGATCAAGATCATCTATTTGTAATGCTACATGTTGTGTTTGGTGGGATCCGATGAATCTAGAATATTATGTCAAGTTGATTATCAATCTATCATATATGTGTTGTTTATGTTCTTGCATGCTCTCCGTTGCTAGTAGAGGCTCTGGCCAAGTTGATACTTGTAACTCCAAGAGGGAGTATTTATGCTCGATAGTGGGTTCATGCCTCCATTTAATCTGGGACAGTGACAGAAAGTTCTAAGGTTGTGGATGTGTTGTTGCTACTAGGGATAAAACATCGATGCTTTGTCTAAGGATATTTGTGTTGATTACATTACGCACCATACTTAATGCAATTATCTGTTGTTTACAACTTAATACTGGAGGGTGTGCGGATGCTAACCCGAAGGTGGATTATTTAGGCATAGATGCATGCTGGATAGCGGTCTATGTACTTTGTCGTAATGCCCTGATTAAATCTCATAGTAATCATCATTGATATGTATTGAATCTTTATTTGTCAATTGCCCACCTGTAATTTGTTCACCCAGCATGCTAGTTATCTTATTGGAGAGACACCACTAGTGAACTGTGGACCCCGGTCCATTCTTTTGCATCTGAATACAATCTACTGCAATCATTGTTCTTTACTGTTCTTTGCAAACAAACACCATCTTCCACTCGATACGTTTAATCCTTTGTTTTCAGCAAGCCGGTGAGATTGACAACCTCACTGTTACGTTGGGGCAAAGTATCTTGATTGTGTTGTGCAGGTTCCACGTTGGCACCGGTTTCACTGGTGTTGCGCCACACTACACTCCTCCACCAACAACCTTCACGTGCTTCTTGTCTCCTACTGGTTCGATAACCTCGGTTTCTTTCTGAGGGAAAACTTGCTACTGTACGCATCACACCTTCCTCTTGGGGTTCCCAACGGACATGTGCTTCACGCGTTATCAAGCTCTTTTTCTGGCGCCGTTGCTGGGGAGGTAAGGTAAAAGGTATTCACATCCTCCGACTACTAAGCTATTTCCTAGCACTGTTGCCGGTGTGTGAGTGCTCGAAGATATCTCCTTTAGATCCTGCAATTATATCTTTTTGTTTCTTGTTTTTATTTTCACTAGTTAGGCTTAATGGAAAACAACAAAAAAATTAGAGATCTTTATAGTATTTATCTTGAATTAGGACATGATGTGTTTGAAGAGAAAATTAAAAAACCCATGGAACTTTGTTTGCAAAATAGTTGTAGCAATGTTATTAGCATGAACTCTTTGAACACCATTATTGCTAATGCTATGGAAGAATTTAAGCTTGGGGAAGCTGGTTTTGATGAGCATGATATTTTTAGTCCCCCAAGCATGGAGGAGAAAATTTACTTTGATGATACTTTGCCTCCCATTTATGATGTTTACAATGATGAATATGATATTTTCAGTCCACCTACTATTGAGGAGAAAATTAATTATGATTACAATATGCCTCCTATATATGATGATTATGGTGATGAGAATAATAATGATAGCTATTTTATTGAATTTTCTCCCACTACAACTAATAAAATTGATTATGCTTATGTGGAGAGTAATAATTTTATGCATGTAGCTCATGACAAGAATGTTGTATGTGATAGTTATATTGTTGAGTTTGTTCATGATGCTACTGAAAGTTATTATGAGAGAGGGAAACATGGTTATATGCATCTTAATAATATTAAGTTTCCCCTCTTTATGTTGAGAATCTTGAAATTGCGCTTGTGTTGCTTTTCTATGCTTGCCACTTTGTTCTTCATGAATTTATTTGTGTACAAGATTCCTTTTCATAGGAAGTGGGTTAGGCTTAAATGTGTTTTGAATTTGCTTCTTGATGCTCCTTTTGCTTCATTTTCTATTTTCATGAGAGCATCATTAAAACTACTGAGCCCATCTTAATGGCTATAAAGAAAGCACTTCTTGGGAGATAACCCATGTTTTTATGTTACTACTGTTTTGTTGTGTCTTGGAAGTTGTTACTACTGTAGCAACCTCTCCTTATCATGTTTTTGTGCCAAGTAAAGTCTCTATGGTAAAGTTGATGCTAGATTTGGATTGCTGCGCAGAAACAGAATTGCTGTCTGTCACGAATTTGCGTAGAACTCTCTGTAGAAAAATCAAAAAATCTGCCAATTTACGTGCGTGATCCTCAGATATGTACGCAACTTTCGTTAGTTTTGAGTTTTTCCGTTTGAGCAAGTTAAGTGCCTCTGTAAAATTCGTCTTTACGGACTGTTCTGTTTTGACAGATTCTACCTTTTATTTCGCATTGCCGCTTTTGCTATGTTCAATGAGTTTCTTTGTTCCATTAACTTTCAGAAGCTTTGTGCAATGTCCAGAAGTGTTAAGAATGATTATGTCACCTCTGAATGTATGAATTTTTGATTATGCACTAACCCTCTAATGAGTTTGCTTGAAGTTTGGTGTGGAGGAAGTTTTCAAGGGTCAAGAGAAGAGGATGATACAATATGATCAAGAAGAGTGAAAGGTCTAAGCTTGGGGATGCCCCGGTGGTTCATCCCTGCATATTTTAAGAAGACTCAAGCATCTAAACTTGGGGATGCCCAAGGCATCCCCTTCTTCATCGACAACTTATCAGGTCACTTCTAGTGAAACTATATTTTTATTCCATCACATCTTATGTTCTTTACTTGGAGCGTCTTTTGCTTTTATTTTTGTTTTGGTTTGAATAAAGTTGGATCCCACCATCCTTATATTGGAGATATTACGCTCCGCTTTTTCATATGGAACACTTGTGTTCTTAATTGTGCTTTAATGTTCATGGCGAAGGCTGAAATTGCTTCGTTGATTGCTATTTGGTTGGAATCAGAAAATGCTTCATATGGTTTGGAATAACTTGAAACTTGGCAATTGTTTTGAGCTCTCATAGATCATGTTTAAGCTCTTGCATCATGTAGTTTAATCTATTAGTGGAGAACTACCGTAGAGCTTGTTAAAATTTGGTTTGCATGATTGGTCTCTCTAAGTCTAGATATTTTCTGGTAAAGTGTTTGAACAACAAGGAAGACAGTGTAGAGTCTTATAATGCTTGCAATATGTTCTTGTGTAAGTTTTGTTGTACCTGTTCATACTTGTGTTTGCTTCAAACAACCTTGCTAGCCCAAACCTTGTACTGAGAGGAAATGCTTCTCGTGCATCCAAACACCTTGAGCCAAAACCCATGCCATTTGTGTCCACCATATCTACCTACTATGTGGTATTTTCTGCCATTCCAAAGTAAATTACTTGAGTGCTACCTTTAAAATTTCATTCCTTTATCTTTGCAATATATAGCTCATGGGACAAATAGTTTAAAAACTATTGTGGTGATGAATATGTAGTTATGTGTTTTAGTTCTTATAAGTTGCTTGTTGAGCGGTAACCATGTTTCTGGGGACGCCATCAACTTTTTACCTTTGTTGGATATCATGTGAGATGCTATGCATGTTCGTCTTGTCTGAAGTAAGGGTGATTTTCATGATCAAATGGTTTGAGTATGCATATTGTTAGAGAAGAACATTGGGCCGCTAACCAAAGCCATGTATCATGGTGGAAGTTTCAGTTTGGACATACAACCTCAATCTCTTATGAGAATATTATCTGTTGTTGAATGCTTATGCATTAAAAGAGGAGTCCATTATCTGTTGTCTATGTTGTCCCGGTATGGATGTCCTAAGTTGAGATCTGTTAAAAACGAGAAATCAAATGCAATTGATCTCCTAGGACCTTTGTACAGGCGGCATAGAGGTACCCCTTTGTGACACTTGGTTGAAACATATGTCATGCAATGATAATCCGTGTTAATCCAAGCTAATTAGGACAAGGTGCGAGCACTATTAGTACTCTATGCATGAGGCTTGCAACTTGTAGGAAGTATTATGCATAGCACATATGAATTATTACTACCGTTGACAAAATTGTTTCTATGTTTTCAAAACAAAAGCTCTAGCACAAAAATAGTAATCCATGCTTCCCTCTGTGAAGGGCCATTCTTTTACTTTATGTTGAGTCAGTTTACCTACTTCTTTCTATCTTAGAAGCAAACACTTGTGTTAACTGTGTGCATTGATTCTTACATGTTTACTTATTGCACTTGTTATATTACTCTATGTTGACAAATATCCATGAGATATACATGTTACAAGTTGAAAGCAATTTCTGAAACTTAATCATCCTTTGTGTTGCTTCAATGCATTCTACTTTGAATTTATTGCTTATGAGTTAGCTCTTATGCAAGTCTTGTTGATGCTTGTCTTGAAAGTACTATTCATGAAAAGTTTTGCTATATGATTCATTTGTTTAGTCATTATCTTTTGTTAGCAATCTTTTGCTTCAGATCACTCCATCCATCTCATATGCTTTACAATAATGTTGATCAAGGTTATGTTGGTAGCATGTCACTTCAGAAATTATTTGTGTTATCGTTTACCTACTCGAGGGCGAGTAGGAACTAAGCTTGGGGATGCTGTACACGTCCGTTGGGAACCCCAAGAGGAAGGTATGATGCGCACAACGGCAAGTTTTCCCTCAGAAAGAAACCAAGGTTATCGAACTAGTAGGAGCCAAGAAGCACGTGAAGGTTGTTGGTGGAGGAGTGTAGTGCGGCGCAACACCAGTGAAACCGGCGCCAACGTGGAACCTGCACAACACAATCAAGCACTACAAGAAAAGTTCTGATAGACAACGTCCCAAAATCGTCCACTAAGGGGTATTTTTCGTCGCCTATGGGCCTAACCCGACGATATGGGTTCTGTTGTCGAAACTGCGTCAGGCAAAGTCCAACGACGATTTTTTCGGTCCGTCGCGCTTGGGCGCCCTTCCGCCACGGAAAATCGGACCGTTGCCCAAGTGTTTCCGGGAGCCCGTTGACTGCTGACGTCATGCAAACTGACACGTGGCAGACGCCGTTAACTGGCAGTTAACGGCGTTAACCGGCTGAAACCCCGTGGTAGATGGTAGGCCCACACGAGGCCTGCCACGTCTTAAGCGGGCCGGGCCAGATGACATAGTTTGACCGGTCAACTATATAGCTGGGCTGGTCCATTAGTTACGTGGGCCGGGCCTAACCTCTAATGTTGACTGGTCAAAACTTAAATGGGCCGGCCCATTTAACATGTGGGGTCCACCTTACGGCCGGCCCAAGAAGCAAGTGGGCCGGGCCAAAAACACAGGTGGGTCCCACTTTCTGTTAAAAGGCCGGCCCATTTAGTGTGTGGGGTCCACCATATAGCAAGTGGGCCGGCCCAACAAGCTAGTGGGCCGGGCCAAAAACACGGTGGGTCCCACTTTCGATTAGGGTCGGCCCATTTAGTATGTGGGGTCCACCATATAGCAAGTGGGCCGGCCCAACAAGATAGTGGGCCAAAAACACAGTGGGTCCCACCTTCCTGTTAAGGGCCGGCCCATTTAGTATGTGGGGTCCACCATATAGCAAGTGGGCGGCCCACCAAGATAGTGGCGGGCCAAAAACACGGTGGGTCCCACATCCTGTTAATGGGCCGGCCCATTTGGTATGTGGGGTCCACCATATAGAAAGTGGGCCGGCCCAACAAGATAGTGGGCGGGCCAAAAACACAGGTGGGTCCCACCTTCCTATTAAAGGGTCGGCCCATTTACCATGTGGGACCACCATATAGCAAGTGGGCTAGCCCAACAAGATAGTGGGCCGGCCCAAAAGCATAGGTGGGCCCCACTTTCCTGTTGAAGGGCCGGCCCAATTAGTATGTGGGGTCCACCATATAGCAGGTGGGCCGGCCCAACAAGATAGTGGGCCAAAAACACAGGTGGGTCCCACTTTCCTCTTAAAGGGCGGCCCATTTAGTATGTGGGGTCCACCACAAAAGCAAATGGGCTGGCCCAACTATTTAGTGGGCCGGCCCAGTAGTGGGTGGGGTCCACCTTAAAGCAAGTGGGCCAGCCCAATTAGAGTGTGGGGTCCACGGTAAATCAAATGGGCTGGCCCAAGAAGTAAGTGGGCCAGCCCGTTTAGTTGCTGTTTATATGCCGGCATAATATGCGCTTTAGGATTTTGCGGGCAGGCACATATGTGATTTTGCTTAATTGGGCCGTTTAAGGGATGGGAATTCGTGATTTAGATACTGAGAATATTTACGCAGCATTGATTTCTGTCGGATAGCCTCACTTACCACAAGCACCAAAGAAAAAATGCGCGAAAGAACTATAAAAACTAACTAAATATTACATCAGCTGCAAGGCATTGAAAAAAATATTACAGAACCCAGAGAAATTGAATGGTAATTAAACCTAGCAATACAATGAAGCGATCCGGCAATCTTTTAAGTTGTCCATGCAGCACCTATATCTGAAACAAAGACATTACAAGTTAAGACAACAACAATGGAAAGGCAAAGACACTACAATATTGTTTGCCAAAGAATTTGGAACTCATCATTTCGTCGTTATAACAAGATCATTGTAATGCGCACAATAAGCAAACAAAGAGTGCATGCCGCATACCAACAGCCAATATAACAGAGCATGTTAGAATGAAACAGCAGACTTACTACTGTCGAGTCCCATGCAAACCAACATGTTCAGGGAGTACAAAATTGGCATGAACAACATAGTAGCAGGCTATAAATTTTGTAACGACGACTGAGCAAGATACAGAATATAGTGGGATCACCTGTGAACTTGTATAAGAGGGAATGCAAACCAATATGTTCAGCATTCCATATGTGAGCGTCATGCCAAGTCAGAGAAACAAGTCGATAATGCAGCTTTTGAAGAACAAGATGGCACACAAAATTATTATCTAGTAATATGACAAGTTTATTTGTACTACAGGCTTAGATAGCAGAGTGATAGCATGCCAAACTAAGTCCTTACTTTGTTAGCTTACAATGAACTAGATACAAAACAATGGCATCACCTGTAGTACAGGGAATGCAAGCCAACATGTTCATGGAGTAAAAAATTGGCACAAACAACATAGTAGCAGGCCATAATTTTTGTAACAACAACTGAGCAAGATAAAGTTATGATGGCTAGATCTACAGAGCAGGGAATGTAAACCAAATATAGAAGTTACGATGCCAAAAGCTATAGAGCAGGGAATGCGAACCAACATGTGCAATTACTTAAAATTGGCCATGAACTAAATAATAGCAGGATGTTACTATAATAGCTAGGAATAAAACAGATAGGAGTTATAATGGCATCACTGATAAACTTGTAGATAAGGGAAAAAAATCAATTTGTTTCGGGATATAAAGTTGTAATGAGCAACACATAGAGGATAGTTAATGCTACGGCTTAGGATGGACCAGAAACGGAATATAGTGGGATCTGAACTTGTAGAAAAGGGAATGCACACCAATATGTTCACAATTCTATATGTGAGCGCCATGCCAATTAAGAGAAACAAGTTAATATTGCAGCTTTTGAAGAATCAGATGGCAGACAAAATTATGATGGAAGTAGCTGCTGTGACGAGTTCAAATAAATTTGTACTGCAGGATGGCAGAGCGATAGCATGCAGGAACTAATAGCAGGCAGTTAATTTGTTAGCTTACGACGAAGTAGATAGAAATAACAATGGCATCACCGTAGTACAGGGAATGCAAACCAACATGTTCAGGGAGAACAAGATTGGCATGAACAACGAATGAGCAAGATAGAAGTTATGATGGCTACATCTACAGAGCAGGGAATGCAAACCAAAATGTTCAATCGCTTGAAGTTAGCAATGAACTAGAAAATAGCAAGGTGTTACGGTCATAACTAGGAATGAACTAAAAGAGCTTCAGACAAACAGGCATCTGAACCCAGAACATGGCGCTAAAACAAGGGACTTACATTAGGAGAAGCACTCTGTGGGAATCACAGCAGATCTTCCTGGGGTTGATAGATCCGGTGATGAAGTACACTACATGTGCTCCTTGGGGTTGGAGAGACGGCCATTAAACTTCATGGTTACTCATCTAATCTGCAAAGACGTAACGGCGCGTCGTTAGCACAAACAGGTTCCCCCAAGATTAAACAAGAACTTGCAGGCAAGCAATAGAAAAGCGACAGTAGAAGAGTTTAGATCATGCACGGCGCCGGTGAAGCAGATTCGGTTCATGCACATCGGTGTCGGTGAGCAAGATCCGATGCGGTGGACGATGCCGCAGCTGAAGCGACTGCGGTAGGCTGCTGGATGAGCATATGGTTTCGAGGTTCGGCGGGGATGATCCGGTCCGGTTGATGACGGCGTCGATGAAGCGGCTCCGGCAGGCAGCCGGATGACGAGGATCGCGAGGGCTCGGGTAGGCCAGGGAAGTCCGGCGGGGATGTTCCGGTGCGGTGGTCGTGGAGGTGGTAGAGAGAGGGACTTGGGAAGTTCCGGTGGGTGGTCTGAGGGAAATGAATTTTTTTGGGAGGGTTTCCGGGGCTAGGGAGGTGGTGATCCAAAAAATGACGGGCAGACCCCCCCACCAACCGACTTTGCTGTCATCTCCACAAGGGTAGAATGGGAATTTGAAAGCGTGTGAATTTTTTGTATTTTGTGGGCGGGAAGTTTTGCCGCTATGAGATTTTGAATTTGGCTAAGGTCCAAGTATAATGATAAAAAATTGTGAGACCGTACTAGTACCTCTGTTCAAGGCCGAGTGCAAAATCAAATCATCATCACCTTGAATATCGGTTACTATCATCGTGTTCTATCTTCTTATCCCATTCAAAAACACGTCTGAAATATTTCTAGATTGGCGGGAGATTTTGCCGCCCGACTGAGATTTGATTTTGAATATGGCTATGGTCAAGTAATATAATATAATACTAATATAAAGACGGTACACCTGGTTAAGTACTAATTGCTCTGCTTCGGCAGTTAAGGCCAGCAGCCACATCAAGCCATCATCATTACAAACAAAATCAGTCAAATCTAGAAGCTAGTATAGGATAAATTCACAGCAGCATAATAAATCCAGAAAACTAAGTATAATACTACATAAACTGCATACAAGAGCCAAAAGCAGCCAATAACAATGTTAATGTTCACGACAAACTAATCTGAAAATAATACAAGACACAATGTATGGCCAACATGAAGATTAGGATACCCCAGGATGAACGAATATGTTCTTCATTCAGCATATATTTCTTCGTCACTCCATTGAAGGAAATTTTCATTGAACTCCTTCCGTCTGCAGTGTGCAGCCAATACATCCTCCAAACGGTATGGCCTTTGTTCATTTCTCATACCGTAGTTTCCTAATCTATTCACATGTATTGGCCACTCATCCCAGGCCTTTATATCATCAAAGTACTCTCTGATATAACCAAAATCTGTGTAGTAGATGCAGCCAGGTCGAAGTGTCGGGTGCACTCTGGTGTCGACGGAGATACACCGGATATAATGGACGAAGAAGGCACGACTGCCAATGTTATTGACGGCATGGAGAGAGCGGCTCTCAGTGTCCACACGGTACACCAATGGTTGACCTTCCTCCAAATGCTTGTTGTCCAACAACACAAGCAGCAGAGCACCATCCGACTTCACAAGGTAGAACTTGTTATTTCCAAGTTCTGGAAATGAAAATAGTGTATCCATTTTGACAGTGCTCGCACGCTGCTCCAACTGGACATTGTTGGTGCACACTAATTTTCCGAACTCAAAATTGTTCACAGCTATTGCATACAATTCACCATTGAACGGGGTAATGCAACGCAGACAATGGTGCTCGATCGAAAATCTTCCTTCTCCCCAATCTTCATCTATACCCTTAGTTGGAGTGCTCTCATCGACCCAAGCAATTTCCGCCGGGTAATCTTTGGAAACGAAGACCATAGTCGGGGACTTCATCACAGCGACTGACTTCAGAATAACGTTTGGCATATGCGCCTCAAACATAGTATTCAATGTCTTTGTGAGTGGGTTCAGAAGCCGTATCTTGTGCGGCTGGTTCTTCTGGGCAAGCACGATGACGCCACGGCAAAAGCCGACAAAGTAGTATCTAAAATATATTGATGAAGATAACATTCAGCACTAAGATGTTTACGATTGAAAATAAAAATAGATTAACTCTATAGATATGGAGGAATTTGAACCTTGCATGAACTTCCGTTAGATCGATGGTGACGTAGCGGGATGTGCGGAGGTGGAGGAAGGTGAAATCAGCAGCGCGTGGAAGGCCGTGGTCTAGCATGATCCATTCGTGCAGGTGCACGTCGGGCTCAGGTAAACCTGAGCGCCAATTTCTACAGACTTGCCTCATAGCAGAGTAGGTGTCAGCGTACTGCTCGTTCGCCAGTAAGCATTCGCCGATCTTGTGAAGTGGTCCATCAGCCGAGAGAGAGGCCCAGTTCACGGAGGCGACGGCCGCCGGCGCATTCTTCTTGTCCATCGCCGGCAGGGAGCGCGCGTGGGCGGTTGGTGTTTTTTCCTTCGATTTGGAGAAGTTGATGGGACGTGAGAGGCGTGGTTGCGTGCGTGAGTGAGAATGAGACTGTGTGCAGAGGGAGGGAGAGAGGGGGCTCTGGCAACGTGACGGTTGGTCTCGGCAGTTTCTCAAAAAAGCTAGACGTTTGGTCTCAACACGCGCACCGCCTAACCGCTGTGCACCGCGACACGCGTCCGTGGTACTGCACGTCTGCACCGTTACGTGTACTCAGTTAGCCTTACACTGGAAAAATATCTGCACTCAGTTTTCCCCTCGAGTACTAATACTGGCTAGTGCAATATACTCAGTTTTACCCTCAAGTGGCTGATCAACAGAGAGTCAACAAATGGGATTAAGCTATCTAATTGAGTAATTTCATGCGCAAAAAAAAATCATAGTGCCTCCTACTCATGGAGTCTTGTTAAGAAGAGGAGGTCTAATACGTGGAAAACAGAATAGCACACCACAGGTCCGAAATGATGGAAAGGGCTAGGCAATCCACTTATTATAGAACTCAACAAAAACCACATGGAACTATATTAAACTTATGCAGTAGCCAACGCAACCAAAAGTCAGAAGTGCAGGCTGAATCCCAAAGGCACAACACAATAAGGAAACTTGCAACCTTATATAAAAGGGGCTATGCAACCCACTTATACACACATTAACAGCCATCCTCGTGTGTGACAAGAGAAATTCAACACTGGATTCGGAGGTAGGCACATGAAGCTTTACAAGGGCCAATGGGGCACCAACAATTTAAGGATGAATTGAACCACACCGTCAACAATTCAAACTCGAGACCTTGGCTCTAATACCATTTAAGTTCGAACGGATTGAAAAGGCTAGGCAACCAATTTCTAAAACATCCACAGGAACAACTACCAAGTTGATCCCAGCCGTAGATAAATGCATCCACCAACAAAATAGGAACAGTGCCTCAGTCTCAGTAAACATTTCACAATACCAAGGTACTCACATGTCAATGTCAGTGTTTTCATCTCCAATTATCTATGGCATTTTATTAGTCTTTGAGAGATTATAACAAACTTGATTGGCCTCCTGCAGTAGGGCATCACATGCTTCTGATCTCGATCTCAACATGTCAACTTGGTTTCTTAACACATCTGCTGCAGCTCGTTCTATTTGGATTTGTTCCTCCAGAACTTGTGCAGAGAAAGACTTGGACTTGGACTTGGACTTGGACTGCAAAAACCCAGCATTTCGCAGGAAAGTGTTTTTGGTGATATCTTTATTTTTAAGTACCATGGTAAATGTCTCCATACATTCTTCTAGAGTTTTTTCCATACCATCTTTCCCGGGTTTTGCCATCTCCAATTTCATATTTGCCTGAAAAGTTTTGAGTCGTGTAAAAATAAAAGTTATTACAGAGAAACATGCAGACGGTAGATTTAATGTGTATGAACTACTTCTAATCCTACAAGTTGGTATGCCTGATTACACATCAAATGCATTTTCACAAAAACGCCTACAAGATCATATTGACATATTGCTCCTACAAATTGGCAAGTGTGTAGTTAAAAAATTTAAATCATAAAGAAGACTTACAATAACACTTTCTGCAAGTTCTCCTATCACATTATGTTTGTTCTTCTGGCATGCCTCGAACTGCTCTGCCAGAGTCATCTCTTTGTCTGGTTGCATGTTGTTTGCATGATCTACTTTCTGCATTTTTGTACAATCATATGGAGATCAAATAACGTGGTTGAAATGGAGGATGGAAATATAACATGCACACGGAGTTCTACACAATTTACGAGTAACATATGTAGCAGTACAGACCAGCGGGGCATTACTTTTTGCCAGAGATGCCCAACCAAGTGACGAGATCCTGTACGGCTTGGTAAACGTTGTTTCAAGCGGTTAGCCTGGTTCCTTTTAGACAACGTCTGCAAAAGGAGACTAGTGAGACACTGGCGCAAAATAAGTATTCGGAATTTAATCTGGTTTCACGGTCCTCATAAGCCATACCACATTCTTTGGATCAGACCAATGCTTGACAAGATCTCCCCACTGCTCGTCAGTCATACAGGGTGCAGGAGACTTTGTTCGAACATTGGCAGTAATCTGGCCAGTGAAGTATGTCGCCTTAAGCTTATAGCGGTGCTGGCGCAACAATTCTTTGAATATGGAAGCGATGACAAACTTTACATCCTCATTATCCTCATCGAATTCAAACCTTAACTGCTCACAACGGTGGAATGATTGGTGAGTTATATAGCATAGAAACAACAGTAAGCTACAAGAAATGGGACAGATCAATGTGGAATAATTTATCATTACCAGGAGAAGCATGACTTACGTGTAAATTATGCACTAAACTCTCGAACTGTGAAGGGGTGTCAACGTGCTGCTTCCACAATGGGAAGGTAGGAAGTTCATTCCTGATAAAATGGCCAACCTGTGATACAAGATATGAAGATTCATGCGGATGAAGTGGCCTTCTGCCACCTACAATAGATGTGATGCGAAATCTTGAACCCATTCCGGAAATCTTAGCTGCAAGTTTTTTTCCTACCGTTGGCCCCCTCGTTTTTATTGATCGTGGCGAACCTACCAAGTTAAGCATTACATCAAGCTATCATGGTATATAGATACATAAGGGAGCATTAAACTACAAGTCTTGAAAAAAGTATTACCTTTTTTGGCGTGGGTCTCATCATCGGGAGAGGAGTTGTCTTTCGCAGGACTAAGGGTCGGAGGGAGATCATCACCAGTTTGCTGGTGTTGTGGCAGCACTGTTTGGACATTTGAGGCTGTATCATCTGGGACTAGCATCATGTGTCCTTGGCCATTATTACCTACCACCACTCCTGATGGTGCCAATTCTTGGCTAGAATTTGCTGTGGAAACTGGTTCTGTTGGCAATTGTTGCTGAGAAACAGTATTGGCAACTGGTGGTTGTGGAATGTGTGGGCTGGTACATGCTGGGGCTACTTCTGTCTGATTCGATGGTTTGTGGTTTTTACGAGACCTTTTACTGTTATCATTCTTGGCCTGTTCGCCACCTCGTGTCAGTCTCTTGTTAGACCTTGTAATAGGAGGAGCAGCACGAGCATCAGGCTTAACTCTTTTTTTATTACGCACTGTCACCCATCCTCCGGTATCAGCCTGAGGTTCCTGTTGAGTGTTCTTCCTCCTATTCGTTCTTGAAAAGTTCTTGCCCGAATCTGCAGATGCCTGTCACACATAAATGATATTTCAATGTACAATATTATATGATGATGATATGCAGATGGAATGGAAAAACAGTAAGGCAACATATGCCAAAACATATATGAGGCGTTAACTAAGCAGGAAAAATTGTAGTAATGAGATTGAACATGGCATGGGTAACATATTTGGTAGGACTGGGATACAACAAATGGAAGTTGGGACAAATAATTCGATGACAGGACAGAGAAAACTCACCTTGTTGTGTTGCAGACGATAGTCGACCAGGGCATCTTCCTGAGTCAGCTCGCCATCACAATCAGCAGGATCAAATTCTGAATCAGAGGAATGTTCCGTATCCTTTGTGAGGGAGGTGGGTGGCGTTTTTGCACTAGACCTTGTAGAAGGATGTAGTGTTAGGCCCAACGAGGCTGCAACTCGGCTATTATGCAGAATAGTTTGCCTCCGTTGCTCTTCGTACTCATTCTCGAGTGGAAGACCTAACATGCATTGGCGAGAAATGCAGATGAGATTTATCATGGAACTGTGCATATAAGAACAAATTAATAGTAGCAGTGAGACTGCTCAAAAGGTGTAATGACAAACAAACTATGGCTCAAAAATAATTGATGTTCATATTGTCAAGCTTCATGCACTAGCCAACGCAACCGGAAGTCCGGACTGATGGAAAGGGCAAACAAATTATGGCTCAAAAATAATTTATGTTGGGCAACAAAGGGCAGCAGCAACAATTTTTAGGATAAGTATGATGTCAAGCTTCATGCAGTAGCCAACGCAACCAAAAGTCCGAACTGATGGAAAGGGCTAAGCAATCCACATATAGACTCAAACACATATAAGTGTCATTTTCATGCCAATGGTTAACCATATGGAATGGCGTGTGCTTAATATAATTGCCTAGGGTCTTCCAAGTTCCAACAGATCGATCTATTGGATGAACTTGCTAGAGCATGCAATTCGAAATGGTATCAGACCTACAAGGTCCTGAGTTCAAATCCTAGCAAGTAGCAACGCAGTATTCAAAATAAATATTTGCAGCCTTCCTAAAAAAATATCTAATGATACATGCCTAAGGCTCGGTCTATTGAATGAGTGGTTTTATCACTTAGCACCACAAGTTGGGGATTTTTAATCACAAAACACCAACATTTGGGGAAATTATTTCACATAACACATTATTTGTCATTAGTCGGCTTGACAAGAGCATGACCCTACAGCGTGACACCAATTTACAGTACGTGAGCATGTTTGCTACAAACAAATGAATTTTGGTGTGAAATTTTGTAGACACTCTGTGGAAATGAGAATATGAGTCACACTTGTTACATATGCTACACACAAATGAATTACCATATGACAAATATCCACAAGAAATTATAACCACACAAGAACATGAGATTTGGGTAATATATTCTGTACCAGCATAAGGTTTTGATAATGTTTACCAATACAACTACCCTGGACATAAGATTTTATTTTGAACTGTCTGGACATAAGATTTAACAACTAGTGTTGACAAACAGCTTTGTATTTGCGTTTAACAGCAAATACCACAAAATAAAGTCTAATTGTCTTTCTCCTGCGGTCACTCTTAAACTGACGGTGGCCGGAGGTCACTAATGGGCTATCAAACAGAGATCATGTATTCTGCGAAACAATTACCCCAAATGTTAGTGTTTTGTGATACAAATTTCTAGGGTTGTGGTTCTGTGATAAAAAAAATCCTGAACTTCTGGTGTTAAGTGATAAAACCTCATTGGATGAACTGGCTAGAGCATGCAATTCCACATGGCGCACACAGAGTTGCAAATAGAAAAAAATACAGGCAGTTTAATACTATCAATAAATTGCTCTCCTAGCTTGACTGCTATCATAACCTTTGTAATACGTACTACCACCATCCCGAAGTTTTTATCAAAAATCATTAACATGCAAAATACAAATTTAATATCATTAAATAGATAACGAATATATTTTCGTACGGTATCTACAAAATATTATATTTCTTGATAGATTGTTCTGAAAGTTTGGTCAAACTTTACTTGGTTTGACTTTTATAAATAAGCCTTCAGGTTTGGGGTGGAGGTAGTAATGTAGTATACTTCAAACCCCAAAAAAGTACCGCACAGAAGTGATATTTGGAAAAGAAATGCGTAACGAAAGCGGACATAAGCTCTGCCTCTCCATCAGCAGATGTAAGGTTACGATCAGCAGAGTTCCGAGATAAAAAAAATACAGGCAGTTTAATACTATCAACAAATTGCTCTGCTAGCTTGACTGCTATCATAACCTTTGTAAAATGCATACTTCAAACCCCCAAAACATATCACACAGAAGTGATTCTCGGAAAAGAAATGCATAACGAAAGCGGACATAACCTCGATCTTCCTCTCGATCAGCAGATGTAAGGTTAAGATCTCATATAGCTACGCGGCAAACAACTATCTACACTGATCTAATATCAGCAAGAATGCATTGCAAGAAAGCAACGAAAACTAGTGTAAGAAATCAAATGCATATAACAAAAGCGGACATGTAAAGTATTCATCAACCTTCGTCTGAGGCCCGGGCGGATTTACTCTTTGGTTGGGGGTGGTCGACTTTGGGGCCGCGTTTTTTGCCCATCTCGATCTCCGGTGAGGTGGACTACAGAGTCGGGGAAGCAGATCCGGAGGAGATATGGCGCGGTGAACGTCGGCGTCGAGGAAGCTAATCCGGCTTGCTAGGCAGCAAGGGAGCCGGTAAAACGTGGTCGGTCACTACGGTGGCCGGTGAGAAGGCAGTGATGGTGAGGAGGGGCGGTGGGGCACGGCCGTCGTCGTGGGAGTGTGCCTGGTAGAAGCATGAGAAAGATGTGGTGTTCGAATTGTGCTCTACAGGGAAATATCCTCTGTGGACCGATGTTTATAGGCCGACGGGCAAACCGCAGGTTTTGGGGTAGCTTGAAAATGGGACGCGCCAACAATTTCGGCGCGTGTTTTGCGGCAGAGATGAAAGTCACCCATAAGAAACTTTCCTCATGGATGCTTGTTGCTTGGTCGTGTGGACAACATATATAGTGGGAGATGCCCATAGCTAGCTAGGCCATTCATATCAAACTCGAGTGATTATCACTAAGTTTACAATGAATATATTTCATGACACTTGATATTGGCCGGATAGTAGAAAATATATTTCATGACTATCGATCCCATATTAGTTAATTTATATTATTTCAATTGCTAAAATATTTTCATATTCTTTTAGAGTTCTAAAAAACACACTACACAATGACAATGGATATCACTACCTTCTAGGTCCCGGTCATCAGATTTAGAGTAAAGTAGCTTAGCGACAGATTTAGACCTTTGTGCAACAAATACATGAGTTGGTGATATGTGCAAAAGAACAGGTTAAGTGAGTGTTTTGTGCAACAATGACAACAATAAGTGGAGTTTCGATCGTGCAAAGGATAAAAGGTGGAAGAGGGATCACACGGAAGGAGAAAGAGAAAGGGAGAGCAGTGCCTCACGGGGCCGCTGTTATTTATGGTGAAAAGAAATGCTTCACTTTTTTCGGTGAGTGATGTTGACTGGCACACAGGGTTTCAGTTATGTAGACCTGCAGTGCAGGCTACGCGCCCGTCTAATATTCATTTTTTTCAGCGACAAAAGGGAGAGAGAGAGAGAGAGAGACGACGCGTCTTTACTTAACAAAGAAGATTGCTGGGAGTTTGCCTACCTACCGCACGTGACTTGTGCTCACTGATGTGTGGGACCTACACGCATGGGACCACACGTAAGTGACCGACCTACTTTATTCTAGGGGTGCCCCTCAAGCTAATACATAGTCTGCAACATGAAACTATATTCGCTTATAAAATCTGAACTTTGAAATCCAATTTAATTTAAGTCTATTATTGGTCATATCAACTATCAAGTCTAAAATTACATTCTGAAACTTGTTCAACGCTTTCTCATGAATTATTATGGTAGTTTTTTAAAATCAAATGCTAATTGATTTGAGATAATAAAAAACATATATTATTGCACAACAATGGGATATTAAAATATCTATTTGTAAATAAAAATAAGAAGTCAATGTTGTGGTAAGTTAGGAGGTTCAAAGGGTAAACCAAATATAACGTTTTGTTCAATCTCATAGTTCATATTACCAAGTTTGATTATCCCTGGACAACATTGTTTGTTATAGTGTTCCCTAATTGGGCATGGTGGTGCATCTTGCCATTTCTAACAATGTTGATGACTAGACTTTTCAAGTTTTCGGTATAAAAAATCGTTTTTCATTTTCTAGATGATAAAATATGTTTTTTTGTGCATGGGGTAGAAAAGATATGGGTCAAAATGGCGCATCTACATTTTTTAAATAAATTACGCCATATTTTAATGACAAATCCCAAATTTACGGTTTTTAGTGCTTTCTAGCTAGTTTCGCACATTTAAATGACTTTATGCTGATTTATTGAAAGTAATTCAAATTTGAATTGTAGATATGTTATAACTTGGTCCTACAAGTCCCCATAAATAATTTTTATATACATATTACTTACTATATATAGAAACCAGTGATAGTACTGAAATATTCAACCCCTTTGCAGGATAATCATGTAAAACATTTTGACCTGGTTTTGAAATAAATAAATGAAACTGAAGAAAACCTGAAAAATGAAACCCTTCTGCATGGAGTGTGCTTGTATGTGTTAGTTGACAGGGAAAATAAGAAACATGTGATAGGGTAGTGAAAAACAAAATGTCTTCACAAAGCGGACTATCGTGTATGAAGATTCATGGTTTGCAAGCCAAATGATATAGTTATGGCCATATTTGTGGCACAGTTTGTTACAATGTGCCCAAATTGGGCATGGTGGTGCATCTTGCCATTCCCAACAATGTTAATGACTAGACTTTTCAACTTTTCGGTATAAAAAATATTTTTTTCATTTTCTAGATGACAAAATATGTTTATTTTGTGAATGGTGTACATAAGATACGGGTCAAACTGGCAACTCTACATTTTTTAGATAAATTACGCCATATTTTAGTGCCAATTCCCAACTTTTACGGTTTTAGTACTTTCAAGATAGTTTCGCACATTTAAACGACTTTATGCTGATTTACTGAAAGTAATTCCAATGTGAAATGTGGGGGTGTTATAACTTCGTCAAAGAAATCCCCCAAAAACATAGTTTAGGGTTGGGGGTAGATACGGAGTACATGATTTGTATGTTTTGAATATGTCTAGACCTTGTTTATCAACTTGAATGCTTAATTACTATATATATGACGTAAGAAGGCTATGTGCTTTGGGTTTTCATTTTTTTGATTTTTTCTGAATTTTTATGCTCATTTGAATCTTGGTCAAATCCTAGGTTTGACTAGGATTTAAACAAACTTAAAACATGAAAATGAAAAGGTAAGCCTGGATCCTTCCTAGTCACTCTAAAATTAAGCTTTTGGGAAGTTTTAGAAATTTCCATGTTTGAAACCCGAAACCACTTCTCTTCATGCTTGACTTCATAAGACAAAGTTAAGGGTTAGGGGTAGATACATGCCTTTTCTGTTTTGAATATGTCTAGACCTTGTTCATCAACTTGAATGCTTACTATATATATATATGACATAAGAAGGCTATATATATATGTGCTTTGGTTTTTGGTTTTTGTTTTTTCTGAATGTTTATATATGCCCATTTGAATCTTGGTCAAATCCTAGGTTTGACCAAGATTTAAACAAGTTTAAAACATGAAAGTGAAAAGGTAAGCATGGATCCTTCTTAGTCATTCTAAAATGAAGCTTTTGGGGGGTTCTTGAAATCTCAATGTTTGAAACCCAAAACCACTTCTCTTCATGGTTGACTTCATAAGACAGATGAGTTTAGGGTTATGGGGTAGATACATGATTTGTCGGGTTTGAATATGTCTAGACATGCTTGTTTATCAACTTGAATGCTTACTATATGACCTAAGAAGACTATGCATGTGCATTGGTTTTTCATTTTTTGTTCTTTCTGAATGTTTATGCCCATTTGAATCTTGGCCAAATCCTAGGGTTTGACCAAGATTTAAACAAGTTTAAAACATTAAAATGAAAAGGTAATCATGGATCCTTCTTAGTCACTCTAAGATGAAGTTTTTGGGAGGTTTTCGAAATTTCCATGTTTGAAACCCAAAACCACTTCTCTTCATGTTTGACTTCATAAGACAGAGTTTAGGGTTAGGGCCAGGGGTAGATACATGATTTTCTAGTTTGAATATGTCTAGACCATGTTTATCAACTTGAATCTTGGCCAAATCCTAGGTTTGACCAAGATTTAAACAAGTTTAAAACATGAAAATGAAAAGGTAAGCCTGGATCCTTCTTAGTCACTCTAAAATGAAGCTTTTGGGAGGTTTTTGAAATTTCCATGTTTGAAACCCAAAACCATTTCTCATCATGCTTGACTTCATTAGATATAGTTTAGGGTTAGGTGTAGATACACGATTTGTCTGGTTTGAATATGTCTAGACCTTGTTTATCAGCTTCAATTCTTACTATATGACATAAGAAGACTATATGTGCTTTGGTTTTTGATTTTTTGATTTTTCTGAATGTTTATGCCCATTTGAATCTTGGTCAAATCCTAGGTTTGACCAAGATTTAAACAAGTCTATAACATGAAAATGAAAAGGTAAGCCTGGATCCTTCTTAGTCATTCTAAAATGAAGCTTTTGGGGGTTCTTGAAATCTCAATGTTTGAAACCCAAAACCATTTCTCATCATGCTTGACTTCATTAGATATAGTTTAGGGTTAGGTGTAGATACACGATTTGTCTGGTTTGAATATGTCTAGACCTTGTTTATCAACTTCAATTCTTACTATATGACATAAGAAGACTATATGTGCTTTGGTTTTTGATTTTTTGATTTTTTCTGAATGTTTATGCCCATTTGAATCTTGGTCAAATCCTAGGTTTGACCAAGATTTAAACAAGTCTATAACATGAAAATGAAAAGGTAAGCCTGGATCCTTCTTAGTCATTCTAAAATGAAGCTTTTGGGGGGTTCTTGAAATCTCAATGTTTGAAACCCAAAACCACTTCTCTTCATGGTTGACTTCATAAGACATGCAGAGTTTAGGGTTAGGGGTAGATACATGATTTGTTGGGTTTGAATATGTCTAGACATGCTTGTTTATCAACTTGAATGCTTACTATATGACATAAGAAGGCTATGTGCTTTGGTTTTTCATTTTTCCGGTTTTTTGAATTTTATGCCCATTTGAAGATTTTGGGAGGTTCTTGAAATTTTCATGTTTGAAACCAATACGACTTCTCTTCATGCTAGACTTCATAAGATCGACCGAGTTTATGGTTAGGGGTAGATACATGATTTGTCTGGTTTGAACATGTCTAAACCTTGTTTATCAACTTGAAAGCTTACTATATGACATAAGAAGACTATGTGCTTTTGTTTTTCATTCTTCTATTTTTTTATTTTATGCCCATTTGAATCTTGGTCAAATCCTATGTTTGACCTGGATTTAAACAAGTATAAAATATGAAAACGAAAAGGTAAGCCTGGATCCTTCTTAGTCACTCTAAAATGAAGCGACTTTTGGGATGTTCTTGAAATTTTCATGTTTGAAACCCAAAACCACTTCTCTTCATGATTGACTTCATAAGACAGAGTTTAAGGTTAGGGGCAGATATATACATGATTTTCTAGTTTGAATATGTCTAGACCTTATTTATCAACTTGAATGCTTACTATATGACATAAGAATGCTATGTGCTTTGGTTTATCAATCTTTTGGTTTTTTCCTGAATTTTTATGCCCATTTGAATTTTGGTCAAATCCTAGGTTTCACAAAGATTTAAACAAGTTTAAAATCTGAAAATTAAAAGGTAAGCATGGATCCTTCTTAGTCACTCTAAAATGAAGCTTTTGGGAGGTTTTTGAAATTTCCATGTTTGAAACCCAAAACCACTTCTCTTCATGCTTAATTGACTTCATAAGACAGAGTTTAGGGTTAGGGGTAGATACATGATTTGTCTAGTTTGAATATGTCTAGACCTTGTTTATCAACTTGAATTCTTACTATATGACATAAGAAGGCTATGTGCTTTGGTTTTTCATTTTTCTGATTTTTTTGAATTTTATGCCCATTTGAATATTGGTCAAATACTAGCTAGGTTTGACCAAGATTTAAACAAGTTTAAAACATGAAAATGAAAAGGTAAGCCTCGATCCTTCTTAGTCACTCTAAAATGAAGCTTTTGGGAGGTTTTTGAAATTTGCATGTTTGAAACCCAAAACCACTTCTCTTCATGCCTTACTTCATAAGACGGAGTTTAGGGTCGTTAGGGAGTAGATACATGATTTGCCTGGTTTGAATATGTCTAGACCTTGTTTATCATCTTGAATGCTTACTATATGACAGAAGAAGACTATGTGCATTGGTATTTCATTTTTTTTGAATTTTCATGCCCATTTCAATCTTGGTGAAATCCTAGGTTTGAGCAAGATTTAAACAAATTTAACACGTGAAAACGAATAAGCATGGATCCTTCTTAGTCACTCCAAAATGTACCAATTGATAGATGTGTTAACTTTGCTTCATGGAAAAATTAATGTCATGTAAATGAGTTAACTTGGATTTCCTACCGTTGAATCCATAGGAAACTTTGTTCTAATGCACTATAATAATCAACCGAGTTTTTACACCAACAGGTCTGTCACTTACGTGTGGTGCCCATGCGTGAGGTCCCACACTTCAGTGAGCACAAGTCAAGTGCAGTAGGTACGCAAACTCCAAGCCATCTTCTTTGTCAAGAGAAGACGCATCAGGATGCGTTTTGGAAGTCTGTGGGTCCTTCTGGATCCTTCGGTTGTCCCTCTCACAAAAATAAACAAATCTCTCTCATTCTCGGCCTCGCTCGACTCGCTCGCTCGCTCGCTCGCACCTCCTGCTCACTGACAAACCCTGCACAAAAGTCAACATCATCACCCGAAAAAGGGGAGACACCATAATGCTCTCCCTTCTTCTCTCCTTCCGAGTGATCCCTCTTCCTCCGAGTTTCACTCGACGGGCAAACACACATGTGCTGCATAGTAATAATAATAAAAAGGTAGAAAAATCAACCTACGAATCTATAATTAAATACGTTAAACTAGGGTTTTGCCCAGTACTACAGATCAAGTTCATAAAAAATCCAACTACGGGGTTCGAACAACCCCATTTCTAATCCAAGATTTTTTCGACCTCATCCAAATGGCCTCAAACTATAGGGTTAATTAGCATCTAGTGCAGTATGTGTGAACATGTATGCACTATGTGTGCTATAACTTGTATGTCTTTCAAATTTGAACCAAATTTGAAATATATGAAATGGGGCTTTTGGCTTAAACGTTTGAAACCCAAAACGACTTCTCTTCATGCTAGGCATCATAAGACCGAGTTTAGGGTTAGGGGGTAGATACAGGATTTGTCTGTTTTGAATATGTCTATACCTTGTTTATCTACTTGAATATGCTTACTATAGATATATATGACGTAAGAAGACTATGTGCTTTGGTTTTTTTTTCCAGAATTTTTATGCCCATTTGAATCTTGGTCAAATCCTAGGCTTGACCAATATTTAAACAAGCTTAAAACATGAAAATGAAAAGGTAAGCTTGGATCCTTCTTTGTCACTCTAAGATGAAGTTTTTGGGAGGTTTTCAAAATTTCCATGTCTGAAACCCAAAAACACTTCTCTTCATGCTTGACTTCATAAGACAGAGTTTAGGGTTAGCCAGGGACAGGGTAGATACACGATTTTCTAGTTTGAATATGTCTAGACCATGTTTATCAACTTGAATGATCATTATATGACAGAAAAAGGCTAGGTGCGTTTTTTATTTTATTTTATACCCATTTGAATCTTGATCAAATCCTAGTTTTGACCAGGATTTAAATAATTTTAAAACATGAAAATGAAAAGGTAAGCCTGGATCCTTCTTAGTCACTCTAAAATGAAGCTTTTGGGAGGTTTTTGAAATTTCCATGTTTGAAACCCAAAACCATTTCTCATCATGCTTGACTTCATTAGATATAGTTTAGGGTTAGGTGTAGATACACGATTTGTCTGGTTTGAATATGTCTAGACCTTGTTTATCAACTTCAATTCTTACTATATGACATAAGAAGACTATATGTGCTTTGGTTTTTGATTTTTTGATTTTTTCTGAATGTTTATGCCCATTTGAATCTTGGTCAAATCCTAGGTTTGACCAAGATTTAAACAAGTCTATAACATGAAAATGAAAAGGTAAGCCTGGATCCTTCTTAGTCATTCTAAAATGAAGCTTTTGGGGGGTTCTTGAAATCTCAATGTTTGAAACCCAAAACCATTTCTCATCATGCTTGACTTCATTAGATATAGTTTAGGGTTAGGTGTAGATACACGATTTGTCTGGTTTGAATATGTCTAGACCTTGTTTATCAACTTCAATTCTTACTATATGACATAAGAAGACTATATGTGCTTTGGTTTTTGATTTTTTGATTTTTTCTGAATGTTTATGCCCATTTGAATCTTGGTCAAATCCTAGGTTTGACCAAGATTTAAACAAGTCTATAACATGAAAATGAAAAGGTAAGCCTGGATCCTTCTTAGTCATTCTAAAATGAAGCTTTTGGGGGTTCTTGAAATCTCAATGTTTGAAACCCAAAACCACTTCTCTTCATGGTTGACTTCATAAGACATGCAGAGTTTAGGGTTAGGGGTAGATACATGATTTGTCGGGTTTGAATATGTCTAGACATGCTTGTTTATCAACTTGAATGCTTACTATATGACATAAGAAGGCTATGTGCTTTGGTTTTTCATTTTTCCGGTTTTTTGAATTTTATGCCCATTTGAAGATTTTGGGAGGTTCTTGAAATTTTCATGTTTGAAACCAATACGACTTCTCTTCATGCTAGACTTCATAAGATCGACCGAGTTTATGGTTAGGGGGTAGATACATGATTTGTCTGGTTTGAACATGTCTAAACCTTGTTTATCAACTTGAAAGCTTACTATATGACATAAGAAGACTATGTGCTTTTGTTTTTCATTCTTCTATTTTTTTTTTTCTATTTTCGTGCCCTCGGCTCCTTAGTTGTACTCAGTTTTCCCCAGATCCTTAGTTTTTCCTCAGTTTTCCCCCCCTTGTCTATAACCCGCAGAAAGAGCTCGGACGGAAGGAATCCCGTTTAGTTGACGTTGGTTGGTGCTGGCAAGTGGGGCCGCTGTTGGTGCCCCGCAGTGGACACGTCTCCACTTATCCAGATCATCGTGGGACCCACAACTTGTCCACGTTAGCGCGCCGGACCCACAGCTTACCCAGGTGACCGTTGCAAAATGGGAGCCCGAGCTAGCCCCGTGCCCGTGCCCGTGCCATTGCTTCCCCTTTCTTTCTCCGCGCCCCATTGTTCTTCTTCTCCGCCAGCGGCAGCCCTTCTCCGGCACGCGGGTGATGTCTAGTTTCTCTTCGACCTCCCGTTCTTCATGGCCGCAGTATGGACCCGTGCCTTTGACAAGATGCCCTGACTGCCCACGCCAGGAGCCTCTGAAGCGGTCGATCTGTAAGACGGACGAGAACGGCAACCGTGGACGTGAGTTCGTTGCATGCGAGAGCTTGCCATATAGAGAGGGGGATAAGGTTAGATCTCGCTCCAATTTCTCTGTTTTCTCTCGATTTTCTTGTTATTCCCTCGAATTTGGGATTTAGGGTTCACGTTGTTGTTTTCAGATCTTGAAGAAATGCAGGCATTTCGAGTGGATCGATGTGTACGTTCAGAGGCTTCAGTTGCAGGAATCAATTGGCGCTATTGGGGGCGCAATTTGGGAGGGGGGACTTGCTGTAGAGAATGCGGCGGAGAGAGGAGCCGTTCCGATTAGGGACCTTCCGATTATGCCTAATGCTCCCAATGCAGAACTGGTGGAAGTGAAGGGAGAACTGAAGAAAATGAACAAGCAGTTAAGGCAGCTGATCGAGTTGAAGAAGCAAGCTAATATGATGGCTGGTTGTTTTTTTTGTTGTATAATTACGATCGGATTCTTATCATTGCTCACCAGGCGCTAGAAGTTGTTACAAGGGATACCTTGTTACAAATCCATTATTCAGTTACATGTACTTGTAGTTGTTTTCAAAGTTAGTGTGTGCATTCACCGAAATTACCAACTATATTCCCTAAAAAAAAGGAAGCGTGTTGATATTGTTGAGGCGCCACAAATGGAGATTCTGTGGCGCACGGTGAGCAATGCGCCACAGAAAGTTCGTGGGACCCACGCTGGGTCCACCACTGCACATGGCCGAAGGAAATTCTGTGGCGCATGGTCCAGCGTGCGCCACAGAAAGTTAAGTTTCTGTGGCGCACGTTGGTCCATGCGCCACAGAATTTCCTGCGGGGACCACCCCCCGGCTCACGCCACCATGATTCTGTGGCGCATGAGCTCATATGCGCCACAGAAGTTCATGTTTCTGTGGCGCATATCAGCTAATGCGCCACAGAAAGTGAATAGTAGATCTCACTTTTGGAGGCAGCTTTCCCCCTCTTTTCTTCCACCCACCACCCTTTCCATTCTTGTCTTCTCCAACCAGCTCGTGTTCCTCCTCTCTCCCACTCCATTTTGGTCATACTTTTCTCCATTGTTGATAGCTCTAAGCCTATTTTGTGGGCATATTTGTGAGGGGAAGCCACACCAACTTGTAGAGGGGTACTAAAAACCACAATTCTCTTTCCCTCCTCCTCCACTTTCCCTCTTGCATGGTCCATTGTTTTGTCTCCACCACCCCATCCTCTTGCTCCACCATGATGTTGGTAGATTTGTGAGAGGTTGAGTACTATTGGATGCATGTTTTGTGTGTATGGATGTTTTGTAGGTGAAGATTATTATCGCGCTCCCGGACGGTTTGCGGTGGCGAGAAGATGATGTTTATATGTGTTGAGCTTTGTGTTGTGGTTGAATGTTTGCTTGCGAAGAAGCTTATTTGTGTTGTTGGTTTGTGCCGGCGTGTGGTGCATGGATGTTTGCCGAAATGTTGATTCATTTCCATTTCGGCAAATTCTTGCACTAGCCATATGTCCCACTTTTAGGATAGGTCATGTCGAAATTTTCCGGCGATCATGCATGCATGTGTGTTTATGGGTGGTGTGTGTGGTTCTAATTAACTCTCTTTTGCTCTATATATGTATGATGCAGTCAACCATGGTCGTCCATATGAGGGAAGGACAAGTGGTTAGATACAAGGTGAACGCGAAGGCCGACATGGTTAGGAACAACATGACCCTGATAAGATGTCCGTGTCGAAAATGCGGACTCCGGCAGTGGATCGACCCTGATTCTGGACAACTGGAGGAACACCTGCTCAGGCGCGGTTTCATGCTCGGCTTCAACGAGGAGCCGGCGGCAAATGTTGGTCATGAAGAAGAGGCCGACATCGGGCGAGAAGACGAAGAGTCTCCCGAACATGGTGTTCATCATGAGGAAGGAGAGGCCGATGAAGGAGATGATGATGCCGGAGGAGATGGTGGTGGAGATGCCGAGAGGAAGCAGACGCCGCTAACGTCGGCCCTGCGGGACCCTCATGTTCAAGAGCTTCTCCTGAAGGACACGGGCAACGCCAAACCTGAAGCCAAGCTGGCGCAAATGGAGGTAGACGGGATGACTCCATTGTATCCAGGGTGCCGGCCCGAGGATACACGCTTGAGTGTAACGCTCGAGTGTCTGGAGATGAAGGCGGAACACAAATGGACCGACAGCAGCTTCAGCGATAACATGAAATCCTGGCATGCTCGTCTTCCCAAGGACAACACATTGCCGACAAGTATCGACGAGGCCAAGAAAGTAGTTTGCCCACTCGACCTACCGCACGTAAAGTACCACGCATGCATCAATGATTGTGCACTTTTTCGGAATGAGTACAAGGATAGAACCACATGTCCGGTGTGCGGCCAAGGACGGTACAAGAGAGGGAACAAGAAAGTTCCTCTGAAAGTTGTCTGGTACTTTCCTATCACTCCCCGTCTGCAGCGGTATTTCGTAGATCCTAAGGAAGCAAAGCTCATGCAATGGCACGCGGAAAGGGAGAAGCCCGCAGATGATCCGGAGAAGGGCAAGATCCTGACACACCCTGCAGACGCTAGCCAGTGGAATGCGTTGGACATTGAGTTCGCAGATGAGTTCGGGAGCGAACCGAGGAACATTCGTCTGGGCATGAGCACCGACGGACTCAATCCCTTTGGAAACCAGAGTAGCACGCATAGCACCTGGCCCGTGTTTGTATGGCCATACAACCTCCCCCCTGGCTGTGCACAAAGCAGCGGTACGTACACATGAGTATTCTTATTCAGGGGCCAAAACAACCGGGCGTGGACATGCATCTGTATCTCGGTCTGTTGAAAGAGGAGTTAGCCACGCTGTGGCAGACGCCGGCCCCTACTTGGGACGCGTACAAAAGAGATTATTTCCCTCTCAGAGCCGCATTGCTAACGACAGTGCAGGACTATCCTGGTTACGCATATGTATCGTGCCAGGTGAACCACGGATTCAAGGGATGTGTCAAGTGCATGGATAAGACCCCGCATCTGCAGCTGCCGAAGCCTCCCGGGTCTTGTAAAACTGTGTTCCAAGGGACTCGAATGTGGCTTCGCTTCGATCACCCGTGGAGAAAACGCAAGGATCTGTTCAACGGCGAAGAGGAGCTCGGAAGAGCCCCACGACCGAGGAGCGGCGAAGAAATATCCGAGCTTTTGGAAAATTGGGAAGAGTGCCCCGCGCCGGGAAAGAAGCGACCGCGGGAATCGCCGCTGCTGGGAGTATGGAAAGCGAGGTCTGTTTTCTGGGACCTGCCGTACTGGAAGGTCCTCCACACGCCCCATAGCCTCGATGTCATGCACATCACGAAAAACGTTACCGAGAGCCTACTTGGCACTCTGATGAACATGCCGGAGAGGACCAAGGATGGCCCGAAAGCAAGAACCGACCTGAAATTGCTTGGCCTCAAGAAAGAACTTCAGTACCCCACCGATAGTGATGATGATGATGAACAGACGGAAACGACTCAGGGTCACCACAAAAGGGCTAAGAAGAATGAGGTGGTGGTGCTTAAACCTGCCTGCTTCACTCTGAGCGAGGAGGAGCTCGAGAGGTTTTTCGAGTGCCTCCTAGGTGTAAAAGTTCCACACGGTTACTCGGGGAAGATAAGCAGATATCTGGACGTAGCGAAGAAGAGGTTTAGCGGGATGAAGTCTCACGACTGTCACGTGCTGATGACACAGATACTTCCCGTTGCGATGCGAGGGATAATGGACGACCACGTCCGCGAGACGTTGTTTGGCCTCTGCAACTTCTTCGACGTCATCTCTAGGAAGTCCATCGGCGTTAAGCAGCTCAACAGGCTACAAGAAGAGATCGTCGAGATACTATGCGAGCTCGAGATTTACTTCCCGCCAGCGTTCTTCGACATCATGGTGCATCTGCTTGTCCATGTAGTGGATGACATCATCCACCTCGGGCCGACATTCCTGCACAACATGATGCCATTCGAAAGGTTGAACGGTGTCATCAAAGGATTCGTTCGCAACAGGGCCCGTCCAGATGGAAGCATAGCCAAGGGCTTTCTCACCTACGAGTGCATCTCCTTCTGCCAGAACTACCTAAGCACCGAGAACGAGGATGTCGGTCTGCCCACCAGGAAGCACGTCGGCAGGCTAGCAGGGTTTGGTCACCGCGAGGGCTACCGCGCAATGCATGTCGGCATCGCTGGTCGACACGCCGACTTTGACAGGGCACACCGAGTCGCGCTACAACACATAGAATTGGTCAGCCCTTGGGTGGATAAGCACAAAAGCTTAATCGAGCAGAAGTTCATCGACCTAGGACGGCCGAGGAAAACAGGGGACGTTACGAAAGAGCACAACTCCAACTTCACGGGGTGGTTCAAGAAAAGGCTACTGGAAAGTCCCGCACCGATGCCTTCTACTGAAGAGCAGAAACTCATATTCTCCCTGTCACAGGGACCCGGGCACAACGTAAGGACCTATCAGTCGTACGACATCAACGGCTATAGATTCTACACCGAGGAAAAGGACAAGAATAGCGAATATCAAAACTCAGGAGTAACTATGCTATCCTACACCGATGACAAGACTGATGTCAAGGAAAGATTCTACGGAAGGATCGAGGAGATTTGGGAACTCGACTACGTTGGAGTGACGATACCGATGTTCCGTGTGAGATGGGCCAAGAGCGTCGAAAAAGATGGACTATATTTCACCACCATGGTTATACCCGATGCCAAATCGAAGACCCCCTCCGCGAAAAATGAGCCGTGGGTGCTCGCTAGCCAAGTTGAGCAATGCTTCTTCATTACCGACCCGTCAAAGCCCAGCCGTGTGGTCGTGAGGAGGGGCAAGAGGAGCATCATCGGAATGGAAGGAGAAGCCGACAAGCAAGACATCGACAAGAACGGCGATCCGAAGATCGAAGAGGAATTTGACAAGTACTTCGACAAGCCTACTACTTATTCAAAAGTAAGAAGGAAGACCACCCTACCGGCTAAAGGTTGCCCGTACACGAGAAGAAATCTCAAGGTGGCCGGGCTAAAGTATTCAACAACCGCGATGAAGAAGGGCAAGAACATTGTCAAGAAACGCTAGCTAGCCACCGATCGGAACCGAGAAGTTCAATTGTGGCTTTTTTTGTGTACTATGTACTTTGGCAAAAACACATGTGTGTATATGTGTGTGTATGACACACAAGCATCCATACATGCATGTGTGTGTGTGGATGTGTGTATATTGTTTTTTTTTGAATTATCTATATTAATTAACTTGCATAATTGAACCTTCATTTATTTCTTGGAATAATACACTAGGAATGTATTAAAGGAAATACTATTAAACATTAATAAAAATCACAATGGCTAAGTGTGGAATGATGCAGGATTTACAAATATGGCTAAGTGTGGACTTTCGTGGCGCCAAAGCCAACATGCGCCCAGAATCTTTAAATTCTGTGGCGCATGTTGGTTTTGGTGCGCCACGAAAGTCCACACTTAGCCATATTCCGAACCCACTTACTGCGCCACACGGTTACTAGTTGGCCAAATTGTGGCGCACCACAGCCTACATGCGCCACAGAATTTCAAGATTCTGTGGCGCATGTGGGCTGTGGTGCGCCACAGAATTTTGGCACTTAGCCATATACGAACGGTTTCGCCCTTCTTCTCCCCCAACCCTATCACATCTCTCCCCCAACTGTCGCGCCGCCGCCTGCTCGCCGCGCCACTGCCCCGCCTCGCCGTGTCGCCCGCCGCGCCGCTCCGCCCGCGCCTTGCTCTCGCTCACCTCGCCGCCTGCGCCCGCCCGCCGCGCTCACCTCGCCGCCTCGCCGTGCTCGCAGGAGGAGGCCCGCCGCCTGCAGGACTAGGAGGAGGAGGAGCGCCGCCCGCCGCCCGAGCCCGAGCCTCGTCGACGACCACCAAGAAGGGGTGAGCAGTAGAGTGTGGGTAAAATGCCCACTGGTTATAATTAAAATAAGCAATTTCCTCTGCTGCATTGATATGATGCAATTTCCTCGTGCGATGCGTAGAGTGTGGGTAAAATGCCGCTTGCATTGATATGATGCAATTTCCTCGGCTGAATTGATGCAATTTTGCTTGCTTTCGCTCATGAGTACTGAATCCCCCTCCTTGAGTACCGAATTGATGCAATTTTGCTTGCTTTTGCTCATGATGTGATGATCTGTTGATTCCTTTAATTATGTTGGCTATATATAGTTCTTGGATATATGTTGGATACATAGGATATAATTATGCTTAATTGAGAAACAACATGGGCATCTTGTTGGATTATCGATATGCTACAACACACACTAACCAGAGAAGTGCCTTTTCTTGTTGTGTCGATTTAGAACTGATTTTTGTAGTGCTGGTAGTAAAATGAGCACTTCATTGTGCTTGGTCCTTGGGCACTTGGCAAGTAAAATGAGCTATTTTTAATATACCCTAAAGTGTTATAGTGGAACATAAAGGGAGCATGCAATAGTCTTAATTATGCTTGATGAATATTGGCAGTAGTAGCAGTAGCTAGGTAAATTATATATATTTATGCTGGTTATACTTGCTAGCGTAGCTAGGTAAATTATATACTTATATATATAGTACTTTGTGCTGAGGAGCATTTATAGAGGAAATAGAAATGGTTTTGCGTAGTAGTAGCTAGGTAAATTATATATATTTGCTTACTGGTTATACTTGTATACTAGAGCTATTCAACATAAAATGCCCTGGTTAATTTAGTCGGAGAATATTGGTTTATCAATGTTATTCTTAAATGCCCTGGTTAAGCTATTCAACATAAAATGCCCTGGTTAAGCTATTCAACATAAAATGCCCTGGTTAATTTAGTCAACATAAAATGCTGATGCTTCTGGTTGCCATAAGTGTAGCCTCCATGATCACTATTTGCCACTCCCATGTATTTATGTTCATCTAGCCTCCCTGGTTAAGCTATTCAACATAAAATGCCCTGGTTAATACTACAAAATAAAATGCACACATTTTCTGATAGGCTACAGTATTTTGATATGCTACAGTACACTAAAATGCTACATTACTAACCAGAGAAGTGCCTTTGCTTATTTTATGAATGGTTTTTTCTCATACTTGGTTTTTTCTCAATGAGTAACAAGCAAGGAAGCAATGAGTAAATCAAGCAAGCAATGGTTTTGTAAGAAATTATAAACCAAATATGTTCAGACAATGAGCAATGCTTGGCTGTTGCATGTTGTTGGTGGCTGCTGTTGTTGCTGGTGGTATGCATGCTGGTGTTGTTGGTGCTGCTACATGCTGGTGCTGTTGGTGGTATATTTTTATGTGAATTGCTGTTGTGTATGGACCTGGTGGTATATTTTTATGTGAAATGTTGCAGGGACTTCAAATGAGCTGCCCATTTCTCCCGAAACGTTGATTCACTTCCGTTTCGGTTGAGAAATGGGGCTCCTATGTCCAAAAATTAGCAAAGGTCATGCCGAATTTTCCGGCCGACAATTGTACTAATAGATTTCATCCTCTTCTTTATAGAAATTGCAAATATGTCGGCCGACGACAACGTGGCCGGCACTTCTAAGGCCGCCATGACCCTCGAAGAGGAAGCCAGAGCGGCGAACGTCGAGTTCTGGGAATTCGGCCCCTCCCAGCGACAAGAGGAGGAGGAGGTGGACTTGGCGGCGGAGGAAGTCGGAGCTGACCGTCAGATGACTGAAGCTGGGGAGGAGGAGGAGTATGAACCCACCACCGACGGCGCCGCCCACACGGGGGGTGACGGCGTCGGGGAGGCTGACGGCAGCGGCAACCCGGCTGCTAAGAAGAAGAAGAAGCCGCGGAAGGATCGGAAGCCGACGGTGCTCGCCAACACCACCAGCGAGATCACATTGGTCTCCGAAAGTGGGCAACCACAGGAGCCGGAGGCTGTTGCCGCTGGGTACGGCATGCAACTCGGGTGCATTGTCCGGGAAAGCATGTCGATCAACACGGTGAAAATCCGAGGTGAAGGCAATGAGCATTTGGTCGAGCTCTGCCTTCGGAAGCTTCACCGACGGTACAAGTTCCCGGCGCCATACAATAACTTGGAAAGATCCAACCCGGTGAATAAATTGGCCATCACGAAGATGAGCAACGCCCTGAGCAGCTGGAAAAGCCGGGTGAAGGCCAAGATCGACAAAGGTGAAAGCTTTGAGAGTATTAAGAAGGGTGAGCCGATGCTCGATGAAGCAGAGTTCCAGATATTCAAGGAGCGGCTGGATAGCGACGATGCGAAAGCATGGACGGAGTGGGGTAGACAAATGCATGAGCTCAACTTAGGAGCACATCACCTTGGAAGCGGCGGTTATAGAGGAAAGATTCCCATTTGGGAAAAGGAGGACGAAGAACTTGCACGTGCTGGGAAACCGAACCCATGGTTGAAAATTACGGACCTGCAGGTGAGGTACTTTGTCCGGGCCCGCTACACTCTGGACAGGAAGACAATGGAATTCGTTACCGAGCATGACGACGTGAGGAAGTTCGAGGAAAAGCTGGTAAGGGAATTTACTCGCGCGGTCCATTGCTGCACATATTACATATATGACGTGAATGCAATGCCCTAAATGTGTTCACCCTATCCTTGTCTGCAGAACGAGCAGTTGGCGAAGGCCGATCTCCCCGAGGCCGAATCGTCGTCCCAGGGCTCGACGGAGCCGTGGGACACGCCTTTCAACAGGGCGTTGAATATCCTCAAGGAGAGGCCAGTATCCAAGCCGCCGACGTCGGCTGGACGTGTCTGCGGCTTTGGTACAAGCATGAAGTTTCGCGAGTACTACAAAGAGGAAAACAGCAAGAAGAGAAGGAGGAGCGCGATGTCAGAAGAGGATAAAGCCGAGGTGGAAGAGCTGAGGAAGAAGGTCTCCATGCTCGAGGAAAAACAGGCAAACTCGATGGACAAAGATGAGGTGGACAAGCTTTTCGAGAAGAAGCTCCGCGATTTCCTGCCCCCTCAGGTCATCGAGGGGATAGCTGCGTGGAATGCGGCCGGTCAGGTGGGGTCGATAAAAGTGCCTAGCGCCGGGGCCAGCAACTCGATCTTCAACGCGTCGCCATCTCCGGATCTGGTTACCCCGCCGCCCACCATCGCCGCGGGGCAGCCGATGGAGTTGGATGAACCGGTGCCCCCCGCTGATCCTGCCGAGGCTACCAAGGCGCAGCCGGCGGCGGCGGTGCTTCATAATGCACCCGAGCCCCCGAAGATTGATAGGCCGGCCGCCACTGTCTCCACATTAGCACAGCTCAACGCCATCACCAAGGTACTTAACTAATTAGTTATTCCATGCCATCTCCTTCATGCGTTTTGATACCCGGCTATCTAATTAATGATGCCCAACATTACTCAGGACACTCCTTGCGTGCTCCTTCACTGCGCGCCCGGCGGCGAGTTGAAGGATGTTGCCACGGGAATGATCATACAACCGAAGAGCACCACGTTGCACACCGTGGCTATGGACGCCAACGTCCTGAAGGTCACTTTGGGTCGGGTGTTGCCGGGGTGCGAAGACATGGACCCCCCAATACAGCCCGAGGGAGCCGACGAGCACCTGACGCTTGAGAACTGCCATGGCTATACCATGGTATGGCCAAAGACCCAGATCCGTCTTGGGGGTCGCTCCACCGGCGCCTCCTCGATCATCCGGCAGCCGATCGTCCGGCCGCCTCCTCGGAGGGCAGCTCCTCCCGTCGTCACCGCCACAACAAGCCGCCACAAGAAACTGCTGGGAGAGTCTCTGCCTCAACCGCCACCGGCGGAGCCTAAAGGCAAGGCCGCTGCACCGCTATCGCCCATCCCATCACCCAATGAAGATGACATCGATGATGATGGGCCGGTAGACGTCGATGCCTACCTCAACACCGGCGCCGACATAGATGATTTGTACATGGCGGGCGCGGATGAAGAAGCATACCGCGTTCGCGACGAACCAGCTGGCCCACCCAAGGCAACCAAACAGCGCCTGGTGTTCCGCGGCTTCTCTCAAGAGACGCCTCCGGCAGCCGATACACAAGAGCCAACCGCCGCAAACATCTTCAGCCCCAATACGCTGATCAACAAGGTCAACGAGCAGTTTGAAGCGTCGGGGCCCGTTGCTCCGAAGAAGCCCCGTAAAAGACCTAGTAAGAACAAGGAGAAGTCTGCGAGCCAGCCACCTCCGACGATCCGTCATCGGGACTCCATGGTACCTCCCAGCAAGGATGGCTTGACCAGAATGCATGAAGCTGGCAAACCAATACTGGGTCCGGAGCTGCTACACCTTGCTTCCGGAGCTATGCTGCCTCTGCAGGACAGTATCCTGGTCCTAGAGAGTATCCTTCTTAAGGACAAAGATCCAAATTACCCGGTCTTCACGGTCAGGGTGCCAAGAGATGTGGGCTTCGTCACTGATGTCCCCGCGGATATATTCTTTATAGCGTACGAGGACATCTTCAAGCTATTCCACGCGAGAAGGCTGGACTATAACTTGGTCCGCCTATTCGCGCTCAATCTGGCGATGAAGATCAAGAGAGAGAGTATCCCGGACGTCGCGATAGCGGATCCTTACTACATGCGTGAAAGCCAGTTGAACTTATCAGCGGTGCGGGTACGGGCTTCGTTGTACCTACAGAAGTGCTTCTTGGACAACAAGAGGAAGGACAACATCCTCTTGGCTTACTTTCCCGAGTAAGTACACATCCGCTAGCCCTGTAATAAATTTCTTTTCCATTGCTCATTTCCAACCTCGATCCAAATTTGTGTTGCGCAGAGACACGCACTGCGTACTCATCTCCATTGCCCCGAAGTTTTCTCTTGCCACCTATTTCGACTCGGGGAGTGCGAAAAAGAAGAACTACGCCAGAATAAGGGGTGTGCTAGATGATGCTCTCGAGGGCTACTTCAAAAAGGGAGGCGCCTTCAAAGAAAAGGCGGAATGTTTCAGGGATGATGGTAAACACAAGTTCAAGCACTTGTTCGAGTTCCCCTGTGTCAAGCAGCCGGAAAACAGCACTCTGGACGCCTTCTATGTCATGCATCACCTAAAAGGGTTTGTCCGGGATAGCCAGAACTTGCGTTTACCATCTGCTCTCCGAGGATGGGCCGAAAAGTTGGCGCGGATCAACGATGATGACCTCAGAGAAGACTTCCAGGATACCAGGGTCAAGTTATCACATATCATCACTCAAGACGTCACCACAGGGGGAGGGCCCTTGCACCAGGGTAGAGCGTTATGCAAGAGGGACATCGAGCAACGCCTCAAAGCGCAGGGTGACACGAGGACGTGGATTACAAAAGATCTGTACAAGCCGTTCCCGGAGCCCTGCGAGCCTTGACTTAGTGTGTGATAAACTAGCTATCTTCATCGGTTAGTTTGTATATATATCGATGGACGTGGTCTTTTGTGTGGGTCGTAATTAAACTCTAAGTACTATGTTCATCGGTTTATGTGTATCGGTGGACGTCGTCTTGTGTGTGCGTGTCGCAAACTTATTGTTGCCGTGCTCAACTTTACTATATACTTTGGTCTAATATTTATCAACATATATATATATGCATGATGTACTAATATGATATACTAATATGCCCTTGTCAATAGAGATGCCGACGTACGTTGTGTACAAGGGTCGGGTTCCAGGTGTCTACGAGGAGTGGCAGGACTGTCTCGAACAGGTGCACAAGTTCAGCGGGAACAGCTACAAGGGATACGCGACTAGAGAGGAGGCGGTAGCACAGTGGAGGGCACACGTGGGCAAGAAGAAGAACCGGCTGAAGTTCTTGGTCCCCCTCTTACTCACCGCCACCGCGGTTGTACTCTACTTTACTTTAGTCTAGGTGGCCGGTGACGATGCATGTGCATATGAGACGAGATGAACACACATGTATGTGTATGCGACGATCAAACACATTTCTACTTGTGTAATTTGGATCTAAATGATGTAATGATGAAGACTTGTGTGTATCATGTCATTTGTGTGTCATTTGTGAGTAATTCTGTTATTTCTGGAATGTGCTATGTATTTCTTATATATATCTGTATATTTCCTGTGCAATACCACTATATACTGCAGAAATGGAAAAAATTCGAAAATCCAAAAATTAACATTCTGTGGCGCATGAACTGGCAGTGCGCCACAAAAACTTATAAATATTCTGTGGCGCATGGAAAGGTAGTGCGCCACAAAATCTGGCGCCAAATTCTGTGGCGCACTATCAATGGTGCGCCACAGAAGTCTAAGATTCTGTGGCGCACTGAACAGCGTGCGCCACAGAATTCCAAACTTCTGTGGCGCACTAATCTGATGGCTGGTTGTTTTTTCTGTTGTATAATTGCGATCGGATTCTTATCATTGCTCACCAGGCGCTAGAAGTTGTTACAAGGGATACCTTGTTACAAATCCATTATTCAGTTACATGTACTTGTAGTTGTTTTCAAAGTTAGTGTGTGCATTCACCGAAATTACCAACTATATTCCCTAAAAGAAAAGGAAAGCTAAAGATAGTTGATAATTGTTAGAGGGGTGACAAATAATGCAATCGCCGAAATCCGCAAAAATGTATGCCTCATGTTTATAACAAAATTATACCACTTTTAGGCCGTTTCAAAATACCAATACTATATCCCAAACTATATTCCCTAAAAGAAAAGGAAAGCTAAAGATAGTTGATAATTGTTAGAGGGGTGACAAATAATGCAATCCCCGAAATCCGCAAATATGTATGCCTCATGTTTATACCAAAATTATACCACTTTTAGGCCTTTCCAAAATACCAATACCATATCCCAAACTATATTCCCTAAAAGAAAAGGAAAGCTAAAGATAGTTGATAATTGTTAGAGGGGTGACAAATAATGCAATCCCCGAAATCCGCAAATATGTATGCCTCATGTTTATACCAAAATTATACCACTTTTAGGCCTTTCCAAAATACCAATACCATATCCCAAACTATATTCCCTAAAAGAAAAGGAAAGCTAAAGATAGTTGATAATTGTTAGAGGGGTGACAAATAATGCAATCCCCGAAATCCGCAAATATGTATGCCTCATGTTTATACCAAAATTATACCACTTTTAGGCCTTTCCAAAATACCAATACCATATCCCAAACTATATTCCCTAAAAGAAAAGGACAGCTAAAGATAGTTGATAATTGTTAGAGGGGTGACAAATAATGCAATCGCCGAAATCAGCAAAAATGTATGCCTCATGTTTATAACAAAATTATACCACTTTTAGGCCGTTTCAAAATACCAATACTATATCCCAAACTATGTTCCTCATGTTTATTCTCCACCGACAGAGAGACGGATAGGGGTATACTGCCCGTTAGATCAGTGGATCAACGGTTCGTGGAGTCGATCCGTGTGACAACGGCTCAACCAATCAGGATAAGTTTGGGCTTCTCAGAGCATTTGTGACAGTACTTGAGGGCAAAACTGAGTAGTACTAAGAATCCAAGGGCACATAAATAGTAAATAGACTAAGGGATTCAAACAAAAGAATTACAAAATGAAAAATGTGTGTTTTGTACAATATAATTCATATTGGGCTACATCAAATTATTTGCAATTCAAATATACATGAGTGTGACAATTATGGCATCATTTAGACAAACTATGTTTTGGGAAAGATGTTTTGCAAAGGGGTTTGGGTGGAAAACCATGCATCTTCATAGCTACACTAGTGATTCTGAGAAGTGGCAATTTGTGGTAAAACTTGATTTATATATGTTTGTTAAGGTTTTCTAGGTGGCAGGTTGCGTAGGAAGACTCCATGAGTAGTTGCCACTATGTTTTTATTTTTTTGGATTTTTTTGCGCATGAAATGACTCAATTAGCTATGTTAATCTCATTTGTTGACTCTCTGTTGACCAGCTACTTGAGGGTAAAACTGAGTATATTGCACTTGCCGGTCTAAGTCCTCGAGGGGAAAACTGAGTACAGATAAAATTTCTGTATAAGGCCTGAGGTTATAACTGAGTACACCAAACGTCCCAGGGTTAGACTCGTGTAGCGGTGCACGCTGCAGCCGTGCATAGCGGACGCGTGTTGCGGTACACGCCACCTTCGTCTTTATAGAGCCCCTCTTTCTCTCCCTCGACGCACGTTCTCACTGGCTCACTGCAACCGCCTCTCCTGTCCCATCATCTTCTCCACAACCGAAGAAAAAACCCCGAAGAAAACCGCCGGCGATGGAGAAGAATGAGATGCCCATTGTCGGCGCATCGGCCGCCGCCCCCGTCCAGGCCCCTGTCGCTGCTTCCAACGTAGCAGCCGGCGCATCGGCCGCCGCCCCCGTCCAGGCCCCTGTCGCTGCTTCCAACGTAGCAGCCGGCGCATCGGCCGCCGCCCCCGTCCAGGCCCCTGTCGCTGCTTCCAACGTAGCAGCCGGCGCATCGGCCGCCGCCCCCGTCCAGGCCCCTGTCGCTGCTTCCAACGTAGCAGCCGGCGCATCGGCCGCCGCCCCCGTCCAGGCCCCCGTCCATTGGGACCCGTACGAACCAGTGCAGTACGACGCGCCGAAGAACCCCTACGACACCACCATCGTCGACTACGATTCGGAGGTAACCCTTTGTTCCCTTGTTCTTATCTCATTTCAATCATTTTGTGTTAGATCTAGCGTTATTACGGTTCGTCTGTTCCTAGTTCAATCCTTTTGTGTTAGATCTTGCGTTATTACTGTTCGTCTCTTCCTAGTTCAATCCTTTTTTGTTAGATCTTGCGTTATTACTGTTCGTCTGTTCCTAGTTCAATCCTTTTGTGTTAGATCTTGCGTTATTACTGTTCGTCTGTTCCTAGTTCGATCCTTTTGTGTTAGATCTTGCGTTATTAGTGTTTGTGATTTGCTTTTGTTTCAGATTTGTGCCGATGATGATGAATATTTGGGCATCCCTAAATTGATTCAGGGTTTGGTCAGTAAACAATTGGTGTGTACAAATTTGTTGTGCATGATCTTTGGTTTACTTACTCAAATCCTGGATATAAGTGTGTCCAATGTAACTGAGGCTACCTCTTTTTTTCGAGCCCATATTATCATGCATGATTTTTTGTTCACTCTCTGTTCAATCATCGTTGCAATTGACTCCGTGTTTTTTGCACGATCTTTGGTGCTACGTGACAGGTCGAGAGCAGCGACGTCGACAGCGACGACGAGTCCTTCCACACCAAGACTCGTCACGTCCTCAGGAGGCTGCAGTCCGGCCAATACGGTCGCCCCTTTGCTCAAGGCATTTACAAGTGCCCCTTCTGCAACAGGAGGCTCTTCGACACCAACTTCAACACCCTGCTGAACCATGCTGAATCCATTGGCAGCCATGGCGCTAGAGTTGGAAGTACCGTGAACGTGCATGCGTACATGGCCAAACACAAAGCACTTGGGATTCACCTGCGCAACCTCCAAGCGAGTCACACGCGCCACCTGGAGGCGTTGAACGTGCCTACTGCACTCTCTGTATGTGACTGCTCTATCTGTAGAGCAGATTAAATTCATGTAAAATGTAGCTTATGTTGGATCTATCGGTACTACATTTGGATCTGTCCTGAATATATCTATGCTATGTTGGTTGCTGTATGCAGCTTATCCTATATTTTCTCTCTGGATTTGTGCCCTAGATTTCCTACCTGATTGGGTAAAAACGAAGGCATAAAGAAATGAATGGCGTTAAAAAACAGAAGGAGAAGCTTCTCTAGATTTGCTACCAATTTGGGCTATCAAATATGAATGAGATCGAGCGATAGAGAGGAAAAAGGTACATTGAAAACTGCTAATCTGGGCGAAAGAGACAGAAACCACTCGTGCCCCCGTCCCGGACCCACACGGCTCCACACGCTACGGCCCTACACGCTACGGCCCCACAAACACGGCCTCGTCCTGTCCCACGCGGTCCCTTCCTACCAGCCCCACACGACGCGGTCCCACACGACGCGACCCCACAAACGACACGACCCCACTCGTCAGCACGGAACGGTCAACTTAACGGATTCCTTCCGTCCGAGCTCCTTCTGCGGTTCAGACAAACGTTTGGGTAAAACTGAGGAAAAACTAAGGACCTGGGGAAAACTGAGTACAACTAACGAAGCAGGGGCACGAAAATAGAAATCCCTTTTTTTTATTTTATGCCCATTTGAATCTTGGTCAAATCCTATGTTTGGCCTGGATTTAAACAAGTATAAAATATGAAAACGAAAAGGTAAGCCTGGATCCTTCTTAGTCACTCTAAAATGAAGCGGCTTTTGGGATGTTCTTGAAATTTTCATGTTTGAAACCCAAAACCACTTCTCTTCATGATTGACTTCATAAGACAGAGTTTAAGGTTAGGGGCAGATATATACATGATTTTCTAGTTTGAATATGTCTAGACCTTATTTATCAACTTGAATGCTTACTATATGACATAAGAATGCTATGTGCTTTGGTTTATCAATCTTTTGGTTTTTTCCTGAATTTTTATGCCCATTTGAATCTTGGTCAAATCCTAGGTTTCACAAAGATTTAAACAAGTTTAAAATCTGAAAATTAAAAGGTAAGCATGGATCCTTCTTAGTCACTCTAAAATGAAGCTTTTGGGAGGTTTTTGAAATTTCAATGTTTGAAACCCAAAACCACTTCTCTTCATGCTTAATTGACTTCATAAGACAGAGTTTAGAGTGTTAGGGGTAGATACATGATTTGTCTAGTTTGAATACGTCTAGACCTTGTTTATCAACTTGAATTCTTACTATATGACATAAGAAGGCTATGTGCTTTGGTTTTTCATTTTTCTGATTTTTTTGAATTTTATGCCCATTTGAATCTTGGTCAAATACTAGCTAGGTTTGACCAAGATTTAAACAAGTTTAAAACATGAAAATGAAAAGGTAAGCCTCGATCCTTCTTAGTCACTCTAAAATGAAGCTTTTGGGAGGTTTTTGAAATTTGCATGTTTGAAACCCAAAACCACTTCTCTTCATGCCTTACTTCATAAGACGGAGTTTAGGGTCGTTAGGGAGTAGATACATGATTTGCCTGGTTTGAATATGTCTAGACCTTGTTTATCATCTTGAATGCTTACTATATATGACAGAAGAAGACTATGTGCATTGGTATTTCATTTTTTTTTGAATTTTCATGCCCATTTCAATCTTGGTGAAATCCTAGGTTTGAGCAAGATTTAAACAAATTTAACACGTGAAAACGAATAAGCATGGATCCTTCTTAGTCACTCCAAAATGTACCAATTGATAGATGTGTTAACTTTGCTTCATGGAAAAATTAATGTCATGTAAATGAGTTAACTTGGATTTCCTACCCTTGAATCCATATGAAACTTTGTTCTAATGCACTATAATAATCAACCGAGTTTTTACACCAACAGGTCTGTCACTTACGTGTGGTGCCCATGCGTGAGGTCCCACACTTCAGTGAGCACAAGTCAAGTGCAGTAGGTACGCAAACTCCAAGCCATCTTCTTTGTCAAGAGAAGACGCATCAGGATGCGTTTTGGAAGTCTGTGGGTCCTTCTGGATCCTTCGGTTGTCCCTCTCACAAAAAAAACAAATCTCTCTCATTCTCGGCCTCGCTCGACTCGCTCGCTCGCTCGCACCTCCTGCTCACTGACAAACCCTGCACAAAAGTCAACATCATCACCCGAAAAAGGGGAGACACCATAATGCTCTCCCTTCTTCTCTCCTTCCGAGTGATCCCTCTTCCTCCGAGTTTCACTCGACGGGCAAACACACATGTGCTGCATAGTAATAATAATAAAAAGGTAGAAAAATCAACCTACGAATCTATAATTAAATACGTTAAACTAGGGTTTTGCCCAGTACTACAGATCAAGTTCATAAAAAATCCAACTACGGGGTTCGAACAACCCCATTTCTAATCCAAGATTTTTTCGACCTCATCCAAATGGCCTCAAACTATAGGGTTAATTAGCATCTAGTGCAGTATGTGTGAACATGTATGCACTATGTGTGCTATAACTTGTATGTCTTTCAAATTTGAACCAAATTTGAAATATATGAAATGGGGCTTTTGGCTTAAACGTTTGAAACCCAAAACGACTTCTCTTCATGCTAGGCATCATAAGACCGAGTTTAGGGTTAGGGGTAGATACAGGATTTGTCTGTTTTGAATATGTCTATACCTTGTTTATCTACTTGAATATGCTTACTATAGATATATATGACGTAAGAAGACTATGTGCTTTGGTTTTTTTTTCCAGAATTTTTATGCCCATTTGAATCTTGGTCAAATCCTAGGCTTGACCAATATTTAAACAAGCTTAAAACATGAAAATGAAAAGGTAAGCTTGGATCCTTCTTTGTCACTCTAAGATGAAGTTTTTGGGAGGTTTTCAAAATTTCCATGTCTGAAACCCAAAACCACTTCTCTTCATGCTTGACTTCATAAGACAGAGTTTAGGGTTAGCCAGGGACAGGGTAGATACACGATTTTCTAGTTTGAATATGTCTAGACCATGTTTATCAACTTGAATGATCATTATATGACAGAAAAAGGCTAGGTGCGTTTTTTATTTTATTTTATACCCATTTGAATCTTGATCAAATCCTAGTTTTGACCAGGATTTAAATAATTTTAAAACATGAAAATGAAAAGGTAAGCCTGGATCCTTCTTAGTCACTCTAAAATGAAGCTTTTGGGAGGTTTTTGAAATTTCCATGTTTGAAACCCAAAACCATTTCTCATCATGCTTGACTTCATTAGATATAGTTTAGGGTTAGGTGTAGATACACGATTTGTCTGGTTTGAATATGTCTAGACCTTGTTTATCAACTTCAATTCTTACTATATGACATAAGAAGACTATATGTGCTTTGGTTTTTGATTTTTTGATTTTTTCTGAATGTTTATGCCCATTTGAATCTTGGTCAAATCCTAGGTTTGACCAAGATTTAAACAAGTCTATAACATGAAAATGAAAAGGTAAGCCTGGATCCTTCTTAGTCATTCTAAAATGAAGCTTTTGGGGGGTTCTTGAAATCTCAATGTTTGAAACCCAAAACCACTTCTCTTCATGGTTGACTTCATAAGACATGCAGAGTTTAGGGTTAGGGGTAGATACATGATTTGTTGGGTTTGAATATGTCTAGACATGCTTGTTTATCAACTTGAATGCTTACTATATGACATAAGAAGGCTATGTGCTTTGGTTTTTCATTTTTCCGGTTTTTTGAATTTTATGCCCATTTGAAGATTTTGGGAGGTTCTTGAAATTTTCATGTTTGAAACCAATACGACTTCTCTTCATGCTAGACTTCATAAGATCGACCGAGTTTATGGTTAGGGGGTAGATACATGATTTGTCTGGTTTGAACATGTCTAAACCTTGTTTATCAACTTGAAAGCTTACTATATGACATAAGAAGACTATGTGCTTTTGTTTTTCATTCTTCTATTTTTTTATTTTATGCCCATTTGAATCTTGGTCAAATCCTATGTTTGACCTGGATTTAAACAAGTATAAAATATGAAAACGAAAAGGTAAGCCTGGATCCTTCTTAGTCACTCTAAAATGAAGCGGCTTTTGGGATGTTCTTGAAATTTTCATGTTTGAAACCCAAAACCACTTCTCTTCATGATTGACTTCATAAGACAGAGTTTAGGTTAGGGGCAGATATATACATGATTTTCTAGTTTGAATATGTCTAGACCTTATTTATCAACTTGAATGCTTACTATATGACATAAGAATGCTATGTGCTTTGGTTTATCAATCTTTTGGTTTTTTCCTGAATTTTTATGCCCATTTGAATCTTGGTCAAATCCTAGGTTTCACAAAGATTTAAACAAGTTTAAAATCTGAAAATTAAAAGGTAAGCATGGATCCTTCTTAGTCACTCTAAAATGAAGCTTTTGGGAGGTTTTTGAAATTTCCATGTTTGAAACCCAAAACCACTTCTCTTCATGCTTAATTGACTTCATAAGACAGAGTTTAGAGTGTTAGGGGTAGATACATGATTTGTCTAGTTTGAATACGTCTAGACCTTGTTTATCAACTTGAATTCTTACTATATGACATAAGAAGGCTATGTGCTTTGGTTTTTCATTTTTCTGATTTTTTTGAATTTTATGCCCATTTGAATCTTGGTCAAATACTAGCTAGGTTTGACCAAGATTTAAACAAGTTTAAAACATGAAAATGAAAAGGTAAGCCTCGATCCTTCTTAGTCACTCTAAAATGAAGCTTTTGGGAGGTTTTTGAAATTTGCATGTTTGAAACCCAAAACCACTTCTCTTCATGCCTTACTTCATAAGACGGAGTTTAGGGTCGTTAGGGAGTAGATACATGATTTGCCTGGTTTGAATATGTCTAGACCTTGTTTATCATCTTGAATGCTTACTATATGACAGAAGAAGACTATGTGCATTGGTATTTCATTTTTTTTTGAATTTTCATGCCCATTTCAATCTTGGTGAAATCCTAGGTTTGAGCAAGATTTAAACAAATTTAACACGTGAAAACGAATAAGCATGGATCCTTCTTAGTCACTCCAAAATGTACCAATTGATAGATGTGTTAACTTTGCTTCATGGAAAAATTAATGTCATGTAAATGAGTTAACTTGGATTTCCTACCGTTGAATCCATAGGAAACTTTGTTCTAATGCACTATAATAATCAACCGAGTTTTTACACCAACAGGTCTGTCACTTACGTGTGGTGCCCATGCGTGAGGTCCCACACTTCAGTGAGCACAAGTCAAGTGCAGTAGGTACGCAAACTCCAAGCCATCTTCTTTGTCAAGAGAAGACGCATCAGGATGCGTTTTGGAAGTCTGTGGGTCCTTCTGGATCCTTCGGTTGTCCCTCTCACAAAAAAAACAAATCTCTCTCATTCTCGGCCTCGCTCGACTCGCTCGCTCGCTCCTCCTGCTCACTGACAAACCCTGCACAAAAGTCAACATCATCACCCGAAAAAGGGGAGACACCATAATGCTCTCCCTTCTTCTCTCCTTCCGAGTGATCCCTCTTCCTCCGAGTTTCACTCGACGGGCAAACACACATGTGCTGCATAGTAATAATAATAAAAAGGTAGAAAAATCAACCTACGAATCTATAATTAAATACGTTAAACTAGGGTTTTGCCCAGTACTACAGATCAAGTTCATAAAAAATCCAACTACGGGGTTCGAACAACCCCATTTCTAATCCAAGATTTTTTCGACCTCATCCAAATGGCCTCAAACTATAGGGTTAATTAGCATCTAGTGCAGTATGTGTGAACATGTATGCACTATGTGTGCTATAACTTGTATGTCTTTCAAATTTGAACCAAATTTGAAATATATGAAATGGGGCTTTTGGCTTAAACGTTTGAAACCCAAAACGACTTCTCTTCATGCTAGGCATCATAAGACCGAGTTTAGGGTTAGGGGGTAGATACAGGATTTGTCTGTTTTGAATATGTCTATACCTTGTTTATCTACTTGAATATGCTTACTATAGATATATATGACGTAAGAAGACTATGTGCTTTGGTTTTTTTTTATTTTTCCAGAATTTTTATGCCCATTTGAATCTTGGTCAAATCCTAGGCTTGACCAATATTTAAACAAGCTTAAAACATGAAAATGAAAAGGTAAGCTTGGATCCTTCTTTGTCACTCTAAGATGAAGTTTTTGGGAGGTTTTCAAAATTTCCATGTCTGAAACCCAAAAACACTTCTCTTCATGCTTGACTTCATAATTAAGACAAAGTTAATTAATCGTTAGGGGGTAGATACACGTTTTTTCTATTATGAATATGTCTAGACCAGCCATGTTCATCAAGTTGAATGCTTACTATATATGACATAAGAAGGCTATGTGCTTTGGTTTTTCATTTTTTTATTTTTTTTAATTTTTATGCCCATTTGAGTCGTGGTGAAATCATAGGTTTGACCAAGATCTAAAGCAGTTTAAAACATGAAAATGAAAAGGTAAACCTGGATCCTTCTTAGTCACTCCAAAATGAAGCTTTTGGGGGGTTCTTGAAATTTCCATAATTTGAAACCCAAAACCATTTCTCTTCATGCTTGACTTCATAAGACAAAGCTAGTTTAGGGCTTTAGGGGGTAGATACATGATTTGTCTAGTTTGAATATGTCTAGACCTTGTTTATCAACTTCAATTCTTACTATATGACATAAGAAGACTATATGTGCTTTGGTTTTTGATTTTTTGATTTTTTTGAATGTTTATGCCCATTTGAATCTTGGTCAAATCCTAGGTTTGACCAAGATTTAAACAAGTCTATAACATGAAAATGAAAAGGTAAGCCTGGATCCTTCCTAGCTAGTCATTCTAAAATGAAGCTTTTGGGGGGTTCTTGAAATCTCAATGTTTGAAACCAAAAACCACTTCTCTTCATGGTTGACTTCATAAGACATGCAGAGTTTAGGGTTAGGGTAGATACATGATTTGTCGGGTTTGAATATGTCTAGACATGCTTGTTTATCAACTTGAATGCTTACTATATGACATAAGAAGGCTATATATGTGCTTTGGTTTTTCATTTTTCTGGTTTTTTGAATGTTATATGCCCATTTGAAGATTTTGGGTGGTTCTTGAAATTTTCATGTTTGAAACCAATACGACTTCTCTTCATGCTAGACTTCATAAGATCGACCGAGTTTATGGTTAGGGGCTAGATACATGATTTGTCTGGTTTGAACATGTCTAAACCTTGTTTATCAACTTGCAAGCTTACTATATGACATAAGAAGACTATGTGCTTTTGTTTTTCATTCTTCTATTTTTTTTATTTTATGCCCATTTGAATCTTGGTCAAATCCTATGTTTGACCTGGATTTAAACAAGTATAAAATATGAAAACGAAAAGGTAAGCCTGGATCCTTCTTAGTCACTCTAAAATGAAGCGACTTTTGGGATGTTCTTGAAATTTTCATGTTTGAAACCCAAAACCACTTCTCTTCATGATTGCTTCATAAGACAGAGTTTAAGGTTAGGAATAGATATATACATGATTTTCTAGTTTGAATATGTCTAGACCTTGTTAATCAACTTGAATGCTTACTCTATGACATAAGAATGCTATGTGCTTTGGTTTATCATTCTTTTGGTTTTTTCCTGAATTTTTATGCCCATTTGAATCTTGGTCAAATCCTAGGTTTCACAAAGATTTAAACAAGTTTAAAATCTGAAAATTAAAAGGTAAGCATGGATCCTTCTTAGTCACTCTAAAATGAAGCTTTTGGGAGGTTTTTGAAATTTCCATGTTTGAAACCCAAAAACCACTTCTCTTCATGCTTGACTTCATAAGACAGAGTTTAGAGTGTTAGGGGTAGATACATGATTTGTCTAGTTTGAATATGTCTAGACCTTGTTTATCAACTTGAATTCTTACTATATGACATAAGAAGGCTATGTGCTTTGGTTTTTCATTTTTCTGGTTTTTTTGAATTTTATGCCCATTTGAAGATTTTGGGTGGTTCTTGAAATTTTCATGTTTGAAACCAATACGACTTCTCTTCATGCTAGACTTCATAAGATCGACCGAGTTTATGGTTAGGGGCTAGATACATGATTTGTCTGGTTTGAACATGTCTAAACCTTGTTTATCAACTTGAAAGCTTACTATATGACATACGAAGACTATGTGCTTTTGTTTTTCATTCTTCTATTTTTTTTATTTTATGCCCATTTGAATCTTGGTCAAATCCTATGTTTGACCTGGATTTAAACAAGTATATAATATGAAAACGAAAAGGTAAGCCTGGATCCTTCTTAGTCACTCTAAAATGAAGCGACTTTTGGGATGTTCTTGAAATTTTCATGTTTGAAACCCAAACCACTTCTCTTCATGATTGACTTCATATATAAGACAGAGTTTAAGGTTAGGGACAGATATATACATGATTTTCTAGTTTGAATATGTCTAGACCTTGTTAATCAACTTGAATGCTTACTGTATGACATAAGAATGCTATGTGCTTTGGTTTATCATTCTTTTGGCTTTTTCCTGAATTTTTATGCCCATTTGAATCTTGGTCAAATCCTAGGTTTCACAAAGATTTAAACAAGTTTAAAATCTAAAAATTAAAAGGTAAGCATGGATCCTTCTTAGTCACTCTAAAATGAAGCTTTTGGGAGGTTTTTGAAATTTCCATGTTTGAAACCCAAAACCACTTCTCTTCATGCTTGACTTCATAAGACAGAGTTTAGAGTGTTAGGGGTAGATACATGATTTTTCTAGTTTGAATATGTCTAGACCTTGTTTATCAACTTGAATTCTTACTATATGACATAAGAAGGCTATGTGCTTTGGTTTTTCATTTTTCTGTTTTTTTTTGAATTTTATGCCCATTTGAATCTTGGTCAAATACTAGCTAGGTTTAAAACATGAAATTTAGCCCCCAAAAATTGTACATATATGGATTCACATTGAGATAATTCATGAAACTTTGGAAATGGCCATCTCGTGTCATGTTTCCCCACAAATGAGAATTGGATTAATTGGTGGCAGACAAGTAAACACACATTTATGTGCGACAACCCAAAATGCACATATTTTGCAAAGTTTTCATGCGTGCATGAAAAGTTGCAAATATATACATAAAATGGGCCATGATTCAAAAGTTTGACATGGTTCTTGTGTAGTAGTAGTACCAAAGCTCACACGTGGGAAGAAATTAAGATGGTCGAATTCCAACATGTTGCCACACTTTTTTGAAGGGCTCTTTTCTAAAACATTGGTATGGCATGTCTGCTATTTTCCCTAGCTATATAGAAAAATGATGAACAATCCATGATTTCCGATTGCCGTTTTTGAACCACCTTTGGCTTGATTTCAAATTTAGGTCAAAATCATGGGGGGGGGGTAGGGGACAAGAGTGTGTTTCTTTGGCTTGATTTGCAAGTTTTTTGGGGTCCCACAAATTTAGGGTAGCATCACGCCCACCCCATCCCTTCACGCGCGGAAAAAGTGTTAGGCGAGTAGTAAAATGGCATGACCAACAAGTTTCAAGTAAAATTTCGAATATATAACCAAAATGTACCAAGTGTTAGATGAGTTAACTTGGCTTCATGGAAAAAATAATGTCATGTAAATAAGTTAACTTGGCTTTCCTACCCTTGAATCCATACGAAACTTTGTACGGAGTTCTAATACAGTATAATGATCACCCGAATTATTACACCAACATGTCTGTCACTTACGTGTGGTTCCCATGCGTGAGGTCCCACACTTCAGTGAGCACAAGTCACGGACAATTTTTTGCAAATGTTGCAAAGGATAAAAGGTGGAAGCGGCATCACACGGAAGGAGAAGAGGAAGGGAGAGCAGTCACGGCCTCGAAATGCTTCAACCTATCCGGGAAGTGATGTTGACTGGCACGCAAGGTTTTTCAGTGCTGCAAACCTGCAGTGCGGCGATTTTGACAGAAATAACCCTTTTGGCAAAGAAAAGCACGGACTGACCCTCTGAGCAATCTATTTCACTGGACTAACCTTTTTGTGTGGCTTTCTGTGTTTTTCTTCGCCAAAAGGATTACTTTTGTCAAAATCGCCCCCCTGCAGTGCAGGCTACGCGCCCGTCTAATATTCTTTTTTTTTCAATGACAAAAGGGGGGAGAGAGAGAGAGAGTCTTGACGACGTGTCTTCACTTGACAAAGAAGATTGTTGGAAGTTTGCCTACCTACCGCATATGATTTGTGCTCACTAAAGTGTGGGACCTGCACGCATATGGGACCCTGCAGCCCTCTGAGGGCAGTCCGTGTGAGACGCAAAATAGGGTTTTTAGTTTAGTAAGGCAAAAAAATTAAGCCTTGGAGGGCCGAGGCGGGGCGGCCGTCCGCCATTTTATACCTTTTACGCCCCCCACACCTCGTTTCATTTGTCATGTCTACCAAGGAAGAGCTCGGAGGAGAAGATGCAGTCCTAGCTTCTCGACCCCCTGGCGCCCCACGCATAAATACTACTACCAGAAGTACACTGTCTCTAACAATCCTGCCTGCGAAGGGAGATCTCGGAGGAGACGATGCGGGCTCAGCGTCCCCGCCGTTGATTAGCCAGGACACAAGGGTTACTACGCCTCTTTTAATTACCTTCGTTTTGCTGGTAATACTCGGACTTATATCTGTTATCTTCCGCAGGAGAGGGTCGATATCGCCGGAGAAGATGATGTGAGGCAGATGATCAAGCTCGCAGGAGAAGATGATGTAAAGGAGATGGTCAAGCTCGGAGCAGAAGATGATGTAAAGGAGATAGTCAATGTCGGAGAAGATGATGTAAAGGAGTTAGTCAATCTCGGAGAAGATGTGGTGGCATTGGACCAACCGCGGTCGTTGGGCGAGATCCCGGAGATTCACTTACCTCGTTTGCACTGGTAATGATATGCCTGATCTGTAACATTTTGAACATTTTTCGTCGGCTTACACAGGAGCTATCTCGGCTTAGGGTCAACAAGGCCCCGGGAGCGGAACTTCCGCATCTCGGCGCGGAGAACTCCGAGTTACGCCAGAAGCGCCCTGGGGAATCGCACGCGCAGGCGCAGCACATCCGTTCGCAGGATCTCTCATCCTTCGACGTCAGGTTCCAGCGAGAGGTCGTAGAAGAAGATAAGTTGCCAGCTTCCCCGCCGTTCAAGAGGATGAAGGAGCTGAAGACGGAGGTTAATATTACTAGCTGACTTTGGGTTGCTGGTTTTTGGGTACTTCGAGTCACTGACATGTAGACACCACTTAAGTCTGTCCTACATGTTAGTGACCATATTCGTTAATCAGCCAATTTGTGCCCTTCGTTTGCCGGTAACGCTCGATATGTTTGTTGTTACCTTTGGCAGGATCACTCCCCTTGCTTATCTTGTCGGAGGATGAAGTTGGATCTTGCCAGCATGCGGGAGGAGAACAGAGAGTTAGGGATCAAGATATTTCGGTACAGGCAGGCGGTGTCTTTCCTAGAAGTGGATGAGATCACGGCCTGTGCTCGTAGGAGTTGTGACGAGGCCATTCATCTGGGAGAACGGATCAAAGCTCAGCTTGTCTCTTTGATGGAAGTCGCAGAACGCGTGATTTTCAATGCTAGAGAGGCGCGGGAACGACTTCTGGTGGCTGAAGATCTCGCATAGCAGTTTAATCATGTGCGCTTATTAGCTGCCTACTACTTTTGTAATTATTCACAATTATGTATGTATCAATGGCTTGCCTTTTGTGTGACGGAGGAAATTGCACATACCACCACTTCTTGGTGCAGTTTTTGCACATAACACAATTTGAGATTCTTTTTACACAAATAACCAGATTTTGACGTAAACTTTTGCACAAAAAACAACCTTACTCCATGTTTTCTTTTGTCTTCTAAAGACAAGTAGGTGCTTCGAAAAATACCTCCGTTCCAATGCTTAAAGCTTTGTATATTTTTCTTGAAAAGTCAAACCAAGTAAAGTTCGACCAAACTCTTAGAAGAATCTATCAGCACATATAATATTTTGTAGACACCATATGAAAATATAATTTATTTTCTATCTAATAATATTGATTTTGTATCTTGCATATTAATGCTTTTGGTAAAAACTTAGTCAAACTTAACATAGTTTGACTTTCTAAAAATCAATATAATCCTTAAGCTTTGGGAAGTGGTTCTAGACGTGGTCTAGACGTGTTTCAACATATTGCCTTCGCATTTGCTAAACGCATGGAGTTTCTTACAAAGTTTATTTTTCGAAATATTTTCGACTTTGTATTATTTTTATTCATTTTCCCCCTGGTTGTCATGTTTTCTGTCCGGCTTCCCCAGCCCATCCATCCGTAACCCACATGCGCGCGTGACACGAGTAGTGGGAGACATGGTGCCCAAAGGGATAGCTTTTATTAATGGTGGCGACGGTTCCCTAGGCCAATGCTGGCGATACGTCTCATCGTCGCTAGCTGTGCCTTCCCCATGCGGCCGTATTAATGCACACCACTGCTCCTTTGCGCCTCCGCGGCTGATCAAGTAAGTTTGATCATAAAAGATGATCACATAAGCTCGACGATTACCTATAACCTAAAAATTATCTTAATTTGTAAACGAAGACATAAAATAACTAGTTGTTTGATTAGGAAAGACAAAGGAAATTTCTATTGAGATTGAGTTCATTTCATAGTTGTTATAGACACATAGCAATATTACCGAGAGATAGGATTGTAGAGAAAGCAATCCATAGGTATTTTGGAGGGTTCTCAATCCTTTGAATCAAGCAAGCTCTATAGGAAAAATCCCTATGTGTAAAAATCCTACTCCGTACAAGATACCTTTAGAAATCCTTTGAACCAAACAAACTCGGATTCATATTAGTTGACTATAATATAGATATATCTAGACACATTTTAGTTCTAGATTCATCCATATCATTTGACAAGTAATATGAATCGGAGTGAGTATATTAAATGGAGTAGTATATATTGTTCGAAAAAATTAAGTTATACTGTAATAAAGAAACCATTTCTGTGGTCAAACTGATTTGACGGGACAGTAACTGCACCAGGACGTAGTGGCGTGCTATCCTAGCCGAAGTTTTACTCGGCGCCTCGATGCAGCTGCTGAAGAATAAAAAAAGTCATATCCACTCCTACTCTTCATGTCCATCGTTTCCATCCTTGGCTCTCCACTTCCATCATCGTTCTCCACTCGCCAACCGCTGCTAGCAAGTTTTTTCATCCTCTAGATCTCCCATTTGCATAGCTTTCTCTCCTCACCCCTCCGCAGAACCGCAGCACTCCTCCTTCCCGCTCGACTCTCCTACAAAACTCCAATCACACATACTTGCATCCGCCCTTTTAAATCCATCTCGTCTCCATGGCGGCATCGAACGACGACCAGCTGGATGGCGACTGGGGGAAGCTCCCCGCCGAGCTGTTCAATCTCATTGCCCAGAGTCTGGACGTTACAGTCGACGTCCGGCTGGCCGCATGCTCCAAAACGCTGTGCCGCCATGTCGCCGACAACATGAATCTACACCATTGGGATGGACCCTGCTTGCTGATGCCCGATTCTGCCCATTGGCACTATGATGATAGTAGTGCGCACCACACGGTGTACCACGTTGTGCCCCTCGACCATCCTCGGCGCACAGCCATCCTGCCGTTCATGGACAATAGATTCTGGGTTGGCATGAATGGCGACTGGATCGCCGGCGTGGACAGTGGTGGGAACTGGTTCCTCGCGAACATCTACACGCACCAAGAAATCTCCCTACCATCGTCGGAAACTTGCAACATTTTTCGGGAGGAATGGATTGGCTTCCCCGACTTGCCTCCTGAAAGGTACATGACGTATGGGCGTGCCATGTTTTTGTTGAAGATTGTAATTTGCGAAGTGCCCACAAAAGCTGGACATTACTCAGATTACAAGCTCATCGCTCTATTCAATTCTGGACTCGCTTACCTGGCTAATGGTAGCCAGGAGTGGAGGTTATTCTCTCTTGCTAGTTGGGGTGTAGATTACAGTGACGCCATCGAGCACAACGGCTTTATTGTTGCGGTGGATGGGTGGACCGGCACCACATATTGCTGGGATCAATCACAGGCTGGTAATTCTTCAATCCATATGATATACTTCGCAATAAATTTTAATATCAAGCCCATTCATGATATATTGTAACTGAAATAACTAATTGCTCACTAAGACTTTTTTTCACCTTTCAAATGACTGTGCACCATTAAATTATCCTAACCTGACTGAACCATTGCTACAAACGAATTACAGTAGTATATGCTGTGCACTAATCTGTCAACCCAAACCAGATTATTGCAGTATATGAATGCATTCCTGAATTAGTTACTGCATGCTCTTGTCAGAATATGAATAAGGAGCTTAGCCCTGGCCTCTTCATCAATTGATGCATGCAAACTTTCAATTTATTTCAATATTCGATGTACTCAAAGCATTACAATCATGGATCAGATAAGGTTGAGACATGTATCTACCATCAATGAATATGAGTGTAATTAACATACATCTCAAATGGGAACAATTTTATTTCTTCGAGATTTTATACAAGTATAATGACTGCATCCTCCATTTGATCCTACAAATGTGAAGTTGCAGCTACTGGTATTATTGTCTTCCCGAGCCATTCAAACACTATTTTTTGTTGTCTCCGTTTACAATGCAGATGCACACCTTGCCCCGCCATTCGTGATCCCATCACCGATGAAGGAACCATCTGGCAGATGGTTTTTAGCTCGATCAGCCGATGGCAAGCGCTTGATGATCATCCATGAAGATCGGTATATACGTAGCAATGATCACCTTGAGCCTGCAGAAGTTCTGCATCATGGTAATGGCCTTATCCTGCGGGAGTGTCCTGCCCCTGTCATACATGTTTTTGAGAAAGATCTATCCCTGATTGGACCCAATTGGAGTCGAGTTGACAGCCTTGGCACACACTCTCTGTTCATTGGACTGAATTATCCATTGAACCTGAAGATAAATGATGGCAATGCTCCTGATGGAACATTGACTCCATTCATGAGGTCAAATTGTGTGTACATCGCGTACTATGCATTTCGGGAACCAGCATTTAGTTGTATTTGTCGTTGTAACCTGCAGCAAGGGGAAAATGAGCTCATGGGAGTTATCACCCTTCCAGAAGATGGTTGGGGATTTCCCCGACAGGCGACAATGTGGTTTAAGCCTAGTCTGAAAAATATCCGCATGTTGATGCAACCCTAAACTGAGCCATGAATCTTTCTGGAGCAAATAATCTTTTTTGTACGATATGTTTGAACAATTTAGTAACCTGTTCTGTATCTTAAGATGCTCTTCCTTTTTTCTGAATCTTATATACCTGGACCCATTTCAGTGTGTCTGTTTACTCATTTTAGTGCGTATGTAAGCCCACATTGAAGTAATCTAATCTTATAATTTAAAACGGATGGTGATGAACTCTGTATTTCCATCCTTCGTAAACCGTGCATGTCTGTTTATTTTTAGTTTCATTTCAGCAACTGTTATTAGTATATGCACACCTTTTTTTTAATGTTGAGAGGAGTATAAGGGCATTACAATGCTATATACTATATGGCGCTAATAGAGAACAAATGAATGTCAAAAGATTGTAAAATCCTCCAGGTACTCTCCTTGCAGCGCTAATTGCTGATGACAGACTGACTTCCTGTTGGTTCCGGTGCTTTAGCTAGGACAGGTGAAAAGAGTTTCACGCCCCTGCTTTCTTTTGCGTCGACGCTAGGACTACCGCTGGGATTAGCCTCTCCAACCGCCAAACGACGAGGAAATAATTCCTAGCGCCCTTGCAGTAGCGCCTGTGTTGGACATGCCCTAATGTTTTCCAGCTAAAAGATGCAATCTTTTAAGCACTTGGGTACGGTATTTCCCCACCAGCCTGGATGCAGGCCGCCAAACGCGTCTTAACCAAGGTTTAAAATAGCGTGCTAAATGAATTAGCGGCAGCCACCTTCAAACGATATGGACGCTATATCGTGGTAATAGTGTGGTATATTTTAAATAGCATTTTCAAAATAATACTAAATATAGCCTAAAAATAAATAATTTTACTAGAACGAATAGATATATATAGTCCAAAAGTGACTGAATCATACATACATAACCACATATAGAAATAGATCTCAAGTATATTAGAAGGCTAACATCAACATTTCACAAGGCAACAACATAGTATAAATTATTTATTAAAAAATATTAGCATTAGCGATATTATCTTCTGATTTAGAAGTGGAACCAACAGATTAGTTCATCACCACGAAAAAGTGAAAGCAACTTGCCTGAAAAAAATAGCGCGCTAACGCTATGAAGTTTTAGGGCGATATAGCATGCTGTTTCGCAAATAGCGCCACAGCGAGCAAAATTACTAAGCGTGGACCCTCTAGATATGCTATAGCGCGCTATTAGCTTCATTGAGGCCTGATACGTCTCCAACGTATCGATAATTTCTTATGTTCCATGCTACTTTATTGATGATACCTACATGTTTTATGCACATTATATGTCATATTTATGCATTTTCTGGAACTAACCTATTAACAAGATGCCAAAGAGCCAGTTGCTGTTTTCTGCTGTTTTTGGTTTCAGAAATCCTAGTAAGGAAATATTCTCGGAATTGGACGAAATCACCGCCCAGGGTCCTATTTTTGCACGGAGCTTCCAGAAGACCGAAGAGATAACGAAGTGGGGCGACGAGGCGCCGCCACCATAGGGCCGCGCGGCCAGAGGGGGGCCCGCGCCGCCCTATTGTGTGGGCCCCTCGTCAGCCCCCCTGACCTACCCTTCCGCCTACTTAAAGCCTCCGTCGCGAAACCCCAGTACCGAGAGCCACGATACGGAAAACCTTCCAGAGACGCCGCCGCCGCGAATCCCATCTCGGGGGATTCAGGAGATCGCCTCCGGCACCCTGCCGGAGAGGGATTCATCTCCCGGAGGACTCTTCATCGCCATGATCGCCTCCGGAGTGATGAGTGAGTAGTTCACCCCTGGACCATGGGTCCATAGCAGTAGCTAGATGGTCGTCTTCTCCTTGTTGTGCTTCATTGTTGGATCTTGTGAGCTGCCTAATATGATCAAGATCATCTATATGTAATACTATATGTTGTGTTTGTCGGGATCCGATGGATAGAGAATACTATGTTATGGTGATTATCAATCTATTGTTTATGTGTTGTTTATGATCTTGCATGCTCTCCGTTATTAGTAGAGGCTCTGGCCAAGTTTGTACTCTTAACTCCAAGAGGGAGTATTTATGCTCGATAGTGGGTTCATGCCTTCATTGACACCTGGGACAGTGACAGAAAGTTCTAAGGTTGTGATGTGCTGTTGCCACTAGGGATAAAACATTGATTCTATGTCTAAGGATGTAGTTGTCGATTACATTACGCACCATACTTAATGCAATTGTCTGTTGCTTTGCAACTTAATACTGAATGGGGTTCGGATGATAACCGGAAGGTGGACTTTTTAGGCATAGATGCAGTTGGATGGCGGTCTATGTACTTTGTCGTAATGCCCGGATTAAATCTCACTATATTTATCATATCATGTATATGCATTGTTATGCCCTTCTCTATTTGTCAATTGCCCGACTGTAATTTGTTCACCCAACATGCTTTTATCTTATGGGAGAGACACCTCTAGTGAACTGTGGACCCCGGTCCTATTCTTTACATAGCATACAATCTCTGCAATTGTGTTTTACTGTTTTCTTGCAAACAATCATCTTCCACTCGATACGTTTAATCCTTTGTTACGGTGAGATTGACAACCTCACTGTTTCGTTGGGGCAAAGTACTTTGGTTTTGTTGTGCAGATTCCACGTTGGTGCCGGAATCCCTGTTGTTGCGCCGCATCACATTTCGCCACCATCAACCTTCAACGTGCTTCTTGGCTCCTCCTGGTTCGATTAAACCTTGGTTTCTTTCTGAGGGAAAACTTGCTTGTGCGCATCATACCTTCCTCTTGGGGTTCCCAACGAACGTGTGAGTTACACGCCATCAAGCTCTTTTTCTGGCGCCGTTGCCGGGGAGATCAAGACACGCTGCAAGGGGAGTCTCCACTTCTCAATCTCTTTACTTTGTTTTTGTCTTGCTTTATTTTATTTACTACTTTGTTTGCTGCACCTAAACAAAACACACAAAAATTAGTTGCTAGTTTTACTTTATTTACTGTCTTGCTCTCTATATCAAAAACACACAAAAATTAGTTACTTGTTTTTACTTTATTTGCCGAGTTTACTTTTTGCTTATTGCATCATGTTTCCTTTTAATTTTACCACAAAAGACATACCGGTAGGACGTGGGTCTATAGTTGGGAGAAATAATATAGAAGAATTTTTCAATCATGTTAGTATTACTGAAAATTTTGAAGATAGACACTTGGTAGAACTTGCACCTACCTATGAAATTGCTGCTGCTGCTTTAGTTCGCATGTTGGAAACTAAATTTGTTAATCTTAATCCTATAATCCAACACATGTTTCTCACACTTGGTGATATGGAAGAAGGGGAAAAGAAAGATTTTGTTTTAGAAACTCTTCTTAGAGAATTTGGGGGATTAGCAAGAGAGGCTAGAAAGGTCTTTGCTAAATTTAATATGCTAGGTTCTCATACTAATTTTGTTGGTCTCCTTGAAAAAATGGACATGGATAGAATAAGGTACACTAATAATATTAATGATGGTGGGGAGATCAAAGCACCAATACCATGTAAACTCCTAGCTATGAATGATGCACTAGAAAATAACTATGCTTGGCTTGTTCCTGAAAATTTGTTCGATGAGAATAGCAAGCCCAAGACTAATGAAAAGGGAGATGCTAAAACTTATGTATCCAATATACTATGCTTGGTTGAGAAAACTCCCAACACCCCTGGTAATGATGTTGATGCTTCTACTCTCGATGTTACTTGATTTGCACTTTCTGCGCCTAGCTGAAAGGCGTTAAAGAAAAGCGCTTATGGGAGACAACCCATGTTTTTACTACAGTACTTTGTTTTATATTTGAGTCTTGGAAGTTGTTTACTACTGTAGCAACCTCTCCTTATCATGTTTTTGTGCCAAGTAAAGTTTCTATGTCAAAGTTGATGTTATATTTGGGATCGCTGCGCAGAAACAGCATTGCTGTCTGTCACGAATCTGGGCACAGGTCTCTGTAGAAAATTCGAAAAAATCTGCCAATTTACGAGCGTGATCCTCAGATACGTACGCAACTTTCATTAGTTTTGAGTTTTTCCATTTGAGCAAGTCTGGTGCCATATTTAAATTCGTCTTTACGGACTGTTCTGTTTTTGACAGATTCTGCCTTTTATTTCGCATTGCCTCTTTTGCTATGTTGGATTTATTTCTTTGATCCATTAATGTCCAGTAGCTTTATGCAATGTCCAGAAGTGTAAAGAATGATTGTGCCACCTCTGAACATGTGAATTATTAATTGTGCACTAACCCTCTAATGAGTTTGCTTGAAGTTTGGTGTGAAGGAAGTTTTCAAGGGTCAAGAGAGGAGTATGATATACTATGATCAAGAGGAGTGAAAGCTCTAAGCTTGGGGATGCCCCCGTGGTTCACCCCTGCATATTTTAAGAAGACTCAAGCGTCTAAGCTTGGGGATGCCCAAGGCATCCCCTTCTTCATCGACAACATCATCAGGTTCCTCCCCTGAAACTATATTTTTATTCTCACATCTTGTGTTCTTTACTTGGAGCGTCGGTTTGTTTTTGTTTTTGTTTTTGTTTGAATAAAATGGATCCTAGCATTCACTTTGTGGGAGAGAGACACGCTCCGCTGTTGCATATGGACAAATATGTCCTTAGGCTTTACTCATAATGTTCAAGGCGAAGTTTCTTCTTCGTTAAATTGTTATATGGTTGGAATTGGAAAATGCTACATGTAGTAATTCTAAAATGTCTTGGATAATGTGATACTTTGCAATTGTTGTGCTCATGTTTAAGCTCTTGCATCATATGCTTTGCACCCATTAATGAAGAAATACATAGAGCTTGCTAAAATTTGGTTTGCATATTTGGTCTCTCTAAGGTCTAGATAATATCTAGTATTGAGTTTTGAACAACAAGGAAGACGGTGTAGAGTCTTATAATGTTTACAATATGTCTTTTATGTGAGTTTTGCTGCACCGTTTCATCCTTGAGTTTGCTTCAAATAACCTTGCTAGCCTAAACCTTGTATCGAGAGGGAATACTTCTCATGCATCCAAAATCCTTGAGCCAACTACTATGCCATTTGTGTCCACTATACCTACCTACTACATGGTATTTCTCCGCCATTCCAAAGTAAATTGCTTGAGTGCTACCTTTAAAATTCCATCATTCACCTTTGCAATATATAGCTCATGGGACAAAATAGCCTTAAAAACTATCGTAGTATTGAATATGTACTTATGCACTTTATCTTTTATTAAGTTGCTTGTTGTGCGATAACCATGCTTCTGGGGAACGCCATCAACTATTGTTGAATATCATGTGAGTTGCTATGCATGTCCGTCTTGTCTGAAGGATCTATCACCTTAGTGGTTGGAGCATGCAAAATTGTTAGAGAAGAACATTGGGCCGCTAACTAAAGCCATGAATCATGGTTGAAGTTTCAGTTTTGGACACATATCCTCAATCTCATATGAGAATAATAATCATTGCTACATGCTTATGCATTTAAGAGGAGTCCATTATCTGTTGTCCATGTTGTCCCGGTATGGATGTCTAAGTTGAGAATAATCAAAAGCGAGAAATCCAAAATGCGAGCATTCTCCTTAGACCTTTGTACAGGCGGCATGGAGGTACCCCTTTGTGACACTTGGTTGAAACATGGCATGCAAAGATCCGGTAGTCCAAGCTAAGTAGGACGAGGTGCGGGCACTATTAGTATACTATGCATGAGGCTTGCAACTTGTAAGATATAATTTACATAACTCATATACTTTATTACTACCGTTGACAAAATTGTTTCATGTTTTCAAAATAAAAGCTCTAGCACAAATACAGCAATCGATGCTTTCCTCTTTGAAGGACCATTCTTTTACTTTTATTGTTGAGTCAGTTTACCTATCTCTCTCCACCTCAAGAAGCAAACACTTGTGTGAACTGTGCATTGATTCCTACATACTTGCATATTGCACTTGTTATATTACTTTATGTTGACAATATCCATGAGATATACATGTTATAAGTTGAAAGCAACCGCTGAAACTTAATCTTCCTTTGTGTTGCTTCAACACCTTTACTTTGATTTATTGCTTTATGAGTTAACTCTTATGCAAGACTTATTGATGCTTGTCTTGAAGTACTATTCATGAAAAGTCTTTGTCATATGATTCACTTGTTTACTCATGTCATTACTTTTGTTTTGATCGCTGCATTCATTACATATGTTTACAAATAGTATGATCAAGATTATGATGGCATGTCACTTCAGAAATTATCTTTGTTATCGTTTTACCTGCTCGGGACGAGCAGAACTAAGCTTGGGGATGCTGATACGTCTCCAACGTATCGATAATTTCTTATGTTCCATGCTACTTTATTGATGATACCTACATGTTTTATGCACATTATATGTCATATTTATGCATTTTCTGGAACTAACCTATTAACAAGATGCCGAAGAGCCAGTTGCTGTTTTCTGCTGTTTTTGGTTTCAGAAATCCTAGTAAGGAAATATTCTCGGAATTGGACGAAATCACCCCAGGGTCCTATTTTTGCACGGAGCTTCCAGAAGACCGAAGAGATAACGAAGTGGGGCGACGAGGCGCCGCCACCATAGGGCCGCGCGGCCAGAGGGGGGCCCCGCCGCCCTATGGTGTGGGCCCCTCGTCAGCCCCCCTGACCTACCCTTCCGCCTACTTAAAGCCTCCGTCGCGAAACCCCCAGTACCGAGAGCCACGATACGGAAAACCTTCCAGAGACGCCGCCGCCGCGAATCCCATCTCGGGGATTCAGGAGATCACCTCCGGCACCCTGCCGGAGAGGATTCATCTCCCGGAGGACTCTTCATCGCCATGATCGCCTCCGGAGTGATGAGTGAGTAGTTCACCCCTGGACCATGGGTCCATAGCAGTAGCTAGATGGTCGTCTTCTCCTTGTTGTGCTTCATTGTTGGATCTTGTGAGCTGCCTAACATGATCAAGATCATCTATATGTAATACTATATGTTGTGTTTGTCGGGATCCGATGGATAGAGAATACTATATTATGGTGATTATCAATCTATTGTTTATGTGTTGTTTATGATCTTGCATGCTCTCCGTTATTAGTAGAGGCTCTGGCCAAGTTTGTACTCTTAACTCCAAGAGGGAGTATTTATGCTCGATAGTGGGTTCATGCCTTCATTGACACCTGGGACAGTGACAGAAAGTTCTAAGGTTGTGATGTGCTGTTGCCACTAGGGATAAAACATTGATTCTATGTCTAAGGATGTAGTTGTCGATTACATTACGCACCATACTTAATGCAATTGTCTGTTGCTTTGTGATACGTCTCCAACGTATCGATAATTTCTTATGTTCCATGCTACTTTATTGATGATACCTACATGTTTTATGCACATTATATGTCGTATTTACGCATTTTCTGGAACTAACCTATTAACAAGATGCCGAAGTGCCAGTTCTGTTTCTGCTGTTTTTGGTTTCAGAAATCCTAGTAACGAAATATTCTCGGAATTGGACGAAATCAACGCCCAGGTTCCTATTTTGCCCGGAAGCATCCAGAACACCCGAGAGCCGCCGGGGGGCCCTGGTGGGCCCAGATGACATGGTGGCGCGGCCCAGGCCCTGGCCGCGCCACCCTATGGTGTGGTCGCCCCTTTGACCCTCCTGCGCCGCCTCTTCGCCTATATAAAGCCCCTGCATCGAAAACCCTTACGGAGGAAGCCACGATACGAGAAAAGTTCCAGAGCCGCCGCCATCGCGAAGCCAAGATCTGGGGACAGGAGTCTCTGTTCCGGCACCCTGCCGGAGCGGGAAGTGCCCCCGGAAGGCTTCTCCATCGACACCGCTGCCATCTCCACCGCCATCTTCATCACCGCTGTTGCTCCCATGAAGAGGGAGTAGTTCTCCATCGAGGCTCGGGGCTGTACCGGTAGCTATGTGGTTAATCTCTCTCCATGTACTTCAATACAATGATCTCATGAGCTGCTTTACATGATTGAGATTCATATGAGTTTTGTATCACAATTCATCTATGTGCTACTCTAGTGATGTTATTAAAGTAGTTCTATTCCTCCTGCATGTGTGTAAAGGTGATTAGTGTGTGCACCGTGTGGTTCTTGTCGTAGGCTATGATCATGATCTCTTGTAGATTGCGAAGTTAACTATTACTATGATGGTATTGATGTGATCTATTTGGTTATGTTGATCTATCTTACACTAAAGGTTACTTAAACATGAGCATTATTGTGGAGCTTGTTAACTCCGGCATTGAGGGTTCGTGTAATCCTACGCAATGTGTTCATCATCCAACAAAAGTGTAGAGTATGCATTTATCTATTCTGTTATGTGATCAATGTTGAGAGTGTCCACTAGTGAAAGTATGATCCCTAGGCCTTGTTCCTAAATACTATCGCTGCTTGTTTCTGTTCTACTGCATGTTTACTTCCCAATATTACTACCATCAACTGCACGCCAGCAAGCACTTTTCTGGCGCCGTGCTACTGCTCATATATATTCATACCACTGTATTTCACTATCTCTTCGCCGAACTAGTGCACCTATTTGGTGTGTTGGGGACACAAGAGACTTCTTGCTTTGTGGTTGCAGGGTTGCATGAGAGGGATATCTTTGACCTCTTCCTCCCTGAGTTCGATAAACCTTGGGTGATCCACTTAAGGGAAAACTTGCTGCTGTTCTACAAACCTCTGCACTTGGAGGCCCAACACTGTCTACAGGAAAGGAGGGGGAACGTAGACATCAAGCTATTTTCTGGCGCCGTTGGCGGGGAGGAAAGGTAAAAGGTACTCACACTCCGGATCTCGGCTACTAAGCTATTTTCCGGCGCCATTGTAAGTACTCGAAGCTATTTCCTTTAGACTCTGCAATTGCGACATTTGGTTTCTTGTTTACACTAGTTAGGCATAATGGAAAACAACAAAAATATGAGAGATCTTTATGAACTTTATCTTGAATTAGGACATGATGTGTTTGAAGAGAGAATTAAAAAACCCATGGAACTTTATATGCATGCTAATGGGAATGTTATTAATATGAATGCTTTGAACACTATTGTTGCTAATGCTATGGAAAATTCTAAGCTTGGGGAAGCTGGTTTTGATGAGCATGATATTTTTAGTCCCCCAAGCATTGAGGAGAAAATTTACTTTGATGATACTTTGCCTCCTATTTATGATGATTATAATGATAGTAGTCTTTTGTTACCACCTGTTATGGAGGATAAATTTGATTATGATTACAATATACCTCCTATATTTGATAGCTACTTTGTTGAATTTGCTCCCACTACAACTAATAAAATTGATTATGCTTATGTTGGGAGTAGTAATTATTTTATGCATGAGACTCATGATAAGAATGCTTTATGTGATAGTTATATTGTTGAGTTTGCTCATGATGCTACTGAAAGTTATTATGAGAGAGGAAAATATGGTTGTAGAAATTTTCATGTTACTAAAACACCTCTCTATGTGCTGAAATTTTTGAAGCTACACTTGTTTTATCTTCCTATGCTTGTTACTTTGCTCTTCATGAACTTGTTTATTTACAAGATTCCTTTGCATAGGAAGCATGTTAGGCTCAAATGTGTTTTGAATTGCCTCTTGAAGCTCTCTTTTGCTTCAAATACTATTTCTTGCGAGTGCATCATTAAAACTGCTGAGCCCATCTTAATGGCTATAAAGAAAGAACTTCTTGGGAGATAACCCATGTGTTTATTTTACTACAGCAATTTTTGTTTTGTTGAGTCTTGGAAGTTGTTTACTACTGTAGCAACCTCTCCTTATCATGTTTTTGTGCCAAGTAAAGTTTCTATGTCAAAGTTGATGTTATATTTGGGATCGCTGCGCAGAAACAGCATTGCTGTCTGTCACGAATCTGGGCACAGTTCTCTGTAGAAAATTCGAAAAAATCTGCCAATTTACGAGCGTGATCCTCAGATATGTACGCAACTTTCATTAGTTTTGAGTTTTTCCATTTGAGCAAGTCTGGTGCCATCTTAAAATTCGTCTTTACGGACTGTTCTGTTTTTGACAGATTCTGCCTTTTATTTCGCATTGCCGCTTTTGTTAAGTTGAATGAGTTTCTTTGTTCCATTAACTTTCAGAAGTTTTGTGCAATGTCCAGAAGTGTTAAGAATGATTGTGTCACCTCTGAACATGTGAATTTTTGATTATGCACTAACCCTCTAATGAGTTTGCTTGAAGTTTGGTGTGAAGGAAGTTTTCAAGGGTCAATAGAAGAGGGTGATATAATGTGATCGAGAAGAGTGAAAGGTCTAAGCTTGGGGATGCCCCGGTGGTTCATCCCTGCATATTTCAAGAAGACTCAAGCATCTAAGCTTGGGGATGCCCAAGGCATCCCCTTCTTCATCGACAACTTATCAGGTTTCTTCTAGTGAAACTATATTTTTATTCAGTCACATCTTATGTACTTTACTTGGAGCGTCTGTGTGCTTTTATTTTTGTTTTTGTTTTGTTATCTTAGTTCTCTGAATAAGTTCATCCTTGTGTGGGAGAGAGACACGCTCCGCTGGTTCGTATGGACACATGTGTCCTTAGGCTTTACTCATAATGTTCAAGGCGAAGTTTCTTCTTCGTTAATTTGTTATATGGTTGGAATTGGAAAATGCTACATGTAGTAATTGGTAAAATGTCTTGGATAATGTGATACTTGGCAATTGTTGTGCTCATGTTTAAGCTCTTGCATCATATAATTTGCACCTATTAGTGAAGAAATACATAGAGCATGCTAAAATTTGGTTTGCATAATTGGTCTCTCTAAGGTCTAGATAATTTCTAGTATTGAGTTTGAACAACAAGGAAGACGGTGTAGAGTCTTATAATGTTTACAATATGTCTTTTATGTGAGTTTTGCTGCACCGGTTCATCCTTGAGTTTGCTTCAAATAACCTTGCTAGCCTAAACCTTGTATCGAGAGGGAATACTTCTCATGCATCCAAAATCCTTGAGCCAACTACTATGCCATTTGTGTCCACCATACCTACCTACTACATGGTATTTCTCCGCCATTCCAAAGTAAATTGCTTGAGTGCTACCTTTAAACAATTCAAAAGTTATTACCTCTGATTTGTGTCAATGTTTTATAGCTCATGAGGAAGTATGTGGTGTTTATCTTTCAATCTTGTTGGGCAACTTTCACCAATGGACTAGTGGCTTCATCCGCTTATCCAATAATTTTGCAAAAAGAGCTGGCAATGGGATTCCCAGTCCCAAATTAATTAACAAAAATAGACACTCCTCCATGGTATGTGATTGTTGGACGGCACCCGAAGGATTCGGTTAGCCATGGCTTGAGTAAGCAAAGGTGGGGAGGAGTGTCATCATAATAAAACTAAAATAAAAAGGCACTCCTTCATGGTATGAGATTGTTGGCAGGCACCCGAGGATTCGGTTAGCCATGGTTTGTGAAAGAAAGGTTGGAAGGAGTGCCACCCAAAAACAAAATAAAATGGGAGCCGCTCTTTGAAGGTTTGCCTGGCAAGGGGGTTAGAGTACCCACTACCATTCGTTGACAACAACAAACACCTCTCAAAACTTTATTTTTATGCTCTCTTCATGTTTTCAAAATAAAAGCTCTAGCACAAATATAGCAATCGATGCTTTCCTCTTTGAAGGACCTTTCTTTTACTTTTATTGTTGAGTCAGTTTACCTATCTCCTTCCACCTTAAGAAGCAAACACTTGTGTGAACTGTGCATTGATTCCTACATACTTGCATATTGCACTTGTTATATTACTTTATGTTGACAATATCCATGAGATATACATGTTATAAGTTGAAAGCAACCGCTGAAACTTCATCTTCCTTTGTGTTGCTTCAATGCCTCTACTTTGAATTATTGCTTTATGAGTTAACTCTTATGCAAGACTTATTGATGCTTGTCTTGAAGTACTATTCATGAAAAGTCTTTGCTTTATGATTCACTTGTTTACTCATGTCATTACCATTGTTTTGATCGCTGCATTCATTACATATGTTTACAATATGATCAAGTTTATGATGGCATGTCACTTCAGAAATTATCTTTGTTATCGTTTTACCTGCTCGGGACGAGCAGAACTAAGCTTGGGGATGCTGATACGTCTCCAACGTATCGATAATTTCTTATGTTCCATGCTACTTTATTGATGATACCTACATGTTTTATGCACATTATATGTCGTATTTACGCATTTTCTGGAACTAACCTATTAACAAGATGCCGAAGTGCCGTTCTGTTTTCTGCTTTTTGGTTTCAGAAATCCTAGTAACGAAATATTCTCGGAATTGGACGAAATCAACGCCCAGGTTCCTATTTTGCCCGGAAGCATCCAGACACCCGAGAGCCGGAGGGGGGCCCTGGTGGGCCCAGATGACATGGTGGCGCGGCCCAGGCCCTGGCCGCGCCACCCTATGGTGTGGTCGCCCCTTTGACCCTCCTGCGCCGCCTCTTCGCCTATATAAAGCCCCTGCATCGAAAACCCTTACGGAGGAAGCCACGATACGAGAAAAGTTCCAGAGCCGCCGCCATCGCGAAGCCAAGATCTGGGGGACAGGAATCTCTGTTCCGGCACCCTGCCGGAGCGGGGAAGTGCCCCGGAAGGCTTCTCCATCGACACCGCTGCCATCTCCACCGCCATCTTCATCACCGCTGTTGCTCCCATGAAGAGGGAGTAGTTCTCCATCGAGGCTCGGGGCTGTACCGGTAGCTATGTGGTTAATCTCTCTCCATGTACTTCAATACAATGATCTCATGAGCTGCTTTACATGATTGAGATTCATATGAGTTTTGTATCACAATTCATCTATGTGCTACTCTAGTGATGTTATTAAAGTAGTTCTATTCCTCCTGCATGTGTGTAAAGGTGATTAGTGTGTGCACCGTGTGGTTCTTGTCGTAGGCTATGATCATGATCTCTTGTAGATTGCGAAGTTAACTATTACTATGATGGTATTGATGTGATCTATTTGGTTATGTTGATCTATCTTACACTAAAGGTTACTTAAACATGAGCATTATTGTGGAGCTTGTTAACTCCGGCATTGAGGGTTCGTGTAATCCTACGCAATGTGTTCATCATCCAACAAAAGTGTAGAGTATGCATTTATCTATTCTGTTATGTGATCAATGTTGAGAGTGTCCACTAGTGAAAGTATGATCCCTAGGCCTTGTTCCTAAATACTGCTATCGCTGCTTGTTTACTGTTCTACTGCATGTTTACTTCCCGCAATATTACTACCATCAACTGCACGCCAGCAAGCACTTTTCTGGCGCCGTGCTACTGCTCATATATATTCATACCACCTGTATTTCACTATCTCTTCGCCGAACTAGTGCACCTATTTGGTGTGTTGGGGACACAAGAGACTTCTTACTTTGTGGTTGCAGGGTTGCATGAGAGGGATATCTTTGACCTCTTCCCCCCTGAGTTCGATAAACCTTGGGTGATCCACTTAAGGGAAAACTTGCTGTTCTACAAACCTCTGCACTTGGAGGCCCAACACTGTCTACAGGAAAGGAGGGGGAACGTAGACATCACTTTGCAACTTAATACTGAATGGGGTTCGGATGATAACTTGAAGGTGGACATTTTAGGCATAGATGCAGTTGGATGGCGGTCTATGTACTTTGTCGTAATGCCCGGATTAAATCTCACTATATTTATTATATCATGTATATGCATTGTTATGCCCTTCTCTATTTGTCAATTGCCCGACTGTAATTTGTTCACCCAACATGCTTTTATCTTATGGGAGAGACACCTCTAGTGAACTGTGGACCCCGGTCCTATTCTTTACATAGCATACAATCTACTGCAATTGTGTTTTACTGTTTTCTTGCAAACAATCATCTTCCACTCGATACGTTTAATCCTTTGTTACAGCAAGCCGGTGAGATTGACAACCTCACTGTTTCGTTGGGGCAAAGTACTTTGGTTTTGTTGTGCAGATTCCACGTTGGTGCGGAATCCCTGTTGTTGCGCCGCACCATATTTCGCCACCATCAACCTTCAACGTGCTTCTTGGCTCCTCCTGGTTCGATTAAACCTTGGTTTCTTTCTGAGGGAAAACTTGCTACTGTGCGCATCATACCTTCCTCTGGGGTTCCCAACGAACGTGTATTAGCTTCATTGAGGCCCTGGTTTGACAAAGCAGCCTGAGTACGTATCTAAAAAAAATATCAGCCTGAGGACGCATGCTTGTAAAAAAGAGAGAGCAGACTACAATTACTTCAGTCCCGAACCCTCTCTCTCCCACCCACTTCACCTCTTTTACACTAATGACTGCCATGAACGGCTCGCCTCCTCCTTCCACCGGCAGCTGCTTCGCCGACACAGATGAACATCACCGATATTTCCTGAACTCAGCCGATTTGATCCACCGCATCCTCCAGCAGCTTGATGGACGTCCAGTCTCTTCTATCCAGATCGTGACTAGAGAAGGATCTACGAGTACATCCGTTTCTTACCCTTTGGCAGCGTCGGTTCCATCTCTCGCGGTACTTTCTTCTCCGCTGGAAGCACCATCTGGCTCGGCACTGATTTCCCTGGCGGCGGCACCAGCTTCTCCGGCTGCGCCGACCCCAACCCCCGCGGCACGGTCTTCTCCGGTGGCGGCACCACCAAAAGTGGCTGTAAGTTGTCCTGAACTCACTAGGATGCAGGTGTAAGTAGTCAATGATAGTTGGGATCTTAAACAAGTTCTTTTTTCTTTAAAATTTAATGACGGGAAACCGTAGTATTCTTCTGCAAATGTTTTTTTAATGACGGGAAACAGTAGATGTTAAGTACTAGTTCTGGCAAAAAAAGATGTTTAGTAATAGTATCCATCACAGAGCAGGGTTTCGCAGTCTGAACATACAAATATATGCTCCATGTTACCTGTTTCAGAAAGTCTGAAAGCTTGCTCAGTACCTGTAAAATCAAATTGTCTTGCTGCTGCTAGATTTTGTGCAAACTAATTAAAGAGATAGCTAGATGCATTTTCTCCATGTATGCTACGTTCTGATTTATATGCTGTTGATTGATATATACCGTGCTTAACTAGATGCAGAAGCAAACTCGCTCCAACGTCAATGAGCAACTACGTCTTAGGACTGTCGATTGTACATGTCCTCTGCACCGCCCCGAGTTCAGAATTCAAAGAAATTCACTAGCCAAAAAGCCAAAGGTGACGGGCAGGCGTGATGCAGCAATTCAACGTTGTATATTAAAAGGGCGAGGGAAAGGCCGCCCTAAACGGGTTGGTCACTCGGCGGACCCTCCTCAGCCCTCGCGCTTCTATGTGCAACTGGACGGCAACGATGACATGTATATGTTGGTCATCCCCAGAGAATTCAAGCAATGTCTGAAAGGGATTCTTCCCAGGCCTATCAAGCTCAAGACCAGCGTAGGCTGCGCCTGGTATGTGCACATCGATGAGTACCAGGGTGAACTGGTCTTGAAGGATGGTTGGTTCGGGTTTGCAGAGGCGCATGAACTGCAGCTTGATGACCTTCTCGTCTTCGAGGTGAAAGACACTTCCTTGATGAATGTGTTGATCTACGACAGTAACACCTCCACCCAGAGGATAATATTTTGTGCTGATCACCCTTAGTTGCATGCATGATCTGCAGTGTTTTTAGGAAGAGGGGATCAGAATAACCTCAATATTTTATTGAATTAACTAGATGCTGCTTTTGGACCTGGGTTACTCCCCTGCTGATGTTCAAGCTGAACTTGGTTTTTGTATTAAGCTGAACTGGGGATCAGATACACTGTGATGAGACTTTGTTAATTAGCTAATATAGTATATGTTAGACTTGTTTTATTTTATTTTAATTTACTGTGATATGCTGCGGTAGTTTCAATGTGCGGTCTGATGATTTGTATTATATGTAGGTACACGGAGCTCAATATTTTGAAATATTCATAGATTTGTAAGTGTAAATGTGATATATCCCAGATGTAGTCAATGCTATCTTGTACGAACTTGTAAAATCTCAGGGAAAAATACATTTTATTTTAGAAAGTGTAAAAGTGACCAATTTTTTGATCTGATTGTAGCAAACACAAGTGCAGATGGTCAAACCCCAAAAACTTCTCATATTCATTGTTACATGGTCGAGATATAAAGGTATTTCACGCACTGGTTTAATACTCAACTGCTTACATCCATGTTTGTTTGCAGTTTTTTTTGGACACCTCTTAATGCTCCCTCCGATCCATATTTTTTTTAGATACACAGTACAAACACAGACGCTCTCATATAGATGTATCTAGACACATATTAGTTGTAGAGACATCCATTTTATCATCATGTAATGAGGATCAGATGGAGTATCGTTTTCATTTTACCAAAAGAAATGGATATATTACTGTATAGTACAACGTAGCCTGAAGCCCTGAGCTCTGAATGCAATTTCTGTGTGCACACTGAACGGATCATAACCCACACGACATGTCTCACTGGTCTGTAGGTCCGGACCCCACCAGATACTGATAAAGCCCAGTGACCCGCCGGGTGAAGTTTTGTGTGTGGATTCCTGCGTACCTGGCTTCGTTCCTCCTAGACACGCGCATTTTTTTTGACCGGGGGACACGCGCATTTATTCCCTTGCTGATTGCTGATGTATCATTCTCAGTTTCTCACAGCCCCCTCATGTTCAGAACTTCAGATCTCCCCAGATCCCTCGCCGTCCATCTCCCCTGAGTCCTCTCTCTACACCACCGGCGTCCACCACCGCTCGGACTACGCGGCTTGGACTCCGTCCTCTACGGATGCGGCGACGTCGCATCTAAAAACTCCACTAAGGCGGCGCGGCATCCCCGATTCTCTCGGTCCATGGCTGCAATGGCGGTATGTTTCCCCCGAATCACTAGCGTTGCCGGTCACATCTTTATTATATCTAAGCTGTATTGCCGGTTGCTTAGCATTGTTTGATATACAGTACTTCTCTCAGCCAGTGTATATATTAATCCTCTGGTAAAGACTCGGGTTACACATGCACCCATGCTAGCTATGTTGGGACTGGATCTAATGTGTGCAGTAATAATCGTTCAAATATGATATTGGTCAATCCACGGCCGATGATCACATATGAGGACACCGAGCATGCATGTCTGGCTTGTGGACTCTTTAGGCCGACGCTGATTTTTTTTTGTTTGCTTGGTCAATCTGTACTGGCGGATGATGAACTGCAGATGCATTACTCTGATGCTAGACATAGCCAGCAAGCATGCATGGCTCATGCTAGCTTGATTTCTATTCTCATAGCTACTATTTATATCGATTTGGCTTCTGCGATACAATGATACACTATGCTGAATAATTTGATGATACAAGGTTGTACATATCAGCCTAGCTAGATTCAGAAGCTTATTGTTCAGACTGTGTGTTTGATAAGAACAATGATCCGCTGAGTTTGCTAGGTGCCTTTGATTATGCATTTGCTTGGAATTACGGTCAGAAGCTAGAGGCATTATCTAATTGAGGCCTCTTTTTTGCAGTGTTCAAACAAGAAGCTCAAGCTTGGAGAGAGCTTATCATGGAAGGAGACATCTGTAGAGCCAGCCCCAGTGTGCAAGGTGTTTGGGCGCATCGATGAGGAGAATACCCCTGACAGCTTCTGCAAGGTACTATGTACATCGGAGTTAGAGGTGATTTCCATCCCCAGTCGTGTTCTACCCTGGTTTTACGGTGGGTGTCCAGAGTCCATCAACCTGAAGATGTCCACTGCATGCACCTGGATTGTGGACCTGAAGCAACAAGATGGCAATGTTTTAATGGACGAAGGATGGCCAGAGTTTGTCAAAGCACATGACTTGAAGGTAGGATACCTCCTGACCTTCAAGAAGCTTGACACCAAATCATTGCAGGTGCTCATATTTGGTTACAATTGCTGTGAGAAGGTTATATGGTGTTCAGGTTATCACCCATCGCTGGGGCAACAATATGAATCACAGCTGTATTAAGTTGTCTTACAAATGTTCTGTAGAGAGAGCTGGTCTATAATAGTATACTGCTCTCTTTAATGATGCATTGTGGTGAACATGATGGTACCATTACTGGATTGTGGTCACATGTGAGGGGGGATGTTGAAATGTATAATTGGATTGCCTAGCCCTTTCCATTAGTTCGGACTTTTGGTTGCGTTGGCTAGTGCATGAAGCTTGACAAACCTTATTTATGTGTACAGCTCTCTAGTTGTACTATTAATTATTATGTGCTTATGTTGGCTGGATTGTGATGAACATGAGATGTTTTGTTGTTTACGTAAAGAAAAAAACGTGATGTTTTTTTGAATCCTGCGCTGGATATGTTTTGCACAAACTAGTGAAGTGCCCGCTGACAAAACATATTATGCGCAAATAGGCAACCCTCAGCAACGATCATGGGTTCAAGTGTCCAGGATCCAGTGCCTTGACATAAGCAAGGCACAGATGAACAGTACGGTGACTTGTAGATTTGGCCGTTGGATTGAAAATAGATAGCTAAGATCAAAGTACTGTAGCATGTAGCATATGTACTGTTCATGGTTCTAAAGCACATGCACTGTGGACGACGTACTGTAGCACATGTCATGTACATTGGTTGGTACTGTAGCAGTTACTAGTTAATAGTCATCTGTCTAATTATTTTTTATCCAACGGTTGAAAGGGAGGGGCAAGGCATGGTACGGAGTACTATTTATGTGTGCCTCGCCTTCATCAAGGCACTCGATCTCATTCCGGGTTCAAGTATTACCCCATGTAGCACCACTTTTTTTTTGGGTTAGCCAGACAACCTTCCCAATAAAAAAAAGTACTACCTTCCCTGCATGGGCCAATTGTTTGTACTTTTGGGCTGCCGCCGGCCATGTACATGGTGATTGCTGTCAGCCTGCTTACTTCGCTGATAACAATCCAAAAACACTTAATGGGCCTCCGACTCATGCCATTGGGGCCCTTCCTAATTTAAACACGGAGATCCTATGATTGGCCCTCTAGAAACCGAGATTCTACATATAAAGTTATTTTTATTTCGTATCAATTATGATTATGATTCTTTTTAAATGCGCATAGCCAGTATGCGCATCTACATGGGCTCTATATTTTGATATATTCATATAGTCGATTTCAAAATTGTCATTAATTATATAAAGTTCCAAGATTTATTCTATTAGTGTGCAAGATCTTAGAGTGTATTTGTAGTTTTAAAAAAATGACAAACCTCTTCATCAGATTGTTGTTAACAAGTGCAGTGTTGTGAACCCAAAATATATTACATACTCCCTCGTAGATCAAATTTGATCTAATTAAGTTGAACTAAAACCCGGATCAACAATTAGTATGGATTAGATGCATGGAGTACGAAAAACAAATGAATAGGCAATATTTCAGTTTTTCCTTCAGTTGAGAATGCTAGAGCAGGACCCATTTGCCAGTAGCGTCCCTCAACATTTGAAGGTAAAAACAAACAGAAGGGATCGAAAAAAAAGCATCCTACATATCTCGGCTTAAAATATATCGAGAATTCACATATTTCTTGTACATAGAGGCTGACATCGGGGACCCATTGGCCAGCAGTGGAAAAAAAATCAAAGAGAGGAAACAATTATCGTACAGAGAAGCTGACATGTGGGACGCATTTTGCAGCAGCGTCCTCAACTTTAACAAAGGCGGCAGGGGATCGAAAGAAAAAGCAAAGTTGCCAGAAATCAGCGGTCAAAAATAAATCCAAGAAACGAAATGTTTATTGTTCCTAGAGGCTGACATATGGGACCCACGAGCGAGCAGCGTCCTCAACGTTTCAAAGGCGGCAGGGGATCGAAAAAAAGGCAAGTGACCATATATCAGGTGCCAAAAATAATCCAAGGAAAGAAATTTTATTGTACATAGAGGATGACATATGGGTCCCGTTTTGCAGGAGCCGTCTCACCGTTTCCAAGGCGGCACGGGATCGAAAAAAAAGAAAGGAAAGGTTTATCGTTCAGAGAGGCTGAGATGTGGGACCCATGGGCCAGCAGCGTCCTCTTAGTTTCAAAGGCGGCAGGGGATAAAAAAAAGGCAAATAGCCAGTAATTAGGGTAAAAAAAATCAAACAAAGGAAACTTTGACTGTTCATAGAGGCTGACATGTGGGACCCATGAGCCAGCAGCGTCTCAACGTTTCAGAGGCGGCATGAGATCGAAAGAAAAAGGCAAATAGCCAGAAATTATGGGTCAATAATAAATCAAACAAAGGAAAGGTTTATTGTTCATAGAGGCTGACATGTGGGACCTCTGAGCCAGCAGCGTCCTCAACGTTTTAATGGCGGCACGAGATCGAAAGATAAAATAAGCCAAAAATCATTTGGTAAACAAAATCCAAGAAAAGAAACATTTACCGTTCTGAGAGGATGACATGCGGGACCCATGAGGCAGCAGCATCCTCAACGATTCCAAGGCGGCAGGGGATCAAAAGAAAAAAAGGAAATATCCAGAAATTAATTAGGGGTTCAAAATAAATCCATCAAAAGAAACTTTTATTGTTCATAGAGGATGACATGTGGGACCGACGTGCCAACAGCATCCTCATCGTTTCAAAGGGGGCAGGAGATCAAAAGAAAAAGGCAAATAGCCAGACATTAGGGGTCAAAAATAACTCCAAAAAAGGAAACTTTTATTGTTCGTAGAGGATGACATGCGGGACCCATGATTCAGCAGCTTACTCAACGTTTCAAAGGCGGCATGAGATCGAAAGAAAAACGCAAGTGACAAAATATCAGGAGCCAAAGATAATCCAAGAAAAAAAGAAACTTTATTGTACATAGAGGATGACATGCGGGTCCCATTTAGCAGCAGCGGTCTCAACGTTTCAAATGCGGCTTGAGATCAAAAGAAAAAGAAAATAGCCAGAAATTAGGGGGTAAAAAAACTCCAAGAAAGGAAAGCTTTATCGTTCATACAGGCTGACATGTGGGACCTATGAGCCTGCAGCTTACTCAGCGTTTCAAAGGCGGCAGGCCGGCAGGGGATCAAAAGAAAAAGGAAATAGCCAAAAATCAGATGGTGAAAAAAATCCAAGAAAAGAAACTTTTATTGTACATAGAGGATGACATGCGGGTCCCATGAGCCAGCAGGTTCCTCAACGTTTCAAACGTGGCATGAGATCGAAAGAAAAAGGAAAGTGACCAAATATCAAGAGCCAAAAATAATCCAAGAAAAGAAACTTTATTGTACATAGAGGATGACATGCGGGTCCCATGAGCCAGCAGGTTCCTCAACGTTTCAAACGTGGCATGAGATCGAAAGAAAAAGTAAAGTGACCAAATATCAAGAGCCAAAAATAATCCAAGAAAAGAAACTTTATTGTACATAGAGGATGACATGCGGGTCCCATGAGCCAGCAGGTTCCTCAACGTTTCAAACGTGGCATGATATCGAAAGAAAAAGGAAAGTGACCAAATATCAAGAGCCAAAAATAATCCAAGAAAAGAAAATTTATTGTACATAGAGGATGACATGTGGGTCCCATGAGCCAGCAGGTTCCTCAACGTTTCAAACGTGGCATGAGATTGAAAGAAAAAGGAAAGTGACCAAATATCAAGAGCCAAAAATAATCCAAGAAAAGAAACTTTATTGTACATAGAGGATGACATGCGGGTCCCATTTTGCAGCAGCGGTCTCAACGTTTCCAAGGCGGCACAGGACCAAAAGAAAAATGAAGTAGCCAGAAATCAGGGGGTGAAAAAAATCCAAGAAAAGAAAGATTTCAATTGGGCTGTATCTGGACATCTGGGCCTTCGAACTATCCTGCTGGGCCTTTTGTCTCGTACAATTTCAGCCCACTCCAAAACAGGAAAGTTCGGATTTTTCTAAAAAAACAGGAAAGTCCTATGCTTCGCAAAAACAAAAAACAAGGACACTCAACATATAAGTTTGTTTATGTAAAAATAAAGATTTAATTTATCCGTTTGCAATAGCTCAGAGCGAAATACACTGTTTATTGTCTGCAAAATAATCAAGATATCACATGTTTCTTGTACGGGGAGGCTGACATCGGGGACCCATGAGCCAGCAGCGTCGTCAACGTTTCAAAGGCGGCAGGGGATCGAAAATAAAATAAAAAACCAAAAGTCAGTTGGTAACAAAATCCAAGAAAAGAAAACATTTATCGTTCTGAGAGGATGACATGCGGGACCCATGAGGCAGCAGCATTCTCAAACGTTTCCAAGGCGGCAGGGGATCAAAAGAAAAATAAAGGAAATAGCCAGAAATTATTTAGGGGTCAAAAATAAATCCACCAAAGGAAACTTTTATTGTTCATAGAGGATGACATGTGGGACCGACCTGCCAACAGCGTCCTCATCGTTTCAACGGGGGCAGGGGATCAAAAAAAAAGGCAAATAGCCAGAAATTAGGGGTCAAAAATAACTCCAATAAAGGAAACTTTTATTGTTCGTAGAGGATGACATGCGGGACCCATGAGCCAGCAGCTTACTCAACGTTTCAAAGGCGGCATGAGATCGAAAGAAAAAGGCAAGTGACCAAATATCAGGAGCCAAAAATAATCCAAGATTTATTGTACATAGAGGATGACATGTGGGTCCCATTTTGCAGCAGCGGTCTCAATGTTTGTAATGCGGCTTGAGATCAAAAGAAAAAGAAAGTAGCTAGTAATTAGGGGGTGAAAAAAATCCAAGAAAAGAAAGTTGATGGACATAGAGGATGACATGCGGGTCCCTTGAACCAACAGCTTACTCAACGTTTCAAAGGGGGCAGGGGATCAAAAGAAAAAGGCAAGCCAAAAATCAGAGGGTGAAAAAAATCCAACAAAGGAAACTTTTATAGCACACAGAGGATGACATGCGGGTCCCATGAGCCAGCAGGTACCTCAACGTTTCAAACGTGGCATGAGATCGAAAGAAAAAGGCAAGTGACCAAATATGAGGTGCCAAAAAACTCCAAGAAAAGAAAGTTGATTGCTCATAGAGGATGACATGCGGGTCCCATTTAGCAGCAGCGGTCTCACCGTTTGAGAGGCGGCAGGGGATCGAAAGAAAAAGTCAAGTGACCAAATATGAGGTGCCAAAAATAATCCAAAAAAAGAAAGTTTTATAGTACATAGAGGATGACATGCGGGTCCCATTTAGCAGCAGCGGTATCACCGTTTGAGAGGCAGCAGGGGATCGAAAGAAAAAGTCAAGTTACCAAATATGAGGTGCCAAAAAATCCAAGAAAAGAAAGTTTTATAGTACATAGAGGATGACATGCGGGTCCCATTTAGCAGCAGCGGTATCACGTTTGAGAGGCAGGAGATCGAAAGAAAAAGTCAAGTGACCAAATATGAGGTGCCAAAAAATCCAAGAAAAGAAAGTTTTATAGTACATAGAGGATGACATGCGGGTCCCATTTAGCATCAGCGGTATCACCGTTTGAGAGGCGGCAGGGGATCGAAAGAAAAAGGCAAGTGACCAAATATGAGGTGCCAAAAATAATCCAGAAAAGAAAGTTTTATAGTACATAGAGGATGACATGCGGGTCCCATTTAGCATCAGCGGTATCACCGTTTGAGAGGCGGAAGGGGATCGAAAGAAAAAGGCAAGTGACCAAATATGAGGTGCCAAAAAAACTCCAAGAAAAGAAAGTTGATAGCTCATAGAGGATGACATGCGGGTCCCATTTAGCTGCAGCGGTCTCAACGTTTCCAAGGCGGCAAGGGATCACAAGAAAAAGGAAGTAGCCAGAAATCAGGGGGTCAAAAAAATCCAAGAAAAGAAGGAATTTTGGTTCATAGAGGATGACAAGCGGGACCCATGATCCTGCATCGTAAACGGCTCGATCGGAGAGCGTTGAACGAGATGGCGCGATCGAGAAAAAAACAATGCTAGAGAGGCTGCCATGTGGGCCCTACATCCCTGGGCGGTGCGGATTTGCGTTGACTCGGCCGGCGAACCCGAGAATTCGCGATGCACCACGTCCCGGGCCACCATACGCGACGTTTTGGCCGCTTTCGTCGGGCTAGGTGGCCTCAAAAACGAGAAAAAAAAGTTTTGACATGAACCACGGAGGGACCAAAAATCGTCGGCCATGGTACACCAGCAACCACGGCGCGACTTCAACTTCGTCGGCCATGGCAACTTTTCTTGTAGTGAAGATACTTTGCCCCAACGTAACAGTGAGGTTGTCAATCTCACCGGCTTGCTGAAAACAAAGGATTAAACGTATCGAGTGGAAGATGGTGTTTGTTTGCAAAGAACAGTAAGAAACAATAATTGCAGTAGAATGTATTCAGATGTAAAAGAATGGACCGGGGTCCACAATTCACTAGTGGTGTCTCTCCAATAAGATAACTAACATGCTGGGTGAACAAATTACAGGTGGGCAATTGACAAATAAAGATTCAATACATATCAACGATGATTACTATGTGATTTAATCAGGGCATTACGACAAAGTACATAGACCGCTATCCAGCATGCATCTATGCCTAAATAATCCACCTTCGGGTTAGCATCCGCACCCCCTCCAGTATTAAGTTGTAAACAACAGATAATTGCATTAAGTATGGTGCGTAATGTAATCAACACAAATATCCTTAGACAAAGCATCGATGTTTTATCCCTAGTAGCAACAGCACATCCACAACCTTAGAACTTTCTGTCACTGTCCCAGATTCAATGAAGGCATGAACCCACTATCGAGCATAAATACCCCCTCTTGGAGTTACAAGTATCAACTTGGCCAGAGCCTCTACTAGCAACGGAGAGCATGCAAGAACATAAACAACACATATATGATAGATTGATAATCAACTTAACATAGTATTCTAGATTCATCGGATCCCACCAAACACAACATGTAGCATTAAAAATAGATGATCTTGATCATGTTAGGCAGCTCACAAGATCTAAACAATGATAGCACAAGCGGAGAAGACAACCATCTAGCTACTGCTATGGACCCATAGTCCAAGGATGAACTACTCACGCATCAATCCGGAGGCGGGCATGATGATGTAGAGCCCTCCGGTGATGATTCCCCTCTCCGGCAGGGTGCCGGAGGCGATCTCCTGAATCCCCCGAGCTGGGATTGGCGGCGGCGGCGTTTTTGGAAGGTTTTCCGTATCGTGGATCTCGGTACAGGGGTATTCGCGACGAAGGCTTTAAGTAGGCGGAAGGGCAACGCAGGGGGCCACACGAGGGCCCCACACAACAGGGCCGCGCGGCCAGGCGCCAGGCCGCGCCGCCCTAGTGTGTCGGCACCTCGTGGCCCCACTTCCTTCCCCCTCGGTCTTCTGGAAGCTTCGTGTAAAAATAGGACCCTGGGCGTTGATTTCGTCCAATTCCGAGAATATTTCCTTACTAGGATTTCTGAAACCAAAAACAGCAGAAAAGGCGCTTCGGCATCTTGTTAATAGGTTAGTGCCGGAAAATGTATAATAATGTTGTAAAGTATGTATAAAACATTCAAGTATTGTCATAAAAGTAGCATGGAACATAAGAAATTATAGATACGTTTGAGACGTATCAAGCATCCCCAAGCTTAGTTCCTACTCGTCCTCGAGTAGGTAAACGATAACACAAATAATTTCTGAAGTGACATGCTACCAACATAACCTTGATCAACATTATTGTAAAGCATATGAGATGAATGGAGTGATCTGAACAAAAGATTGCTAACAAAGATAATGACTAAACAAATGAATCATATAGCAAAACTTTTCATGAATAGTACTTTCAAGACAAGCATCAATAAGACTTGCATAAGAGCTAACTCATAAGCAATAAATTCAAAGTAGAATGCATTGAAGCAACACAAAGGATGATTAAGTTTCAGCAATTGCTTTCAACTTGTAACATATATATCTCATGGATATTTGTCAACATAGAGTAATATAACAAGTGCAATAAGTAAACATGTAAGTATCAATGCACACAGTTAACACAAGTGTTTGCTTCTAAGATAGAAAGAAGTGGGTAAACTGACTCAACATAAAGTAAAAGAATGGCCCTTCGCAGAGGGAAGCATGGATTACTATTTTTGTGCTAGAGCTTTTATTTTGAAAACATAGAAACAATTTTGTCAACGGTAGTAATAATTCATATGTGCTATGCATAATACTTCCTACAAGTTGCAAGTCTCATGCATAGAGTACTAATAGTGCTCGCACCTTGTCCTAATCAGCTCGGATAACACGGATTATCATCACATGACATATGTTTCAACCAAGTGTCACAAAGGGGTACCTCTATGCCGCCTGTACAAAGGTCTAAGGAGAAAGCACGCATTGGATTTCTCGCTTTTGATTATTCTCAACTTAGACATCCATACCGGGACAACATAGACAACAGATAATGGACTCCTCTTTTAATGCTTAAGCATTCAACAACAAATAATATTCTCATAAGAGATTGAGGTTGTATGTCCAAACTGAAACTTCCACCATGATACATGGCTTTAGTTGGCTGCCCAATGTTCTTCTCTAACATATGCATACTCAAACCATTTGATCATGAAATCGCACTTACTTCAGACAAGACGAACATGCATAGCATCTCACATGATATCCAACAAAGGTAAAAAGTTGATGGCGTCCCCAGAAACATGGTTACCGCTCAACAAGCAACTTATAAGAATTAAGACACATAACTACATATTCATCACCACAATAGTTTTTAAGCTATTTGTCCCATGAGCTATATATTGCAAAGATAAAGGAATGAAATTTTAAAGGTAGCACTCAAGTAATTTACTTTGGAATGGCAGAAAAATACCACATAGTAGGTAGATATGGTGGACACAAATGGCATGGGTTTTGGCTCAAGGTGTTTGGATGCACGAGAAGCATTTCCTCTCAGTACAAGGTTTGGGCTAGCAAGGTTGTTTGAAGCAAACACAAGTATGAACAGGTACAGCAAAACTTACACAAGAACATATTGCAAGCATTATAAGACTCTACACTGTCTTCCTTGTTGTTCAAACACTTTACCAGAAAATATCTAGACTTAGAGAGACCAATCATGCAAACCAAATTAAACAAGCTCTACGGTAGTTCTTCATTAATAGATTAAACTACATGATGCAAGAGCTTAAACATGATCTATGAGAGCTCAAACAATTGCCAAATTTCCAAACCATATGCAGCATTTTTCTGATTCCAACCAAATAGCAATTTAACGAAGCAATTTCAGCCTTTGCCATGAACATTAAAGCACAATTAAGAACACAAGTGTTCCATATGAAAAAGCGGAGCGTAATATCTCCAATATAAGAATGATGGGATCCAACTTTTTTCAAACCAAAACAAAAATAAAATCAAACCGACGCTCCAAGTAAAGAACATAAGATGTGACAGAATAAAAATATAGTTTCACTAGAAGTGACCTGATAAGTTGTCGATGAAGAAGGGGGTGCCTTGGGCATCCCCAAGCTTAGATGCTTGAGTCTTCTTAAAATATGCAGGGATGAACCACCGGGGAATCCCCAAGCTTAGACCTTTCACTCTTCTTGATCATAGTATATCATCCTCTTCTCTTGACCCTTGAAAACTTCCTCCACACCAAACTTCAAGTAAACTCATTAGAGGGTTAGTGCATAATCAAAAATTCACACATTCAGAGGTGACACATCATTCTTAACACTTCTGGACATTGCACAAAGCTTCTGAAAGTTAATGGAACAAAGAAACTCATTCAACATAGCAAAAGCGGCAATGCGAAATAAAAGGCAGAATCTGTCAAAAACAGAACAGTCCGTAAAGACGAATTTTGCAGGGGCACTTAACTTGCTCAAACGGAAAAACTCAAAACTAATGAAAGTTGCGTACATATCTTAGGATCACTCAAGTAAATTTTCAGATTTTTTTGACTCTCCTACGGAGAGATCTGTGCGAATTCGTGACAGACAGCAATGCTGTTTCTGCGCAGCAATCCAAATCTAGCATCAACTTTAACATAGAGAATTTACTTGGCACAAAAACATGATAAGGAGAGGTTGCTACAGTAGTAAACAACTTCCAAGACTCAACAATACAGTAATAAAATAAAACATGGGTTATCTTCCAAGAAGTGTTTTTCTTTAACGCAGCTAGGCGCAGAAAGTGCAAATCAAGTATTATCAAAAGATGAAGCATCAACATTATTACCTCGGGAGTTGGGAGTTTTCTCAACTATGCATTGTATCTTATTTATGTATGGAACTCCCTTTTCAATACCTTTAGGCTTACTATCCTCCTCAAATAAATTTTCAGGGACAATCCAATCAAAATTCTTTTCTAATGCCTCGTGCATTCCTATGAGTTTATGAGGTATTGGTATTTTAATCTCCCCCTCACAATTGACTTTATTAGTGTATCTTAGCCTATCTTTTTCCCTTCTTTCAAGGATATTTGCAAAATTGGTACACAAGCCTAGCATCTTATATCGAATAAAGACTTTCCTAGCTTCTCTAGCTACATCACCAAATTCTCTAAGAAGGGTTTCTAGAACAAAATCTTTCTTTTCTCCTTCTTCCATATCACCGAGTGTAAGAAACATATGTTGCATTATTGGATTAAGATTAACAAATCTAGCTTCCAACATGTGCACTAAAGAGGCAGTAGCAATTTCATAATCAGGAGCAAGTTCTACCAAGGATCTATCTTCAAAATCTTCAGTCTTACTAACATGAGTGAAAAATTCTTCTATATTATCTTTTCCAATGATAGACCCACTACCTACCGGTATATCTTTCAAAGTAAACTTAGGATGAAGCATGATGAAATAAACAAAAGTAAACTTGATAAAGTAAATGCAAGTAACTAATTTTTTTGTGTTTTTGATATAGAGCAGATAAATAAAACAGAAAGTAAAGTGACTAATTTTTTTTGTGTTTTTAATATGAAGCAAACAAGACAGTAAATAAAATAAAGTAAATCAAGACAAAAACAAAGTAAAGAGATTGGAAGTGGAGACTCCCCTTGCAGCGTGTCTTGATCTCCCCGGGAATGGCGCCAGAAAAAGTTGCTTGATGCGCGTAGATGTACACGTTGGGAACACCAAGAGGAAGGTATGATGCGCACAGCAAGTTTTCCTCAAAGAAACCAAGGTTATCGACAGAGGAGCCAAGAAGCACGTGAAGGTTGTTGGTGGAAGGCGCAACACCTGCCGGCGCCAACGTGGAACTTGCACAACACAATCAAGATACTTTGCCCCAACGTAATTTGTCAATCTCACGCTTGCTGAAAACAAAGGATTAAACGTATCGAGTGGAAGATGGTGTTTGTTTGCAAAGAACAAGAAGAAACAATAATTGCAAGAGAATGTATTCAATGGACGGGTCCACATCACTAGTGCTCCAATAAGATAACTAACATGCTAGGTGAACAAATTACAGGTGGGCAATTGACAAATAAAGATTCAATATATATCAACGATGATTACTATGTGATTTAATCGCATTACAAAGTATATAGACCGCTATCAGCATGCATCTATGCCTAAATAATTCACCTTCGGGTTAGCATCCACCCCCTCTAGTATTAAGTTGTAAACAACAGATAATTGCATTAAGTATGGTGCGTAATGTAATCAACACAAATATCCTTAGATAAAGCATCGACGCTTTATCCCTAGTAGCACACCTATCTTTCTTCACTCCCTGATTCAATGAAGGCATGAACACATCGAGCATAAATACCCCTCTTGGAGCCAAGTATCAACTTGACTGACTACTAGCAACGGAGAGCATGCAAGAACATAAAAAACACATATATGATAGATTGATAATCAACTTAACATAGTATTCCGGATCCCACCAAACACAACATGTAGCATTAAAAATAGATGATCTTGATCATGTTAGGCTCACAAGATCTAAACATGATAGCACAAGTGGAGAAGACAACCATCTAGCTACTGCTATGGACCCATAGTCCAAGGATGAACTACTCACGCATCAATCCGGAGGCGGGCATGATGATGTAGAGCCCCTCCGGTGATTTCCCCTCTCCGGCGTGGAGGCGATCTCCTGAATCCCGAGATGGGATTGGCGGCGGCGGCGTCTCGGAAGGTTTTCCGTATCGTGGCTCTCGACAGGGGTATTCGCGACGAAGGCTTAAGTAGGCGGAAGGGCAACACAGGGGCCACACGAGGCCCCCACACAGGCCGCGGCGGGGGCCGCGCCGCCGCCTAGTGTGTCGGCCCTCCCCCACTCGATCTCCTCGTCTTCAAAAATAGACTCTGGGCGTTGATCGCCCACTCCGAGAATCCTTACTAGATTTTCAAAACCAGTAGAAAACAACTGGGCTGCTCTTAAAATGTATAATAATGCTGTAAAGTATGTATAAAACATTCAAGTATTGTCATAAAAGTAGCATGGAACATAAGAAATTATAGATACGTTTGAGACGTATCAGGGATGCTTGATATGTCCCAAACGTATCTATAATTTCTTATATTCCATGCTACTTTTATAACAATACTTGCATGTTTTATACACACTTTACATCATTATTATACATTTTCCGGCACTAACCTATTAACAAGATGCCAAAGTGCCATTTCTGCTGTTTTTGGTTTCAAAATCCTACAAAGGAAATATTCTCGAATTGGACGAAATCAACGCCAGGGTCTTATTTTTCCACGAAGCTTCCAGAAGACCGAAGGAGATACGAAGTGGGGCCACGAGGCGCCGACACAACAGGGCGGCGCGGCCTGGCCCCTGGCCGCGCGGCCCTAGCGTGTGGGTCCCTTGCGCCGCCTCTTGACCTACCCTTCCGCCTACTTAAAGCCTTCGTCGCGAAACCCTCTGTACCGAGAGCCACGATACGGAAAACCTTCCAGAGACGCCGCCGCCAATCCCATCTCGGGGGATTCAGGAGATCTCCGGCACCCTGCCGGAGAGGGAATCATCACCGGAGGGGCTCTACATCATCATGCCCGCCTCCGGATTGATGCGTGAGTAGTTCATCCTTGGACTATGGGTCCATAGCAGTAGCTAGATGGTTGTCTTCTCCGCTTGTGCTATCATTGTTTAGATCTTGTGAGCTGCCTAACATGATCAAGATCATCTATTTGTAATGCTACATGTTGTGTTTGGTGGGATCCGATGAATCTAGAATATTATGTCAAGTTGATTATCAATCTATCATATATGTGTTGTTTATGTTCTTGCATGATCTCCGTTGCTAGTAGAGGCTCTGGCCAAGTTGATACTTGTAACTCCAAGAGGGAGTATTTATGCTCGATAGTGGGTTCATGCCTCCATTTAATCTGGGACAGTGACAGAAAGTTCTAAGGTTGTGGATGTGCTGTTGCTACTAGGGATAAAACATCGATGCTTTGTCTAAGGATATTTGTGTTGATTACATTACGCACCATACTTAATGCAATTATCTGTTGTTTACAACTTAATACTGGAGGGGGTGCGGATGCTAACCCGAAGGTGGATTATTTAGGCATAGATGCATGCTGGATAGCGGTCTATGTACTTTGTCGTAATGCCCTGATTAAATCTCATAGTAATCATCATTGATATGTATTGAATATTTATTTGTCAATTGCCCACCTGTAATTTGTTCACCCAATGCTAGTTATCTTATTGGAGAGACACCACTAGTGAACTGTGGACCCCGGTCCATTCTTTTGCATCTGAATACAATCTACTGCAATCATTGTTCTTTACTGTTCTTTGCAAACAAACACCATCTTCCACTCGATACGTTTAATCCTTTGTTTTCAGCAAGCCGGTGAGATTGACAACCTCACTATTACGTTGGGGCAAAGTATCTTGATTGTGTTGTGCAGGTTCCACGTTGGCGCCGGTTTCACTGGTGTTGCGCCGCACTACACTCCTCCACCAACAACCTTCACGTGCTTCTTGGCTCCTACTGGTTCCATGGTTTCTTTTGAGGAAAACTGCTTCAACATATGCTTTACCTCCTGTTGTTCCCAAGGCGTTGGTAGCATATCACTTCAGAAATTATTTGTTGTTATCGTTTACCTACTCGAGGGCGAGTAGGAACTAAGCTTGGGGATGCTTGATACGTCTCAAATGTATCTATAATTTCTTATGTTCCATGCTACTTTTATGATAATACTCACATGTTTTATACATACTTTACATCATTATTATGCATTTTTCGGCACTAACCTATTAACAAGATGCCGAAGTGCCAGTTGCTGTTTTCTGCTGTTTTTGGTTTCAGAAATCCTACAAAGGAAATATTCTCGGAATTGGACGAAATCAACGCCCATGGTCTTATTTTTCCGCGGAGCTTCCAGAAGACCGTAGGGGTTACGAAGAGGGGCCACGAGGCCTCGGCACCATAGGCCGGCACGGCCAGGGGGCCCGCACCGCCCATGGTGTGGGCCCTCGCGCCACCTCCGACCTACCCTTCCGCCTACTTAAAGCCTTCGTCGCGAATACCCCTGTACCGAGAGCCACGATACGGAAAACCTTCCGAGACGCCACCGCCAATCCCATCTTGGGATTCAGGAGATCGCTCCGACACCCGGAGAGGGGAATCATCACGGAGGGTGATGACCCACAAGTATAGGGGATCGCAACAGTCTTCGAGGGAAGTATTACCCAATTTATTGATTCGACACAAGGGGAGACAAAGAATACTTGTAAGCCTTAACAGCGGAGTTGTCAATTCAGCTGCACCTGGAAACAGACTTGCTCGCAAGAGTTTATCAGTAGTAACAGTTTTATAGCAGTAGGAATAGTGAAATAACAGCAGCGGTGAAATAAAGACAGAGTAGTGATTATAGTAAACAACAGGATTAAAATACTGTAGGCACAGGGACGGATTAACGGGCGTTGCATGGATGAGAGAAACTCATATAACAATCAAAGCAGGGGCATTTGCAGATAATAATAAAACGGTATCCAAGTACTAATCAATCAATAGGCATGTGTTCCATATTTAGTCGTACGTGCTCGCAATGAGAAACTTGCACAACATCTTTTGTCCTACCAGCCGGTGGCAGCCGGGCCTCTAGGGAAACTACTGGAAATTAAGGTACTCCTTTTAATAGAGTACCGGAGCAAAGCATTAACACTCCGTGAACACATGTGATCCTCACATCACTACCATCCCCTCCGGTTGTCCCGATTTCTGTCACTTCGGGGCCATTGGTTCCGGACAGCGACATGTGTATACAACTTGCAGGTAAGATCATAAACAACGAATATCTTCATGAATCAATAACATGTTCAGATCTGAGATCATGGCACTCGGGCCCTAGTGACAAGCATTAAGCATAACAAGTTGCAACAATATCATAAAAGTGACATCTACGGATACTAGGCACTATGCCCTAACAATCTTATGACTATTACATGACCAATCTCATCCAATCCCTACCATCCCCTTCAGCCTACAGCGGGGGAATTACTCACACATGGATGGGGGAAACATGGCTGGTCGATGGAGAGGCGTTGGTGGTGATGGCGGCGATGATCTCCTCCAATTCCCCGTCCCGGCGGAGTGCCAGAACGGAGACTTCTGGCTCTCGAGACGGAGTTTCGCGATGTGGCGGCTCTCTGGAGGGTTTCTGGCGACTTCGACTTCTCCCCGTGCGTTTTTAGGTCGAGGGCGATAAGTAGTCCGAAGGAGGGCGTCGGGGGCCAGCCGAGGGGGCCACACACTAGGGCCGCGCGGGCCCCCCTGGGCCGCGCCGGCCTAGTGTGTGGGGCCCTCGTGCCCCCACCTGGCTTGCCCTTCTGGCTCCGTGAGTCTTCTGGGAAAATAGGGCCTTCTGTATAAATTCCGAGGTTTTTCCTGCACAAAAACGAGACACCAGAGCAATTCTGCTGAAAACAGCGTTAGTCCGTGTTAGTTGTATCCAAAACACACAAATTAGAGGCAAAACAATAGCAAAAGTGTTCGGGAAAGTAGATACGTTTTGGACGTATCAACTCCCCCAAGCTTAGCTTATTGCTTGTCCTCAAGCAATTCAGTTAACAACTGAGCGATAAAAGAACTTTCACGAACACATTTGCTCATATGATGTATATATTCTCATGCTATGGCTAATACTTAAGCAGTTCATAATGAGATACATGCAAATAAGATCATCCAACAGCTATGTCAATCATGGAGAGGTACCAACAATTAATAATAAGCATCATGAATCATGTATATAAGCAGGATTGCAATGTTCATAAGAGAATATGATAAAGTGGTATCTCGCTTGCCCGTATTTGATCGGCAAAACATAAATGCCGAGGCACCTCTGAAGTTCATAGAAAGACTAGAAGTAGTGATTGTCAAAGATAAAAGCATCAAAGTTATACCACAATCAATCATATTTTGAGACAAGCATATTATACTAAGAATGACAGTTGTGCTCTCAAGATAGTGCTCAAAGAAAGAATGGAGACACAACATAAAAGTAAAAGATTGACCCTTCGCAGAGGGAAGCAGGGATTAACATGCGCTAGAGCTTTTCATTTTTAAAACAGGAGTAAAATTATTTTGAGAAGTGCTTGTTGTTGTCAACGAATGGTAATGGGTACACTAACTACCTCATCAACCGGACTCCCAAGAGCGGCTCCCATGAATTATTTGTATGTTTATGTGGCACTCCTTCCAACCTTTCTTACACAAACCATGGCTAACCGAATCCTCGGGTGCCTGCCAACAATCACATACCATGAAGGAGTGCCTTTTTATTTAAGTTTTATTATGATGATGACACTCCCCCAACCTTTGCTTACACAAGCCATGGCTAACCGAATCCTTCGGGTGCCGTCCAACAATCACAAACCATGGAGGAGTGTCTATTTAAGTTAATTAATTTGGGACTGGGAATCCCATTGCCAGCTCTTTTTGCAAAATTATTGGATAAGCGGATGTGCCACTAGTCCATATGAGAGTCCGTCAAAAGTAAATGACAAGGTTGAAAGCTAAACACCACATACTTCCTCATGAGCTATAAAACATTAACACAAATTGAGGAGCATTTTGAAAGTTTTAAAGGTAGCGCATGAGAATTTACTTGGAATGGTTTGAAATGCCATGCATAGGTATTTATGGTGGACACTTTGGAACAACTTGGTTTTCAGGTGTTTGGAAGCACGAGCGGCGTTCCCGCTCAGTACAAGTGAAGGCTAGCAAAAGACTAGGGAGCGACAAATCAAGAGAGCAGTAACTGTCATAATCATGCTTGCGGCAAAATAAATTAACGGAGGCATAAAAGTGATGCAAGAACTCTGAAGCAATATAAATCATCGAGGCTTAATTGACTTTTTTGTTCAGTCATATGCATGCATGAGCATGTGCCAAGTCGATATAAATGAATTATTCAGAGGAGGATACCACAATGCCATACTTACTTATGAATAAAACAATGCAAGCGAACATCCATGACATGCTACTCATATTAATAAATTGGAGCTAAACATGAGAGATCATGAACTACTAGACTTTCTCAAATAACATATACCTCACATGAACCAACTAAGCATGCTCACATGGATGAGTATATGTACAAAAATGAAAACAAATAGAGTTCATACCAGCCTCTCACCACAATCCAATTGTTGTAGATCGTCATTATTGCCTTTCACTTGTGTAGCTTGGATAATATGAAATGAAAACCACGCTCCAGCCACCGAAGACCATTGAACTCATGATGAACTTTACAAACCAAAGAAGAACAGCAAATATTTTTGGTGTTTTCGAATTGGAAACAAGAACAAAAGAAACAAGAAAACAAAGCAAAATCTTTTTGGGTTTTCTCATAGCAAACCAACGATAGCAAATAAAGTAAACTAAGAGCAAAGAACCAAATAAACAAATGGTGAAGAGAAACAACAGAAATATTTTTGGTCTTTTTGTGTTTTAGGAAAGAAACAAGGCGAAAACAAAAGAATGCAAACTAACAGAAACACAGAAAAGCAGGATGACAGAAATCTGCCAAATCCTGACAGCAGTACAGAAATCGAAATTAACAAAAATCTTCCATTGCTCAGATCAAAAAGTGTTCAACTAATGAAAGTTAGATAACAACCTGGGGCACATGCTCAAAAATTGGCAACTCAAAATAACGTTCTGGCTGTGCGTACGAATTTTTTTGGTAACAGCCCAGAATCTGTTTTTGGACAGCACTTCCCCAAATATCATCTCCCTCTCATTAGAAAACCACTCTAAGAAACTAAACAAGTATGTACAAGTATCCAGCAACCATAATATGCAAAGAATGAGTGATGCCGGTATACCTCCCCCCAAGCTTAGGCTTTTGGCCTAAGTGGAGTTCATTCCCACGGTCCCCATGAAGTGGTGTCTCCGTAGTACGACGAAGAACGACCCGGTTCCAGGTATGTGCTGACGGTGCAGTCGTAGGAGGGCTCGGCGTCCTCGGAGTCATGCTGCTGGTGGAAGTCTTGTATCTTCATATGTTCCTCCACCTCCTCCTTAGTGAGCGACCATGATTGCCTGTCAATATTGAACAAACCTGGCTGGGGAAGAGGGATTTCCTTCTCATCCCCGTCAGCAAACAACATTCTATAGACCATATTATCTATAGTGGAATCAGTGGTAACAAAATGATGACTCTTCATAGCAGCAATATCAAGTCTCCTAGGGGTTAATGGCACATCATTAGAATCAAGAGGGAGTCTTAAATGTGTTAAAATGCGCAGTGCAATAGTTCCTCCAAAAATAGGCCCCCTGCTAGACAGGCGGCGAGCAATAAGAGAACCAAGATGATAAGATGTCTGTCCAGTAAGTGCAGCATTCAAGAAAGCAAGATGATAGCTAGAGATATTACTAGTATTTTCCCTACCAAGAATACTAGTAGCAATGTAATATGCAAAATATTTAATGGCGGGAAGTTGAATATTTCTTATCTTGCCGCGCTGAATGGTGCGGCAATCATCTTCGGTGATCCCTCGATAGAGCTCCAACAGGTCCCGGGGGTTGTCATCAATCCTCCTTGCTGTACCTACAGGGGCAATATCCAATGCACGACAAAATTCTTCCAATTCCATAGTAACAGGATTACCATAGATCTTGAATGCAACTGTCGGCTCATATTGCGTGTTGTGGAACTTGAAGCTCTCAACGAAAATTTTGGTGAGCATGTAGTATTGCTCCCTTTCATCTCCCACGTAGGTGGCTAAGCCTGCCCTGTTGACAAGGGTGAAGAAATCATCCAATATCCCTGCATTTGTCAGAAAATCATAACATGGGAAGGATGAAGCATTAGGAGCCCCATTGTCCTCCTCGGGCGCGAAGCTAGGCGCGATGATATCCTCATTGTAGGATCGCCTAATCTGAGTGGACGCCCTCGAGGGCCTACCGGTGCTGGTTGTTCCTTTCTTGAACAATTCTCCAAATTTGAATTTCTTCATCTTCCTCTTCTGAAATTTTCAACAACCATTATAAAATTTGATTTCAAGGTATATAATTGAGGGGAACTACTATAGGAACTTGCTAGAGTACTAAACATGCATCAAAACTAGTTTCTACCACTTAGAACAAGCATGCAAGCTCACTAAACATGTTATCTACAGCAGCAAAATATTCAAGATATACTCAACCAAACAAAATTCTAATTGGACAATCAAAGGAGTCACATACCAAGGAGCAAATGTGCCAAATTTCAGACAGAAATCTGGGCTGAGCAAAGAGATCGAAAAATCGCGAGTTCTTGAGCAGAAACGCGAGTGAGAGGAACTTGGTGCGAGTTTTTTCGGGAGAGAGAAGAGCATGGGAGGAAGAGATGCTGAAGTGGGGCAAAGGGGGGCCCACACACCAGGGTGGCGCGCCCCCCTTGCTGGCCGCGCCGGCCTGTGGGGTGCCACCCTGGGGTGCCCCACTGGTCAGCCCCAGGTGCTCCCAGGTGCCTCTTCGAAAAATAGGACTACCAGTATAATTTTTGTAATTTTTAGAGAACTTCGAAAAATGCACATTTCTGGGTGTTAAATTAATTATTACTGCGCAGGAAAATGATTTCCAAAATCTTAAACAACTAAAGCATATTGCAAAACAAAAAGTGCTACAGCAAGTAAAATAAGTGGAGGGAGAAAGAAAGAAAGAAATGTTGTTTAGCTCTCTTATGCATTAAAATATACTTGTTAACAAGGTTGATCAAGTCTTGCTACCAAATAAATTTTATATGACATAAGAAGAAATAAACCTCAAATCAATCATGTTACCTTATATTGAATTGATATGGATCCAATCACAAGAGTTTGATATTCTTCTTTAGGCTCATATATAGGACAATCAATGGATCCCACTTTGATAGTTTTCACATTAAAAATTGTATTAACTCCATATACTTTATCAATCCTCTTGGGAAAATAGACAGTATGTTCCTTATCATCAACATTGAAAGTAACCATGCCTTTATTGCAATCAATAACAGCCCCTGCAGTATTAAGAAAGGGTCTTCCAAGAATAATGGACATATTATCATCTTCAGGCATTTCCAACACAACAAAATCAGTTAATATCAAGCAATGTTGAGTAACTTGAACAGGAACATTTTCACATACACCAACAGGAATAGCGGTAGATTTATCAGCCATTTGCAAAGATATATCAGTTGGTATTAACTTATCTAAATCAAGTCTCTTATAAAGAGAAAAAGGCATTACACTAACTCCTGCTCCCAAATCACATAGAGCAGTTCTAACATAATTATTCTTGATGGAACAAGGAATAGTCGGTATACCTGGGTCTCCAAGCTTCTTTGGAATCTTACCATTGAAGGAGTAATTAGCGAGCATAGTGGAAATCTCCTCATTGGGAATTTTCCTTTTGTTAGAGACAATATCTTTCATATACTTTGAATAAGGAGGCAATTTAATAGCATCAGTCAAAGGAATTTGCAAAAATAAAGGTTTCATCCAATCACAAAATTTATTATAATGTTCCTCCTCCTTTGATTTTAGTTTCTTAGCAGGAAAAGGCATTTGCTTTTGAACCCAAGGTTCTCTTTCATTACCATGTTTCTCAGCAATAAAATCTTCTTTAGTGTACTTTTTATTTTTAGCATGCTTTTCAGGTTCTTCTTCAACCTCTTCTTTATCAGGAGTATCATCCTTATCATTATCTTTATCATGTTCATTACCACTTTCAGTTTCAGCATCAGAAATAGAAATACTATTAGGATCATTAACAGGTTCAGAGGATTCTACAACATTCTTATGTTTCTTTTTCTTTTTCTTAGATGGAGCACTAGTTTTAATTAGTTGAGAATCTTGTTCAACTCTTTTGGGATGCCCTTCAGGATATAGAGGATCCTGGGTAGAAACACCACCTCTAGTTGTTACTTCATAAGCATGTTTTTCTTTAGAATTATTTCCCAACAAGTCATTTTGCACTTTAGTAAGTTGATCAATTTGAGTTTGAACCATATGAAAATGTTTAACAAGTATCTTAACATCATTGGAGGTTCTCTCCACAATATCATGCAATTCACTAATAGCTCGAGAATTTTCCATTAAATGATTCTCCACTCTCATATTAAAGTTTTCTTGCTTAACAATATAATTATCAAACTCATCTAAGCATTGAGCAGGAGGTTTTGAATACGGAATATCTTCCCTAGTAAAGCGTTGAAGAGAGTGTACCTCAATCATGGATGAAGGGGGAGTTATCTCACATAAATCTTCTATAGGAGGTAAATTCTTCACATCTTCAGGTTTAATACCCTTCTCTTTAAGAGACTTCTTGGCTTCCCTCATATCTTCATCATTTAATTTAATCATACCCCTCTTCTTCAATATCGGTGTCGGGGTTGGTTCAGGTGTAGACCAATCATCATGATTCCGGCCTATTTTAGCCAATAATTCTTCAGCGTCGTCTGGAGTTCTTTTCCTGAAAACACAACCAGCACAACTATCCAGGTATGCCCTAGACTCAATGGTTAGTCCACTATAAAATATATCAAGTAAATCATGCTTTTCCAAATCATGATCAGGCCGAGCTCTAATAAGAGAACAAAATCTCGCCCAAGCCTCAGGCAATTTCTCTCCATCTTCCTGGTCAAAATTATAAATTCTCTGCAAAGCAATATGTTGAGCACTAGCAGGAAAGTATTTCCGGAAGAAAACATCAAGCAATTCTTTTGGACTTTTAATAGAACCAGGAGGCAAATTATTATACCAAGTTTTAGCATCATCCTTTAATGAGAAAGGAAAAATTTTAGCGACAAAATAAGTACGCATCTTAACATCATCAGAAAACAAGCTACTCAGAGTAGATAACTCAATCATGTGTTCAACAGCACTTTCTTTTTCAGTACCACAAAAGGGTGTTTTCTCAACAATAGCTATATGAGATAGATCAAGAGAAAAATCATAATCTTTATCATTAATGTTTATAGGAGATGTGGCAAATTTAGGATCAGGAGACAGTTTATATCTAACAGCATGTTCTGCAAGCAACTTTTTAATTTTTCTTGCATCAGTAGTAGCATTGCATTTTTCAATAAAATCATCATCAAGCTCTACATAATCTTCATCAAGATCATCACTAGAATATTCAACAGACTCAGGTGAATTAACAGGTGTAGCAGCATTTTCATTAGGAGTTTCAGTATTTTCAATTTGCCTAGACCTAGCAATTGTAGCATCTAGAAAAGATCCTAACGAACCATCATTATCAAGCACAGCAGAAGCATCATCACAATTATGAGAGGAATTTTCAGATTCAGCAGAAGTACCAGCATTTGAAGCTTGTGGTGGTGAAACAAGTTTACTTATCACAGATGGTGAATCAAGAGCAGCAGAGGTACTAAGAGTTGTACCTTTTCTTGTAGTGGATGGTAATATGGCGATCTTAGTATCGCGAGGTTTACCCATGATGGAGAATTGCAGCGAACAATATCAATCCAAGTGAACTTCCAAATAAAGCTATGCTCCCCGGCAACGGCGCCAGAAAATAGTCTTGATGACCCACAAGTATAGGGGATCGCAACAGTCTTCGAGGGAAGTATTACCCAATTTATTGATTCGACACAAGGGGAGACAAAGAATACTTGTAAGCCTTAACAACGGAGTTGTCAATTCAGCTGCACCTGGAAACAGACTTGCTCGCAAGAGTTTATCAGTAGTAACAGTTTTATAGCAGTAGGAATAGTGAAATAACAGCAGCGGTGAAATAAAGACAGCAGTAGTGATTATAGTAAACAACAGGATTAAAATACTGTAGGCACAGGGACGGATTAACGGGCGTTGCATGGATGAGAGAAACTCATATAACAATCAAAGCAGGGGCATTTGCAGATAATAATAAAACGGTATCCAAGTACTAATCAATCAATAGGCATGTGTTCCATATTTAGTCGTACGTGCTCGCAATGAGAAACTTGCACAACATCTTTTGTCCTACCAGCCGGTGGCAGCCGGGCCTCTAGGGAAACTACTGGAAATTAAGGTACTCCTTTTAATAGAGTACCGGAGCAAAGCATTAACACTCCGTGAACACATGTGATCCTCACATCACTACCATCCCCTCCGGTTGTCCCGATTTCTGTCACTTCGGGGCCATTGGTTCCGGACAGCGACATGTGTATACAACTTGCAGGTAAGATCATAAACAACGAATATCTTCATGAATCAATAACATGTTCAGATCTGAGATCATGGCACTCGGGCCCTAGTGACAAGCATTAAGCATAACAAGTTGCAACAATATCATAAAAGTGACATCTACGGATACTAGGCACTATGCCCTAACAATCTTATGACTATTACATGACCAATCTCATCCAATCCCTACCATCCCCTTCAGCCTACAGCGGGGGAATTACTCACACATGGATGGGGGAAACATGGCTGGTCGATGGAGAGGCGTTGGTGGTGATGGCGGCGATGATCTCCTCCAATTCCCCGTCCCGGCGGAGTGCCAGAACGGAGACTTCTGGCTCCCGAGACGGAGTTTCGCGATGTGGCGGCTCTCTGGAGGGTTTCTGGCGACTTCGACTTCTCCCCGTGCGTTTTTAGGTCGAGGGCGTAAGTAGTCCGAAGGAGGGCGTCGGGGGCCAGCCGAGGGGGCCACACACTAGGGCCGCGCGGGCCCCCCTGGGCCGCGCCGGCCTAGTGTGTGGGGCCCTCGTGCCCCCACCTGGCTTGCCCTTCTGGCTCCGTGAGTCTTCTGGGAAAATAGGGCCTTCTGTATAAATTCCGAGGTTTTTCCTGAAAGTTGGATTTCTGCACAAAAACGAGACACCAGAGCAATTCTGCTGAAAACAGCGTTAGTCCGTGTTAGTTGTATCCAAAACACACAAATTAGAGGCAAAACAATAGCAAAAGTGTTCGGGAAAGTAGATACGTTTTGGAGGGCTCTACATCATCATGCCCGCCTCCGGATTGATGCGTGAGTAGTTCATCCTTGGACTATGGGTCCATAGCAGTAGCTAGATGGTTGTCTTCTCCGCTTGTGCTATCATTGTTTAGATCTTGTGAGCTGCCTAACATGATCAAGATCATCTATTTGTAATGCTACATGTTGTGTTTGGTGGGATCCGATGAATATAGAATATTATGTCAAGTTGATTATCAATCTATCATATATGTGTTGTTTATGTTCTTGCATGCTCTCCGTTGCTAGTAGAGGCTCTGGCCAAGTTGATACTTGTAACTCCAAGAGGGGGTATTTATGCTCGATAGTGGGTTCATGCCTCCATTGAATCTGGGACAGCGACAAAGTTCTAAGGTTGTGGATGTGCTGTTGCTACTAGGGATAAAACATCGATGCTTTTGTCTAAGGATGTTTGTGTTGATTACATTACGCACCATACTTAATGCAATTGTCTGTTGTTTACAACATAATACTGGAGGGGTGCGGATGCTAACCCGAAGGTGGATTATTTAGGCATAGATGCATGCTGGATAGCGGTCTATGTACTTTGTCGTAATGCCCTGATTAAATCTCATAGTAATCATCATTGATATGTATTGAATCTTTATTTTTCAATTGCCCACCTGTAATTTGTTCACCCAGCATGTTAGTTATCTTATTGGAGAGACACCACTAGTGAACTGTGGACCCCGGTCCATTCTTTTACATCTGAATACAATCTACTGCAATCATTGTTCTCTACTGTTCTTTGCAAACAAACATCATCTTCCACTCGATACGTTTAATCCTTTGTTTTCAGCAAGCCGGTGAGATTGACAACCTCACTGTTACGTTGGGGCAAAGTATCTTGATTGTGTTGTGCAGGTTCCACGTTGGCGCTGGTTTCACTGGTGTTGCGCCGCACTACACTCCTCCACCAACAACCTTCACGTGCTTCTTGGCTCCTACTGGTTCGATAACCTTGGTTTCTTTCTGAGGGAAAACTTGTTGCTGTGCGCATCACACCTTCCTCTTGGGGTTCCCAACGGACGTGTGCATCACGCGTATCGTAATCCCTTCGGTCTTCCGGAAGCTTCGTGGAAAAATAAGACCCTGGGCGTTGATTTCGTCCAATTCCGAGAATATTTTCTTTGTAGGATTTCTGAAACCAAAAACAGCAGAAAACAACAACTGGCGCTTCGGCATCTTGTTAATAGGTTAGTGCCGGAAAATGCATAATAATGATGTAAAGTATGTATAAAACATGTGAGTATTGTCATAAAAGTAGCATGGAACATAAGAAATTATAGATACGTTGGAGACGTATCAGCTTCAAATAACCTTGCTAGCCAAATCCTTGTACTCAGAGGAAATTCTTCTCGTGCATCCAAACACCTTGAGCCAAAACCCATGCCATTTGTGTCCACCATAACTACCTATATATGGTATTTTTCTGCCATTCCAAAGTAAATTACTTGAGTGCTACCTTTAAAATTTCACTCCTTTGTCTTTGCAATATATAGCTCATGGGAAAATAACTTAAAAACTACTGGTGATGGCGTGTAACTCACACGTTCGTTGGGAACCCCAAGAGGAAGGTATGATGCGCACAGTAGCAAGTTTTCCCTCAGAAAGAAACCAAGGTTTAATCGAACCAGGAGGAGCCAAGAAGCACGTTGAAGGTTGATGGTGGCGAAATGTAATGCGGCGCAACAACAGGGATTCCGGCGCCAACGTGGAATCTGCACAACAAAACCAAAGTACTTTGCCCCAACGAAACAGTGAGGTTGTCAATCTCACCGGCTTGCTGTAACAAAGGATTAAACGTATCGAGTGGAAGATGATTGTTTGCAAGAAAACAGTAAAACACAATTGCAGTAGATTGTATGCTATGTAAAGAATAGGACCGGGGTCCACAGTTCACTAGAGGTGTCTCTCCCATAAGATAAAAGCATGTTGGGTGAACAAATTACAGTCGGGCAATTGACAAATAGAGAAGGGCATAACAATGCATATACATGATATGATAAATATAGTGAGATTTAATCCGGGCATTACGACAAAGTACATAGACCGCCATCCAACTGCATCTATGCCTAAAAAGTCCACCTTCAGGTTATCATCCGAACCCCATTCAGTATTAAGTTGCTAAGCAACAGACAATTGCATTAAGTATGGTGCGTAATGTAATCGACAACTACATCCTTAGACATAGAATCAATGTTTTATCCCTAGTGGCAACAGCACATCACAACCTTAGAACTTTCTGTCACTGTCCCAGGTGTCAATGAAGGCATGAACCCACTATTGAGCATAAATACTCCCTCTTGGAGTTAAGAGTACAAACTTGGCCAGAGCCTCTACTAATAACGGAGAGCATGCAAGATCATAAACAACACATAAACAATAGATTGATAATCACCATAACATAGTATTCTCTATCCATCGGATCCCGACAAACACAACATATAGAATTACATATAGATGATCTTGATCATGTTAGGCAGCTCACAAGATCCAACAATGAAGCACAACAAGGAGAAGACGACCATCTAGCTACTGCTATGGACCCATGGTCCAGGGGTGAACTACTCACTCATCACTCCGGAGGCGATCATGGCGATGAAGAGTCCTCCGGGAGAATCCCCCTCCGGCAGGGTGCCGGAGGCGATCTCCTGAATCCCCCGAGATGGGATTCGCGGCGGCGGCGTCTCGGAAGGTTTTCCGTATCGTGGCTCTCGTGGGGGTTTCGCGACGGAGGCTATAAGTAGGCGGAAGGGTAGGTCGGGGGACCGACGAGGGCCCACACCATAGGCGGCGCGGGCCCCCTCGGCCGCGCCCTATGGTGGCGGCGCCTCGTCGCCCACTTCGTTATCTCTTCGGTCTTCTGGAAGCTCCGTGCAAAAATAGGACCCCGGGCGGTGATTTCGTCCAATTCCGAGAATATTTCCTTACTAGGATTTCTGAAACCAAAAACAGCAGAAACAGCAACTGGCTCTTCGGCATCTTGTTAATAGGTTAGTTCCGAAAATGCATAAATATGACATATAATGTGCATAAAACATGTAGGTATCATCAATAAAGTAGCATGGAACATAAGAAATTATCGATACGTTGGAGACGTATCAGCATCCCCAAGCTTAGTTCTGCTCGTCCCGAGCAGGTAAAACGATAACAAAGATAATTTCTGAAGTGACATGCCATCATAATCTTGATCATACTATTTGTAAACATATGTAATGAATGCAGCGATCAAAACAAAGGTAATGACATGAGTAAACAAGTGAATCATATGACAAAGACTTTTCATGAATAGTACTTCAAGACAAGCATCAATAAGTCTTGCATAAGAGTTAACTCATAAAGCAATAAATCAAAGTAAAGGTGTTGAAGCAACACAATGGAAGATTAAGTTTCAGCGGTTGCTTTCAACTTATAACATGTATATCTCATGGATATTGTCAACATAAAGTAATATAACAAGTGCAATATGCAAGTATGTAGGAATCAATGCACAGTTCACACAAGTGTTTGCTTCTTAAGGTGGAGGGAGATAGGTAAACTGACTCAACAATAAAGGTAAAAGAATGGTCCTTCAAAGAGGAAAGCATCGATTGTTGTATTTGTGCTAGAGCTTTTATTTTGAAAACATGAAACAATTTTGTCAACGGTAGTAATAAAGCATATGAGTTATGTAAATTATATATTACAAGTTGCAAGCCTCATGCATAGTATACTAATAGTGCCCGCACCTCGTCCTACTTAGCTTGGACTACCGGATCTTTGCATGCCATGTTTCAACCAAGTGTCACAAAGGGGTACCTCCATGCCGCCTGTACAAAGGTCTAAGGAGAATGCTCGCATTTTGGATTTCTCGCTTTTGATTATTCTCAACTTAGACATCCATACCGGGACAACATGGACAACAGATAATGGACTCCTCTTAAATGCATAAGCATGTAGCAATGATTATTATTCTCATATGAGATTGAGGATATATGTCCAAAACTGAAACTTCAACCATGATTCATGGCTTTAGTTAGCGGCCCAATGTTCTTCTCTAACAATTTTGCATGCTCCAACCACTAAGGTGATAGATCCTTCAGACAAGACGGACATGCATAGCAACTCACATGATATTCAACAATAGTTGATGGCGTTCCCCAGAAGCATGGTTATCGCACAACAAGCAACTTAATAAAAGATAAAGTGCATAAGTACATATTCAATACTACGATAGTTTTTAAGGCTATTTTGTCCCATGAGCTATATATTGCAAAGGTGAATGATGGAATTTTAAAGGTAGCACTCAAGCAATTTACTTTGGAATGGCGGAGAAATACCATGTAGTAGGTAGGTATAGTGGACACAAATGGCATAGTAGTTGGCTCAAGGATTTTGGATGCATGAGAAGTATTCCCTCTCGATACAAGGTTTAGGCTAGCAAGGTTATTTGAAGCAAACTCAAGGATGAAACGGTGCAGCAAAACTCACATAAAAGACATATTGTAAACATTATAAGACTCTACACCGTCTTCCTTGTTGTTCAAAACTCAATACTAGATATTATCTAGACCTTAGAGAGACCAAATATGCAAATCAAATTTTAGCAAGCTCTATGTATTTCTTCATTAATGGGTGCAAAGCATATGATGCAAGAGCTTAAACATGAGCACAACAATTTCCAAGTATCACATTATCCAAGACATTTTAGAATTACTACATGTAGCATTTTCCAATTCCAACCATATAACAATTTAACGAAGAAGAAACTTCGCCTTGAACATTATGAGTAAAGCCTAAGGACATATTTGTCCATATGCAACAGCGGAGCGTGTCTCTCTCCCACAAAGTGAATGCTAGGATCCATTTTATTCAAACAAAAACAAAAACAAAAACAAACCGACGCTCCAAGTAAAGAACACAAGATGTGACTGAATAAAAATATAGTTTCAGGGGAGGAACCTGATGATGTTGTCGATGAAGAAGGGGATGCCTTGGGCATCCCCAAGCTTAGACGCTTGAGTCTTCTTAAAATATGCAGGGGTGAACCGGGGCATCCCCAAGCTTAGAGCTTTCACTCCTCTTGATCATAGTATATCATACTCCTCTCTTGACCCTTGAAAACTTCCTTCACACCAAACTTCAAGCAAACTCATTAGAGGGTTAGTGCACAATTAATAATTCACATGTTCAGAGGTGGCACAATCATTCTTTACACTTATGGACATTGCATAAAGCTACTGGACATTAATGGATCAAAGAAATAAATCCAACATAGCAAAAGAGGCAATGCGAAATAAAAGGCAGAATCTGTCAAAAACAGAACAGTCCGTAAAGACGAATTTAAAGATGGCACCAGACTTGCTCAAATGGAAAAAATCAAAACTAATGAAAGTTGCGTACATATCTGAGGATCACGCTCGTAAATTGGCAGATTTTTTCGAATTTTCTACAGAGACTGTGCCCAGATTCGTGACAGAGAGCAATGCTGTTTCTGCGCAGCGATCCCAAATATAACATCAACTTTGACATAGAAACTTTACTTGGCACAAAAACATGATAAGGAGAGGTTGCTACAGTAGTAAACAACTTCCAAGACTCAAATTTAAAACAAATTACTGTAGTAAAAACATGGGTTGTCTCCCATAAGCGCTTTTCTTTAACGCCTTTCAGCTAGGCGCAGAAAGTGCAAATCAAGTAACATCGAGAGTAGAAGCATCAACATCATTACCAGGGGTGTTGGGAGTTTTCTCAACCAAGCATAGTATATTGGATACATAAGTTTTAGCATCTCCCTTTTCATTAGTCTTGGGCTTGCTATTCTCATCGAACAAATTTTCAGGAACAAGCCAAGCATAGTTATTTTCTAGTGCATCATTCATAGCTAGGAGTTTACATGGTATTGGTGCTTTGATCTCCCCACCATCATTAATATTATTAGTGTACCTTATTCTATCCATGTCCATTTTCTCAAGGAGACCAATAAAATTAGTATGAGAACCTAGCATATTAAATTTAGCAAAGACCTTTCTAGCCTCTCTTGCTAATCCCCCAAATTCTCTAAGAAGAGTTTCTAAAACAAAATCTTTCTTTTCCCCTTCTTCCATATCACCAAGTGTGAGAAACATGTGTTGGATTATAGGATTAAGATTAACAAATTTAGTTTCCAACATGCGAACTAAAGCAGCAGCAGCAATTTCATAGGTAGGTGCAAGTTCTACCAAGTGTCTATCTTCAAAATTTTCAGTAATACTAACATGATTGAAAAATTCTTCTATATTATTTCTCCCAACTATAGACCCACGTCCTACTGGTATGTCTTTTGTGGTAAAATTAAAAGGAAACATGATGCAATAAGCAAAAAGTAAACTAGGCAAATAAAGTAAAACAAGTAATTAATTTTTTTGTGTTTTTGATATAGAGAGCAAGACAAGTAAATAAAGTAAAACTAGCAACTAATTTTTTTGTGTTTTGTTTAGGTGCAGCAAACAAAGTAGTAAATAAAATAAAGCAAGACAAAAACAAAGTAAAGAGATTGAGAAGTGGAGACTCCCCTTGCAGCGTGTCTTGATCTCCCGGCAACGGCGCCAGAAAAAGAGCTTGATGGCGTGTAACTCACACGTTCGTTGGGAACCCCAAGAGGAAGGTATGATGCGCACAGTAGCAAGTTTTCCCTCAGAAAGAAACCAAGGTTTAATCGAACCAGGAGGAGCCAAGAAGCACGTTGAAGGTTGATGGTGGCGAAATGTGATGCGACGCAACAACAGGGATTCCGGCGCCAACGTGGAATCTGCACAACAAAACCAAAGTACTTTGCCCCAACGAAACAGTGAGGTTGTCAATCTCACCGGCTTGCTGTAACAAAGGATTAAACGTATCGAGTGGAAGATGATTGTTTGCAAAAAACAGTAAAACACAATTGCAGTAGATTGTATGCTATGTAAAGAATAGGACCGGGGTCCACAGTTCACTAGAGGTGTCTCTCCCATAAGATAAAAGCATGTTGGGTGAACAAATTACAGTCGGGCAATTGACAAATAGAGAAGGGCATAACAATGCATATACATGATATGATAAATATAGTGAGATTTAATCCGGGCATTACGACAAAGTACATAGACCGCCATCCAACTGCATCTATGCCTAAAAAGTCCACCTTCAGGTTATCATCCGAACCCCATTCAGTATTAAGTTGCTAAGCAACAGACAATTGCATTAAGTATGGTGCGTAATGTAATCGACAACTACATCCTTAGACATAGAATCAATGTTTTATCCCTAGTGGCAACAGCACATCACAACCTTAGAACTTTCTGTCACTGTCCCAGGTGTCAATGAAGGCATGAACCCACTATTGAGCATAAATACTCCCTCTTGGAGTTAAGAGTACAAACTTGGCCAGAGCCTCTACTAATAACGGAGAGCATGCAAGATCATAAACAACACATAAACAATAGATTGATAATCCCCATAACATAGTATTCTCTATCCATCGGATCCCGACAAACACAACATATAGAATTACATATAGATGATCTTGATCATGTTAGGCAGCTCACAAGATCCAACAATGAAGCACAACAAGGAGAAGACGACCATCTAGCTACTGCTATGGACCCATGGTCCAGGGGTGAACTACTCACTCATCACTCCGGAGGCGATCATGGCGATGAAGAGTCCTCGGGAGATGAATCCCCTCTCCGGCAGGTGCCGGAGGCGATCTCCGAATCCCGAGATGGGATTCGGCGGCGTCTGGAAGGTTTTCCGTATCGTGGCTCTCCGGGGTTCGCGACGGAGGCTATAAGTAGGCGGAAGGGTAGGTCGGGGCTGACGAGGGGCCCACACCATAGGCGCGGCGCCCCTCTGCCGCGCGGCCCTATGGTGGCGCGCCTCGTCGCCCACTTCGTTATCTCTTCGGTCTTCGGAAGCTCCGTGCAAAAATAGGACCCTGGGCGGTGATTTCGTCCAATTCCGAGAATATTTCCTTACTAGGATTTCTGAAACCAAAAACAGCAGAACAGCAATGGCTCTTCGGCATCTTGTTAATAGGTTAGTTCCAGAAAATGCATAAATATGACATATAATGTGCATAAAACATGTAGGTATCATCAATAAAGTAGCATGGAACATAAGAAATTATCGATACGTTGGAGACGTATCATGGTGATGAATATGTAGCTATGTATCTTAGTTCTTATAAGTTGCTTGTTGAGCGGTAACCATGTTTCTGGGGACGCCATCAACTTTTTACACCTTTGTTGAATATCATGTGAGTTGCTATGCATGTTCGTCTTGTCTGAAGTAAGGGTGATTTATCATGATCAAATGGTTTGAGTATGCATATTGTTAGAGAAGAACATTGGGCCGCTAACCAAAGCCATGTATCATGGTGGAAGTTTTCAGTTTGGACATTAATCCTCAATCTCTTATGAGAATATTATCTGTTGTTGAATGCTTATGCATTAAAGAGGAGTCCATTATCTGTTTTCTATGTTGTCCCGGTATGGATGTCCTTAGTTGAGATCTATCAAAAACGAGAAATCAAATGCGATTTATCTCCTTGGACCTTTGTATAGGCGGCATAGAGGTACCCCTTTGTGACACTTGGTTGAAACATATGTTATGCAATGATAATCCATGTAAATCCAAGCTAATTAGGACAAGGTGCGAGCACTATTGGTATTCGATGCATGAGGCTTGCAACTTGTAGGAAGTTTTATGCATAACACATATGAATTATTACTACCGTTGACAAAATTGTTTCTATGTTTTCAAAATAAAAGCTCTAGCACAAAATAGTAATCCATGCTTCCCTCTGCGAAGGGCCTTTCTTTTACTTTATGTTGAGTCAGTTTACCTACTTCTTTCTATCTTAGAAGCAAACACTTGTGTCAACTGTGTGCATTGATTCTTACATGTTTACTTATTGCACTTGTTATATTACTTTATGTTGAAAATTATCCATGAGATATACATGTTACAAGTTGAAAGCAATTGCTGAAACTTAATCATCCTTTGTGTTGCTTCGAAACCTCTTACTTTGAATCTATTGCTTTATGAGTTAGCTCTTATGCAAGTCTTGTTGATGCTTGTCTTGAAAGTACTATTCATGAAAAGTTTTGCTATATGATTCAGTTGTTTAGTCATTATCTCTTTGTTAGCAATCTATTGCTTCGAATCACTTCATTCACCTCATATGCTTTACAATAATGTTGATCAAGATTATGATGGTAGCATGTCACTTCAGAAATTATTGTTTTTATCATTTACCTACTCGAGGGCGAGTAGGAACTAAGCTTGGGGATGCTTGATACGTCTCCAACGTATCTATAATTTCTTATGTTCTATGCTAGTTTTATGACAATACCTACATGTTTTGTTCACACTTTATGATGTTTTGATGCATTTTTCGGCACTAACCTATTAACAAGATGCCGAAGTTCTGTTTTCTGCTGTTTTTGGTTTCAGAAATCCTACACAGTAAATATTCTCGGAATTGTACGAAACAAAAGCCCACGGTCTTATTTTTCCACGGAGTTTCCAGAAGACCGAAGAGGATACAAAATGGGGCCACGAGGAGCCGCCACCATAGGGCAGCGCGGCCAAGGAGGGGTTCGCGCCACCCTATGGGGTGGGCCCCTCGGGTGCCCCCCTGCGCTGCCCTTCCGCCTACTTAAACTCTCCGTCGCGAAAACCCTAGTACGAGAGCCACGATACGGAAAATTTAGACGCCGCCACCGCCAATCCCATCCGGATTCAGAGATCGCTCCACCTTGAAAGGATCGTATGCCGCACCTAGAGGGGGGTGAATAGGTGCTAACCAATTTTTAGTTCTTTTTCAATTTAGGTTTGACACAAAGGTAAATTCTCTAGATATGCAACTAAGTGAATTTACCTATATGACAAGGTTACCAACTAAGCAAGATATAGCTACGCAATATATAGGAGATAGAGTGGGATAGAGGTAACCGAGAGTGGAGCACGCGTTGACACGGAGATGATTCCCGTAGTTCCCTTCCTTTGCAAGAAGGTACGTCTACGTTTGGAGGAGTGTGGTTGCTACGCAAGCCAAACCAACAGCCACGAAGGCTTCACTCAGATCTCCTGTGAGCAACGCCACGAAGGCCTAGCCCACTTCCACTAAGGGATTTCCTCGAGGCGGAAACCGGGCCTTTACAAGGTTCTTGGGGCACACATCCACAACTAAATTGGAGGCTCCCAAATCTGTAACAATACAACAATCAACAACAACACATCAACACAAATCAACTAGGGAACCAAATAGGAACACTAGCATGAGATCCCTCAAACAAATGAGGGGGAAATGAAAAACGCTTCGGTGAGGATGTAGATCGGTGGCTTCTCCTTCGAATCTCCAAAGATCAAGAGCTTTGGTTGGGGGAGGAAGGAGATCTTGCAAATCTTGTGTTTCTTGAGGTGGCTCTAATGGTGGTGAAGCTTGGCAGATTTCTTGTGCAATGATTGAGCAAAGGGGTAAGGAAGAAGAAGAGGGGTATAAATACCCCTCCCCAAAATCCAGCCGTTGAGTCTTCCGGGGGGCCGGATAATCCGGCCTAAGTTAGGGCCGGATAATCCGCCCCCCGGATAATCCGGCCTCCTGGTACAAAACCAGGACAATGTCCGGTCAAAATCCGGCCCCATACCAGAGCCACTTTTCTTCAGGTCCTTAGCCGTTTTCGAGGGGGCCGGATATTCTTGAAATGTCCGGCCCGGATAATCCGGCCCTGGGACAAAACCAGGACAATATCCGGGCAAATGTCCGGCCCCTATACTGAGCTGATTTCCCTCAAGTCCTTAGCCGAAATTCTGGGGGCCGGATATTTTGGAAATATCCGGCCCGGATTATCCGGCCTGATGAACTTTTTCTGATTCTCTTTGACAGCACTGACCACATCCAACACACACACAAATGTATCTATATAATCCCTGTACCACTTAACCAAACATTAGTATATCACGTACATTGACATCAAACACTCAAAACATAATATGAGAGATGTTCTTTCAATCTCCCCCTTTTTGGTGTTTGATGACAATATACGGATTTGCAAGAGAATCACTATAGAGACAAGCATAATGGCAAAACATAGAGGCACTCCCCCTACATGTGTGCATATAAGAAATTTGCATTTGAATACAAATACACAACACATAGGAGCGAGGTGCCTCAACACAAGAGGTATCCATCATGAGCTCTAACAAGAGACATAAACAAATATGAAGTTGAGATAGGATGCTAGAAATCATACCCATGTGTAGATATATGATACGGAGATATAGCATCACACATAATATAATAGTCTTGATCTCAACATATAGAAATCCGAAAACCATAACAATGTCTCACACCACATAGCACATAGTTTTAAACGGAACACAACCAAAGCAAATAGTTCAAATAAAATGGAACACAAGCAATAAAGGAATGGTAAACGCATATGCTTGTGCCCAAACCATGCAAATCCCCGAGAGAGTTCCTAATAGAACACTTCTCCCCCTTTGGCATCGAAACGCCAAAAAGGGGACAAGCGCGATGCTACTCGCCCCATGGGGATCACTCGGAGACATCTTCATCATCGGACTCGGATGGCGCTTCTTCTTCTTCTTCCTCTTCTTCATCAGTGTCAGGTGCATCCGGAGAGCGGCGAGTGAGACTGGACCTTTGAATGCAACTATCAAGATCACTCCACGGAACCTGTGCAGAATGCCACCCACTGTAACCTGGGTGAGCAGGAGGCTGAGGAGGGGGTCCTTGCTCACCACTGAGCTTGTGCAGAATAACCGCCTGAGTATGCTTAATCTCAGCCCGCTCCCGGCTGGCCGCAAAGTTCTCCTTATGAATCTCAATGTTCATGCAAAGGATGTAACGCTGAAACCAACTGAGCCTGTTCACTTGTTTCTTCATAGCAGGGAGGTCAGGATGGCGAGCAGGAGCAAATCCACTAGAACGAGCATCACCCATGAAGGAGTCAGGTGGAGGTACAGCAGAAGAGACAGGCTTAAGCTTGTAGGCCTTCTTGATAGAGTGCTTCATCAAAGGGTACCCGCTCAAGTCTTCACCACTCACGCCCGCAGTGTTGTTGATGAGGAGCTGGATGTAGGGCGCATAAGGTATAGTAGTGCGGGAGACCATGGCATCATGAATCTCATGGAAGATGTAGTCCATGATATCAATAGTGTAGATATGTTCCTCATTCTCATCACGAGCACACCGAAAGCTGAGGTACATGAGATCCACAAGAGATCCCCGGATTGCATCATTGTTACCACCACTAGGAGCGATGGTGGACCGAAAGAACCGGAGTAACTGACCATAGATGGGAAGCAGCCCCTTGGTCGTTCCCACTTTTCCAGCAGATGTATAGAGATCAAACAGTGCATTCTTATCTGCCCTCTGAGGTCCATGGAGACGACGGCCTCCTTCTGCAGGAACTCCAAGAATAGCAGCAAAACGGCGCAAGGTGGCACTACAGTGAGTGGAGCCAGACATCCATTCCATAGTACGGTCCACATCTTTCTTGATGGCCAACGTAGCAAAGAACTGCTTTACCAACTCTGGACTATAGTCACATCGAATCTTCATCAAATCCTGCAAGCCCATCCTACCAGTCACCCAGATGGCATCCTCAAAGTGATTGTTGACTGCCAGAACGTCCACATCGATAGCTTGCATGGGACGTAATTTCTTCATGGGCTCATAGATATCCTTATAGATGAACTCCTGTTCCATGCACCAGTATTTTCTGCCCTCTGTCTCTTCATCCCTTGGGAGGTCTTCATACCAGTTCTTCAAGCGGATAGCAGAATAAGAAATAAGGTCCATGGTCTTGTAGTTTTCCCTTGATGCCTTGTTCTTGTGCCTAGATGAGGTTGACTTGCGAGGAGCGTTGGACACGAACTCATCACTTGACCGATCAGCCCTTGGGCGTCTCCGAGAAGTACCCCGAGAAGTACGACCTGTGACTAGCAAAGATGGATAGCAAAGAGAAGATAATGCTCATAAGTCATGTATGATATAGCAATGTACTCTAGGAACATACTATAAGCTGGTACAAGTCTAAACAAGATAGATTGAATCAAAACTGCAGCGGCGATGAAGCTCCAGGCCGGATAATCCGGTGCCCCAAGGGGGCGGATAATCCGGCCGGACCGGATAATCCGGTCCTCGCGGGGGCCGGATAATCCGGCCCTGCGAAACTAGCAGATTTTGCAAACAACAACTTGTCTAAGAACAGATCGGCCTTATAGCATGCAAGAGGAGTACACTACAAACGATTTGGAACAACTAGACACCAAATCCACCAAGAAAATAGCACACACAAATCACAACACCTAGGGTTAGGGATTGTGATTCATACCCGCATCCATTGCGAAAGCCGCTTGGAGGAGAAGGTAGCTAGGAGGGAGGAGCACCCGATCCACCCAAAAACTCCGGGAGGGAGTGGACGGGGCGGCTCCGGCGAGGAGGAGAAGCTCCGGCGATCTTGAGAGGAGAGAGAGGAGAGAGAGGCGCGTGGGGGTGGTCTGAACCATTCCCCCCCGCGGCCTCGTCCTCAGCCCTTTCAAGATCTGCCCAGGCCGGATAATCCGGCCCTAGTTTAGGGCGGATAATCCGGCCGGGCCGGATTTTCCGGGTCGCCTGGGGGGCGGATTATCCGGTGTTCTGGAGAATTTCAGAACACCGCCAATCCCGCCTATCTTTCGTTGGTTATTTGCGGACCCATATGTGGTGCAATAAACTATCACCTCACATATAAGATGCATATTTACCAATAAGATGGGGCAACCTAGATCATCCGACCGAGAAACCTCAAACTCCAAGTTTTTATCAAACATGACAAATGAGCAAGATGGAAGTGGCTTATAGATGTGTGTAGGCTTAGGTTTAGAGGAAACAAACTGTTAATGGTACATGATCACTCAAGTTTGCAAGATATGAGCAAATAAGGCCAAACTAGAGTGATTTCCCATAAGAACATGGAGTTGTCAAATAAAAGGCGATAAGATCCAAATAACTCCAACTCTTCTCAAAGAAGAGTGTGGTGGCCTAGGCCACCATATATGAGTGTTATGGCATGGCACCGCGAAGATATATCTTGGGCCCAAAACCACTACTCATCATTGAAGCTCACATATCATTATATGATATAAAGAGAATGATTTTATTTAATGTTGGCATTATGGGGGGAGGGATAGCTCAATAGTTTAAACCGCACTCCCCCTATTTCCATGCCCACATCTAAACCAAATAAAGTTTTGAGACAAAGGTGTGTTTGCAAGATGGTCAAGCTATACTCCTTGAATCAATGATATTTAGCTCATTCCTCAAATAAGAGAACCTTGCTTCATCAAGAGGCTTCGTGAATATATCGGCAAGTTGATCTTTGGTAGGAACATAGATAAGCTCAATATCACCACGGGCAACATGATCCCTAATGAAATGATTCCGGATCTCAATATGCTTCGTTCTTGAATGTTGCACCGGATTATAGGCAATCTTGATGGCACTTTCATTGTCACATAATAGAGGCACTTTGTCACAAATGACACCATATTCCTTTAAAGTTTGCCTCATCCATAACAATTGAGTGCATCCACTTGCGGCGGCAACATATTCGGCTTCGGCGGTGGAGAGAGATATACAATTTTGCTTCTTAGAAGACCAACACACCAAGGACCTACCAAGAAATTGGCAAGCCCCGGAAGTTGATTTCCTATCATCCTTGTCCCCCGCCCAATCCGCATCGGTATATCCATTGAGAATAAAGCTTGAGCCTTTGGGGTACCAAATACCATATCTTGGGGTATCAACCAAATATCTAAAGATTCTTTTGAGAGCCATCATGTGGCTCTCCTTAGGAGAAGCTTGATACCTTGCACACACACCAACACTCAACACTATGTCCGGTCTAGATGCACAAAGGTAAAGCAAGGATCCAATCATGGAGCGATATACCTTTTGATCCACCTCTTTACCATTGGGATCTAGTGCAAGATGACATTTGGTAACCATAGGAGTGGCCACACCCTTCAACTCGGTCATCTTGAACCTCTTGAGCATGTCTTGGAGATATTTTGCTTGATTGATGAAGGTTCCTTCTCTCAATTGCTTGATCTCAAAACCAAGGAAGAACTTCATCTCTCCCATCATAGACATCTCAAACCTATCGGTCATAAGCTTTGAAAATTCATCATTGAAAGCTTTGTTAGTAGAGCCAAAGATAATATCATCAACATATAATTGGCAAACGAAAAGCTCCCCATTAACCCTCTTAGTAAAAAGAGTGGGATCGATTAGCCCAACATCAAACCCACGGTCTACCAACAATTCTTTAAGGTGCTCGTACCAAGCTCTAGGAGCTTGTTTGAGACCATAAAGTGCTTTATCAAGCTTGTAGACATGGTTAGGAAAGTTGAGATCCTCAAACCCCGGGGGTTGCTTAACATAAACCTCTTCATGCAAAGGACCATTAAGAAATGCACTTTTAACATCCATTTGTTGTAACTTAAAGTTATGATGCGATGCATAAGCAAGAAGGATACGGATGGACTCAAGGCGAGCCACGGGAGCATAGGTCTCTCCAAAGTCAATTCCTTCAACTTGAGAGAAACCTTGAGCCACCAATCTTGCCTTGTTCCTCACAACATTTCCAAACTCATCTTGCTTGTTCTTGAATATCCATTTAGTGCCTATAACATTGCGGCACTCCTTTGGCTTCTCTACTAAGGTCCATACTTTGTTGCGCTTGAAGTTGTTGAGTTCTTCGTGCATAGCTTCCAACCAATCCGAATCTTCAAGGGCTTCAAATACTTTCTTGGGTTCCACTAAGGAGATATAAGCATGATGATTGCTAAAGTTAGCCAATTGCCTTCTTGTGGAAACCTTTGCCCTTACATCACCAAGAACCTTGTCATGTGTGTGTTCAAGACGCTCAAGTTGCCTTTCTCTTCTTGCTAGACGACGGGCCTCGATCTCCTCCTTGGTTTTTCTAGGCCTTGGAGGTGTCACTTGATCAACTTGATCATTTGGGTCCCCGTCTTGACCTTCAATTTGAGCTTCCTCAATTTCTTGAGAATGCTCATCCTCATGTGCTTGATCTTGGACAATATTTGGTGAAGCGCAAATATCAAATGGATACTCATCGGAGCCATCATGAATTCTTGGTTGATCTTGTCCTTGATCTTGTTCATGAGAGGGAGGGTTTTCTTCTTGTTCTTGGGTTGGTGCATCATTAGCTTCAAGGGATGGGGTTTGTTGATGTTGAGAGGATGAGGGCTCCACCGTGGTAGAGCATAGTTCTTCCCGAGACGCCACACCGTGTCCCTCAATGGGGCGGAAAAATCCCACACCCATTCTTACTATGGCATCTTGAGGTATTTCATCACCTGCACATACATCAACTTGCCCCACTTGGGAGCTATCATTTTCTTCGAACCTCACACTACAAGATTCGATGATAATCCCGGAGGCTATATCAAAGACTCTATAAGTGTGAGATTCGGCACCGTAACCAACAAATATACCCTCCAAAGCTTTAGGAGCAAATTTAGATAAACGAACTCCTTTGATTTTGTAGAAACACTTACACCCGAACACCTTGAAGTATGAGATATTAGGCTTGTTCCCGGTGAGTATTTCATATGGAGTCTTGTTCAAGCCCTTGCGGAGATAGAGCCGGTTAGAAGAGTGGCAAGCGGTGGAGATGGCTTCGGCCCAAAAGTTATAGCGGGATTTATACTCCGCCATCATAGATCTTGCCATATCCATAAGAGTCCGGTTCTTCCTCTCCGCAACACCATTTTGTTGAGGGGTGTAAGCAGCGGAATATTGATGACGAATCCCCTCATCACTAAGAAAATCATTGAGTGTGTAGTTCTTGAACTCGGAGCCGTTGTCACTTCTTATTGCCATAATGAGGAGGTTGTGTTGGCGTTGCACCTCGGTGGCAAAGTCAATGAATATTTGTTGAGTCTCATCTTTCGTCTTGAGAAAGTAGACCCAAGTGTATCTTGAGTAATCATCAACAATCACCAAGCAATGTTTCTTCGCACCAAGACTTGCATGAGTAACGGGACCAAAGAGATCCACATGAAGGAGCTCCAAGATCCTCTTGGAAGAGATGATAGTCTTGCTTGGATGCGGAGAGTCATGCATTTTGCCTTCAACACAAGCCCTACAAACATGATCTTTGGCAAAAGAAACATTTTCCATTAGTCCCACAATATGGTTCCCCTTGTGAAGACTTTGCAAAGTTCTCATGTTGACATGGGCTAGGCGGCGATGCCACAACCAACCCACATCCGCCTTTCCAAATAGGCACATCGCACTTGAAGTGGTGGTCCCCGAAAAGTCCACCACATACAAGTTATGTTCGCGATACCCAACGAAAGCGACTTTTAGAGTCTTGCTCCACAAGAGGACCACAATATCATTATCAATAAAGACGGCGAAACCCATCTTGCCAAGGGCGGAAACGGAAAGCAAATTGTAACCAAGGGTTTTGACAAGCATGACATCCACAAGTGTTATGTTGTGTGCAACCACAACCTTGCCAAAACCCAATACCTCGGATGTAGAATTATCGCCAAAGGAGACGGTGATATTGTTTATGTTGGGCCTCAACTCCTTGACGAGGTTCTTGCCGCCGGTCATATGACTTGTACATCCACTATCAAGTACCCATTTTGAACCTCCGGCGGCATAGTCCTACATGAGATCAATGCTTGGATTTAGGTACCCATTTCTCAATGGGTCCTCTTTTGTTAGCAACAAGGGTCTTTGGGACCCAAATAGACCAAGCAACATAACCATCATATGGGCCAACATATTTAGCATAAACATCACCATAATAATCTTTGAATAAAACATAGTGAGGGTTAGCATTTCCCGCATCATCATCATTAATGGTTTTGCCCTTAGGGGCTTCACCATTAGTGATATCTTTCTTCTTCTCTTGTGCGGGCTTGGCCTTTTGCTTGTTTGCCTTCTTTGCCTTGGCTCCATAACCAAGGCCCTCCTTCCCATTGTTTGATCTTTGCTTACTCAAGAGATCATCCAAAGAAAGTTTACTTTGGGGAGAGGAGGCCTTAGCAAGTTCATCCTTCAACCTAGCATTTTCCTCAATAATATTTGCATGATCACATGAAGGGGTAGAGGAACTAGGCACATCATATGAAGCAAGCCTAATTTGAAGTTGCTCATTTGACTTGGATAGGAGAGCGTATTCACTCTTCAAAGCTTTGTGAGCTTTGTCTAGTTCATCTAGATCCTTCACAAGTTTCTCATGATCAACACCAAATTGGGCCATTTCCTTTTTAAGCAATTTAGTCTTAGCCCTAGCATGATCTCTAGCTTTAGTGAGCTTGTTAATTTCATCTTGAGGCTCTTCAAGATTTTCTAGCCTCTCCTCAAGAGAAGCTATAGTTTCTTGACTTTCCTCAAGAGCATTTTTAAGAGCATGGATTTCAAGAGAGTCTTCTCTCTCTATTTGACCCTTTTTCTCAAGAGTAGCATTTTGTTGAGCTAAACGAGCCATGAGATTAGAAACATGCTTTTTGTTGATACCTTGTAGGTTAAGAATGAATTCATCAAACTCTAGCATTTCTTGTTTCACTTTTAGACTAGCATCATCAATCCCTAGATCACTTGATATGTTAGGCATAGAGGGGCTAGGAGATGATACCTCGGAGGATTTAGCCATGAGACAACTTTCTTCCTCCACATGAATGATCTCATTGGGGGATTCACTTGGTGATGAAGAGTTAGTGGAGAGGGAGGCAAGAGCGACCAATCCATTAGAGGTTGCATCTTCTTCATCATCAACATCATCATCTCCGGAGGTATATTCTTCTTGAGTTGATAGCACAATAGATGTGTCCAAGGAGGATTTTGCCATGAAGCAATGTGCATTCTTGATATGAGGATTCTCATTGGGGGATTCAAAGAGAGATGAAGAGGGAATGTTGGTAGTGACAATGGCGGCCACTTCCTTTGAGCTTTCTCCTTCATCATCACTAGAGCTTTCAACTTCATCGGTAGAATACTCTTCCCTAGTCACTAGCACAACTCTTGGAGGCCTCTTGCCCTTCTTGGTCTTGTTGTTGTAGAATTTCTTGTTGGGGGCCTTTGAATATTTGCCCTTTGTGTCTTTGCTCTTGTCCTTGGGAATGAGCCTTCCATTATGAAGCTCTCTATTCTCATAGGGGCATTCGGCAATGTAATGGAGCTTGTCATCACAGTTGTAGCATGACCTTGTCTTTGGACCAAAGCTAGTGAACCCACTTTTGTGGTTTCTCTTGATGTTGTCTTCCTTGGCCTTGGAGGGATCAACCCAAAATGACTTTGCATGGAAGGCCATGTGATCATGATAGTGGCATTCCAAATCTTCCGGATAGGACATACTCCAAGATGCCCTATATTGTTCTTGAGGGTACACTTCTTCAACGGGGTTGACCACCAAGGCAAGATTGTTCCCTTTTGCCATACCAATGGCACGATTGCGAGAATCATGAGAGTTTTGCTCGAGCACCTTGAGGGCTTGCATCTCGTGCACGGCATCTTGAGATGAGAGAGAGGAATAGCATTCTCTCCCAACAAGGGTCTTGACATCAATGGGTACAAACGACATCATGCATTCAATGTACTTCTCCTTGATCCAAGAGTCATTGATGTGGGTGGCACCACTAAGCCGGAAGGCATCGGCAACAATGAGGAGTCTTCCATACATGACTTGATGATCTTCATCCGGTAGCCTCATGAATCCTTCGGCTTGATTCCGAAGAGCATTATACTTGTTCCTTCTCGTGCTCTCACTTCCAATGCAACTAGCGGCCAACCCATCCCAAGCTTCCTTGGCGGTGGTGTAGTTCCGAACACGAGGCAACTCTTGTGTCCCCACACTAGTTTGAATCATGTGCAAGGCGGTGTTGTTGAGTTGACTATCAACCGCTTCTCTTCTAGTCAACTTGTCGGGGTTGTAGGGCTTGAAGCCTTCCAAGATGATTCTCCAAAGTTCATTGGAGGCACTGCAAACATGAGAGCGAAACTCAAATTGCCAAGTATCGAAATTATCAACGGAAAACTTAGGTGGGTCGCCTCGAATGTTCAAATGGGGATGGGGAACCGGTATATCGGGAGATAGAAAAGGTGGAGCTACTCGATTGTAGCTCTCACCTCCACTAGTTCCCCTAGGAGATGCAATGGGAGATTTGATAGTGTTTAAGTTATCACCTTCCACGGGTTTAGTAGAGGAGGGTAATGCCGAAGCACCTCCCTCTTCTAACACACCCGTGTCCTTTACCTCTATGACGGGAGCCCTAGGAGGGACCGGAGTCAAAAGCTCGGAAATCAATTTTCTCATGCTTTCCATTTGAGCGTCCATGGAGGATCTCAACGAATTGATGTCCTCCATGGTGACCAACTTACCGGCCTCTTCCGGAGGCACATCGTCCGGCATACTCTTAGGCGGTTAAGCCCGAAATAAGAGCCGAGGCTCTGATACCAATTGAAAGGATCGTATGCCGCACCTAGAGGGGGGTGAATAGGTGCTAACCAATTTTTAGTTCTTTTTCAATTTAGGTTTGACACAAAGGTAAATTCTCTAGATATGCAACTAAGTGAATTTACCTATATGACAAGGTTACCAACTAAGCAAGATATAGCTACGCAATATATAGGAGATAGAGTGGGATAGAGGTAACCGAGAGTGGAGCACGCGTTGACACGGAGATGATTCCCGTAGTTCCCTTCCTTTGCAAGAAGGTACGTCTACGTTTGGAGGAGTGTGGTTGCTACGCAAGCCAAACCAACAGCCACGAAGGCTTCACTCAGATCTCCTGTGAGCAACGCCACGAAGGCCTAGCCCACTTCCACTAAGGGATTTCCTCGAGGCGGAAACCGGGCCTTTACAAGGTTCTTGGGGCACACATCCACAACTGAATTGGAGGCTCCCAAATCTGTAACAATACAACAATCAACAACAACACATCAACACAAATCAACTAGGGAACCAAATAGGAACACTAGCATGAGATCCCTCAAACAAATGAGGGGGAAATGAAAAACGCTTCGGTGAGGATGTAGATCGGTGGCTTCTCCTTCGAATCTCCAAAGATCAAGAGCTTTGGTTGGGGGAGGAAGGAGATCTTGCAAATCTTGTGTTTCTTGAGGTGGCTCTAATGGTGGTGAAGCTTGGCAGTTCTTGTGCAATGATTGAGCAAAGGGGTAAGGAAGAAGAAGAGGGGTATAAATACCCCTCCCCAAAATCCAGCCGTTGAGCCTTCCGGGGGGCCGGATAATCCGGCCTAAGTTAGGGCCGGATAATCCGCCCCCCGGATAATCCGGCCTCCGGTACAAAACCAGGACAATGTCCGGTCAAATCCGGCCCCATACCAGAGCCACTTTTCTTCACGTCCTTAACCGTTTTCGAGGGGCCGGATATTCTTGAAATGTCCGGCCCGGATAATCCGGCCCTGGGACAAAACCAGGACAATATCCGGGCAAATGTCCGGCCCCTATACTGAGCAGATTTCCCTCAAGTCCTTAGCCGAAATTGGGGGTCGGATATTTTGGAAATATCCGGCCCGGATTATCCGGCCTGATGAACTTTTTCTGATTCTCTTTGACAGCACTGACCACATCGAACACACACACACATGTATCTATATAATCCCTGTACCACTTAACCAAACATTAGTATATCACGTACATTGACATCAAACACTCAAAACATAATATGAGAGATGTTCTTTCACCCTGCCGGAGAGGGGAATCATCACCGGAGGGCTCTACATCACCATGCCCGCCTCCGGACTGATGCGTGAGTAGTTCATCCTTGGACTATGGGTCCATAGCAGTAGCTAGATGGTTGTCTTCTCCTCTTGTGCTATCATGTTTAGATCTTGTGAGCTGCCTAACATGATCAAGATCATCTATTTGTAATGCTACATGTTGTGTTTGGTGGGATCCGATGAATATGGAATACTATGTCAAGTTGATTATTGATCTATCATATATGTGTTGCTTATGTTCTTGCATGCTCTCGTTGCTAGTAGAGGCTCTGGCCAAGTTGATACTTGTAACTCCAAGAGGGAGTATTTATGCTCGATAGTGGGTTCATGCCTCCATTGAACTGGGACAGTGACAAAAAGTTCTAAGGTTGTGGATGTGTTGCCACTAGGGATAAAACATCAATGCTTTGTCTAAGGATATTTGTGTTGATTACATTACGCACCATACTTAATGCAATTGTCTATTGTTTGCAACTTAATACTGGAAGGGGTGCGGATGCTAACCTGAAAGTGGACTTTTTAGGCATAGATGCATGCTGGATGGCGGTGTATGTTCTTTGTCGTAATGCCCTGATTAAATCTCATAGTGATCATCATGATATGTATATGAATCTTTATTTGTCAATTGCCCACCTGTAATTTGTTCACCCAGCATGCTATTTATCTTATTGGAGAGACACCACTAGTGAACTTTGGACCCCGGTCCTTTCTTTTACATCTGAAATACAATCTACTGCAATCTCTGTTCTCTGTTGTTCTTCGCAAACAAACATCATTCTCCACACTATACGTTTAATCCTTTGTTTTCAGCAAGCCGGTGAGATTGAGAACCTCACTGTTACGTTGGGGCAAAGTATCTTGATTGTGTTGTGCAGGTTCCACGTTGGCGCCGGAATCCCTGGTGTTGCGTCGCACTACACTCCTTCACCAACAACCTTCACGTGGCCTTCATCTCCTACTGGTTCGATAAACCTTGGTTTCATACTGAGGGAAACTTGCTGCTATACGCATCGCACCTTCCACTTGGGGTTCCCAACAGACATGTGCTTCACGTGTTATCAGCCACTCAAAAGAGAGATAAAGCGGAGCTTTAAAAGGGGGCCCAGAAATTCTGCCTGTTGGGTCTGGCAACGGCATGGTCAGGTACTACCGTCGGCTGGGCCGGTAGTACCGCCCACGTGGCGCTCAAGGCCAGCGACCGAAACAAGGGCGAGCGGGACACAACCTGCGAGCGAGGGCCGCGTGTCGGGCGCGCCTACCCATCGCTCATTAGAGAATCTCCATTCACCCTCCACATACGGCGTCTGACGCAGCGGTTTTAGGGACCGAGGGGGGCGCAAAATGCAAAATGGGGACTTACTGGCGCCCAGCCGTGCACTCCATAGGCGCCCCCAATACAATTTCATATATAATTTAAATTTAAATAACAAATAAACTATGATAATTTATTACAACTTAAAAAAATGTTGGACATAATTCAACAAGTTCAACATAACACACAAATAATTTAGGTTCATCAAACCACAAAAATTTAAAAGTTTAAATTACAATGGCAAACAAATAAAAAAAACTAGACGCCACCTTTGAGAATCCACAAATGCTCCACCAGATGATCTTGCAGTTGGTGATGAGTGTTGGAGTCTCGGACTTCTTGAGGTTTGGCGATAAAAGCAGCAAATGCGGAAGACACATTGTGATCAACATCTGCAAGTGGAGCCACCCGTTCATATGGTTCAGTGACAAACACTGGAAATTCCTGCTAGCTCTCGATCATCATGTTGTGCAGTATGCCACAAGCTGCCGTGACCTCCCACATCTACTCTTTGGACCATGTAAGAGCAGGGTATCGGACAATGGCAAAGCGAGCTTGCAGTACACCAAATGCCCTCTCCACATCCTTTCTTGCAGCCTCCTGCATTTGAGAAAGCTAAGATTTCTTTCCTCCAGGTACAGGGTTCGAGATTGTCTTCAAAAATGTTAACCATCTTGAATAGATGCCATTTGCAAGATACTAGCCCTTGTCATATTGGTGGCCATTGATCTCAAACTGCAACAGAGGGGCATTGCCTTCGACAAACTTCTGGAACACATCGGAGCGCTGCAGCACATTGATATCATTGTGTGATCCTCCCATGCCGAAGAACGCATGCCAAATTAATCCACGGGTCCTAGCCAGCCACTTCCTTAATCACCACACTGTATGCACCCTTGTGTCCCTTATAGATGCCTTGGTGTGCAAATGGACAGTTCTTCCATGCCCAATGAATACCGTTGATGCTGCCAAGCATCTCAGGGATACCTCTCTATGCATTTTTGCCAAGATTCGAGCTATGTCCGCCGCATTGGGTGGCGCAGATAGGTCTTTCCAAACACCACCACAATTGTCCTACAGAATATATACATGCAATCAATGGTCGTGGACTCTGCGATGCGCAGATAGTCATCATGTGTATCACCTGCAATTCCATAGGCAAGCATCCGAAGAGCCACCGTGCATTTATGAATTGTCGAGAAACCAAGCTCGCCGACAGTGTCTCTCTTCAGTTTGAAGTAGTCGATCTCCCTCAAATTCTCGACTATCTTTAGGAAGAGCTTCCTACTCATCCGGAAACGACGGCGGAATACAACATCGCCGTGCAATGGATCGTCGGTGAAGCAGTCGGCGTAGAGCATGTAGTAGCCTTACATCCTCTGTCTTCGTTTGCTCTTGCGATACCCCGGCGCGGAGCCACCATTGATCGGCTTGTCCTCCTCGGTGATCATGGCCAAGAGGGAGATGAGGATCGTCAGATGTTCTCCACCGACGTCCCTCGTAACAGCTGCGACAACGAGCTCCTCGTCCATGAGCGTGGCCATGACGTCCTCATCGCCCGAGTCCATCGCCATGGCAAATAGCCGAACACCTCGCGTGCAAGATGGGAGCGTGGTGGGGATGGAGGTAGCTGTGGTGGCGGGAGCATGTGAACGGCGATGGTGGGAAGGGTCGGCGAGGTGGCGAGGGTTACAGCGGATTGTATGCGGAGGTGGAGTGGGTTCCTACCGGTGGCAATGGACCGTCACGACGAGGGGTGGTTGCGGCGGCGACATCGGGGATGGGAGGTGGTCGCAAGGCGAAGGAGAAAAATATTTGTGTTTTTGTTGGCTCTGGTCGCCGACACAGCTAGCCTGCGGCGTTTTGTTGCCACGCCGACACCCCCACTAGCTCACTGTAGATTGGGTTCAATATGATACAACGGACAGAGAGTTGGGCCGCGCCGGTAGAAAAACAAATTTAGAAGCCTTGGATGGACGTTCCCAATCTCCTATTGGAGGCATTTGGGGAGGGGGAGTGGAGATGCTCTTAGCGTGGATTTATACGCGTCACACACGTGGTTGTGTGTTGGGCTTGGCCCATCTTGTTCGTCCACTTAGCTAAAAGAAAAACACGTTTATCTCATGTGCAACATCTAAACACTATCATTGGTTACAACTTAGATACATCACCTTGTAGACCTGAGTTCGAGCACCAGGAATTCCACCATTTTTTTCAAACTTGAATGCATTTCAAAACTGATAAAAATTTAAACTTGAATAAATTTGAATTAAAACAAATTTTGAAGCGGAGCAACTTTTTTTGAAACAAAATTTTCATCTGAACAAATTTTGAATCTGAGCAAAATTTCAAAATTTTGAATGTGAGAAAAAGTTATTTTGAAGAAATTTCGAATCTAAGAAAAATTTGATTTTGAACAAATTTTGAATATGAGCAAAAAATATTTTTGAACAAAATTTTGAATCTAAGCCAAATTTGATTTTGAAAAATTTCAAATCTGAGCAAAATTTGAATTTGTACAATTTTTTAAATGAGAAATTTTTAAAAACCAGCCAAAAACCGGATATACAGTCAAAAACCGAACAAATTCGGACTGTAACCTTCTAGAATATTCCTAAAACCAGAAAACTGAAACAATACACCAGATCTATGTATAACTGGCCGGGGGCCGAAAACATTTGCTCCAAAGCAATGCCTATTAACGCGCGCCAATAGGCGATGAATAAGCTTTGCCACGCGTGTCCGTGGGCGAGCGATGCGAGCGCTTGCGGTGCAGGTGAGCGACTGCGGCCTGGGAGCGGGTGCGGGAGATGGGAACGAGGCGGCCTGGGTGCGGTCGGGCCGGCTCGGTAGTACCGGCCACGCAGGCGGTACTACCTCCAATTGGGCCTGGGCGGTACTACCAGCCTGGTACCGATTCACTTCCGCTTGGAAGATAGAGACTAGGGACGCGCGCCATAGTGTTTCCCCCTTTTTTTTCTTTTCAAACCTAATAAAGGCAATCTTGTAAAATCAATAACTTAAGATTGGGAACTTTGAATTGAGTGAACAAATTTTATTGGAAAGAGGACCGCAAGAGATACCCAATAAAAAGTATGGAAACAATTGGGGGAGATTTTCCTATAATTTTTAGAGTGAAACCTCCTCTCAATACGAAAAACTAAGAAAAAAGCTAATATCGAAAACGCAACAAGTGATTCATGCGGAATCCGTTTTTGATGAACTAGAGCTTGTCATGGAAATAACCACAAGCTCTAAAGCACCACATGGATAAGATCCAAATAACATCTAAGAAAGATGATGCAAGGATGCAACGGTTTAAGCTCTCTTCAAACGATACGATTGAGTTACTCACTCGAGAGCCCTCTTGATAGTACGGCCACTATCTTATAAACCGGTCTTCCAACTAAACTACGAGACCAGTAAGAAAGAAACTCTATCAACGAGCCTCGCTGCAAGCCGCCCACCGACGAGGACTACAACTTCTTGCAGTAATAAGATCGCTCCGGCCGCCGCAAGCGCCATTACTCTGTTTTAATTTAAATTTAATCAAATTCTATTCAAATCCTTGTAATATATAACAAATTTGAATGAATTCCATTGTTTTTCATTCGAATTTAAAATTTAAAACTTTATGTTTGGGGGGGGGGGGCGACTGGAAACGGACGCGCCCCGAAAGAAGCACCACACGACAGCGTCCTCAAAATGCTTTATCCGGACATGATTTGGGAGACGCGTTTGGAGATGCTCTAATGATGGCTTATAGTTATTGATATTTGATCTTGCCCCTCCCCTTTTTTTCATGGTAAAAAGAAAAATGAATTTTGCTGTTGCTACACCTTTGATCGTATAACCATGGCAATGACGTTCTGCATTCTCAGTTGGTTCCATATCTTTGCTTCCTAGCCCTTGGCTATGAGATTTTGCATTTGCCATCTCACCGTGTACCAGGAACAGGAGCATCCTCAAATCATGCAATCCCATCTTTTTCGAACGCTTTTTCTAAGAAGAGAATGTTTCATCATAGATGTTTCTTAGGGTCTGTGTTCACCGGCACACCCCCTCTAGGCATCACGTGTTCCAAGACGATGCCCCCAATAGGCTTGAGTCCGCCTCCATTGTTCGCTCTGATTGCATCGGAGGCCGCTCTCACTGGCCGACTGCGATGCCTCCATCCCATGTTGTAGCCACAAGGGCCGCGTCCACATTGTTTGGGGCGCCGCGGCCAAAGCAGCCATGTTGTGGCATGTGGCGGGCGCACCACTCCCATGCCTTAATGCAGCGACGTGGGGGTGAGAGGATACCCTGCCGCTACCTTCACAGCTATGTTCGCCTAGCCACCATATGTTCCGGGGCCGCCACCCTGTATATCCAACTCCACCTCACACGTCCATCGTTCAGAGCCGACCGCCACACTCGATACGGAGATCCCCGCCACTAGAAGGGGCAAGAAGACAAAGGCCTGATGGCCGCTGCGCAGGGCTTTGCTCGATGGCTTCCTCCAGCGACATCAAGTGGGGGAGGTTAGGGTGAAACCCTAGCCGCCCCCGGGAGAGACGTGGGAGTGGAGCGAAAGAAACATCCCCCATTGTCACTGAACTAGTGGGCATATGCACGGACGTCTAGGCAACGGCAAGGAGCATATTTGAAGGAACTGGTCGTGAAAGGGAAGGCTGCCCAGAATTTTGACAGGACGGAGAAAAACAGGTGCCCTGCACGTCATCTCTGGTCGAAATTTTCTCCCCGCTCTTCCAAAGGCGCTCCATTTGGATCAAAAGGTGGACGGAGCAATTCATGGGGATGACTCGCGGTGAGACCGACAGGATCGGTGAGGACTGAGGAGCGGGGCGAGCGCTGCATTTGGCGTACGTGACGGCACCAGCACCACACCACACGGTTGACGTCGATCGGGTCATGCGCATCTCCAGCCGGTGCTGTGGGATCTGCCGGCCAGCCACTGTCCCTGTCGCTGAAAACTTCAAGGCGTGCCGTTTCATCGGTTTCTCCATCCTTGCTCCATGCGCCGGTTTGTCCAGACGCTCTACAGAATTTATTCCCTGCATGCGATCAGGTGAAGAAGACAAAAATGGCTTTTTTTTCAAACTTCAGCACAAAATATACTTGATCTGATTTTTGTTTTCCAAAGAAAAGGCCTCTCGCCCGAGATTGGGGCGCTGTGATAGAGTTACTTTTTCAAAAAAAACCACAAATCTATTAATAATTTTCCGCATCAGTACCAAGAATCCGAAAAGCAATGAGGACTATAAAAGTCTATAAGCCACCTAGCGACGACTACATGCACTAGCGCGAGCCAAAGACACGTCGCCGCCCTGGCCCTCCAACACCGGGGCCAAGCAAAGCTTGTCGTACTAAAGATCTTATTGTAATAGACAAACGGAAAGTTATCGTGCCAAGACAGTAAGATTCCAGAGAACCCGCGTACTAGAGCAGTCGTCAAAGTTGAGACTCGTATATTGAAAGAGCCAAATCTAAAACCACACCAACGAACACGAAAACCAACTAGATCAGAGGAGATCCGCAGAACGCACAACTCCAGACGTGATGTTAGACGCACAACCGGAGCAAAAATAGAACGGAAAGAACCTTATTCTAAATTTAAGATGTAGCCGTGGCCTCACCATCTCGATGAAGACAATAAAAAGATAACCTAAACAAAAAATGAAAACCTCTCACCACGAGGGGCCATGGTCCGCCACGACTCCAAGACCTAAAGCCATCGGAGGCGGAGCGAACCAATGGTATCCTGATGAGGGGACGAAAGCACTAGATGGGTTTTAGTATTGCATCAACAATCAAAAACTGCGAATGGAGGCCGAGCTATATGTAGCCTTTATTTTCTAAAAATAAAAAAACTATATTTTAAAGTTCAAAAATTACAGAAAAATGGAAAAATCTGATATGTTTTATAATTTTGAAATATGCACTATTCACTATACTTAGATCCACACATTTATTATTTTTGCGTAGCCTAAAATAGAGCGAATTTTACAATAAATTTTGCATGATTATATATTTCATCAATGGCTTCATCCAAGGTTTTATCTCAAAAAATAAAACTTAAAAATATAATTTTCAAATTTTAAAAATAAAAAGCTACATTAGCTCGTCCTCTATTTATCCACACCTGTGATCGCCTATGTTGTTATCTTTGCTAGAGCTATCTATTGAGCCACATAGCGCTACACCCTTGCCTAGTGTATCATGCTATCTAGCATGGCGCCGAGCGTAGCACATCGTGCATAGTACCTTATATTGTTAAAGAATCAGATCCAATCTATTTTGCGCTGAAATTTCAGAAAACAAAAAGGCAATATTTTGTTCCATTTCACTGCGATTTGTATGATATCTCCAAGTCACAACTTCCATTTATCGGCGTCACGCATCCGGACGCGCCGGCCTCTCCCCGCTCCCCCGCTACGTTCAGTGTGCGTAGTCTCGTGCGTCACTCGTCTTAACCAGGCTTTATATCGTACACGACGATCGTCTTGCTTGCGCGCAGAGAGCTTCCGCGCGAGATCGGCCGAGGACGTACAAACGTCTTAAGATCACCGCAGCAGTGCGCGAGCAGAGAGCCGACGCAATATATGGGGACGGAAAAGGCTACGACGACGACGGCGAGCAGCGGGAAGACGCCCGCGCTCTGCCTCTACCACGTCCGCGCACGGCAGCGAACGAGCAAGGTGCTCGGGCTGGACTCGCCGTCGTGCCCGTCCACGCCGCCGCTCCGCTCCCGCATCACGGTGCCCTTCCTCTGGGAGGACGCGCCTGGGAAACCCAAGCTGCGTGAAGCCGCGGCCAGCGCTCTGTTCTTCCCTTCGGCCGCCGCCGCGAGCCCACTTCCTGCTGAAGGCGGCGCCACTGCCACGGCAGGCGGTGATCGCGAGGGTGGCGCCGTGGCGCGCCCAGCGCCGCTGAAGCTGCCGCCGCGGCTGCAGGTGGCGCCCAGGGCGGAACACTCGTTCTCCTCGCCCAAGACCGTGCTCCAGGGTCCCTACGTCGGAGCCGGCGGAGAGAAGCCGCCAAGGCCGGTGAGGAGGAGCGGGAGCACGGTGAGCTGCCGGATGATGCCAGGCGCCGGCGGGGCCATGTTTTCCTGGAGGAAGGCCATGGTGGCGTCGGCGCCAGGCAAGAAAGACGGCCACCCTGATCACGACGCATCGTGCTGTTCGCCAGCGGCGTCCTCCTCCGCGTCCTCCTCCTCCTCCTCGTCATCCTCGATGTCCTACTTCTTCAACGTCCACAGCCGCGGGTCAGGTCACTGGCAGCAGGCCGACGAGCGCGAGGACCCGGAAGACGGCGACGCAGAGGACGACGGTGCCAGGGGATCGGTTAGGATCACCAGGTTCAGGAGGAACAAGAGCCTTCCCAATGTTTCCACGTCGCATCTGTGGGTAAGTCTCTCCTCTCATTTTCGCCTTTTTCCTTCTTTTTTCATGCCTCTTCATCTACAACGAGTGCTGCATGCCTGCATCCACTGTGGTTACTACTTAAGCTTATGTGAAAATAGAGTAAAATACATCGGAGGTACGTAAACTTGTCACCCTTGCCCGTCTCTGTCACCGTACATAGAAATACACAATATACGGTAACCGGAGATGGCTCACGGCTCGTATCGGTCACTCTTGCGGGTAGAGCATCCTATTGTTAGATAATTAGGCACAATTTCCATGATTAATTCCAGAATATTAAACATGACGACAGTAACTACTAACATATGAAACTCGAACATACTAGATGCATTAATTAACATGAATAGTAGCAGTGCAAACGGTACAACATCCATCGCTAAACAGATCGAGAGATGTCGCATGTACCGATCTGGTGGAGGTGGCGGTGGCGGTGTAGCAGATGACGCCGCAGCAGTAACGTTGTTGATGACGGGAACGACGGGTCAAAGTGGACGGCGTTGAAGACGACGGTAGGCAGCACCGCCGACTTGGACGGAAGACGACCCGTGATGAAGAGGTTGAGCCGCGCAAAGCGCTTCCCAAAACCTAATTCGCCCTCTCCCGTACAGGATCGCAAAGGCGAGCGGTTCCGGAGACCTGCTCTCCCGTTCTCCGGTGCACGCCGGCGGGCGGGATGGAATAGGCTACGATGGCGGCGCAAGCAGAGAGAGGTGGAAACCCTAACTCGTGTATATCGTGTGTTTTTCTGCGGTAGCCGGGCAAGAGATTATATAGGCTCAGGAAACCCTAGGCAACGTGGGGCACGCCCACGTCGCGCGCACGTTTGAGTCGGTTACAGATAGCCCACGGTCCGGGAGCGATCCGAATCGACTAACTGCGACGCGTCCGTCTAGGACTCTGTTCGTTTTCCTGAGGTGCAAAAAGAAAGGAAAGTCTCGGCTCGAGGCTCAATCCACTCACCACGAGCGTCGTGACGTGTCGAGTCGAGTCGAGTCGAGTCGAGACGAGACGAGCGAGCGAGGAGGAGGAGGAGCGCGCGTGTACCACTCCTATTCTTACTCACTTACTAGTGGTGGAACAACCCACCTTATAAGGTGGTCTAACTTCCTCCCAACTTTCCATGTCGGACTAAACTTCCCACCTCTTGCCACTCCCTAGTGAGCTGCCACCAACTTGGGCTCAAACTCACAAGGCTGCCACTAAGTGGGCTTTGAGATTTATAGGGAAAATCTGAAATCTAGTATGGGCCACTAAATGTGGGCCCAATATTTTAACAATCCCCCACCAGATCTCAAATACCCATTTAGAGATTTACCAATACTCGTTGCTTGTTTATATACCAGTGTTTCAGCAGAGACTGTTAAGTTGAACTTCCGCCTAGAACATTAAGCTACATCCATTCACACTTGAACAATGGACTAAGCCTTGAATTGCAAGTTTTGCGTGAACACGGTTTCACTCAAAGTCATAACCAGTACATGGCTGCCAGTAGCCTACCCCGCGGGTGAAGCATATGCGTCATACTTCGTGGTCTCTTCATGAGTTTACTAGAGATCACCCAAATCTCATAGATTGCGACGTTTAACAATCGGACTCATATAGGTGTGTTATTTCAAGAATGCTCTGTAGGACAGCACCTTTGCTAAAATAGCCAACATAAACACATTAAGGTGCTACGGCGTGGAAGCAGCTTCATTGTGACGGTAAAGCACACGTCCGTTGGGAACCCCAAGAGGAAGGTATGATGAGTACAACAGCTAGTTTTTCCTCAGTAAGAAACCAAGGTTTATCGAACCAGTAGGAGATGAAGGCCACGTGAAGGTTGTTGGTGGAGGAGTGTAGTGCGGCGCAACACCAGTGATTCCGGCGCCAACGTGGAACCTGCACAACACAATCAAACTACTTTGCCCCAACTTAACAGTGAGGTTGTCAATCTCACCGGCTTGCTGAAAACAAAGGATTAAACGTATGGTGTGGAGAATTATGTTTGCTTGCAGAAAACAATAGAGAACAGTGATTGCAGATTGCATTTCAGATGTAAAAGAAAGGACCGGGGTCTACAGTTCACTAGTGGTGTCTCTCCAATAAGATAAATAGCATGTTGGGTGAACAAATTACAGTTGGGGAATTGACAGAATAGAGATGCATATATATATCATGATGATGACTACTATGATATTTACTTAGGGCATTACGACAAAGAACATAGACCGCCATCCACATGCATCTATGCCTAAAAAGTCCACCTTCGGTTAGCATCCGCACCCTCCAGTATTAAGTTGCAAACAACAGACAATTGCATTAAGTACTATGCGTAATGTAATCAACACAAATATCCTTAGACAAAGCATTGATGTTTTATCCCTAGTGGCAACAGCACATCCACAACCTTAGGGGTTGCTGTCACTCCCAGATTCAATGGAGACATGAACCCACTATCTAGCATAAATACTCCCTCTTGGAGTCACAAGTATCAACTTGGCCAGAGCCTCTACTAGAAACGGAGAGCATGCAAGAACATAAATAGCACATATATGATAGATCAATAATCAACTTGACATAGTATTCAATATTCATCGGATCCCAACAAACACAACATGTAGCATTACAAATAGATGATCTGATCATGATAGGCAGCTCACAAGATCTAAACATGATAGCACAAGAGGAGAAGACAACCATCTAGCTACTGCTATGGACTCGTAGTCCAAGGATGAACTACTCACGCATCAGTCCGGAGGCGGGCATGGTGATGTAGAGCCCTCCGGTGATGATTCCCCTCTCCGGCAGGGTGCCGGAGGCGATCTTCTGAACCCCCGAGATAGGGTTTGACGGCGGCGGCTCGAATCCTTCCGTATCGTGGCTCGGTACTAGGGTTTTCGCGACGGAGGAATAAATAGGCGGGGGCAGCGTAGGTGGGCGCCCGAGGGCCCACCCCATACCCGGGCGCGCCCCCTTGGCCGCGCCGCAGGTGGGGTGGCCGCCCGTGGCCCTCTCCGTCTCCTCTTCGGTGTTCGAAGGCTCCGTGGAAAATAAGACCGTGGGCTTTTGTTTCGTCCAATTCCGAGAATATTTGTAAACTAACTTTTCTGAAACCAAAAACAGCAGAAACAGGAACTGCCATCGGCATCTTGTTAATAGGTTAGTTCCGGAAAATGCATAAAAACATTATAAAGTATGAACAAAACATGTAGGTATTGTCATAAAACAAGCATGGAACATAAGAAATTATATATACGTTGGAGACGTATCAAGCATCCCCTAGCTTAGTTCCTACTCACCCTCGAGTAGGTAAACGATAAAAACAATAATTTCTGAAGTGACATGCTACCAACACAATCTTGATCAACATTATTGTAAAGCATATGAGATGAATGAAGTGATTCAAAGCAATGGTTTGCTAACAAAAAGATAATGACTAAACAACTGAATCATATAGCAAAACTTTTCATGAATAGTACTTTCAAGACAAGTATCAAAAAGTCTTGCATAAGAGCTAACTCATAAAGCAATAGATTCAAAGTAAGAGGTTTCGAAGCAACACAAAGGATGATTAAGTTTCAGCAATTGCTTTAAACTTGTAACATGTATATCTCATGGATAATTGTCAACACAAAGTAATATAACAAGTGCAATAAGTAAACATGTAAGAATCAGTGCACACAGTTGACACAAGTGTTTGCTTCTAAGATAGAAAGAAGTAGGTAAACTGACTCAACATAAAGTAAAAGAAAGGCCCTTCGCAGAGGGAAGCAGGGATTACTCATGTGCTAGAGCTTTTTATTTTGAAAACATGGAAACAATTGTGACAACGGTAGTAATAATTCATATGAGTTATGCATAAAACTTCCTATAAGTTGCAAGCCTCATGCATCGAATACTAATAGTGCCCGCACCTTGTCCTAATTAGCTCGGATTTCCATGGATTATCATTGCATTACATATGTTTCAACCAAGTGTCACAAAGGGGTACCTCTATTCCACCTGTACAAAGGTCCAAGGAGATAAATCGCATTTGATTTCTCGATTTTGATAGATCTCAACCTGAGGACATCCATACCGGGACAACATAGAAAACAGATAATGGACTCCTCTTTTTAATGCTTTAAGCATTCAACAACAAATAATATTCTCATAAGAGATTCTGAGAATTAATGTCCAAGCTGAAACTTTCACCATGATACATGGCTTTGGTTGGCGGCCCAATGTTCTTCTATAACAACATGCATACTCAAACCATTCAACTCATGGCAAATCTCCCTTACTTCAGACAAGACGAACATGCATAGCAACTCACATGATATTCAACAAAGGTGTGACAAGTTGATGGCGTCCCCAGAAACATGGTTACCGCTCAACAAGCAACTTATAAGAACTAAGATGCATAGCAACATATTCATTACCACAATAGTTTTTAGGCTACTTTCCCATGAGCTATGTATTGCAAAGACAAGGAATGAAATTTTAAAGGTAGCACGTAAGCAATTTACTTTGGAATGGCAGAAAAATACCACATATAGGTAGTTATGGTGGACACAAATGGCATAGGTTTTGGCTCAAGGTTTTGGATGCACGAGAAGCATTCCCTCTCAGTACAAGGCTTTGGCTAGCAAGGTTGTTTGAAGCAAACACAAGTATGAACGGTACAGCAAAAACTTACACAAGAACATATTGCAAGCATTATAAGACTCTACACTGTCTTCCTTGTTGTTCAAACACTTTTACCAGAAAATATCTAGACCTTATAGATGCAAACCAAATTTCAACAAGCTCTACGGTAGTTCTCCACTACTAGATTTAAACTACATGATGCAAGAGCTTAAACATGAACTACTTGAGAGCTCAAAACAATTGCCAAGTATCAAATTATTCAAGACAATATGAAGCATTTTTTGTTTCCAACCAAATAAATAAATGATGCGGCTTTCAGCTTTCGCCATGAATATTAAAAGCGAAGAACACAAGTGTTCAAATGAAAAAGCGGAGCGTGTCTCTCTCCAACACAAGGATTGCTAGGATCCGAATTTATTCAAACATAAACAAAAATAAAAACAAACAGACGCTCCAAGTAAAGCGCATAAGATGTGACGGAATTAAAATATAGTTTCACTAGAGGTGACCTGATAAGTTTGTTGATGAAGAAGGGGATGCCTTGGGCATCCCCAAGCTTAGACGCTTGAGTCTTCTTGAAATATGCAGGGATGAACCACGGGGGCATCCCCAAGCTTAGACTTTTCACTCTTCTTGATCATATCATATCATCCTCCTCTCTTGATCCTTGAAAACTTCCTCCACACCAAACTCAAAGCAATCTCATTAGAGGGTTAGTGCATAATAAAAATTCACATGTTCAGCAAGGACACAATCATTCTAAACACTTCTAGACATTACCCAAGGCTACTTAAATTTAAATTTAAGAGAGTGGATTTGTTACCACCCGGTGACAATGCCCCCTCGGTGGTTGCCGTTTGATGGCTTGGTGGAGATTCGTTCCGCGCTGACAGATGTTCACCATGTTTCAGTTAAGACTCGATGGATCCCGCTGAGAACTGAATTAAGACCTAATTTTAGGCGCATGTGTCAGGCAACCTCAGAGCAATGCAGCGCACTACCCGGCCAGCTGACCCCTTTTGTCAGTCCTTGCACATGCCACATTGTGCCAAAAATATGCATGCATGGTGCACTGATCGTTGCATGCACGCCTCTCTATACTACACTGTTGAGTGTTGCATGCATGTCATATGCTGTTCACTTCCCAGAACCGTCAAAGTGAGTCTCCCCTATACGATAGGTTCTTTTAGCCCAATGGATCATATCCATATCTTCATACAGTCATTTCATCCTCCGCCTAGTCTATTTACAAGCTGGCTCGCTCTGTTCGCCATCCCTGATGTGGACATGCTCTCAGTTTTCATGTGCATTCTCATCGTCACTTCCTGCCGTACAAAATCATGCTGTTGACTCGACATGGACAAGGGAATAAGGGATGCATGCATACAACATATGAAAAGATGTAGGGCAGTTACCTTGCGCGTGCTCGCTCTTGTTACCGTTCATGCCGTTCATGTCCAATGGAGCGCGGCCTCGCCCGGCGGAGCCTAGACGCCTGCACCGTGTTTGGCCAAGTTCTGTTCTCCGACCGCGGTTTCATAATATCTGCCTCTCCCAACGGCTCCTCTGCACGCAGCGCCTCGCCAGCTTCTCCTCCGCCTGCAGCGACCTGCCCATCTCCGCCTCGACCGGCAAGGTGTCTTCCAGTGGTTCGCGCCCGACGGTGGCTCTACTGCTTCCACCACTTGCGTCCTTCTGGTTGTCGATGTCCATGGTGGATAAATATACGAGAGAGAGGGGGATCAATGTCCGTCATAGGCAGCCCTGGGTCGATTTGTAGAAGAGACTAGACTATCAAAATTGAAACCGAAAAATGACACTTGGATGTGCCAATTTTATCCGGGAGATGAACTGGCGCTTGATTTAAACAAAAAAACAGGAATCTTTTCGCGCGGGACAGAGAATACTAGCAATCTAGCATAGCGAGCTGAGCCAACGCATGCGGCAGCTGCTAATTAATCCATGCATGGATTGTCTGGCCACATGGGGTCATCATCACGTGGGACTTGAGCATGGGTATTTTAGGCCATATAATACTTAAATAAGCCTCTCTAAGTTTCTCCTTGGTATTTGTGATACACCCAAAAAATGCAGGGTAAAAATGGACAGAAGGAGTAATCCGTATCTGATCACTGTTTCTGGTGGAGCTTACCGCACGCTTTGCTTGTTCACTTTCGCATGGCTTGTCAGCTCGGTTTTGACTGAACGGGCCACTACCTGGCCAACCTGCTGTCATATGACACTTTTCCGCTTCAGGCGCTGAGTTAACACTGTCGCATGCTACAGCCTGGTCAGCAGTTTAGCAGGAAGTGCTGCTAATTAGAGCATGTACTTTGATAGATTCATTGCATGCAAAACGAATCTACATGTTCGATCGAACGGCATCCAGTGGGGGGGCATTGCCACCGGGTGGCAACACCATATTTTGCTAAATTTAATGGAGCAAAGAAATCCAATCAAACACAGTAAAAGAGGCAATGCGAAATAAAAGGCAGAATCTGTCAAAACAGAACAGTCCGTAAAGACGAATTTTTTAGAGGCACTTAAATTGCTCTGATGGAAAAACTCAAAACTAATGAAAGTTGCGTACATATCTGAGGATCACGCATGAATTTTCGCAGATTTTTTTGATTCTTATACAGAGAGAAAAACGCGAATTTGTGACCGATAAAAAATCTGTTTCTGCGCAGAAATCCAAATCTAGTATCAACCTTCTATTAGAGACTTTACTTGGCACAACAATACATGAAAATAAAGATACAAAGGTAATGCTACAGTAGTAACAAGCACCTTGACTCAAATATAAAACAAAAATTGTAGAAATAAAATAATGGGTTGTCTTCCATAAGCGCTTTTCTTTAACGCCTAGGCGCAGAAAGTGCAAATCAAGTAATATCAAGAGATGAAGCATTAACATCATAATTTTTCTTAAGAGCACAACTTGTCTTAGATGCTCCATTATCTAAATTTCACGTAGTAGTACTAAGGGTTTTATCAATTTTAAGCTCATAATGATTCTTTGGCTTTGGCCTCTTAGGGACATACATGAATTTTTGCTCATTACCCACATAAGCTTTCTCCTTAAACTTATGAGAAGAAAAAGTTGAACCCAAAGTATCCATAGCTTCTTCAAGTTCACCAATCCTATGGGTTTGATTATCATGGAAGCACAAGTTTCTAAAACAGCAATTCTTTCATTGATTCTTCCTAGGGATTTATCAAGTTTATCAGTATTATCAAGTAATATCCCCATTTTAGTCTCAACACTTGGAAGATTTTTCTCTATGGCTTCCAACTTTTTCATGACATCTTCAAGAGAGATTTCAATTTTAGCTTCATTAACAGGTGGTATTCCAACTAGACTCTCAATGATGCAACTAGCTTCTAAAGCAGGAGTACCTAGGAAATTACCCCCGCAAGAGTATCAAGAACATACCTATTCCAGCTAGAGATACCAACATAAAAGTTCCTAAGGAGGATAATAGTGGAGTGTTTCTTAATTCACCTATGATGAGCATCACTAATTCTGTACCAAGCATCTTTAAAACTTTCTCCCCCTTGTTGCTTAAACGAACAAACTTCAACTTCAGGATTACTCATTTTAACAATAATAAAAATAAACTAAGCAAACCGAATTAAATAAAGTAAAACAAGTAACTAATTTTTTGTGTTTTTGATATAAAGAAAGCAAACAAGACTGAAAATAAAATAAAGCAAGACAATAAACAAAGTAAAGAGATTGGATGTGAGAGACTCCCCTTGAAGCGTGTCTTGATCTCCCCGGCAACGGTGCTAGAAAATAAGCTTGCTACGGCGTGGAAGCAGCTTCCTTGTGACGGTAAAGCACACGTCCGTTGGGAACCCCAAGAGGAAGGTATGATGAGTACAACAGCTAGTTTTCCCTCAGTAAGAAACCAAGGTTTATCGAACCGGTAAGAGATGAAGGTCACGTGAAGGTTGTTGGTGGAGGAGTGTAGTGCGGCGCAACACCAGTGATTCCGGCGCCAACGTGGAACCTGCACAACACAATCAAACTACTTTGCCCCAACTTAACAGTGAGGTTGTCAATCTCACCGGCTTGCTGAAAACAAAGAATTAAACGTATGGTGTGGAGAATTATGTTTGCTTGCAGAAAACAACAGAGAACAGTGATTGCAGTAGATTGTATTTCAGATGTAAAAGAAAGGACCGAGGTCCACAGTTCACTAGTGGTGTCTCTCCAATAAGATAAATAGCATGTTGGGTGAACAAATTACAGTTGGGCAATTGAGAATAGAGATGCATATACATATCATGATGACTACTATGAGATTTACTTAGGGCATTACGACAAAGAACATAGACCGCCATCCAGCATGTATCTATGCCTAAAAAGTCCACCTTCAGGTTAGCATCCGCACCCCCTCCAGTATTAAGTTGCAAACAACAAACAATTGCATTAAGTACTATGCGTAATGTAATCAACACAAATATCCTTAGACAAAGCATTGATGTTTTATCCCTAGTGGCAACAGCACATCCACAACCTTAGGGGTTGTTGTCACTCCCCAGATTCAATGGAGACATGAACCCACTATCTAGCATAAATACTCCCTCTTGGAGTCACAAGTATCAACTTGGCCAGAGCCTCTACTAGCAACGGAGAGCATGCAAGAACATAAATAGCACATATATGATAGATCAATAATCAACTTGACATAGTATTCAATATTCATTGGATCCCAACAAACACAACATGTAGCATTACAAATAGATGATCCTGATCATGATAGGCAGCTCACAAGATCTAAACATGATAGCACAAGAGGAGAAGACAACCATCTAGCTACTGCTATGGACCCGTAGTCCAAGGATGAACTACTCACGCATCAGTCCGGAGGCGGGCATGGTGATGTAGAGCCCTCCGGTGATGATTCCCCTCTCCGGCAGGGTGCCGGAGGCGATCTTCTGAACCCCCCGAGATAGGGTTTGACGGCGGCGGCATCTCAGTAACTTTTCCGTATCGTGTCTCTCGGTACTAGGGTTTTCGCGACGGAGGGAATAAATAGGCGAAGGGGCAGCGTAGGGGGGCTCCCGAGGGGCCCACCCCATAGGCGCGCCCCCCCTCTTGGCTGCGCCGTGTGGGTGGCCGCCTCGTGGCCCTCTCCGTCTCCTCTTGGTGTTCGGAAGGCTCCGTGGAAAATAAGACCGTGGGCTTTTGTTTCGTCCAATTCCGAGAATATTTGTAAACTAACTTTTCTGAAACCAAAAAAAACAAGAACTGGCACTGCGGCATCTTGTTAATAGGTTAGTTCCGGAAAATGCATAAAATTATAAAGTATGAACAAAACATGTAGGTATTGTCATAAAACAAGCATGGAACATAAGAAATTATAGATACATTGGAGACGTATCATAAGACTTGTTGCCAACCTGCCTTACAGCAATTGAGAGTTGTGCATCTTCACATAGAGAGGGTTACATAATACTCTCCTCAATTAAACCACTAGTGTGTTCTTCCCAGGTCCTAATTCACGGGATCTCCGATCACAAAGGTTGGGTTACCACTATGGTGTAATATCAACGGGTCTGAAACCCATCTCCCTCGATGCACTTTCTATCACATTACGTGATAGTCCCTTTGTAAAGGGATCTGCCAGGTTTTTGTCTGTTTAAATATATGTAACAATTATTACTCCGGAGTTTCGCAAGTTCCTGACAGACTTCAAACGTCTCTTGACGTGTCTTGATGACTTTGCGTTATCCTTAGAATTGTTCACTTTGACAACTACAGTTTGATTGTCACAATTCAAAAGGATTGCCGGAACAGGTTTTTCAACCACAGGCAAGTCCATCAAGAGCTCACGCAACCATTCTGATTCAACAGTGGTTGTGTCTAAAGCAGTAAGTTCTGCTTCCATAGTTGACCTCGTCAATATGGTTTGCTTGCAAGATCTCCATGACACTGCGCCACCTCCAAAGGTAAATACATACCCACTAGTGGTGTAGAGATCAGCTACATCAGAGATCCAATTTGAATCACTATATCCTTCAAGCACAGCTGGGTGCCCTGAATAGTGAATCCCATAACTCATTGTACCACATAGGTAGCGCATGACCCTATCAAGTGCATGCCAATGATCAGTACCCGGGTTTGACATGAACCTACTCAACTTGCTAACAGCAAAAGAGATGTCGGGTCTAGTCGCGCTCGCTAAGTACATGGTACACAAAGTAACCAAGCACTGGAGCCTTGCATTTGATCTAGATGATCACTGCAAGCAGCAGCAGGTGCTGGGGTAAGCAAGAGCATACACCAGCACAGGCTTGAGTGCCACACAGGCCAAGGAAGAGCACCAGCTAGACACAAGCATGGAACAGCAGCCCTTTACCAAGTAACTGATGATCATATGATCATCAGGGCTTGACAGAGCATGCTAGAGCCAAGCCTAGCACCAACACAATAACCAGATAAATTACATAGCCACAGAACAGGAACAATGGCATAGCAGACAATCAAATATAGGATATATAATTGTATGCAGAAGCACACCATCAAGGGATGGTGTTGTCTAGCCAACAAGCATGCTCAATGGAGCATTTCCATGTATTTTAGCACAAGGGATAGCACACTGAAGAGCACCCAGGGGCACTGGCTCTTGCAAATTTGCAAGAATTGCACACTGCAATCAAGCCAGGGCAACATATATGAATACACTTGAGTAACTGGCAAGAATAGCATCAAGAACAGAGGCACAGGGAAGCAGCAGCACAAGCATGGACACAGAAGCTATGGCCATGGCAATCACACAAACAGCATGAGCATGGCAGCACAAGCACAGCAGCAATGGCGTAAGGCCACAGGAGCATGGCCGCAGCAGTACATCTACACGGCAAGCATCTCCACAGGGAGAGCAGGCCAGCGGCGGAGCTAGACGAATAGGAGGAGGAGGTAGCACAGATAGCAGAGAAGGGGAGGCGAGGAGCACTTACAGGTGACGCGGGCGAAGAAACGCGGCCATGGCGGCCAAGGCGGCACACGCCGGGGGCATGGCAGCGCCATGCCAGGCCTGGCCATGGCAGCGCCGCAGCGCCCAGCACCACCACGGCCGGGCGCGGCGACACCACAACATCAGGGGCGCCGGCGAGCGGCGCATCGCCCCAGATCCTTGCGGCCAGGTGTTGCAGACGAGTTGGGGCCGAGCGGTGGCGAGGACGAACCCCAGATTGACGCGGATCAATGGATGCGCCGTCGAGAGGCGGTCAATTTGTGACCGATCTCATCGCCGGGGACGGTCGGAGTCCGCCGGAACAATTCGGCGACGGTGGCGGCGACAGAACGTCGCCAGAGAGCGTAGGGTTAGGGTTCGAGGCGACACGGAGGAGAAGGGGGAAGTGAGCGACCGCTCGGGTCGGTTGGACCCGAGCTGGTCTAACCAAACCCGCTAGGCCACCCTGACAGGTGGGCCCAGGGGCATTTTTGGTATTTCACAAATTCCAAATAAAGCAGAAACTTCGAAAATACATAACAAATTATTAACAACCCTAAAAAAAATTAAAAATATGAAAACCACTCAGAATAAAATTCCCTATCTTAATAAAATATGAAATAGAATTTTTGAAGAAAATATGATTAAGCCAAATTTAATGATTAAATTAATCATTTAAACCACACTTTATATTTATAATATTAAAAATAAGTCCATAAATATTGTTGGATATTAAAAACACCTTGACAACATTTCAAGGTTGTATTTTATCCTAAATAAAATATTCCTAAGCTATTCTTTGTATTAACCTTCCACATAAAATAATAAAACACCGGAAGGGGGGAACAACCCTAAAAGCTGAATCATGCATAATTGCTTCTTTAACCATTGCCCTTATCGGACAATGATGCTATTTTTCAGCAAGAGGACAAGGGTCAGTCCACACCATCCAACTGCAACACTTTGCAGTGTTCAGGCAAGTTCATCGCTTGCTCATGTCATTTGAGTATTTTTACCAAATTACTTGCAAAGTACTATGTTTATCACTATTGCATAAAAAGCAAAACCACTATTTTCATAACTATGAATATGACTATGTGGTGGGCAATGGAACCATGGATTGTGTTGATATGGTGGAGGTTCCATTGCAAGGGTTTATATCCATCTAGGATTAAACAACAAATGTCGTCCAGTGATTCTTGTGTCGTATAAACCGTGTTCACCATAAGATCTGGAGTGGGACGGAGTAGTCAAAAGTGTTTCCACCTCTCGTTCATCAAAGGACGCGCTTTACCGTAGACACTTGTTATCTGTCGGGGGCAAGCGGTGGGCTGGGGAAGCCTTAAGTCCCCACGGCATTGTCCGTGTACACTTGTCGCCCGAGGAGCAAGCGGTGGGTTGGGGAAGCCTTAAGTTCCCCACGGTTATTGCGGTCTATGATGGGTTGCAGCTACCGGCGAAGGAGTTTGGTTCGATCCCAAACTGTTGTCGTGGTCGGGGTCCACCCGTGAGTGGGAATAATGGGACCGACGAGGACCCAGGGTCGGGGTATGCAACAAAGGGTGGGTGTTCGAGGTAGCGGAGGAACATGATTGACTAGGACCTTATACCGGGCCTCACACCAAAGGAAGTGTGGACGGGAAAGCTGCCGGTTGGCACCAAGGTTAAGATCTCTTATGGGTAAAGTAACACACCTCTGCAGAGTGTAACGAATTGTGACCAGTCACTCCTTGTTCCGGGATTTGGAAGAACGCTGCCGGAAAGGAACTCCATGAAGTTCTAGTCAACCGGTGAAGGCTGACGGACATAGTTCTTCTAAATAAAGCAACCTTTTGAAGAAATGGTTATTAAAACCTGCATGGTATTAGACTTTCTGGTCTATCGTAGATAGTGCATTAAACACCTCTTCCCTAATATGAACTTGTTGAGTACGCTCGTACTCATACCACTCTTAAATCCCTGCTTAGATTGTCTGAACCATCTGGAGGAGGGCAACGACAACCCTGAAGGAGCCGACATCATCGGCTACGAAGAACAGACCTCTCTGGAGGTGTCGAAGGTGTAGACTACCTTATAGTCTACGGAACCGGGGAGGGTTCCGGAGGAGAACAATCTTAGACCTAATAGTAGTAGTAGTACCCGAGCAGTCCGAACTCTTAGTATTTAACTGCTCGTTGGAATAAATGTATAATCTAGTCAGACTCATATATTGTAAGTTATGTTGGGTTCACCTCGAACCCAGGAGTATTCCTCTCAGGACCCAAGAGGAGCTCCGGGATGATATGTACATATGGTTTGTAATAATAAATGAATGAGTTATGGACCTGCTATGTTCTGTTGTACTACTCTGAGGGATGTAATATTTGCGGATTGGTACTTCGCGAATGTTATATCAACGACTGGCATACTACAACATGCAGTGGTATGCAGGGTCACCACAGCCGCCAGGGACCGCCTCACCTGCGACGTGTCCCGAGCGGCGCACTTGACAGCCAGCGGGGTCGGCCTACTGGCGCGTGCCGGCGCGTGGCCTTAGCTGCTGCTGAACCTCGGCCGCGGCAACGGACGCGCATCTGGCGTCGCGGCGGCACATGTAGGCTTCGTACTCCCTTCCGCGGCGGGATGCACCGGTCCCCGCGGGCTCCGGCGAGCCCGTGTCGTCGTCGTCCTCCCTGCACCGCGCGGCGTGCATGAGCTTGTATCCCTGACGGGCGCATCCCAAGCCATCTCCCTACCGGCCGCATCCCAGGCGGCTCGAGCATCAGCGGCCACGGTATTTTCCCGGCGAGCTGCTGCTTCTTGCCGGCCAGTAGCCTCGTCGCGGCCAGGGCAACCCGGTGGAGATCGTGGGGAATTTTCTGCCAGAGTGAGGAGGAAGAAAAAGGAAACATGTGGTGGGACCTACTGAAGATTGAGGGGTTGTTCTGCAAAAAAGAAAGCATTTTGACCGGTCAATGAGAGAGTTTTGTCTGACAGCGGGGCCGCTGTCTTGCCACATCAGCAAATACGCTGGGCTAAACCTCATAGTGACCGTGGTCCGTAGATGAGCCTCCCGCCGTATTTAGTAACCGTAGAATGCGTATTTCTGAATACGGTGATGGAGGAGGGCAAGGGTGTTAAGTTTAGTGACGCCCGATGTATTTTACTCGTGAAAATAAGTACGGAGTAGTATTAAGCAGCAGATAGAAGCAAATAGCTAGTGCGTAGAACAGTTTGGCTAATATACAACCTCCTTCAATAATAGGTGACTCAATTTTATCTAGATACGAACATAAAATGCGTGAAAACCTACATACTCAAATTAATTTCTGAAATAAGAGTTTTCGAATTTGATTAGATAAGGAAGATCCTTTTGTATTTTCCTTCGTGACATGGGCACAGTATCTTTTTTGCCACCAGAGCGTCGAGCCATTATCTTGTTCAGTTTTGCTGAGGGTGGGATCTTCCAAGAGACCTGCATCGAGAGCTCAGGAACAAAAACTATAATCACCCCCAATTAATGCCTCGAAAAAGAAAACGAAATTTGTATCTCCTACATGAGCAAGAAAAAGTATTGCATGCACTCCGTATGATTGTGAAAATATAGAGTGGTGATCTGTAATTTCAAGTGAAATTGATATCGTATCACATACCCTTTGGCCTCAAGTTATCTGGGCCATACTACCTATGTTTCGTTGAATAAATCGCACGCGCATTCTAAGACGTACTTTGATCAAAGAAATTATACAATAAATTTTAATTATATTATACACAATTAGTATTGCTGAATTCTACTAAAAACATTTCTACTGCGCTAATTTTATACCAACATTTATATATATTTTTAAGTAAATTTTAGTCAAAGAAAATACCATAAAATTATTCATTGGAATGGAGGGAGCGCTACCAACGGTTTTCTACTTATTTATTCAAGAATCCAGAAGGTCTATGATCTAGACCGCTCTAGACCTAGTAGAAGGCTAAAGTTAAACTGAAGTTTGGTGCACACCCGTCCTTCCTACTAGTAGTGTTAACTTACTGTCTTGTTTTAACATCACCCAAGCGATGCACTTATGTGAAAATGTGTTTGTTGGCAGGCTAGCATCCGCAAGGGCGTCAGGCAGATCAGTCCATGGAGCTAGAACATTACATGGGAGAAGCGTCACCGTACATCTTGCAGATCCATCGATCGCTACAAAAAGCAGCCGCTGCATTGGTCAATCAAGCCCCAACCTTCGCCGTACAAAGGCACATGCAGAAACATGAGGGCGCTAATTAACTTCCAATGGCACATGCAGAAACATGAGTGCGCTAATTAACTTCGAATGGCTCATGCAAGACAGAGATCGGTTTATAGATAATGAGCTAATTACACCTCGGGTCCTACATCTTGTCTTGAATGTGGAGGTTTAGTCCTAGAACTTGTAAAATGTGAGACCGCCCTCCACCATCTTTTGATTTGAGTGAAGATTTGGTCTTAACCAATTAGCGAGCGACACGTGGATGCCACGCTGGCGAGTAGAAACGCAGGATTCTAGGGCAGTTGGTTTTTGTCGTGCTGGTTATTTTGCAGTAACCCCCCCCCCCTGGTCGCTCGAAACCATCTAAGATCCCCCCCCCGCTTGATTTAGCTGGAGCGTTCTCTTCCTGGAAGACGCAGTGGCCGCTGTCTTCTGTGCGTCGTTGCTATCGCGCCGCGCCGCGCCGCCGTGATGCCACCGGAGCTGCGCGAGCGGATGTGGAACGAGGATCCACCTCCCTACAGTATGCTATTCCTTGTTTCCATCCTCTCCCTCCGTGTCCCTCGTTTTCTCCGCATGTAGAGTAGGTGGTTCTGGCGTGCCATGGATTTCTGTGTGGAGAGATTTCTTCTTGCATCGTAATGGTAATGGAAGCAACATCGTCGACTTGTTCAAACGCATCTGATTGGAGTCAAATCGGTTGGTTGTATTGGAGATTTGAAGCTGTCCTTTTATGGAAGAAGGACAGCGAAGTGTTTGCGTTCAATATGAGAATCAAAATCCTCATTAATGAATATTGTGTGTTATATAGCTTAGTTTGACCCCTGTGCATGGAATAGAATCAAAAATTTGTAAAATTCTATTCATTTTTAGAATCGTTAACTCTAAAATTTTGTGTGACTGCATAGTTACTGTGATTTTATGTCTGACATAACTGTATCTTCATTGTGCATGAGCTAGTATTAATTTCTCATTGTTTGATTTTCAGTGGTGCATATTCAGGATACTTCTCTTTAGAAGTATGCCACAATGGATTTTTCTGTGGCTTGGGAGAAAGGTTACAGTATGTTGATGATACAATTTCTGTATTTGATTATCTCAGTGCTGATACTTGGTCCAACTTAGTGCTTGATGAAATTCTGCAAATGCTTGGTTGTTTGAGGGATCAGAAAGTACATGTGTATTGGTTGTCTCCCGGAAAAACTCTGAAAGATGGTTTACTACGTATTGTTACTGATGCAGACATGACTAAGATGAGGAATGCAACGGCAGTTGACAACACTCTGGTGATATTTGTGGATCATACAATTTTTTTTAGGACGATTAGAGCTGAGATTGTGAGGATTAATGTTGCAAGAGCAGCTCCATCAGTTGCAAGACCAACTCCATTAGTTGCATCTCTTTACTTCTATTTTAAATACAATTATGATGCATGCTAGATTATTATTTGCTTAAATTCTATTCTCGTAAAGTGCGACCAGCAGCCACCAGGGACGCATCTATGTGGGTACTACGTTTGCGAGTTCATTCGCACGTTTACCTCTGAGCACAAGGATTATAGATACGATGTAACCAATACATTCACAACTTTATTTTATTACTGTCACTTTTTTTTACCATGATTGATATTCATATTGATCGCCTTTACTTATATAGTTCGATGTCATACGAGGGATGTCACGCCTCGAGACCGGGCCTGGACGAGACAGCCGCCGCACGCCTATAAACCGTGCAAGGCTAAAAATGCAGGCTTAAAACCAGCACAGTGGATTTCGAGAAGCTCAGCTACAACAATTTACATATTTCTTTACAATTACACCAGAATTACAACTAGATTCTCTAATCGCTTCCCACCCGCTGGTCCTGCCTAATCTTCTGATTGACGACATCTTCTGCTAATAACATCTGCGTCTAAAAAAACAGAGGGGAGCTGATGAGTACGACAAGTCATACTCAGCAAACCGATTATACACAATCATATAATTTGTAAAACATAAATGCTTTTTTGAAAAACAAAAGATGGTTAATATGGTTTGGCAATTTAAAAACGCATGATGCCACACATGAAAGTAAGTTTCCCTACCCGGGAATCACAGGGGTGAAATTCACACTTTTACACTCTGCAGAGGGGTACTCCGACATCGACAGTCTCAACTAGCACCACACAGTCGTTAGAGGAGCAAAGCCCTTTAGCCCACTAGAACCCGAACACCTGAACCTACTGATGTCGATCGCTCCTACGGATCCATCATCGACACGTTCCACAACAGGGCCGTCCCCAGCGGAGAACTCCGTCAGTCCCATACCTGAACTGTGACCGGTACAATATGTTTACCTTGAGTGCCACACAGGCCAAGGAAGAGCACCAGCTAGACACAAGCATGGAACAGCAGCCCTTTACCAAGTAACTGATGATCATATGATCATCAGGGCTTGATAGAGCATGCTAGAGCCAAGCCTAGCACCAACACAATAACCAGATAAATTACATAGCCACAGAACAGGAACAATGGCATAGCAGACAATCAAATATAGGATATATAATTGTATGCAGAAGCACACCATCAAGGGATGGTGTTGTCTAGCCAACAAGCATGCTCAATGGAGCATTTCCATGTATTTTAGCACAAGGGATAGCACACTGAAGAGCACCCAGGGGCACTGGCTCTTGCAAATTTGCAAGAATTGCACACTGCAATCAAGCCAGGGCAACATATATGAATACACTTGAGTAACTGGCAAGAATAGCATCAAGAACAGAGGCACAGGGAAGCAGCAGCACAAGCATGGACACAGAAGCTATGGCCATGGCAATCACACAGCAACAGCATGAGCATGGCAGCACAAGCACAGCAGCAATGGCGTAAGGCCACAGGAGCATGGCCGCAGCAGTACATCTACACGGCAAGCATCTCCACAGGGAGAGCAGGCCAGCGGCGGAGCTAGACGAATAGGAGGAGGAGGTAGCACAGATAGCAGAGAAGGGGAGGCGAGGAGCACTTACAGGTGACGCGGGCGAAGAAACGCGGCCATGGCGGCCACGGCGGCACACGCCGGGGGCATGGCAGCGCCAGGCCAGGCCTGGCCATGGCAGCGCCGCAGCGCCCAGCACCACCACGGCCGGGCGCGGCGACACCACAACATCAGGGGCGCCGGCGAGCGGCGCATCGCCCCAGATCCTTGCGGCCAGGTGTTGCAGACGAGTTGGGGCCGAGCGGTGGCGAGGACGAACCCCAGATCGACGCGGATCAATGGATGCGCCGTCGAGAGGCGGTCAATTTGTGACCGATCTCATCGCCGGGGACGGTCGGAGTCCGCCGGAACAATTCGGCGACGGTGGCGGCGACAGAACGTCGCCAGAGAGCGTAGGGTTAGGGTTTGAGGCGACACGGAGGAGAAGGGGGAAGTGAGCGACCGCTCGGGTCGGTTGGACCCGAGCTGGTCTAACCAAACCCGCTAGGCCACCCTGACAAGTGGGCCCAGGGGCATTTTTGGTATTTCACAAATTCCAAATAAAGCAGAAACTTCGAAAATACATAACAAATTATTAACAACCCTAAAAAAAATTAAAAATATGAAAACCACTCAGAATAAAATTCCCTATCTTAATAAAATATGAAATAGAATTTTTGAAGAAAATATGATTAAGCCAAATTTAATGATTAAATTAATCATTTAAACCACACTTTATATTTATAATATTAAAAATAAGTCCATAAATATTGTTGGACATTAAAAACACCTTGACAACATTTCAAGGTTGTATTTTATCCTAAATAAAATATTCCTAAGCTATTCTTTGTATTAACCTTCCACATAAAATAATAAAACACCGGAAGGGGGGGAACAACCCTAAAAGCTGAATCATGCATAATTGCTTCTTTAACCATTGCCCTTATCGGACAATGATGCTATTTTTCAGCAACAGAGGACAAGGGTCAGTCCACACCATCCAACCGCAACACTTTGCAGTGTTCAGGCAAGTTCATCGCTTGCTCATGTCATTTGAGTATTTTTACCAAATTACTTGCAAAGTACTATGTTTATCACTATTGCATAAAAAGCAAAACCACTATTTTCATAACTATGAATATGACTATGTGGTGGGCAATGGAACCATGGATTGTGTTGATATGGTGGAGGTTCCATTGCAAGGGTTTATATCCATCTAGGATTAAACAACAAATGTCGTCCAGTGATTCTTGTGCCGTATAAACCGTGTTCACCATAAGATCTGGAGTGGGACGGAGTAGTCAAAAGTGTTTTCACCTCTCGTTCATCAAAGGACGCGCTTTACCGTAGACACTTGTTATCCGGCAAGCGGTGGCTGGGGAAGCCTTAAGTCCCCACGGCATTGTCCGTGTACACTTGTCGCCCGAGGAGCAAGCGGTGGCTGGGGAAGCCTTAAGTTCCCCACGGTTATTGCGGTCTATGATGGGTTGCAGCTACCGGCGAAGGATTTTGGTTCGATCCCAAACTGTTGTCGTGGTCGGGGTCCACCCGTGAGTGGGAATAATGGGACCGACGAGGACCCAGGGTCGGGGTATGCAATAAAGGGTGGGTGTTCGAGGTAGCGGAGGAACATGATTGACTAGGACCTTATACCGGGCCTCACACCAAAGGAAGTGTGGACGGGAAAGCTGCCCGGTTGGCACCAAGGTTAAGATCTCTTATGGGTAAAGTAACACACCTCTGCAGAGTGTAACGAATTGTGACTAGTCACTCCTTGTTCCGGGATTTGGAACTGCGAACGCTGCCGGAAAGGAACTCCATGAAGTTCTAGTCAACCGGTGAAGGCTGACGGACATAGTTCTTCTAAATAAAGCAACCTTTTGAAGAAATGGTTATTAAAACCTGCATGGTATTAGACTTTCTGGTCTGGTATCGTAGATAGTGCATTAAACACCTCTTCCCTAATATGAACTTGTTGAGTACGCTCGTACTCATACCACTCTTAAATCCCGCTTAGATTGTCTGTACCATCCGGAGGAGGACAACGACAATGAAGGAGCCGACATCATCGGCTACGAAGAACAGACCTCTCTGGAGGTGTCGAAGGTGTAGACTACCTTATAGTCTACGGAACCGGGAAGGGTTCCGGAGGAGAACAATCTTAGACCTAATAGTAGTAGTAGTACCCGAGCAGTCCGAACTCTTAGTATTTAACTGCTCGTTGGAATAAATGTATAATCTAGTCAGACTCATATATTGTAAGTTATGTTGGGTTCACCTCGAACCCAGGAGTATTCCTCTCAGGACCCAAGAGGAGCTCCGGGATGATATGTACATATGGTTTGTAATAATAAATGAATGAGTTATGGACCTGCTATGTTCTGTTGTACTACTCTGAGGGATGTAATATTTGCGGATTGGTACTTCGCGAATGTTATATCAACGACTGGCATACTACAACATGCAGTGGTATGCAGGGTCACCACAGCCGCCAGGGACCGCCTCACCTGCGACGTGTCCCGAGCGGCGCACTTGACAGCCAGCGGGGTCGGCCTACTGGCACGTGCCGGCGCGTGGCCTTAGCTGCTGCTGAACCTCGGCCGCGGCAACGGACGCGCATCTGGCGTCGCGGCGGCACATGTAGGCTTCGTACTCCCTTCCGCGGCGGGATGCACCGGTCCCCGCGGGCTCCGGCGAGCCCGTGTCGTCGTCGTCCTCCCTGCACCGCGCGGCGTGCATGAGCTTGTATCCCTGACGGGCGCATCCCAAGCCATCTCCCTACCGGCCGCATCCCAGGCGGCTCGAGCATCAGCGGCCACGGTATTTTCCCGGAGAGCTGCTGCTTCTTGCCGGCCAGTAGCCTCGACGCGGCCAGGGCAACGCGGTGGAGATCGTGGGGAATTTTCTGCCAGAGTGAGGAGGAAGAAAAAGGAAACATGTGGTGGGACCTACTGAAGATTGAGGGGTTGTTCTGCAAAAAAGAAAGCATTTTGACCGGTCAATGAGAGAGTTTTGTCTGACAGCGGGGCCGCTGTCTTGCCACATCAGCAAATACGCTGGGCTAAACCTCATAGTGACCATAGTCCGTGGATGAGCCTCCCGCCGTATTTAGTAACCGTAGAATGCGTATTTCTGAATACGGTGATGGAGGAGGGCAAGGGTGTTAAGTTTAGTGACGCCCGATGTATTTTACTCGTGAAAATAAGTACGGAGTAGTATTAAGCAGCAGATAGAAGCAAATAGCTAGTGCGTAGAACAGTTTGGCTAATATACAACCTCCTTCAATAATAGGTGACTCAATTTTATCTAGATACGAACATAAAATGCGTGAAAACCTACATACTCAAATTAATTTCTGAAATAAGAGTTTTCGAATTTGATTAGATAAGGAAGATCCTTTTGTATTTTCCTTCGTGACATGGGCACAGTATCTTTTTTGCCACCAGAGCGTCGAGCCATTATCTTGTTCAGTTTTGCTGAGGGTGGGATCTTCCAAGAGACCTGCATCGAGAGCTCAGGAACAAAAACCATAATCACCCCCAATTAATGCCTCGAAAAAGAAAACGAAATTTGTATCTCCTACATGAGCAAGAAAAAGTATTGCATGCACTCCGTATGATTGTGAAAATATAGAGTGGTGATCTGTAATTTCAAGTGAAATTGATATCGTATCACATACCCTTTGGCCTCAAGTTATCTGGGCCATACTACCTATGTTTCGTTGAATAAATCGCACGCGCATTCTAAGACGTACTTTGATCAAAGAAATTATACAATAAATTTTAATTATATTATACACAATTAGTATTGCTGAATTCTACTAAAAACATTTCTACTGCGCTAATTTTATACCAACATTTATATATATTTTTAAGTAAATTTTAGTCAAAGAAAATACCATAAAATTATTCATTGGAATGGAGGGAGCGCTACCAACGGTTTTCTACTTATTTATTCAAGAATCCAGAAGGTCTATGATCTAGACCGCTCTAGACCTAGTAGAAGGCTAAAGTTAAACTGAAGTTTGGTGCACACCCGTCCTTCCTACTAGTAGTGTTAACTTACTGTCTTGTTTTAACATCACCCAAGCGATGCACTTATGTGAAAATGTGTTTGTTGGCAGGCTAGCATCCGCAAGGGCGTCAGGCAGATCAGTCCATGGAGCTAGAACATTACATGGGAGAAGCGTCACCGTACATCTTGCAGATCCATCGATCGCTACAAAAAGCAGCCGCTGCATTGGTCAATCAAGCCCCAACCTTCGCCGTACAAAGGCACATGCAGAAACATGAGGGCGCTAATTAACTTCCAATGGCACATGCAGAAACATGAGTGCGCTAATTAACTTCGAATGGCTCATGCAAGACAGAGATCGGTTTATAGATAATGAGCTAATTACACCTCGGGTCCTACATCTTGTCTTGAATGTAGAGGTTTAGTCCTAGAACTTGTAAAATGTGAGACCGCCCTCCACCATCTTTTGATTTGAGTGAAGATTTGGTCTTAACCAATTAGCGAGCGACACGTGGATGCCACGCTGGCGAGTAGAAACGCAGGATTCTAGGGCAGTTGGTTTTTGTCGCGCTGGTTATTTTGCAGTAACCCCCCTGGTCGCTCGAAACCATCTAAGATCCCCCCCGCTTGATTTAGCTGGAGCGTTCTCTTCCTGGAAGGCGCAGTGGCCGCTGTCTTCTGTGCGTCGTTGCTATCGCGCCGCGCCGCCGTGATGCCACCGGAGCTGCGCGAGCGGATGTGGAACGAGGATCCACCTCCCTACAGTATGCTATTCCTTGTTTCCATCCTCTCCCTCCGTGTCCCTCGTTTTCTCCGCATGTAGAGTAGGTGGTTCTGGCGTGCCATGGATTTCTGTGTGGAGAGATTTCTTCTTGCATCGTAATGGTAATGGAAGCAACATCGTCGACTTGTTCAAACGCATCTGATTGGAGTCAAATCGGTTGGTTGTATTGGAGATTTGAAGCTGTCCTTTTATGGAAGAAGGACAGCGAAGTGTTTGCGTTCAATATGAGAATCAAAATCCTCATTAATGAATATTGTGTGTTATATAGCTTAGTTTGACCCCTGTGCATGGAATAGAATCAAAAATTTGTAAAATTCTATTCATTTTTAGAATCGTTAACTCTAAAATTTTGTGTGACTGCATAGTTACTGTGATTTTATGTCTGACATAACTGTATCTTCATTGTGCATGAGCTAGTATTAATTTCTCATTGTTTGATTTTCAGTGGTGCATATTCAGGATACTTCTCTTTAGAAGTATGCCACAATGGATTTTTCTGTGGCTTGGGAGAAAGGTTACAGTATGTTGATGATACAATTTCTGTATTTGATTATCTCAGTGCTGATACTTGGTCCAACTTAGTGCTTGATGAAATTCTGCAAATGCTTGGTTGTTTGAGGGATCAGAAAGTACATGTGTATTGGTTGTCTCCCGGAAAAACTCTGAAAGATGGTTTACTACGTATTGTTACTGATGCAGACATGACTAAGATGAGGAATGCAACGGCAGTTGACAACACTCTGGTGATATTTGTGGATCATACAATTTTTTTTAGGACGATTAGAGCTGAGATTGTGAGGATTAATGTTGCAAGAGCAGCTCCATCAGTTGCAAGACCAACTCCATTAGTTGCATCTCTTTACTTCTATTTTAAATACAATTATGATGCATGCTAGATTATTATTTGCTTAAATTCTATTCTCGTAAAGTGCGACCAGCAGCCACCGGGGACGCATCTATGTGGATACTACGTTTGCGAGTTCATTCGCACGTTTACCTCTGAGCACAAGGATTATAGATACGATGTAAGCAATACATTCACAACTTTATTTTATTACTGTCACTTTTTGTTACCATGATTGATATTCATATTGATCGCCTTTACTTATATAGTTCGATGTCATACGAGGGATGTCACGCCTCGAGACCGGGCCTGGACGAGACAGCCGCCGCACGCCTATAAACCGTGCAAGGCTAAAAATGCAGGCTTAAAACCAGCACAGTGGATTTCGAGAAGCTCAGCTACAACAATTTACATATTTCTTTACAATTACACCAGAATTACAACTAGATTCTCTAATCGCTTCCCACCCGCTGGTCCTGCCTAATCTTCTGATTGACGACATCTTCTGCTAATAACATCTGCGTCTAAAAAAAACATAGGGGAGCTGATGAGTACGACAAGTCATACTCAGCAAACCGATTATACACAATCATATAATTTGTAAAACATAAATGCTTTTTTGAAAAACAAAAGATGGTTAATATGGTTTGGCAATTTAAAAACGCATGATGCCACACATGAAAGTAAGTTTCCGTACCCGGGAATCACATGGGTGAAATTCACACTTTTACACTCTGCAGAGGGGTACTCCGACATCGACAGTCTCAACTAGCACCACACAGTCGTTAGAGGAGCAAAGCCCTTTACCCCACTAGAACCCGGACACCTGAACCTACTGATGTCGATCGCTCCTACGGATCCATCATCGACACGTTCCACAACAGGGCCGTCCCCAGCGGAGAACTCCGTCAGTCCCATACCTGAACTGTGACCGGTACAATATGTTTACCTTCGTAACACCATGTTTTCTCTTATAAAAACATGTATTCTCGATGTTCACTTTCCAAAATCATACTCATGCTAAATACCCGGATCGTATCGGTGGCTCCAGTGGATATCACCGCATACTGACTCCCGCGTATTAAACCATAAATATTTCAACGGAAATATTCACATCTCTACTAAATAATCTATCATAAATTTTAACAACACAAAATATTCTACAAAGTACATGAAAGGATATAAAACAGCTTGCCTTGGTTAAACATGATAAGCTCCGCTGTCAAATAATACTATCACGATCGACTCTTCTCAAGATGATAATCCATGCCGCCAAAAGAACACCGATGACAAAACGAATACCAATCTACCGGTCGTCTCTCTCCTACTATGGATTAACAGCACATCCTCCTCTCTGTACACTTCGATCTCCTCCTAATTCCTAAACATGGACGCATGCTCGCAGCAGCATTTATTTCTATTGTAGCTCTCACTCTCCTCACTATCTCTAACTTTCTATCTAACGCTCTGAATCCACGTACTCGATCTCTCTCTGTGCTGAATGGAACAGCTACTATACAGCTACTATACGTTGTTGCCTATTTATAGGAAGGATGTCAAAGAGTGAAATGACTAAATATCTGACCGCATACCGCTTCCACGCTGCTACTTTCCGCACTAGGAAAGGAAATGAGTTACTCTCATTGGTTCACTTGCTCACACGTGTCCATGACTCATAGGCTAATTACCATGCACTGCTCCACGTAAGTGTTCTAGTATGTCTTGGGCTGCCGACACAACAAGCAGCTGGTACCGGCTAACTTAGTACTAGTTCACATGCTGAAGTGATACTTGCTGACTAAGCCATTTTAGCTTGCCAACATATCCTCTAGCTCCTCTCACACTAAGCCACGTTGATTTCTGCTAATAAATAATCTAACGTCAAGCATGCATGGCTAAGTGCAACTTTACATGCATGCACACATGCTCCATCGACTACATAGCACATGTATTGGTACTACCTTAGTTGATTAGGAAAAAAGAAATCAACCTGAATTAACTTCTCTAAATTTGTTGCATTCTACATCAGCACACAATTTAAATACTAGAGCTTACCAAAAATTTAAATACTTTGAACTAGATTCTCAGCTAAATTAAATTAATTAATAATCCAAAATTTTGAGTTATCACATCCTCCCCACCTTATAAGAATTTCGTCCCCGGAATTCACCACTAAAATCTACACTTATTTGCTAGCACAAATTTAAAACATGAACTGACCCAAACTTGAAATTAAGTACAAAATATAAGCAATCACTTTGACATCATGCACGAAAACAAATAATCTAAGTTCAAAACAATAGCCAAGGCGTGCATATGTATACTTTCCTACTACAGGGATTACTTCGTTCGTGGCAAATTAGAAATCAAACAACAAGCATCTAAGTGTAACCACTTCAACGAAACAAGAAAGTATTATCGACACCTACTAGTCGTAAAATTACGATCTACCCATTTCCCCAGCGTCCTAAACCTAGAGCTCTGATACCACTTTAAATGTCACTCCCCGAGACCGGGCCTGGACGAGACAGCCGCCACACGCCTATAAACCGAGAGGTTTATACGCGTGCAAGGCTAAAAATGCAGGCTTAAAACCAGCACAGTGGATTTCGAGAAGCTCAACTACAACAATTTACATATTTCTTTACAATTACACCAGAATTACAACTAGATTCTCTAATCGCTTCCCACCCGCTGGTCCTGCCTAATCTTCTGATCGACGACATCTTCTGCTAATAACATCTGCGTCTAAAAAAAACATAGGGGAGCTGATGAGTACGACAAGTCATACTCAGCAAACCGATTATACACAATCATATAATTTGTAAAACATAAATGCTTTTCTGAAAAACAAAAGGTGGTTAATATAATTTGGCAATTTAAAAACGCATGGTGCCACACATGAAAGTAAATTTCCCTACCCGGGAATCACAGGGTGAAATTCACACTTTTACACTCTGCAGAGGGGTACTCCGACATCGACAGTCTCAACTAGCACCACACAGACGCTAGAGGAGCAAAGCCCTTTAGCCCACTAGAACCCGGACACCTGAACCTACTGATGTCGATCGCTCCTACGGATCCATCATCGACACGTTCCACAACAGGGTCGTCCCCAGCGGAGAACTCAGTCAGTCCCATACCTGAACTGTGACCGGTACAATATGTTTACCTTCGTAACATCAAGTTTTCTCTTATAAAAACATGTATTCTCGATGTTCACTTTTCAAAATCATACTCATGCTAAATACCCGGATCGTATCGGTGGCTCCAGCGGATATCACCGCATACTGACTCCCGCGTATTAAACCATAAATATTTCAACGGAAATATTCACATCTCTACTAAATAATCTATCATAAATTTTAACAACACAAAATATTCTACAAAGTACATGAAAGGATATAAAACAGCTTGCCTTGGTTAAACATGATAAGCTCAGCTGTCAAATAATACTATCACGATTGACTCTTCTCAAGATGATAATCCATGCCGCCAAAAGAACACCGATGGCAAAACGAATACCAATCTACCGGTCGTCTCTCTCCTACTATGGATTAACAGCATAGCCTCTTCTCTGTACACTTCGATCTCCTCCTAATTCCTAAACATGGACGCATGCTCGCAGCAGCATTTATTTCTATTGTAGCTCTCACTCTCCGGACACAGATTTGGTGCACATGGGCACCAGTGATCTCGTTTTAAATAAAAAATAAAAAATCATATTTTTGAGTTTCAAAAAATTCTGGAAAAAAATCCGCACATAGTCAATGATGTATCCCACAAACCTGCAAAAAATCAATTTCAAATACTTAATATTTTGAGCTACACAAAAATGACAAAATTGTAGATCTGAGTAGTCATTTTCAAATCTTCAAAACATATCAGATTTTGTCATTTTTATCTAGCTCAAAATAAAAATAATTTCGGATTGGAATTTTGCATGATTGTGTAATGTATCAATGACAGTCTTCAGAATTATTTTCATGAATTTATAACTTGTAAAAATATTTTTAAATTTTTCTTAACATAGCGAGAGCACTGGAGCTCGGGAGCTAAAAACACTTTTCGTCACTCTCCTCACTATCTCTAACTTTCTATCTAACGCTCTGAATCCACGTACTCGATCTCTCTCTGTGCTGAATGGAACAACTACTATACGTTGTTGCCTATTTATAGGAAGGATGGCAAAGAGTGAAATGACTAAATATCTGACCGCATGCCGCTTCCACGCTGCTACTTGCCGCACTAGGAAAGGAAATGAGTTACTCTCATTGGTTCACTTGCTCACACGTGTCCATGACTCATAGGCTAATTACCATGCACTGCTCCACGTAAGTGTTCTAGTATGTCTTGGGCTGCCGACACAACAAGCAGCTGGTACCGGCTAACTTAGTACTAGTTCACATGCTGAAGTGATACTTGCTGACTAAGCCATTTTAGCTTGCCAACATATCCTCTAGCTCCTCTCACACTAAGCCACGTTGCTTTCTGCTAATAAATAATCTAACGTCAAGCATGCATGGCTAAGTGCAACTTTACATGCATTAGATTTAGATGTGCGCATTGGCGCAGACTCCGTGAAATTTACATCAATTAACATTTTATACTCCGTATTAAAGTAAACAAAATCACGAACAAAGTAGAAAACTCTTACAGTCAGGAAAACAGGAAAATATATTACAATAACATCCTATTATAAATGACATGGTAAATAGCACAATATACAATCAGATGGAGCAGCTACATTCGGTGGTATGTATACTCACGTGAATGTATGAACTTAATAAAAATAACAAATACATCTTTGATTGTTACACCGGATGGATACGGATGCTAGTTTGTAACAAATATACCTCATTTAATATTCTTGGTTTTATAATAAAAGTTCACTTGGTTCCTCAACTCGCGCTACTGCACAATCAACATCATACTTCAGCTACACCATGATTGGAAGCAGTAATCAAAGACAAAACCATGATTCACCATGGAGCTTTAGCATTCATGTATAAATCTATTTCAGAATCCACATAGCAGGCTACATCATTCTCCACCAAGGCGTTAGCCTAAGATATTCTACGAAATAGAAAGAGATCAAAACTGAAGTGAACCATTAGCTAAGACAAATTATTTCATGAAATAACATGACACCTTTGAGAGGAGCAGACACTACATCACGTGAGGTTGCAGGTCAGCCTGAGAGCAGGGATGCTTCGTTTAGCTCAGGCTTGTACAGAGATGGCGAGATCGTCAGTGTTGACACCTTGCCAGGACCAGACCAACCACAGCAAACCCCACCACTGCAAGCCTACGGTCGTGGCTCAGCATTGCGGAGGCGATCTCCGAGCAGAGCCCAAGACGGGTCTCCTGAACGACAAATCAATGACAATACAGAGGGTACATAAGATATAATTGAACGACGACAGAGAAGAACATCTGTACTTCAGAATAATGAGACAATGATAACGTTTAGACAAAAGAGAACTTTTTTTTCTACAACACAGATCATGGGATGCATGTGTTTTTCTTAGACAAAACAATTTCAAAGCGCGAGCTCTGCTATAGTACTATGATACACATACATGCTGGGATTTTCATTATTATTTAGACAAAAAAAAGAAATATGTTGGTATCTACTTGCGTCAGCTCAACCTCGCCGCTCGATGGAGGTGTGGTACTAAGAAGAGATAAAAATATGCACCGGGCATCGAACACACATGATAACTCACGGATGCACAGACGAGGACAATGCGAACAAACACAAAACACAGGTAAATGAATACTTTAAAGGAACATATAGGTGAATAATAAACAGAAGGGAAAACTTTAAATTAATAAAGAAAAAATGAGGAGTAACAAAACGAAGAATAAACCCTCTAAAAAACCCACAAGCAAGAACCCCAAAAGAATGAAATAGGTTTCCCAAATCGAGAACATGAAGACAAAAAAGGAGAGGAAAAAGGAAGACAACTAATAGGAAATCCAAAAAAGAGGAAGGCACAAACCGAAGATGAGCCGGCCTGAAAAACCTGAAAGAACTAAAGAGTTGCCCAAAATCAAGAATAGGAAAACCAAAAAGCAATGCTCCTAGTATATTTTCATTGTTATCAGCAGACCAATAGTGGTAAAATATTTGGGATTTAATCCTGAAGCTACGCACCAATCAGTTTCATAAAACCAAAAAGCAAGAATAGGTTGCACAAAACTGAAATGCTACAAACGAACAAGATCCGGCTTTGTATTTGGGATCTATCTGATATTGTACCTAGACATGGTAAAATATTTACAAAAATTCTAGTGCTTTCAAAGAAAATAAACAGAGATCTGTTATCCACACCACCCAGTCATTGAAGTAATATAATTCATCTGGGTCATGATAACGAAAGATGCAATAGTAATGTCAAACCAATAAAGCAACCCAAGTTTTTAAATAACTGATCTTAAAAATATCAACTAAAATGAAAATCGCTGAGAAAAATGAGATCAAATCAAGATAAAGCACCGATGCATGTGTCCAACAAAAACTTTGAGCTGCAATGGACCACAATTATATAACGTACATATTAAGTTGCATACCATCAGCAAGAAGAGCATCGGTTTAATCTCTAACCATGTTAAAAGATAGACATACAAAATAACTACATATTTCTTACTTTCTGCTGGAAGATGTGAATGAAAAAATACATTTGTGAGGGGCTGAATTCTGCAACTTTGAAGATTGGCCTATTGTGGTGAGCTAAAACTCTTAACAATTTCTCAACAGGGCAAGGCTTACTTGTGTGAGTACTTCTTCTACAATCAAAAGGACACTCTATGAGCAACAGCACTTCAACCAACATCAAGCGAGAGAAGTAACCGGTACTTAAAGGCTTCACCTCAGAAGTTTGGGTAAATAAAAGAAATAAGGAATTGAATGGGGAACATACGTACCAGAACTCAGTGTATCTCATCTATGATGCGTGAATGAATTGGAGTACAACAGTATGGTCATGCTGGGGTGAGGAAGAATAAAAGTTGATTCAAAAAAGTGTCTTTTTTTTTTGAAATGCCTATAGTATAACATGTAGTTACCACTTACCAGAAGTCATATTTTACTTGATACTTCAGCTACCAAACGTTTTTCATTTGATGGATATCAACTCTAAATGAGCTGCACACAAGCAAAAGTGAAGGGTCAGAAGGTCAACAGATTGATATAGACTTTATCATAGAAAATACTAAATTATGCTAAAAGATACGATACCTGAGCTACAGCTCTCACATGTAAGCTGACCAAAGCACTCAACATAGACCAAAGTTTGTGCCTTCAAACAGAAAAAAAAAACAGAAGTGGCTCATTAACATCAGGTGATTTCAAATATGCAGCGTATCTAGCGAAATTCAATCATAAATACAGTATCTGTTTCTGCTGCACATCATGTGCCAGGGCGAGAACAGAGATGAGAACTGGAGCCCATCGATCCACTTCCCATTTGATGCAGACATATTTAGTGGTCTAAGAACCTCCTCAATAAACGATAGAGGTGTTACATATGTATACTACTGCATATGACCATCGTAAAGATATGTCAGATACTAATCGACAAAATTTAGAGAGCACAAGAGCAAAAGGGGGTCGCAGTGACCAGGCCCGGGCGACTGTTTACCAAAAACACAGGTCTCCGCAAAGTCGTAAGACCATGTATGGGGGCTGACGCCTGCCCAGTGCCGGAAGGTCAAGGAAGTTGGTGAACTGATGACAGGGAAGCCGGCGACCGAAGCCACGGTGAACGGCGGCCGTAACTATAACGGTCCTAAGGTAGCGAAATTCCTTGTCGACTGTTTAGATGAATGAAGATGGTAAATATTCCCCCATAGCCACCACCAAGAGCTTTCTGCTCAATTAAAGTCTCAAGACCAAAACAACCAAGTGTTAAATTGAATGAACTGGTGCATTTAATGCAGAGGATGATCTGGGACAAAGCGCATGAATTTACATTACAAATCAACAATTTTCAGAAGATTAAAGCACAAAATAGCAGAAATCAAGTTTGGACACAACAGAACATATAGTAAAGGCAAGACTTGTAGGATAGATAGCTGCAATTACCTTATTATATACCAAAATGATAACCTAGAGTGCAATTTAGCTATCATTTCAATGTTAGTAAAGGAATAGCATTTGAGACAAGTAGATTCCCTGTTAAATCTATTTGTTAGTATAGACAAGCAACTTCATACACTAATCATGGAACATATCATGTTCTGGCCTGGGGAGAAGTGCTAGAAACCAAACCGTGGCATATCATGTTCTGGGTTTGTGGAAAGTGCTAGAAACTCAATTCACTTCCTAACATGGCAACAATAGATTCTTAAACTGTACCCAGCAAGCATCATCTAATCACAATAGCTCAACATTGCCACAGCAGCATAAGATACAAGAAAGTGTTATCTCAAAGCACAAGAGGACACGCAAGTGTCTCACCTTGCCGCTGAAATTCTTCTCGAGCTCCCTCACGAGCCTAGCATGGATCTTCCTGAAGGCCTTGTGTAGGCGGCAGGGCACGTGGTTCCACGGCCTTCCTGTTCCCGACGATATCCATATGGCCGCAAAGTAAAAAACCACCACACCATTACGCTCCACCAACACCAAACAAAGAGGCAGGCACGGAAGATCTAGAGGGATGTAGCAGACATCAGCTTACATCGCGGTGTTGATGTAGAGGTCCTTAGGTCGCTCTTGAGCTCCTGGTTGCCATTCTCCAGATCGAAGAAAGCTTGCAAGATATGAGTGTGTTACACCTAACCCCATCCGAACGCGGAAGAGGAGTTGTGGAAATAAGGAAATTGCAGAGGGGAAACACTGGAGATGGGGGAGAGCCCCTCACCTGCGAGACAGATGAGTTGTGGAAAAAAGCAATATGTGTCATATACAAAATTATGCCCTACAAACTAACTTTTTTTATTGCTTCTTAGCCAATTTATGAAATAGAAAAATATAAGCTTAGGTAGAAAGCAACGAGGTAAAATGATACATAAGTAAATGCGTGGAAGGCTATTTCCTTATATCCCATCATAGCAAATCAATCTAAGATTTTTAGCTCCAAATGCAATAGAAGGTACATATAGTAGGATGGAACACCCAATTTGCGCATATAAATGACAATTCCAGGTAATGCTACGGGAATGGTAATTATGTGTTATGAAAACCCAAAGCAATGAAGAATTAAACAGTGTTCTATTCCCACATACCAAAATGCTTATAGAAAGTAGGAAGAATACATTAACCTGGGAGCATGCTTTTCTAGTACATAATGCCCCAAAGCTATTCTTATGTGAAAATATGCATATCACAGTTATCTCTACGCTCGAGAGTCGAACAGAGAAGGATGGGTACAGTAAAATGGAAAGCCCAAGACCTCAGTTTTTGAAAGCTATTCTTAGGTGAAAATTTCTATTCACGTGATCAACAAACCAATAGTCATCTCATTAGCATCATATCTTCACCATCAAGCCTTTGATGACACCATTAGGAAGTTACATGATCAAAGACTTACCACGGGATGTATGTTGCATGAAGAAAATGCATAAATTCCTTGACTGGAAAGTCTGAACCTGTCGGCAGACCTATCAACATGAATCAAGAAACAATTAGAGGGAAATTATTTTACAAGCTAAAAGATATGAATTGTTACAAAACTTTTAGACAAAAAAATGGCAAAACTTTTAGACAAAATATAAGTGCTCTTAATCTGGCCTACAAGTTTCCAAACATGCAGATAAAAAGGAAAGCTCACACAAGAAATACTCAGAGAAGAACCTCAATAGGACTGCAAAAATAATAGGCCTTGGTTGGCTACTCTGCCGCGTGACATCTCAACCTCAACACCCAACCAAGGTGCTATAAGAGAAACATGATAAATCAGTAAATATCACACACGGAAATAATTTCAAGAGCGTCATGTACATCAGCTTTTGCAGCCAGAAGATGAAAATATACATGTGAATACTTACAATTGCAACAAAATGAAAAATAGTAGAAGCGATGAAATATAGAATGTATAGAACCTTCCTGTGATGAGGCATCCAGCACCATATATGACTGTAGGACGGAACTGGACGAACTCGAGATCCTACAATACAGATATCACGCAAGCATAAATCAAACGGATGGAAGAACTACTTTTAAAATCCAATTTAGAATAAACAACTAACTTGAAGAAGTAACGAGCATGCACATCCATGGCATTCACCATCTCCAGCACATGTGTGACCTGAGATTGCTGAATAGTAGATGATCCAATCCAATTGCCGACGTGAGTATTTGTTGCATGGAAAGATCGATGCCATCTTCCACATTAAGGAAATGACCCTCTGTCCGTTTCCTGAAATATCATTATGAGTTAACCGGTAGAATTAAACTACGGAAAGATAGAATCAATCTTCACGAATCCAATCCGAAAATCTCGTATGCAGCAGGGAAAAGTGCGGGTATGTGATTGGCACTTTTACAAAATAATAAATACAGAAGATTAACTAAGAAACATATGTGATTAAGCCATCTAAACCAGATCAATATAGTAGCGTCATACCTGGTGAGTATTACACCGTGAGCAGTGTCCCAGCCCTCTTTCTACAAGTGCCCCGAGGCTATTCTTGCCAGAACGACATACCTCGCGGCCGAATCCGGCAGCCAAGGAGAAGAGGCAGACAAGGCCCCCGATGGCTCGACCACCTCTTCCGTCTCTGTGGCCAGCTCTCCTCCTACCGAATCCTGAAGAAAACGAGCAGCCGTGGAGGTCAAGCGCTGGCACATCGAGGCGGAGCAAGCACAGCCAGGGGAGGGGACGAGAACACCACGGAAGACCACCAAATCCGACGCCGGGGAAATTGACGAAGGAGGATGCACGGCGGAGTCTGGCTGCCTCGCACGGCTTGGCGGCGGTGAGGAGAAAAAGCCTCGGAGTGAAGGGCTGAGCAGCGGCTCGAGATTGACAGCAGCAGCAGAGAAATTTAGGGGCTTGGGGGACAAGTGGATGCACGAGGGGATTGAGGATTGGGGAGGAGCTCGTGCTGCGGTTGGGCAAGGAGGAAGCGACGGGATTGGGGAGAAGAAAGCGAAGGGATTGGCGAGTGACCGGAGGCCGGCGGCTAGGGTTTCTATCGTGTGTTGCTTCCTTTTATACCACACAGTGAAAAAAATGAACGGACATGATCTGCTGGATGTGCCATCGGACAGCCACGAATCCAAACGAACCAGGAGGCTCCGTGAGGGGGCATCATATATACCCCTGGATGCACACATGCTCCATCGACTACATAGTACATGTATTGGTTCTACCTTATAGTTGATTAGGAAAAAGGAAATCAACCTGAATTAACTTCTCTAAATTTGTTGCATTCTACATCAGCACACAATTTAAATACTAGAGCTTACCAAAAATTTAAATACTTTGAACTAGATTCTCAGCTAAATTAAATTAGTTAATAATCCAAAATTTTGAGTTATCACAAGGGAAGTGCCTACCAGAGGAACGCGCACTTACGGTTGCAGAGGAGCTGGAGGGCTTTTTTTGGCAGAAGCTATAAACGACAAAGGAAGATTTAGTGTAGCTAGGGGCCATTACTGATGTCGGTTCCGTGTAATCGAATAGACGGGCTCTAGTCCCAGTAATTGGGATCTCCATGTAATTGTATATATATGCTTGATCGTAAGACAAGTTATCTTATATATTTATGTACGGACCTGTACGCGTAGAAATATACGAAAAATATTTTAAAATGATATAAATACCGTAAACCCTAACCCTTAAACCCTAACCCTAAATCTTAACACAACGTCTGTCAAATTCCTGCCGCGGCAGAGACTATTTAGTCGCGGTCTGCGTTACGAGCCGGGACTAAAGGGGTTGGTCCCAGCCCGCTCCGCGGCACCCACGTGGAGGGCCATTGGTCCCGGCTGGTAAGCGGACCGGGACTAAACGTTCCACCTCTAGTCCCTCCTAAGTAGTCGCGGTTGGCCAACCGGGACTAAAAGCCCTTACGGTACGTGACAAAAGGGCCTGTCTCCATTAGTGGAAGTTTCACCTCCCATTAGGTGTATAAAGCTCGACCAGATGTCGAGCTTAGGCTTCTGCAGCATCAAACCTTTTGTGCGGTGTCACCGAAGTATAGTCTCTATGTACATGTAAACATAAAATAAGCTAAGTTTGAATTGTAGAAAAATATACCACACACTTTGTCTCACATGTTATGGCGCTTCACCACACCCCTGAATGAAATTTTAGCTGTTTAAATAGCCTTTTGTCATGTTCAGTACCAGACGAAGAGCTGCTACAAATATATCTTTTTTCAATAAAGAGCTTTATTACATAAAAGGTTTAGGACTACACCTGGCCTACAATATCTCATGTGTTGCTTGACAAAATTAACACCAAACTAATATTTGTGGTAAATTAAAGGTCAATATGTTTCACGGACAGATAAGCATAAACATCTTACACATACAATCTTGCCATCGTTAACAGATATCTCACAAAAAACTGCAACATGGGAACAACGGACTGAACACTATCCGCGTCTATCCCTAAGTAACATCCCCTGCGGCACTCTGCTAGAATGTTACTTGTTTTTTTATGCAGAAAATCGTGGTTATCCTAAAACAAATATAGATGAAACAAGATAAACTGCAAAAGAAATACCAACAAAACGTTGGAAAATGAAGAACACAAACACATGACAGGGATATATCAAACCAAGGATGGGGCGTGTCATAGGTATAAACCAAGACTAACAGCTGCTTCAGGAACAATGGTTGGGTTATACCTGTTTCAGCTCTGACCAGTGAGAAGCTCAAAATACATTAACACACATGCATATGAAATTTGTATGACCTGCTAATCAAGAAGATTAATGACATTTCAGTTCCCACAAAAAAGTTGTGACTAAATTCATTTAGAGCATGTACTAACAACTTCACAAACTCACATGCAAATAAATACAAAATATTAGTTCACCACTCAATTGTATTGGGCAAAAAAAAAGAATTACTTAATTTGTGTAATGGGAGCTAATAATACATAGTATATCACTGCGCCAGTGAATTTGGATCAAAGAAAGTATTTTATTTTTCTTTCTATTTCTAATTAGTAATTCTAGGCAGCCTCCCTCTAAATATTTTTAGACAATTGGACTGATGCTGCGCCTTTTCTTGCCACGCCATGGTGGGGTGGCTGGTAAGTCAATGATGTTGCATAGAGCTGATCCTCCTGTTGTTTGGGGAATGATTCTCAACTTTGACAGTCTTGTGTGTGCTCTCCGATGCACACTACACAACGGCAAACACGGCGGGCATGTGGTTGCCATGGAAGAACCTTGGGACGGCTGACGTCTAGGAGTTGACACCATCCGGCAGTATCCCTATGCAGATATACCCCTCGAAGGGCCATTACTATGGCGGATGGTATGGATGGAATTGATGGGCAACTAAAGGGCGACGCAAATGTGCTGAAGGATAATCAGCCGCAATAGGTACACCGTATGATCGACCTGCAAGAGATGGTGATTAGATGCAGTCAATAGCTATTGTTGAACCAAGGGGGCGAATTCGTGTTGCTGCACTTGATGTCCACATGAATTCGGGTTTACATTCTTCAAAGGAGTCCATGTTCTACTGATCTTGTCACGTTTTTTTAGCCGCCATGGCCGTGCAATATATAGGCCTGGAAAATGAGGCATGACTTATATTTCAGTATATGCAACCAATCGTATAAAATAAGCGTTAAACCCCCAGAAAAGCATTGGTATATGAAACAAAGAAATCAGGCAATATCTATACTTATACACTGTTTGATTATGGAGTAAAACATCAAACCCCCAGGCAAGCAGTAGCACAATTCGGAACCTGAAACAAACCAGGATAGTTCTAAGGTATTGTTGCATTGTCGCTAATCAATCGTGCAATTTTGATAGGTGAACAACAGTATTAAACCATTCATGGTGTAAGTGAGAGCTTGAAGGATACACAGTAATATTGATAGTCACTTCACATTTGACAAATGTTTCAAATTCAATCGTGCAATTTTCTCACATGTTGCCAAGCTAAATGTGTTGCATAGAACCTCAGTAGAACCCTAAGTTTTTTCTTTCCAAATCGTGTGTATGCCCAAACTTGATAGCAGGTCTAGGAACCATGAATACATAGCCTGTATTTGTGATAGAAAATTTCTGACACACGGGGAGCACTAGCCAAGGGGCCACTAAAGCAGAAATGCATCACTGTTTGCCATGCAGGATGACAGTAAGACAGTAGTAACTGAACTGCTTGGTAAGCTAGACGACAGAGTCATCATAATGCACGCATGGTCCGCTAAATCTAAACAGAATATGTTAAGGCTAAAACGGTTTCGGGTAAGGAGATTTAGCACAATAATTTCAGGCATAAAAGACAATCAAGGTTGAAATTACTCAAATTAGCGAGGATGTAAACTGCAGTATCCATGAGTTTACCCCTGCCACGAAGAAGACCGTGTGTCGGGCGCGATCAGCAACATGATCAGAGGCACGGGGTCCATCGTGTAGAGGTGAATGTCGTCGGTCTGGAACTTCGTCGTGACGTGAATGAGCTGTGTCAGCACATGCCCCGACCGTGCATTCTTGTTGCTTGGTGAGCCCTGGTCCTCTACACCATTTGGACGAATTATTCAGGTTTGTATTTTCTAGTGGGCATACATATCTTGCTGGAATTACATGTCGGTGCTGATCACATGATTTACTTTGGACCTTGTATTTTGCCTAACTACCTTTCTTGGTTCCATTGAATCCTACTTTCTTGTATGCAATGTTGAGGCTTTGGTTTTCCCAGGTACGTTAGGCTAAGATAACTCAATTTGTGTTGAGCAAATTATTCAATACTAATGGTTTTACCATGTGGAAGAACTCCGATGGTTGGCAGAGCAAACCTTAATATGTCCATAGAGTCTTTCATGGCGGAAAAAAAAAGTCCAGTATTTTCCCTGAAATGTTTTTTCTAGGTTTTCGTACATGATAATTTGTTGTTCCTCAAGGCATATGCATCGTAGCAACCTTGATTTGGGGTAGGGTTGCTGGTGAAAGTGAGGGGAGGAGATGAGATGTTTCCTTCAAAAGCGAGCTTTTTTCCAGAACAACAGAAGTTGTAGTTGAGTCAAGCTCTGGGATCCAAGTCCACTTGCAGAGCAAGTAGCTGGGACGAGGGATGGCAAAGGAGAAGTGTGTGCGGAGGTAGTCATTTCCCGCGGAAGATTAGGTAGAGCTAGCTATCTTGCTTCCCGAAATAGTTAGAGCATTTCCAACAGAAGCACAATAATATGGCGCTGCAAAACTAACTTCCCGCGCACTGCAAACACTCAGCACGCGCTGCGCCGAAATCCCCTCCACCGGACGCCCTATTTCACAGTGCGGGTGGTCCGATGAAAAAGCGCCCGCAGCGGAAGCGCTAAATTACAGCGCCAGAAACACATTTTGATTTAAAATAGTTCAAATAGAAGATCTAAAAACATTGAAAATACATAGATAATAAAAAAACACAGTCTACTCGTCGTCGCCGGAGGAGGTTATCTCAGTCCAAATGTCGTCCCAACGAGGTTCATTCTCGCCCCAGGTCGTGTTCGGGTTGTCGAGCTCGAACTCGGCAATGGCGCGACAGCGGTGCCCGTGTCAACACCCGGATTTTTAAGTCCGGATGCCTATTATGTCATACATCGCAATCCCAGGAATATTGTTGTTGCGAGGCATAATAGTTAAGTATCACAGTCATCATTCATTACAAACCATATTGTCTTACAACTTGAATCACATGATCCATATTACACAAATAGTTGATCTATTGATCAACGAACAAACACAAGTTTTTAGCGGAAGCGTAAAGATAAAGGGACTCTCTAGTCCACATGCCAACGCTTGACGTTAGAAGAACTCCTAGTTGTTGTAGGCGTCCTGCTGACCATCATCCTCGTATGCTGCTCCTCTTCATAGTCTGGCCACTTGAATAGCCAGGGACACAGCCGTGAGTACTTTAAGTACTCGCAAACTAATACTAGTGTAAGTGCTAGCAATTCTAGTAAGGGGTGCTAAGCTCTAGTTTCTTTGCATAAAGCCAATTTTAGTTCACAAGTATTTGTTAAAGACTCATTCATGTGCTAACTAACTCAAGTGGGAACATTAGTGTCATTCCCACAACTCTGTTGTGATTCAAAAACAAGTCACCATTCACCATTCATTTTATCAACACTTTCAAGATCTAACACTGGAAACTGTATGGCCTTTCCAACCGTCTGTAACCGTGGACACGGCTATTCGAATAGGTTTACACTCTACAGAGGTTGCACACTTGTGCCACAACATTTGATTTCATCCGTTGGGATAACCCCGAATCATCGTAACACAGTACGCGGATCATCAACCATAACCTTTCATTTACAAACCCTAGTATGAGCACCTGTCCCCATGAGCTTGGCCTCCCAGAACAACATCACTGGGAACTGCACAGGGCTTGGCCGTACAATTCACTTCAATTCACATCATTTCACAACAACGGAGGCAGCCTCGGCATAACCCCTATGATGTGTGTTCAGAGGGAACCCATACTAAGATACATAAATTTCTAGTTACGCCCTTACCCATAATCAGGTATTGTGGGGGTACTCAAGAATTGGAAAGGTATCGCATCCAAACCAACATTAGTTTTTAATCAAAAATCACTATCTTCTCTTGGTCATATTCACCTTCAAAATTCATTCCATAGTTTTCTCCATCATCATTTCACCACACATGTTCCCATCTAGAGTAGTCATGTTTAATTTAGCACTAGCATCTAGGTATGAGGGGTGCTAAGTACTTTGCTTTGCTCCTAGGCTAACTTTGATACTCTTGTACTAATCCAATATTAACCAAGTGAATCATGAATCAAAAAGTACTTTGATAAATCAAAGGTAAATAAAGCTTGGAAGTAAAACTGGGAAGTAGGATCATGAACATAAAGTAAATGGAAAATGCCTTGCTCATGGTGAGCTTTGCACTTTGCAAGAGTATTATCTTGCCTTGGTTGGGGAATTGGTCAAATTCTCCTTGGAAGTAGACCTCCTCCTCCTCTTGATACTCCTCGGTACTAGCGTCTAAAATACGAATACGGGGTACACAATCATCATACCAAACTTATTTACTAAACTAAGCATACACATGATTCACGCAACTTAAACTAGCATCACACATTACTATTAAGTTGGTGGAGGTGTTTTTCTTATTTAAGAAAAATAATTTCCTCTCATACTAACTTAGGTGTATTTTTAAGTACTTAGAGAAATAATTTCCTCTCATTATCTTCTTAAGATTTAATTTCTCTCATGACTAATATGTGACCTAGGTTGACCAAAGTCAACCTCTTCACACATATCATTTAAGAAAAATGATTTAAATGAGGTGAGCACCTCATACAATTTAATCCTAACATGGTAAAGATTTAATATCATCAACAATTCATATGAGACCTATATGACCAGAGTCTCTACACCCATTTGAATGGTTGGTGACAAGATTTAAATGAGAAAAAAACTCCCATATGATTTATTAATAGTTTTGGACAATATCCTTGACTAGAAATAGCCATATAGTCCTTTAATTAAACTAGGACATGATCATTCAAAGTAAGCATGGCATATTTTTGCAGAAACAATTAGTACAAGTGTAATGTGATTTATAGGAGTTGGAATTAACTTAAAAGCATTTGTGGTTGATTTTTAATAATTTTTCTAAGGCAGAAAAGTCCCTGCCTTGTTTATTTTCCTACTTTAATTCTATAATAGATCTAGGGTTCAATCAAGTGGCATTGTGTAGAAAAAATCCTAAGCTTTCCAAATATATAAAATTTGTAAAATTTGGTTTGGTGGATTTTATCCTATTTAATTTTAAAAACAGCATCTGAGAGAAATTAACCAAATTCGAAAATTCCTTTTTGAATTGGTGGGCTTAGGCGGGAAAAGCAATTGGGCTGCACAGGGGAAAGAGGTGGGCCGGCCCAATACTGCGTCTAGCGCAGCGGGCCGCCTGACAGCGTGGGGTCCACGCGTCAGTGGGTTTTACCCAGCGAAACGGTACGCGTGATCTAAGCCGCACGATTAGACGGAGATCGAACGGGCCAGAGCCAGCTTCGTCTCCGGCGAGAAGAGGACTCACTGGCGGCGGCGGTAGGGGGTCGGAGAGCTCGTCGGAGCTCCGGCGGTCGTCGGAGTGGTGCGCAGTGAAGTTGTCGATGACGAGGAACCTCCTGGTAGCAGTGGCGTTTCCTGGGGCGGCCTCCTTCTCCGGCGATCGTCGGCTACTGTGGGCGGCGGCGAGCTAGCAATTGGGGGCCTCTGGTGGCTAATCGAGCATGGCGAGGTGGTGAGGAGAGGCTATGTGAGGAGGGGAAGCTGAGGGCGTGCTCAATTTGGGGAGCGGAGTGCTCCTTTTATAGTGGCCTCGAGCGGCGGAGGGGGGTCACGGTGACGATGGCGAGGTGGTGCTGCAGGCGATCAACGGCGTGGGCGAGGTCATGGCATTGTTTAGGCGTACTCAGGGAGCATCACGGTGAGCTCAGAACAGTTTTCGGTGGTCAAGAACAGTGGCGCGCGTCACGCGTCCAGGGCTACTGTGGCGGACGTCGTCGTCCTCCTCGACGGTGACCAGGCGCGGGCGAGCTCGTGGTGGTGTCTGGCGGCGTCCTGGTGCTGAGGTGAGGCCACGCAAGGGCGCTGATGGCGAGGCGGGGTCGATGCTGACGGGGTGACGCGGCGCTCTGGCGCGCCCTGGCGTCGCGACCATGCGCGGCATGGCGTCGCTGGAGCGTGCTGGGCGTGGCTGTGCTGGCGTGTGCACGCGTCGTCTTGACCAAGGGAAGGCAGGGGCTGGTTCAGGAGAGTACGGGGTGCGTCCATGACACGATGGTGCATCGTTGGGGTGAGAGGGGAGAGGGATGGCATGGGGTGGCCATGCCAAGCCACGGCATGGTCATGCCCTTGTCATTGTGAGCAAGTGGAGGTGCTGGCAAGGCTGGGCACTGGTGCTGAGAGGTGAAGGGTGTCTCCAGAGCATCAGTGGAGGGTCAGAGTGGACTTGGTCTCCTCCAATTTTCAGTATGGGCACCAATATTTACCCTGCATAACAAGTGTTTGATGAAATGCCCGAAAGAAAATAATTTTTGAATTTTGCAAATCTTTTTGGTGAGTTGTAATCATATATTAATTGGAGTATATTGGTGGTGGTGGTGGTCAAAATGAAGTTGAATTGCAAAATCTCATTTTGCATATGATCTTACATATGTTTTAAAGTCTCCACTTTTCTTGCTTGCCATTTGAAATTGGGACAGAATTTGGGGTGATGGTTTTGGGCAGAATTGTTCTCCTTGATGGTGTCTTCGAAGAGGTGCAAAGAGTTGGTCAAGGGTAGAAGAGAAATCTCACAAACCAGGGGCTCAAAGTGGGTATCATGCTGAAATTGTCACATGTCCATAATCATGTGTGAGCTCAAATTTGATTCAAATTTGATTTGAATTGAGTTTGATTGTTTCCAAAAGTGTTAATAAGTGTTTAGTATCCATTTACACCCAATGGTGCAAACCAAAATGGTCTAGATTAAAGATTTGTAAAAATGGCCTAAGCCATATGTGTGTGTTGAATTTATTTTTATATTTTCTTTTATATTTTCTTTTTCTTTGTCTTTGGATGATCAAGTGATCATGGTTAGGGTTTTAGAGTAAGGGTAAACACACAAGCAAGCATCATGGCAAATTGCACACTCAAATAATTAAAAAGGTGATCTACATGCATAGTCCTATATGATGAGAAAAAGTTTTTGTTGGCTCTGATTTTTGGATTCTGGGAAACTTTCTCTTGTTTCTTTTATTGAAAACTTGGGATGTTACAAACCCTTACCCCTTACAAAAGATCTCGTCCCGCGCTCGACGACAACGGCGAGCAGCGGGAAGACGCCCGCGCTCTGCCTCTACCACGTCCGCGCACGGCAGCGAACGAGCAAGGTGCTCGGGCTGGACTCGCCGTCGTGCCCGTCCACGCCGCCGCTCCGCTCCCGCATCACGGTGCCCTTCCTCTGGGAGGACGCGCCTGGGAAACCCAAGCTGCGTGAAGCCGCGGCCAGCGCTCTGTTCTTCCCTTCGGCCGCCGCCGCGAGCCCACTTCCTGCTGAAGGCGGCGCCACTGCCACGGCAGGCGGTGATCGCGAGGGTGGCGCCGTGGCGCGCCCAGCGCCGCTGAAGCTGCCGCCGCGGCTGCAGGTGGCGCCCAGGGCGGAACACTCGTTCTCCTCGCCCAAGACCGTGCTCCAGGGTCCCTACGTCGGAGCCGGCGGAGAGAAGCCGCCAAGGCCGGTGAGGAGGAGCGGGAGCACGGTGAGCTGCCGGATGATGCCAGGCGCCGGCGGGGCCATGTTTTCCTGGAGGAAGGCCATGGTGGCGTCGGCGCCAGGCAAGAAAGACGGCCACCCTGATCACGACGCATCGTGCTGTTCGCCAGCGGCGTCCTCCTCCGCGTCCTCCTCCTCCTCCTCGTCATCCTCGATGTCCTACTTCTTCAACGTCCACAGCCGCGGGTCAGGTCACTGGCAGCAGGCCGACGAGCGCGAGGACCCGGAAGACGGCGACGCAGAGGACGACGGTGCCAGGGGATCGGTTAGGATCACCAGGTTCAGGAGGAACAAGAGCCTTCCCAATGTTTCCACGTCGCATCTGTGGGTAAGTCTCTCCTCTCATTTTCGCCTTTTTCCTTCTTTTTTCATGCCTCTTCATCTACAACGAGTGCTGCATGCCTGCATCCACTGTGGTTACTACTTAAGCTTATGTGAAAATAGAGTAAAATACATCGGAGGTACGTAAACTTGTCACCCTTGCCCGTCTCTGTCACCGTACATAGAAATACACAATATACGGTAACCGGAGATGGCTCACGGCTCGTATCGGTCACTCTTGCGGGTAGAGCATCCTATTGTTAGATAATTAGGCACAATTTCCATGATTAATTCCAGAATATTAAACATGACGACAGTAACTACTAACATATGAAACTCGAACATACTAGATGCATTAATTAACATGAATAGTAGCAGTGCAAACGGTACAACATCCATCGCTAAACAGATCGAGAGATGTCGCATGTACCGATCTGGTGGAGGTGGCGGTGGCGGTGTAGCAGATGACGCCGCAGCAGTAACGTTGTTGATGACGGGAACGACGGGTCAAAGTGGACGGCGTTGAAGACGACGGTAGGCAGCACCGCCAGACTTGGACGGAAGACGACCCGTGATGAAGAGGTTGAGCAGTCGCGCAAAGCGCTTCCCAAAAACCTAATTCGCCCTCTCCCGTACAGGATCGCAAAGGCGAGCGGTTCCGGAGACCTACCTGCTCTCCCGTTCTCCGGTGCACGCCGGCGGGCGGGATGGAATAGGCTACGATGGCGGCGCAAGCAGAGAGAGGTGGAAACCCTAACTCGTGTATATCGTGTGTTTTTCTGCGGTAGCCGGGCAAGAGATTATATAGGCTCAGGAAACCCTAGGCAACGTGGGGCACGCCCACGTCGCGCGCACGTTCGAGTCGGTTACAGATAGCCCACGGTCCGGGAGCGATCCGAATCGACTAACTGCGACGCGTCCGTCTAGGACTCGTTCGTTTTCCGAGGTGCAAAAAGAAAGGAAAGTCTCAGCTCGAGGCTCAATCCACTCACCACGAGCGCCGTGACGTGTCGAGTCGAGTCGAGTCGAGACGAGACGAGCGAGCGAGGAGGAGGAGGAGCGCGCGTGTACCACTCCTATTCTTACTCACTTACTAGTGGTGGAACAACCCACCTTATAAGGTGGTCTAACTTCCTCCCAACTTTCCATGTCGGACTAAACTTCCCACCTCTTGCCACTCCCTAGTGAGCTGCCACCAACTTGGGCTCAAACTCACAAGGCTGCCACTAAGTGGGCTTTGAGATTTATAGGGAAAATCTGAAATCTAGTATGGGCCACTACATGTGGGCCCAATATTTTAACAATCCCCCACCAGATCTCAAATACCCATTTAGAGATTTACCAATACTCGTTGCTTGTTTATATACCAGTGTTTCAGCAGAGACTGTTAAGTTGAACTTCCGCCTAGAACATTAAGCTACATCCATTCACACTTGAACAATGGACTAAGCCTTGAATTGCAAGTTTTGCGTGAACACGGTTTCACTCAAAGTCATAACCAGTACATGGCTGCCAGTAGCCTACCCCGCGGGTGAAGCATATACGTCATACTTCGTGGTCTCTTCATGAGTTTACTAGAGATCACCCAAATCTCATAGATTGCGACGTTTAACAATCGGACTCATATAGGTGTGTTATTTCAAGAATGCTCTGTAGGACAGCACCTTTGCTAAAATAGCCAACATAAACACATTAAGGTGCTACGGCGTGGAAGCAGCTTCATTGTGACGGTAAAGCACACGTTGTTGGGAACCCCAAGAGGAAGGTATGATGAGTACAACAGCTAGTTTTTCCTCGTAAGAAACCAAGGTTTATCGAACCAGTAGGAGATGAAGGCCACGTGAAGGTTGTTGGTGGAGGAGTGTAGTGCGGCGCAACACCGTGATTCGGCGCCAACGTGGAACCTGCACAACACAATCAAACTACTTTGCCCCAACTTAACAGTGAGGTTGTCAATCTCACCGGCTTGCTGAAAACAAAGGATTAAACGTATGGTGTGGAGAATTATGTTTGCTTGCAGAAAACAATAGAGAACAGTGATTGCAGTAGATTGCATTTCAGATGTAAAAGAAAGGACCGGGGTCTACAGTTCACTAGTGGTGTCTCTCCAATAAGATAAATAGCATGTTGGGTGAACAAATTACAGTTGGGGAATTGACAGAATAGAGATGCATATATATATATCATGATGACTACTATGATATTTACTTAGGGCATTACGACAAAGAACATAGACCGCCATCCAGCATGCATCTATGCCTAAAAAGTCCACCTTCAGGTTAGCATCCGCACCCCCTCCAGTATTAAGTTGCAAACAAAGACAATTGCATTAAGTACTATGCGTAATGTAATCAACACAAATATCCTTAGACAAAGCATTGATGTTTTATCCCTAGTGGCAACAACACATCCACAACCTTAGGGGTTGCTGTCACTCCCCCAGATTCAATGGAGACATGAACCCACTATCTAGCATAAATACTCCCTCTTGGAGTCACAAGTATCAACTTGGCCAGAGCCTCTACTAGAAACGGAGAGCATGCAAGAACATAAATAGCACATATATGATAGATCAATAATCAACTTGACATAGTATTCAATATTCATCGGATCCCAACAAACACAACATGTAGCATTACAAATAGATGATCCTGATCATGATAGGCAGCTCACAAGATCTAAACATGATAGCACAAGAGGAGAAGACAACCATCTAGCTACTGCTATGGACTCGTAGTCCAAGGATGAACTACTCACGCATCAGCCGGAGGCGGGCATGGTGATGTAGAGCCCTCCGGTGATGATTCCCCTCCGGCAGGGTGCCGGAGGCGATCTTCTGAACCCCCGAGATAGGGTTTGACGGGCGGCGTCTCAAGAACTTTTCCGTATCGTGGCTCTCGGTACTAGGGTTTTCGCGACGGAGGGAATAAATAGGCGAAGGGGCAGCGTAGGTGGGCGCCCGAGGGGCCCACCCCATACCTGGGCGCGCCCCCCCTCTTGGCCGCGCCGCCAGGTGGGGTGGCCGCCCCGTGGCCCCTCTCCGTCTCCTCTTCGGTGTTCTGGAAGGCTCCGTGGAAAATAAGACCGTGGGCTTTTGTTTCGTCCAATTCCGAGAATATTTGTAAACTAACTTTTCTGAAACCAAAAACAGCAGAAACAGGAACTGGCACTGCGGCATCTTGTTAATAGGTTCCGGAAAATGCATAAAAACATTATAAAGTATGAACAAAACATGTAGGTATTGTCATAAAACAAGCATGGAACATAAGAAATTATAGATACGTTGGAGACGTATCAAGCATCCCCAAGCTTAGTTCCTACTCACCCTCGAGTAGGTAAACGATAAATAACTGAAGTGACATGCTACCAACACAATCTTGATCAACATTATTGTAAAGCATATGAGATGAATGAAGTGATTCAAAGCAATGGTTTGCTAACAAAAAGATAATGACTAAACAACTGAATCATATAGCAAAACTTTTCATGAATAGTACTTTCAAGACAAGTATCAAAAAGTCTTGCATAAGAGCTAACTCATAAAGCAATAGATTCAAAGTAAGAGGTTTGAAGCAACACAAAGGATGATTAAGTTTCAGCAATTGCTTTAAACTTGTAACATGTATATCTCATGGATAATTGTCAACACAAAGTAATATAACAAGTGCAATAAGTAAACATGTAAGAATCAATGCACACAGTTGACACAAGTGTTTGCTTCTAAGATAGAAAGAAGTAGGTAAACTGACTCAACATAAAGTAAAAGAAAGGCCCTTCGCAGAGGGAAGCAGGGATTACTCATGTGCTAGAGCTTTTTATTTTGAAAACATGGAAACAATTGTGACAACGGTAGTAATAATTCATATGAGTTATGCATAAAACTTCCTATAAGTTGCAAGCCTCATGCATCGAATACTAATAGTGCCCGCACCTTGTCCTAATTAGCTCGGATTTCCATGGATTATCATTGCATTACATATGTTTCAACCAAGTGTCACAAAGGGGTACCTCTATGCCTGTACAAAGGTCCAAGGAGATAAATCGCATTTGATTTCTCGATTTTGATAGATCTCAACTGAGGACATCCATACCGGGACAACATAGAAAACAGATAATGGACTCCTCTTTTAATGCTTTAAGCATTCAACAACAAATAATATTCTCATAAGAGATTCTGAGAATTAATGTCCAAGCTGAAACTTTCACCATGATACATGGCTTTGGTTGGCGGCCCAATGTTCTTCTATAACAACATGCATACTCAAACCATTCAACTCATGGCAAATCTCCCTTACTTCAGACAAGACGAACATGCATAGCAACTCACATGATATTCAACAAAGGTGTGACAAGTTGATGGCGTCCCCAGAAACATGGTTACCGCTCAACAAGCAACTTATAAGAACTAAGATGCATAGCAACATATTCATTACCACAATAGTTTTTAGGCTACTTTCCCATGAGCTATGTATTGCAAAGACAAGGAATGAAATTTTAAAGGTAGCACGTAAGCAATTTACTTTGGAATGGCAGAAAAATACCACATATAGGTAGTTATGGTGGACACAAATGGCATAGGTTTTGGCTCAAGGTTTTGGATGCACGAGAAGCATTCCCTCTCAGTACAAGGCTTTGGCTAGCAAGGTTGTTTGAAGCAAACACAAGTATGAACTGGTACAGCAAAAACTTACACAAGAACATATTGCAAGCATTATAAGACTCTACACTGTCTTCCTTGTTGTTCAAACACTTTTACCAGAAAATATCTAGACCTTATAGATGCAAACCAAATTTCAACAAGCTCTACGGTAGTTCTCCACTACTAGATTTAAACTACATGATGCAAGAGCTTAAACATGAACTACTTGAGAGCTCAAAACAATTGCCAAGTATCAAATTATTCAAGACAATATGAAGCATTTTTTGTTTCCAACCAAATAAATAAATGATGCGGCTTTCAGCTTTCGCCATGAATATTAAAAGCGAAGAACACAAGTGTTCAAATGAAAAAGCGGAGCGTGTCTCTCTCCAACACAAGGATTGCTAGGATCCGAATTTATTCAAACATAAACAAAAATAAAAACAAACAGACGCTCCAAGTAAAGCGCATAAGATGTGACGGAATTAAAATATAGTTTCACTAGAGGTGACCTGATAAGTTTGTTGATGAAGAAGGGGATGCCTTGGGCATCCCCAAGCTTAGACGCTTGAGTCTTCTTGAAATATGCAGGGATGAACCACGGGGCATCCCCAAGCTTAGACTTTTCACTCTTCTTGATCATATCATATCATCCTCCTCTCTTGATCCTTGAAAACTTCCTCCACACCAAACTCAAAGCAATCTCATTAGAGGGTTAGTGCATAATAAAAAATTCACATGTTCAGCAAGGACACAATCATTCTAAACACTTCTAGACATTACCCAAGGCTACTTAAATTTAAATTTAAGAGAGTGGATTTGTTACCACCCGGTGACAATGCCCCCTCGGTGGTTGCCGTTTGATGGCTTGGTGGAGATTCGTTCCGCGCTGACAGATGTTCACCATGTTTCAGTTAAGACTCGATGGATCCCGCTGAGAACTGAATTAAGACCTAATTTTAGGCGCATGTGTCAGGCAACCTCAGAGCAATGCAGCGCACTACCCGGCCAGCTGACCCCTTTTGTCAGTCCTTGCACATGCCACATTGTGCCAAAAATATGCATGCATGGTGCACTGATCGTTGCATGCACGCCTCTCTATACTACACTGTTGAGTGTTGCATGCATGTCATATGCTGTTCACTTCCCAGAACCGTCAAAGTGAGTCTCCCCTATACGATAGGTTCTTTTAGCCCAATGGATCATATCCATATCTTCATACAGTCATTTCATCCTCCGCCTAGTCTATTTACAAGCTGGCTCGCTCTGTTCGCCATCCCTGATGTGGACATGCTCTCAGTTTTCATGTGCATTCTCATCGTCACTTCCTGCCGTACAAAATCATGCTGTTGACTCGACATGGACAAGGGAATAAGGGATGCATGCATACAACATATGAAAAGATGTAGGGCAGTTACCTTGCGCGTGCTCGCTCTTGTTACCGTTCATGCCGTTCATGTCCAATGGAGCGCGGCCTCGCCCGGCGGAGCCTAGACGCCTGCACCGTGTTTGGCCAAGTTCTGTTCTCCGACCGCGGTTTCATAATATCTGCCTCTCCCAACGGCTCCTCTGCACGCAGCGCCTCGCCAGCTTCTCCTCCGCCTGCAGCGACCTGCCCATCTCCGCCTCGACCGGCAAGGTGTCTTCCAGTGGTTCGCGCCCGACGGTGGCTCTACTGCTTCCACCACTTGCGTCCTTCTGGTTGTCGATGTCCATGGTGGATAAATATACGAGAGAGAGGGGGATCAATGTCCGTCATAGGCAGCCCTGGGTCGATTTGTAGAAGAGACTAGACTATCAAAATTGAAACCGAAAAATGACACTTGGATGTGCCAATTTTATCCGGGAGATGAACTGGCGCTTGATTTAAACAAAAAAACAGGAATCTTTTCGCGCGGGACAGAGAATACTAGCAATCTAGCATAGCGAGCTGAGCCAACGCATGCGGCAGCTGCTAATTAATCCATGCATGGATTGTCTGGCCACATGGGGTCATTGATGGCGTGTAACTCACACGTTCGTTGGGAACCCCAAGAGGAAGGTATGATGCGCACAGTAGCAAGTTTTCCCTCAGAAAGAAACCAAGGTTTAATCGAACCAGGAGGAGCCAAGAAGCACGTTGAAGGTTGATGGTCGCGAAATGTGATGCGCAACACCAGGGATTCCGGCGCCAACTAGGAACCTGCACAACACAACCAAAGTACTTTGTCCCAACGAAACAGTGAGGTTGTCAATCTCACCGGCTTGCTGTAACAAAGGATTAAACGTATCGAGTGGAAGATGTTTGCAAAGAAAACAGTAAAACAAGTAGATTGTATGCTATGTAAAGAATAGGACCGGGGTCCACAGTTCACTAGAGGTGTCTCTCCCATAAGATAAAAGCATGTTGGGTGAACAAATTACAGTCGGGCAATTGACAAATAGAGAAAGGCATAACAATGCATATACATGACATGGTAAATATAGTGAGATTTAATCCGGGCATTACGACAAAGAACATAGACCGCCATCCAACTGCATCTATGCCTAAAAAGTCCACCTTCAGGTTATCGTCCGAACCCCTCCATTAAGTTGCAAAGCAAGACAATTGCATTAAGTATGGTGCGTAATGTAATCAACAACTACATCCTTAGACATAGCATCAATGTTTTATCCCTAGTGGCAACAGACATCACAACCTTAGAACCTTCTGTCACGATCCCAGATTCAATGAAGGCAAGAACCCACTATCGAGCATAAATACTCCCTCTTGGAGTTAAGAGCAAAAACTTGGCCAGAGCCTCTACTAATAACGGAGAGCATGCAAGATCATAAACAACACATAAACAATAGATTGATAATCACCATAATCATAGTACTCTCTATCCATCGGATCCCGACAAACACAACATATAGTATTACGATAGATGATCTTGATCATGTTAGGCAGCTCACAAGATCCAACAATGAAGCACAACAAGGAGAAGACGACCATCTAGCTACTGCTATGGACCCATGGTCCAGGGTGAACTACTCACTCATCACTCCGGAGGCGATCATGGCGATGAAGAGTCCTCCGGGAGATGAATCCCTCTCCGGCAGGGTGCCGGAGGCGATCTCCGAATCCCCCGAGATGGGATTCGCGGCGGCGGCGTCTCTGTAAGGTTTTCCGTATCGTGCCTCGTGCGGGGGTTTCGCGACGGAGCTTTAAGTAGGCGGAAGGTCAACGCGAGGGGCCACACGAGGGCCCAGGCAGGTCGGCGCGGCCAGGGCCTGGGCCGCGCCGGCCTAGCCTCTGGCCACCTCGTGGCCCCACTTCGTTAGGTCTTCGGTCTTCGGAAGCTTCGTGCAAAAATAGGACCCGGGCGAAAGTTTCGTCCAATTCCGAGAATATTTTTTACTAGGATTTCTGAAACCAAAAACAGCAGAAACAAGAACGGCTCTTCGGCATCTTTGTTAATAGGTTAGTTCCAGAAAATGCATAAATATGACATATAATGTGCATAAAACATGTAGGTATCATCAATAAAGTAGCATGGAACATAAGAAATTATCGATACGTTGAAGACGTATCAGCATCCCCAAGCTTAGTTCTGCTCCCGAGCAGGTAAAACGATAACAAAGATAATTTCTGAAGTGACATGCCATCATAATCTTGATCATACTATTTGTAAACATATGTAATGAATGCAGCGATCAAAGCAAAGGTAATGACATGAGTAAACAAACTGAATCATATAGCAAAGACTTTTCATGAATAGTACTTCAAGACAAGCATCAATAAGTCTTGCATAAGAGTTAACTCGTAAAGCAATAAATCAAAGTAAAGGTGTTGAAGCAACACATAAGAAGATTAAGTTTCAGCGGTTGCTTTCAACTTGTAACATGTATATCTCATGGATATTGTCAACATAAAGTAATATAACAAGTGCAATATGCAAGTATGTAGGATTCAATGCACAGTTCACACAAGTGTTTGCTTCTTAAGGTGGAAGGAGATAGGTAAACTGACTCAACAATAAAAGTAAAAGAATGGTCCTTCGCAGAGGAAAGCATCGATTGCTGTATTTGTGCTAGAGCTTTTATTTTGAAAACATGAAACAATTTTGTCAACGGTAGTAATAAAGCATATGAGTTATGAAAATTATATCTTACAAGTTGCAAGCCTCACGCATAGTATACTAATAGTGCCCGCACCTCGTCCTACTTAACTTACCGGATCTTTGCATGCCATGTTTCAACCAAGTGTCACAAAGGGGTACCTCCATGCCGCCTGTACAAAGGTCCAAGGAGAATGCTCGCATTTCGGATTTCTCGCTTTTGATTATTCTCAACTTAGACATCCATACCGGGACAACATGGACAACAGATAATGGACTCCTCTTAAATGCATAAGCATGTAGCAAAGTTATTATTCTCATATGAGATTGAGGATATATGTCCAAAACTGAAACTTCCACCATGATTCATGGCTTTAGTTAGCGGCCCAATGTTCTTCTCTAACAATTTTGCATGCTCCAACCACTAAAATGATAGACCTTCAGACAAGACGGACATGCATAGCAACTCACATGATATTCAACAATAGTTGATGGCGTTCCCCAGAAGCATGGTTATCGCACAACAAGCAACTTAATAAAATATAAAGTGCATAAGTACATATTCAATACTACGATAGTTTTTAAGGCTATTTTGTCCCATGAGCTATATATTGCAAAGGTGAATGATGGAATTTTAAAGGTAGCACTCAAGCAATTTACTTTGGGATGGCGGGTAAATACCATGTAGTAGGTAGGTATGGTGGACACAAATGGCATAGTGGTTGGCTCAAGGATTTTGGATGCATGAGAAGTATTCCCTCTCGATACAAGGTTTAGGCTAGCAAGGTTATTTGAAGCAAACTCAAGGATGAACAAGTGCAGCAAGACTCACATAAAAGACATATTGTAAACATTATAAGACTCTACACTGTCTTCCTTGTTGTTCAAAACTCAATACTAGATATTATCTAGACCTTAGAGAGACCAAATATGCAAATCAAATTTTAGCAAGCTCTATGTATTTCTTCATTAATGGGTGCAAAGCATATGATGCAAGAGCTTAAACATGAGCACAACAATTGCCAAGTATCACATTATCCAAGACATTTTAGAATTACTACATGTAGCATTTTCCAATTCCAACCATATAACAAATTAACGAAGAAGAAACTTCGCCTTGAACATTATGAGTAAAGCCTAAGGACACATGTGTCCATATGCAACAGTGGAGCGTGTCTCTCTCCCACAAAGTGAATGCTAGGATCCATCTTATTCAAACAAAAACAAAAAACGAAAACAAACCGACGCTCCAAGTAAAGAACACCAGATGTGACTGAATAAAAATATAGTTTCAGGAGGAACCTGATGATGTTGTCGATGAAGAAGGGGATGCCTTGGGCATCCCCAAGCTTAGATGCTTGAGTCTTCTTAAAATATGCAGGGATGAACCACGGGGCATCCCCAAGCTTAGAGCTTTCACTCCTCTTGATCTTAGTATATCATTCTCCTCTCTTGACCCTTGAAAACTTCCTTCACACCAAACTTCAAGCAAACTCATTAGAGGGTTAGTGCATCATTAATAATTCACACATTCCTAGGTGACACAATCATTATTTTCACTTCTGGACATTGCATGATGCTACTGGACATTAATGGATCAAAGAAATAAATCCAACATAGCAAAAGAGGCAATGCGAAATAAAAGGCAGAATCTGTCAAAAACAGAACAGTCCGTAAAGACGAATTTATAAATGGCACCAGACTTGCTCAAATGGAAAAACTCAAAACTAATGAAAGTTGCGTACATATCTGAGGATCACGCTCGTAAATTGGCAGATTTTTTCGAATTTTCTACAGAGAATTATGCCCAGATTCGTGACAGACAGCAATGCTGTTTCTGCGCAGCGATCCCAAATATAACATCAACTTTGACATAGAAACTTTACTTGGCACAAAAACATGATAAGGAGAGGTTGCTACAGTAGTAAACAACTTCCAAGACTCAATAAAACAAAAAATTGCTGTAGGTAAAAACATGGGTTGTCTCCCATAAGCGCTTTTCTTTAACGCCTTTCAGCTAGGCGCAGAAAGTACAAATCAAGTAACATCGAGAGTAGAAGCATCAACATTATTATTCTTCATGCAAACACAACTTGTTGCAGGGGTACTTTAGGTGTTCCATTATCTAGATTTTCTATGGTAGTGCTAGGGGTTTTAGCAATTTTAGGCCTATAATAATTCTTTTGTTTAGGCACCTTAGAGGCGTACATGAATTTTTGCTCTTTACCCACATAAGCTTTCTCATTATACTTGAGAGAAGAAAAGGTTGAACCCAAGGTTCCCATAGCTTTTTCAAGTTCATCAATCCTATTGGTTTGATTATCATGGACAACACAAGTTCCTAGGATACTAATTCTTTCATCAATTCCTCCTAAGGATTTATCAAGTTCATAAGTTTTGTCAAATAACATTCCCAATTTAGCTTCAACACTTGGAAAATTTTTCTCTATGGTTTCCAATTTTTTCATAACATCTTCAAGAGAGATTTCAATTTTAACTTCATTAACAGGTGGTATTCCAACTAGACTCTCAATGATGCAACTAGCTTCTAAAGCAGGAGTACCTAGGAAATTACCTCCCGAAAGAGTATCAAGAACATATCTATTCCAACTAGATAAACCAACATAAAAGTTCCTAAGAAGGATAGTGGTGGAGTGTTTCTTAATGCACCTTTGATGAGCATTACTAATTCTATACCAAGCATCTTTAAAACTTTCTCCACCCTGTTGCTTAAAAGAACGAACTTCAACTTCAGGATTACTCATGATAACAGCAATAAAGTAAACTAGGCAAATAAAGTAAAGACAAGTAACTAATTTTTTTGTGTTTTCGATATAGAGAGCAAGACAGTAAATAAAGTAAAACTAGCAACTAATTTTTTTTGTATTTTGATTTAGGTGCAGCAAACAAAGTAGTAAATAAAATAAAGCAAGACAAAAACAAAGTAAAGAGATTGAGAAGTGGAGACTCCCCTTGCAGCGTGTCTTGATCCCCGGCAACGGCGCCAGAAAAAGGAGCTTGATGGCGTAACTAACTCACACGTTGGAACCCCAAGAGGAAGGTATGATGCGCACAGTAGCAAGTTTTCCCTCAGAAAGAAACCAAGGTTTAATCGAACCAGGAGGAGCCAAGAAGCACGTTGAAGGTTGATGGTCGCGAAATGTGATGCGCAACACAGGGATTCCGGCGCCAACTAGGAACCTGCACAACACAACCAAAGTACTTTGTCCCAACGAAACAAGTGAGGTTGTCAATCTCACCGGCTTGCTGTAACAAAGGATTAAACGTATCGAGTGGAAGATGTTTGCAAAGAAAACAGTAAAACAAGTAGATTGTATGCTATGTAAAGAATAGGACCGGGGTCCACAGTTCACTAGAGGTGTCTCTCCCATAAGATAAAAGCATGTTGGGTGAACAAATTACGGGCAATTGACAAATAGAGAAAGGCATAACAATGCATATACATGACATGGTAAATATAGTGAGATTTAATCCGGCATTACGACAAAGAACATAGACCGCCATCCAACTGCATCTATGCCTAAAAAGTCCACCTTCAGGTTATCGTCCGAACCCCTCCAGTATTAAGTTGCAAAGCAAGACAATTGCATTAAGTATGGTGCGTAATGTAATCAACAACTACATCCTTAGACATAGCATCAATGTTTTATCCCTAGTGGCAACAGCACATCACAACCTTAGAACCTTCTGTCACGATCCCAGATTCAATGAAGGCAAGAACCCACTATCGAGCATAAATACTCCCTCTTGGAGTTAAGAGCAAAAACTTGGCCAGAGCCTCTACTAATAACGGAGAGCATGCAAGATCATAAACAACACATAAACAATAGATTGATAATCACCATAATCATAGTACTCTCTATCCATCGGATCCCGACAAACACAACATATAGTATTACAGATAGATGATCTTGATCATGTTAGGCAGCTCACAAGATCCAACAATGAAGCACAACAAGGAGAAGACGACCATCTAGCTACTGCTATGGACCCATGGTCCAGGGGTGAACTACTCACTCATCACTCCGGAGCGATCATGGCGATGAAGAGTCCTCCGGAGATGAATCCCCTCTCCGGCAGGTGCCGGAGGCGATCTCCGAATCCCCGAGATGGGACGGCGGCGGCGTCTGTAAGGTTTTCCGTATCGTGGCTCTCGACTGGGGGTTTCGCGACGGAGCTTTAAGTAGGCGGAAGGTCAACGCGAGGGGCCACACGAGGGCCCAGGGGGGGCGCGGCCAGGGCCTGGGCCGCGCCGGCCTAGCCTCTGGCCACCTCGTGGCCCCACTTCGTTAGGTCTTCGGTCTTCTGAAGCTTCGTGCAAAAATAGGACCCCGGGCGAAAGTTTCGTCCAATTCCGAGAATATTTCTTTACTAGGATTTCTGAAACCAAAAACAGCAGAAAACAGCAAACTCTTCGGCATCTTGTTAATAGGTTAGTTCTGGAAAATGCATAATGTGCATAAAACATGTAGGTATCATCAATAAAGTAGCATGGAACATAAGAAATTATCGATACGTTGAAGACGTATCAGTCATCATCACGTGGGACTTGAGCATGGGTATTTTAGGCCATATAATACTTAAATAAGCCTCTCTAAGTTTCTCCTTGGTATTTGTGATACACCCAAAAAATGCAGGGTAAAAATGGACAGAAGGAGTAATCCGTATCTGATCACTGTTTCTGGTGGAGCTTACCGCACGCTTTGCTTGTTCACTTTCGCATGGCTTGTCAGCTCGGTTTTGACTGAACGGGCCACTACCTGGCCAACCTGCTGTCATATGACACTTTTCCGCTTCAGGCGCTGAGTTAACACTGTCGCATGCTACAGCCTGGTCAGCAGTTTAGCAGGAAGTGCTGCTAATTAGAGCATGTACTTTGATAGATTCATTGCATGCAAAACGAATCTACATGTTCGATCGAACGGCATCCAGTGGGGGGGCATTGCCACCGGGTGGCAACACCATATTTTGCTAAATTTAATGGAGCAAAGAAATCCAATCAAACACAGTAAAAGAGGCAATGCGAAATAAAAGGCAGAATCTGTCAAAACAGAACAGTCCGTAAAGACGAATTTTTTAGAGGCACTTAAATTGCTCTGATGGAAAAACTCAAAACTAATGAAAGTTGCGTACATATCTGAGGATCACGCATGAATTTTCGCAGATTTTTTGATTCTTATACAGAGAGAAAAACGCGAATTTGTGACCGATAAAAAATCTGTTTCTGCGCAGAAATCCAAATCTAGTATCAACCTTCTATTAGAGACTTTACTTGGCACAACAATACATGAAAATAAAGATACAAAGGTAATGCTACAGTAGTAACAAGCACCTTGACTCAAATATAAAACAAAAATTGTAGAAATAAAATAATGGGTTGTCTTCCATAAGCGCTTTTCTTTAACGCCTTTCAGCTAGGCGCAGAAAGTGCAAATCAAGTAATATCAAGAGATGAAGCATTAACATCATAATTTTTCTTAAGAGCACAACTTGTCTTAGATGCTCCATTATCTAAATTTCACGTAGTAGTACTAAGGGTTTTATCAATTTTAAGCTCATAATGATTCTTTGGCTTTGGCCTCTTAGGGACATACATGAATTTTTGCTCATTACCCACATAAGCTTTCTCCTTAAACTTATGAGAAGAAAAAGTTGAACCCAAAGTATCCATAGCTTCTTCAAGTTCACCAATCCTATGGGTTTGATTATCATGGAAGCACAAGTTTCTAAAACAGCAATTCTTTCATTGATTCTTCCTAGGGATTTATCAAGTTTATCAGTATTATCAAGTAATATCCCCATTTTAGTCTCAACACTTGGAAGATTTTTCTCTATGGCTTCCAACTTTTTCATGACATCTTCAAGAGAGATTTCAATTTTAGCTTCATTAACAGGTGGTATTCCAACTAGACTCTCAATGATGCAACTAGCTTCTAAAGCAGGAGTACCTAGGAAATTACCCCCGCAAGAGTATCAAGAACATACCTATTCCAGCTAGAGATACCAACATAAAAGTTCCTAAGGAGGATAATAGTGGAGTGTTTCTTAATTCACCTATGATGAGCATCACTAATTCTGTACCAAGCATCTTTAAAACTTTCTCCCCCTTGTTGCTTAAACGAACAAACTTCAACTTCAGGATTACTCATTTTAACAATAATAAAAATAAACTAAGCAAACCGAATTAAATAAAGTAAAACAAGTAACTAATTTTTTGTGTTTTTGATATAAAGAAAGCAAACAAGACTGAAAATAAAATAAAGCAAGACAATAAACAAAGTAAAGAGATTGGATGTGAGAGACTCCCCTTGAAGCGTGTCTTGATCTCCCAAGCAACGGTGCTTGCTGCGGCGTGGAAGCAGCTTCCTTGTGACGGTAAAGCACACGTCCGTTGGGAACCCCAAGAGGAAGGTATGATGAGTACAACAGCTAGTTTTCCCTCAGTAAGAAACCAAGGTTTATCGAACCGGTAAGAGATGAAGGTCACGTGAAGGTTGTTGGTGGAGGAGTGTAGTGCGGCGCAACACCAGTGATTCCGGCGCCAACGTGGAACCTGCACAACACAATCAAACTACTTTGCCCCAACTTAATAGTGAGGTTGTCAATCTCACCGGCTTGCTGAAAACAAAGAATTAAACGTATGGTGTGGAGAATTATGTTTGCTTGCAGAAAACAACAGAGAACAATGATTGCAGATTGTATTTCAGATGTAAAAGAAAGGACCGAGGTCCACAGTTCACTAGTGGTGTCTCTCCAATAAGATAAATAGCATGTTGGGTGAACAAATTACAGTTGGGCAACAGAATAGAGATGCATATACATATCATGATGACTACTATGAGATTTACTTAGGGCATTACGACAAAGAACATAGACCGCCATCCAGCATGTATCTATGCCTAAAAAGTCCACCTTCAGGTTAGCATCCGCACCCTCCAATATTAAGTTGCAAACAACAAACAATTGCATTAAGTACTATGCATAATGTAATCAACACAAATATCCTTAGACAAAGCATTGATGTTTTATCCCTAGTGGCAACAGCACATCCACAACCTTAGGGGTTGCTGTCACTCCCCCAGATTCAATGGAGACATGAACCCACTATCTAGCATAAATACTCCCTCTGGAGTCACAAGTATCAACTTGGCCAGAGCCTCTACTAGCAACGGAGAGCATGCAAGAACATAAATAGCACATATATGATAGATCAATAATCAACTTGACATAGTATTCAATATTCATTGGATCCCAACAAACACAACATGTAGCATTACAAATAGATGATCCTGATCATGATAGGCAGCTCACAAGATCTAAACATGATAGCACAAGAGGAGAAGACAACCATCTAGCTATGCTATGGACCCGTAGTCCAAGGATGAACTACTCACGCATCAGTCCGGAGGCGGGCATGGTGATGTAGAGCCCTCCGGTGATGATTCCCTCTCCGGCAGGTGCCGGAGGCGATCTTCCGAACCCCCGAGATAGGGTTTGACGGCGGCGCATCTCAGTAACTTTTCCGTATCGTGTCTCTCGGTACTAGGTTTTCGCGACGGAGGGAATAAATAGGCGAAGGGGCAGCGTAGGGGGGCTCCCGAGGGGCCCACCCCATACCTGGGCGCGCCCCCCTCTGCGCCGCCAGGTGGGGTGGCCGCCTCGTGGCCCCTCTCCGTCTCCTCTTGGTGTTCGGAAGGCTCCGTGGAAAATAAGACCGTGGGCTTTTGTTTCCCAATTCCGAGAATATTTGTAAACTAACTTTTCTGAAACAAAAACAGAAAACAAGAAGGCATCTTGTTAATAGGTTAGTTCCGGAAAATGCATAAAATTATAAAGTATGAACAAAACATGTAGGTATTGTCATAAAACAAGCATGGAACATAAGAAATTATAGATACATTGGAGACGTATCATAAGACTTGTTGCCAACCTGCCTTACAGCAATTGAGAGTTGTGCATCTTCACATAGAGAGGGTTACATAATACTCTCCTCAATTAAACCACTAGTGTGTTCTTCCCAGGTCCTAATTCACGGGATCTCCGATCACAAAGGTTGGGTTACCACTATGGTGTAATATCAACGGGTCTGAAACCCATCTCCCTCGATGCACTTTCTATCACATTACGTGATAGTCCCTTTGTAAAGGGATCTGCCAGGTTTTTGTCTGTTTAAATATATGTAACAATTATTACTCCGGAGTTTCGCAAGTTCCTGACAGACTTCAAACGTCTCTTGACGTGTCTTGATGACTTTGCGTTATCCTTAGAATTGTTCACTTTGACAATTACAGTTTGATTGTCACAATTCAAAAGGATTGCCGGAACAGGTTTTTCAACCACAGGCAAGTCCATCAAGAGCTCACGCAACCATTCTGATTCAACAGTGGTTGTGTCTAAAGCAGTAAGTTCTGCTTCCATAGTTGACCTCGTCAATATGGTTTGCTTGCAAGATCTCCATGACACTGCGCCACCTCCAAAGGTAAATACATACCCACTAGTGGTGTAGAGATCAGCTACATCAGAGATCCAATTTGAATCACTATATCCTTCAAGCACAGCTGGGTGCCCTGAATAGTGAATCCCATAACTCATTGTACCACATAGGTAGCGCATGACCCTATCAAGTGCATGCCAATGATCGGTACCCGGGTTTGACATGAACCTACTCAACTTGCTAACAGCAAAAGAGATGTCGGGTCTAGTCGCGCTCGCTAAGTACATGGTACACAAAGTAACCAAGCACTGGAGCCTTGCATTTGATCTAGATGATCACTGCAAGCAGCAGCAGGTGCTGGGGTAAGCAAGAGCATACACCAGCACAGGCTTGAGTGCCACACAGGCCAAGGAAGAGCACCAGCTAGACACAAGCATGGAACAGCAGCCCTTTACCAAGTAACTGATGATCATATGATCATCAGGGCTTGACAGAGCATGCTAGAGCCAAGCCTAGCACCAACACAATAACCAGATAAATTACATAGCCACAGAACAGGAACAATGGCATAGCAGACAATCAAATATAGGATATATAATTGTATGCAGAAGCACACCATCAAGGGATGGTGTTGTCTAGCCAACAAGCATGCTCAATGGAGCATTTCCATGTATTTTAGCACAAGGGATAGCACACTGAAGAGCACCCAGGCACTGGCTCTTGCAAATTTGCAAGAATTGCACACTGCAATCAAGCCAGGGCAACATATATGAATACACTTGAGTAACTGGCAAGAATAGCATCAAGAACAGAGGCACAGGGAAGCAGCAGCACAAGCATGGACACAGAAGCTATGGCCATGGCAATCACACAGCAACAGCATGAGCATGGCAGCACAAGCACAGCAGCAATGGCGTAAGGCCACAGGAGCATGGCCGCAGCAGTACATCTACACGGCAAGCATCTCCACAGGGAGAGCAGGCCAGCGGCGGAGCTAGACGAATAGGAGGAGGAGGTAGCACAGATAGCAGAGAAGGGGAGGCGAGGAGCACTTACAGGTGACGCGGGCGAAGAAACGCGGCCATGGCGGCCACGGCGGCACACGCCGGGGGTATGGCAGCGCCATGCCAGGCCTGGCCATGGCAGCGCCGCAGCGCCCAGCACCACCACGGCCGGGCGCGGCGACACCACAACATCAGGGGCGCCAGCGAGCGGCGCATCGCCCCAGATCCTTGCGGCCAGGTGTTGCAGACGAGTTGGGGCCGAGCGGTGGCGAGGACGAACCCCAGATTGACGCGGATCAATGGATGCGCCGTCGAGAGGCGGTCAATTTGTGACCGATCTCATCGCCGGGGACGGTCGGAGTCCGCCGGAACAATTCGGCGACGGTGGCGGCGACAGAACGTCGCCAGAGAGCGTAGGGTTAGGGTTCGAGGCGACACGGAGGAGAAGGGGGAAGTGAGCGACCGCTCGGGTCGGTTGGACCCGAGCTGGTCTAACCAAACCCGCTAGGCCACCCTGACAGGTGGGCCCAGGGGCATTTTTGGTATTTCACAAATTCCAAATAAAGCAGAAACTTCGAAAATACATAACAAATTATTAACAACCCTAAAAAAAATTAAAAATATGAAAACCACTCAGAATAAAATTCCCTATCTTAATAAAATATGAAATAGAATTTTTGAAGAAAATATGATTAAGCCAAATTTAATGATTAAATTAATCATTTAAACCACACTTTATATTTATAATATTAAAAATAAGTCCATAAATATTGTTGGATATTAAAAACACCTTGACAACATTTCAAGGTTGTATTTTATCCTAAATAAAATATTCCTAAGCTATTCTTTGTATTAACCTTCCACATAAAATAATAAAACACCGGAAGGGGGGGAACAACCCTAAAAGCTGAATCATGCATAATTGCTTCTTTAACCATTGCCCTTATCGGACAATGATGCTATTTTTCAGCAACAGAGGACAAGGGTCAGTCCACACCATCCAACTGCAACACTTTGCAGTGTTCGGCAAGTTCATCGCTTGCTCATGTCATTTGAGTATTTTACCAAATTACTTGCAAAGTACTATGTTTATCACTATTGCATAAAAAGCAAAACCACTATTTTCATAACTATGAATATGACTATGTGGTGGGCAATGGAACCATGGATTGTGTTGATATGGTGGAGGTTCCATTGCAAGGGTTTATATCCATCTAGGATTAAACAACAAATGTCGTCCAGTGATTCTTGTGTCGTATAAACCGTGTTCACCATAAGATCTGGAGTGGGACGGAGTAGTCAAAAGTGTTTCCACCTCTCGTTCATCAAAGGACGCTACCGTAGACACTTGTTATCCGTCGGGGGCAAGCGGGTGGGGAAGCCTTAAGTCCCCACGGCATTGTCCGTGTACACTTGTCGCCCGAGGAGCAAGCGGTGGGTTGGGGAAGCCTTAAGTTCCCCACGGTTATTGCGGTCTATGATGGGTTGCAGCTACCGGCGAAGGAGTTTGGTTCGATCCCAAACTGTTGTCGTGGTCGGGGTCCACCCGTGAGTGGGAATAATGGGACCGACGAGGACCCAGGGTCGGGGTATGCAACAAAGGGTGGGTGTTCGAGGTAGCGGAGGAACATGATTGACTAGGACCTTATACCGGGCCTCACACCAAAGGAAGTGTGGACGGGAAAGCTGCCCGGTTGGCACCAAGGTTAAGATCTCTTATGGGTAAAGTAACACACTGATGTCTACGGGTGCTTCTATTCTTGTAGACAGTGTTGGGCCTCCAAGAGCAGAGGTTTGTAGAACAGCAGCAAGTTTCCCTTAAGTGGATTACCCAAGGTTTATCGAACTCGGGAGGAAGAGGTCAAAGATATCCCTCTCATGCAACCCTGCAACCACAAAGCAAGAAGTCTCTTGTGTCCCCAACACACCTAATAGGTGCACTAGTTCGCGAAGAGATAGTGAAATACAGTGGTATAAATATATATGAGCAGTAGCAACGGTGCCGAAAATAGCTTGCTGGCGTGTAGTTGATGGTGGTAGTATTGCAAAGCAGTAGTAACACGTAGAAACAAAGAAAAGCAGAGTGACTCAGCATTTAGGAACAAGGCCTAGGGATTAGACTTTCACTAGTGGACACTCTCAACATTGATCACATAACAGAATAGATAAATGCATACTCTACACTTTTGTTGGATGATGAACACATTGCGTAGGATTACACGAACCCTCAATGCCGGAGTTAACAAGCTCCACAATAATGCTCATGTTTAAGTAACCTTAAGTGTAAGATAGATCAAAACGACTAAACCAAGTACTAGCATAGCATGCACACTGTCACCTTCATGCATATGTAGGAGGAATAGATCACATCAATATTATCATAGCAATAGTTAACTTCGCAATCTACAAGAGATCATGATCATAGCATAAACCAAGTACTAACACGGTGCACGCACTGTCACCTTTGCACACATGCAGGAGGAATAAAACTACTTTAATAACACATCACTAGAGTAGCACATAGATAGTAGTGATACAAAACTCATATGAATCTCAATCATGTAAAGCAGCTCATGAGATCATTGTATTGAGGTACATAGGAGAGAGATTAACCACATAGCTACCGGTACAGCCCCGAGCCTCGATGGAGAACTACTCCTCCTCATGGGAGCAGCGGTGATGAAGATGGCGGTGGAGATGGCAGCGGTGTCGATGGAGAAGCCTTCGGGGCACTTCCCCGCTCCGGCAGGGTGCGGAACAGAGACTCCTGTCCCCCGATCTTGGCTTCGACGGCGGCGGCTCGGAACTTTCTCGTATCGTGGCTCTCTCCGTCGGGTTTTTAGGTCGGGGACCTTTATATAGAAGAGGCGGCGTCGAAGGTCGAAGAGGCGGCCGGTAAGGCGGCGCGGGCCAACCCTAGGCCGCGCGGCCACCTCTGGTGGGCTGTGGCCCCCTCCGGTCCTTCCCGGTGTTCTGGAAGCTTCGTGGAAAAATAGGAACTGGGCGTTGATTTCGTCCAATTCCGAGAATATTTCGTTACTAGGATTTTCGAAACCAAAAACAGCAGAAACAGAACTGGCACTTCGGCATCTTGTTAATAGGTTAGTTCCAGAAAATGCATGAATATGACATAAAATGTATATAAAACATGTAGGTATCATCAATAAAGTAGCATGGAACATAAGAAATTATCGATACGTTGGAGACGTATCAGCATCCCTAGTTCTGCTCGTCCCGAGCAGGTAAAACGATAACAAAGATAATTTCTGAAGTGACATGCCATCATAATCTTGATCATACTATTGTAAGCATATGTAATGAATGCAGCGATCAAAACAATGGTAATGACATGAGTAAACAACTGAATCATAAAGCAATGACTTTTCATGAATAGTACTTCAAGACAAGCATCAATAAGTCTTGCATAAGAGTTAACTCATAAAGCAATAAATCAAAGTAAAGGTATTGAAGCAACACATAGGAAGATTAAGTTTCAGCGGTTGCTTTCAACTTATAACATGTATATCTCATGGATATTGTCAACATAAAGTAATATAACAAGTGCAATATGCAAGTATGTAGGAATCAATGCACAGTTCACACAAGTGTTTGCTTCTTAGGTGGAGAGATAGGTAAACTGACTCAACAATAAAAGTAAAAGAATGGTCCTTCAAAGAGGAAAGCATCGATTGCTGTATTTGTGCTAGAGCTTTGGTTTTGAAAACATAAAGAGAGCATAAAAGTAAAATTTTGAGAAGTGTTTGTTGTTGTCAACGAATGGTAGTGGGCACTCTAACTACCTCATCAACCAGACTTTCAAGAGCGGCTCCCATGAAGGACGTTATCTCTACCAGCAAGGTAGATCATCCCTCTTCTCTTTTGTTTACACATGTACTTTAGTTTAGTTTTTCTTTATTTATGGATGACACTCCTCCCAACCTTTTGCTTACACAAGCCATGGCTAACCGAATCCTCGGTGCCTTCCAACATTCACATACCATGGAGGAGTGTCTATTTGCAAATTTAAGTTGCTTACTGATAGATCAGAGCAAAACATGTGAAGAGAATTATTAATGCAAGTTAATTAATTGAGGCTGGGAACCTCATTGCCAGCTCTTTTTGCAAAATTATTGGATAAGCGGATGAAGCCACTAGTCCATTGTGAAAGTCTGTCAAAAGTAAATGACAAGATCGAAAGATAAAACACCACATACTTCCTCATGAGCTATAAAACATTGACACAAATAAGAGGTGATAAATTTTGAATTATTTAAAGGTAGCACTCAAGCAATTTACTTTGGAATGGCGGAGAAATACCATGTAGTAGGTAGGTATGGTGGACACAATTGGCATAGTGGTTGGCTCAAGGATTTTGGATGCATGAGAAGTATTCCCTCTCGATACAAGGTTTAGGCTAGCAAGGTTATTTGAAGCAAACTCAAGGATGAACCGGTGCAGCAAAACTCACATAAAAGACATATTGTAAACATTATAAGACTCTACACCGTCTTCCTTGTTGTTCAAACTCAATACTAGAAATTATCTAGACCTTAGAGAGACCAATTATGCAAACCAAATTTTAGCATGCTCTATGTATTTCTTCATTAATGGGTGCAAAGCATATGATGCAAGAGCTTAAACATGAGCACAACAATTGCCAAGTATCACATTATCCAAGACATTTTACCAATTACTACATGTAGCATTTTTCAATTCCAACCATATAACAATATAACGAAGAGGAAACTTCGCCATGAATATTATGAGCTAAGAACACATGTGTTCATACGAACCAGCGGAGCGTGTCTCTCTCCCACACAAGGATGAACTTATTCAAACAAAACAAAACAAACAAACGCTCCAAGTAAAATACATAGGATGTGATGGAATAAAAATATAGTTTCACTAGAAGAAACCTGATAAGTTGTCGATGAAGAAGGGGATGCCTTGGGCATCCCCAAGCTTAGATGCTTGAGTCTTCTTAAAATATGCAGGGATGAACCACCGGGGCATCCCCAAGCTTAGACCTTTCACTCTTCTCGATCACATTATATCACCCTCTTCTATTGACCCTTGAAAACTTCCTTCACACCAAACTTCGAGCAAACTCATTAGAGGGTTAGTGCATCATTAATAATTCACACATTCAGAGGTGACACAATCATTCTTTTCACTTCTGGACATTGCATAATGCTACTGGACATTAATGGATCAAAGAAATAAATCCAACATAGCAAAAGAGGCAATGCGAAATAAAAGGCAGAATCTGTCAAAAACAGAACAGTCCGTAAAGACGAATTTATAAATGGCACCAGACTTGCTCAAATGGAAAAACTCAAAACTAATGAAAGTTGCGTACATATCTGAGGATCACGCTCGTAAATTGGCAGATTTTTTCGAATTTTCTACAGAGAATTATGCCCAGATTCGTGACAGACAGCAATGCTGTTTCTGCGCAGCGATCCCAAATATAACATCAACTTTAACATAGAAACTTTACTTGGCACAAAAACATGATAAGGAGAGGTTGCTACAGTAGTAAACAACTTCCAAGACTCAAATATAAAACAAAGTACTGTAGCAAAATAACACATGGGTTATCTCCCAAGAAGTTCTTTCTTTATAGCCATTAAGATGGGCTCAGCAGTTTTAATGATGCACTCGCAAGAAATAGTATTTGAAGCAAAAGAGAGCTTCAAGAGGCAATTCAAAACACATTTGAGCCTAACATGCTTCCTATGCAAAAGAATCTTGTAAATAAACAAGTTCATGAAGAGCAAAGTAACAAGCATAGGAAGATAAAACAAGTGTAGCTTCAAAAATTTCAGCACATAGAAAGGTGTTTTAGTAACATGAAAAATTTTACAACCATATTTCCTCTCTCATAATAACTTTCAGTAGCAACATGAGCAAACTCAACAATATAACTATCACATAAAGCATTCTTATCATGAGTCTCATGCATAAAATTATTACTCTCCACATAGGCATAATCAATTTTATTAGTTGTAGTGGGAGCAAATTCAACAAAGTAGCTATCATTATTATTCTCATCATCAAATATAGGAGGCATAGTATCATCAAAGTAAATTTTCTCCTCAATGCTTGGGGGACTAAAAATATCATGCTCATCAAAACCAGCTTCCCCAAGCTTAGAATTTTCCATAGCATTAGCAACAATGGTGTTCAAAGCATTCATAGTAATAACATTCCCATTAGCATGCATATAAAGTTCCATGGGTTTTTTAATTCTCTCTTCAAACACATCATGTCCTAATTCAAGATAAAGTTCATAAAGATCTCTCATATTTTTGTTGTTTTCCATTATGCCTAACTAGTGTAAACAAGAAACCAAATGTCGCAATTGCAGTCTAAAGGAAATAGCTTCGAGTACTTACAATGGCGCCGGAAATAGCTTAGTAGCCAAGATCCGGAGTGTGAGTACCTTTTACCTTTCCTCCCGCGGCGCCGAAAAGTGCTTGATGTCTACGGGTGCTTCTATTCTTGTAGAGTGTTGGGCCTCCAAGAGCAGAGGTTTGTAGCAAGTTTCCCTTAAGTGGATTACCCAAGGTTTATCGAACTCAGGAGGAAGAGGTCAAAGATATCCCTCTCATGCAACCCTGCAACCACAAAGCAAGAAGTCTCTTGTGTCCCCAACACACCTAATAGGTGCACTAGTTCGAAGAGATAGTGAAATACAGGTGGTATAAATATATATGAGCAGTAGCAACGGTGCCAGAAAATAGCTTGCTGGCGTGTAGTTGATGGTGGTAGTATTGCAGTAGTAACACAAAACAGAAACAAGCAGTAGTGACTGTAGTATTTAGGAACAAGGCCTAGGGATTAGACTTTCACTAGTGGACACTCTCAACATTGATCACATAACAGAATAGATAAATGCATACTCTACACTTTTGTTGGATGATGAACACATTGCGTAGGATTACACGAACCCTCAATGCCGGAGTTAACAAGCTCCACAATAATGCTCATGTTTAAGTAACCTTAAGTGTAAGATAGATCAAAACGACTAAACCAAGTACTAGCATAGCATGCACACTGTCACCTTCATGCATATGTAGGAGGAATAGATCACATCAATATTATCATAGCAATAGTTAACTTCGCAATCTACAAGAGATCATGATCATAGCATAAACCAAGTACTAACACGGTGCACGCACTGTCACCTTTGCACACATGCAGGAGGAATAAAACTACTTTAATAACACATCACTAGAGTAGCACATAGATAGTAGTGATACAAAACTCATATGAATCTCAATCATGTAAAGCAGCTCATGAGATCATTGTATTGAGGTACATAGGAGAGAGATTAACCACATAGCTACCGGTACAGCCCCGAGCCTCGATGGAGAACTACTCCTCCTCATGGGAGCAGCGGTGATGAAGATGGCGGTGGAGATGGCAGCGGTGTCGATGGAGAAGCCTTGGGGCACTTCCCTCGCAGGGTGCCGAAGAGACTCCTGTCCCCGATCTTGGCTTCGCGACGGCGGCGGCTCGGAACTTTTCTCGTATCGTGGCTCTCTCCGTCAGGGTTTTTAGGTCAGGGACCTTTATATAGGCGAAGAGGCGGCGCGAAGGTCGAAGAGGCGGCCGGGGGTAAGGCGGCGCGGGCCAACCCTAGGCCGCGCCGCCACCCTCCCCGGGTGGCCCCGGGTCCTTCCGGGTGTTCGGAAGCTTCGTGGAAAAATAGGAACTGGGCGTTGATTTCGTCCAATTCCGAGAATATTTCGTTACTAGGATTTCTGAAACCAAAAACAGAAAACAGGAACGGCACTTCGGCATCTTGTTAATAGGTTAGTTCCAGAAAATGCATGAATATGACATAAAATGTATATAAAACATGTAGGTATCATCAATAAAGTAGCATGGAACATAAGAAATTATCGATACGTTGGAGACGTATCACACACCTCTGCAGAGTGTAACGAATTGTGACCAGTCACTCCTTGTTCCGGGATTTGGAACTGCGAACGCTGCCGGAAAGGAACTCCATGAAGTTCTAGTCAACCGGTGAAGGCTGACGGACATAGTTCTTCTAAATAAAGCAACCTTTTGAAGAAATGGTTATTAAAACCTGCATGGTATTAGACTTTCTGGTCTGGTATCGTAGATAGTGCATTAAACACCTCTTCCCTAATATGAACTTGTTGAGTACGCTCGTACTCATACCACTCTTAAATCCCCTGAGATTGTCTGAACCATCCGGAGGAGGACAACGACAACCCGAAGGAGCCGACATCATCGGCTACGAACCAGACCTCTCTGGAGGTGTCGAAGGTGTAGACTACCTTATAGTCTACGGAACCGGGAAGGGTTCCGGAGGAGAACAATCTTAGACCTAATAGTAGTAGTAGTACCCGAGCAGTCCGAACTCTTAGTATTTAACTGCTCGTTGGAATAAATGTATAATCTAGTCAGACTCATATATTGTAAGTTATGTTGGGTTCACCTCGAACCCAGGAGTATTCCTCTCAGGACCCAAGAGGAGCTCCGGGATGATATGTACATATGGTTTGTAATAATAAATGAATGAGTTATGGACCTGCTATGTTCTGTTGTACTACTCGAGGGATGTAATATTTGCGGATTGGTACTTCGCGAATGTTATATCAACGACTGGCATACTACAACATGCAGTGGTATGCAGGGTCACCACAGCCGCCAGGGACCGCCTCACCTGCGACGTGTCCCGAGCGGCGCACTTGACAGCCATCGGGGTCGGCCTACTGGCGCGTGCCGGCGCGTGGCCTTAGCTGCTGCTGAACCTCGGCCGCGGCAACGGACGCGCATCTGGCGTCGCGGCGGCACATGTAGGCTTCGTACTCCCTTCCGCGGCGGGATGCACCGGTCCCCGCGGGCTCCGGCGAGCCCGTGTCGTCGTCGTCCTCCCTGCACCGCGCGGCGTGCATGAGCTTGTATCCCTGACGGGCGCATCCCAAGCCATCTCCCTACCGGCCGCATCCCAGGCGGCTCGAGCATCAGCGGCCACGGTATTTTCCCGGCGAGCTGCTGCTTCTTGCCGGCCAGTAGCCTCGTCGCGGCCAGGGCAACCCGGTGGAGATCGTGGGGAATTTTCTGCCAGAGTGAGGAGGAAGAAAAAGGAAACATGTGGTGGGACCTACTGAAGATTGAGGGGTTGTTCTGCAAAAAAGAAAGCATTTTGACCGGTCAATGAGAGAGTTTTGTCTGACAGCGGGGCCGCTGTCTTGCCACATCAGCAAATACGCTGGGCTAAACCTCATAGTGACCGTGGTCCGTAGATGAGCCTCCCGCCGTATTTAGTAACCGTAGAATGCGTATTTCTGAATACGGTGATGGAGGAGGGCAAGGGTGTTAAGTTTAGTGACGCCCGATGTATTTTACTCGTGAAAATAAGTACGGAGTAGTATTAAGCAGCAGATAGAAGCAAATAGCTAGTGCGTAGAACAGTTTGGCTAATATACAACCTCCTTCAATAATAGGTGACTCAATTTTATCTAGATACGAACATAAAATGCGTGAAAACCTACATACTCAAATTAATTTCTGAAATAAGAGTTTTCGAATTTGATTAGATAAGGAAGATCCTTTTGTATTTTCCTTCGTGACATGGGCACAGTATCTTTTTTGCCACCAGAGCGTCGAGCCATTATCTTGTTCAGTTTTGCTGAGGGTGGGATCTTCCAAGAGACCTGCATCGAGAGCTCAGGAACAAAAACCATAATCACCCCCAATTAATGCCTCGAAAAAGAAAACGAAATTTGTATCTCCTACATGAGCAAGAAAAAGTATTGCATGCACTCCGTATGATTGTGAAAATATAGAGTGGTGATCTGTAATTTCAAGTGAAATTGATATCGTATCACATACCCTTTGGCCTCAAGTTATCTGGGCCATACTACCTATGTTTCGTTGAATAAATCGCACGCGCATTCTAAGACGTACTTTGATCAAAGAAATTATACAATAAATTTTAATTATATTATACACAATTAGTATTGCTGAATTCTACTAAAAACATTTCTACTGCGCTAATTTTATACCAACATTTATATATATTTTTAAGTAAATTTTAGTCAAAGAAAATACCATAAAATTATTCATTGGAATGGAGGGAGCGCTACCAACGGTTTTCTACTTATTTATTCAAGAATCCAGAAGGTCTATGATCTAGACCGCTCTAGACCTAGTAGAAGGCTAAAGTTAAACTGAAGTTTGGTGCACACCCGTCCTTCCTACTAGTAGTGTTAACTTACTGTCTTGTTTTAACATCACCCAAGCGATGCACTTATGTGAAAATGTGTTTGTTGGCAGGCTAGCATCCGCAAGGGCGTCAGGCAGATCAGTCCATGGAGCTAGAACATTACATGGGAGAAGCGTCACCGTACATCTTGCAGATCCATCGATCGCTACAAAAAGCAGCCGCTGCATTGGTCAATCAAGCCCCAACCTTCGCCGTACAAAGGCACATGCAGAAACATGAGGGCGCTAATTAACTTCCAATGGCACATGCAGAAACATGAGTGCGCTAATTAACTTCGAATGGCTCATGCAAGACAGAGATCGGTTTATAGATAATGAGCTAATTACACCTCGGGTCCTACATCTTGTCTTGAATGTGGAGGTTTAGTCCTAGAACTTGTAAAATGTGAGACCGCCCTCCACCATCTTTTGATTTGAGTGAAGATTTGGTCTTAACCAATTAGCGAGCGACACGTGGATGCCACGCTGGCGAGTAGAAACGCAGGATTCTAGGGCAGTTGGTTTTTGTCGTGCTGGTTATTTTGCAGTAACCCCCCTGGTCGCTCGAAACCATCTAAGATCCCCCCCGCTGATTTAGCTGGAGCGTTCTCTTCCTGGAAGACGCAGTGGCCGCTGTCTTCTGTGCGTCGTTGCTATCGCGCCGCGCCGCGCCGCCGTGATGCCACCGGAGCTGCGCGAGCGGATGTGGAACGAGGATCCACCTCCCTACAGTATGCTATTCCTTGTTTCCATCCTCTCCCTCCGTGTCCCTCGTTTTCTCCGCATGTAGAGTAGGTGGTTCTGGCGTGCCATGGATTTCTGTGTGGAGAGATTTCTTCTTGCATCGTAATGGTAATGGAAGCAACATCGTCGACTTGTTCAAACGCATCTGATTGGAGTCAAATCGGTTGGTTGTATTGGAGATTTGAAGCTGTCCTTTTATGGAAGAAGGACAGCGAAGTGTTTGCGTTCAATATGAGAATCAAAATCCTCATTAATGAATATTGTGTGTTATATAGCTTAGTTTGACCCCTGTGCATGGAATAGAATCAAAAATTTGTAAAATTCTATTCATTTTTAGAATCGTTAACTCTAAAATTTTGTGTGACTGCATAGTTACTGTGATTTTATGTCTGACATAACTGTATCTTCATTGTGCATGAGCTAGTATTAATTTCTCATTGTTTGATTTTCAGTGGTGCATATTCAGGATACTTCTCTTTAGAAGTATGCCACAATGGATTTTTCTGTGGCTTGGGAGAAAGGTTACAGTATGTTGATGATACAATTTCTGTATTTGATTATCTCAGTGCTGATACTTGGTCCAACTTAGTGCTTGATGAAATTCTGCAAATGCTTGGTTGTTTGAGGGATCAGAAAGTACATGTGTATTGGTTGTCTCCCGGAAAAACTCTGAAAGATGGTTTACTACGTATTGTTACTGATGCAGACATGACTAAGATGAGGAATGCAACGGCAGTTGACAACACTCTGGTGATATTTGTGGATCATACAATTTTTTTTAGGACGATTAGAGCTGAGATTGTGAGGATTAATGTTGCAAGAGCAGCTCCATCAGTTGCAAGACCAACTCCATTAGTTGCATCTCTTTACTTCTATTTTAAATACAATTATGATGCATGCTAGATTATTATTTGCTTAAATTCTATTCTCGTAAAGTGCGACCAGCAGCCACCAGGGACGCATCTATGTGGATACTACGTTTGCGAGTTCATTCGCACGTTTACCTCTGAGCACAAGGATTATAGATACGATGTAACCAATACATTCACAACTTTATTTTATTACTGTCACTTTTTTTTACCATGATTGATATTCATATTGATCGCCTTTACTTATATAGTTCGATGTCATACGAGGGATGTCACGCCTCGAGACCGGGCCTGGACGAGACAGCCGCCGCACGCCTATAAACCGTGCAAGGCTAAAAATGCAGGCTTAAAACCAGCACAGTGGATTTCGAGAAGCTCAGCTACAACAATTTACATATTTCTTTACAATTACACCAGAATTACAACTAGATTCTCTAATCGCTTCCCACCCGCTGGTCCTGCCTAATCTTCTGATTGACGACATCTTCTGCTAATAACATCTGCGTCTAAAAAAACAGAGGGGAGCTGATGAGTACGACAAGTCATACTCAGCAAACCGATTATACACAATCATATAATTTGTAAAACATAAATGCTTTTTTGAAAAACAAAAGATGGTTAATATGGTTTGGCAATTTAAAAACGCATGATGCCACACATGAAAGTAAGTTTCCCTACCCGGGAATCACAGGGGTGAAATTCACACTTTTACACTCTGCAGAGGGGTACTCCGACATCGACAGTCTCAACTAGCACCACACAGTCGTTAGAGGAGCAAAGCCCTTTAGCCCACTAGAACCCGAACACCTGAACCTACTGATGTCGATCGCTCCTACGGATCCATCATCGACACGTTCCACAACAGGGCCGTCCCCAGCGGAGAACTCCGTCAGTCCCATACCTGAACTGTGACCGGTACAATATGTTTACCTTGAGTGCCACACAGGCCAAGGAAGAGCACCAGCTAGACACAAGCATGGAACAGCAGCCCTTTACCAAGTAACTGATGATCATATGATCATCAGGGCTTGATAGAGCATGCTAGAGCCAAGCCTAGCACCAACACAATAACCAGATAAATTACATAGCCACAGAACAGGAACAATGGCATAGCAGACAATCAAATATAGGATATATAATTGTATGCAGAAGCACACCATCAAGGGATGGTGTTGTCTAGCCAACAAGCATGCTCAATGGAGCATTTCCATGTATTTTAGCACAAGGGATAGCACACTGAAGAGCACCCAGGGGCACTGGCTCTTGCAAATTTGCAAGAATTGCACACTGCAATCAAGCCAGGGCAACATATATGAATACACTTGAGTAACTGGCAAGAATAGCATCAAGAACAGAGGCACAGGGAAGCAGCAGCACAAGCATGGACACAGAAGCTATGGCCATGGCAATCACACAGCAACAGCATGAGCATGGCAGCACAAGCACAGCAGCAATGGCGTAAGGCCACAGGAGCATGGCCGCAGCAGTACATCTACACGGCAAGCATCTCCACAGGGAGAGCAGGCCAGCGGCGGAGCTAGACGAATAGGAGGAGGAGGTAGCACAGATAGCAGAGAAGGGGAGGCGAGGAGCACTTACAGGTGACGCGGGCGAAGAAACGCGGCCATGGCGGCCACGGCGGCACACGCCGGGGGCATGGCAGCGCCAGGCCAGGCCTGGCCATGGCAGCGCCGCAGCGCCCAGCACCACCACGGCCGGGCGCGGCGACACCACAACATCAGGGGCGCCGGCGAGCGGCGCATCGCCCCAGATCCTTGCGGCCAGGTGTTGCAGACGAGTTGGGGCCGAGCGGTGGCGAGGACGAACCCCAGATCGACGCGGATCAATGGATGCGCCGTCGAGAGGCGGTCAATTTGTGACCGATCTCATCGCCGGGGACGGTCGGAGTCCGCCGGAACAATTCGGCGACGGTGGCGGCGACAGAACGTCGCCAGAGAGCGTAGGGTTAGGGTTTGAGGCGACACGGAGGAGAAGGGGGAAGTGAGCGACCGCTCGGGTCGGTTGGACCCGAGCTGGTCTAACCAAACCCGCTAGGCCACCCTGACAAGTGGGCCCAGGGGCATTTTTGGTATTTCACAAATTCCAAATAAAGCAGAAACTTCGAAAATACATAACAAATTATTAACAACCCTAAAAAAAATTAAAAATATGAAAACCACTCAGAATAAAATTCCCTATCTTAATAAAATATGAAATAGAATTTTTGAAGAAAATATGATTAAGCCAAATTTAATGATTAAATTAATCATTTAAACCACACTTTATATTTATAATATTAAAAATAAGTCCATAAATATTGTTGGACATTAAAAACACCTTGACAACATTTCAAGGTTGTATTTTATCCTAAATAAAATATTCCTAAGCTATTCTTTGTATTAACCTTCCACATAAAATAATAAAACACCGGAAGGGGGGGAACAACCCTAAAAGCTGAATCATGCATAATTGCTTCTTTAACCATTGCCCTTATCGGACAATGATGCTATTTTTCAGCAACAGAGGACAAGGGTCAGTCCACACCATCCAACTGCAACACTTTGCAGTGTTCAGGCAAGTTCATCGCTTGCTCATGTCATTTGAGTATTTTTACCAAATTACTTGCAAAGTACTATGTTTATCACTATTGCATAAAAAGCAAAACCACTATTTTCATAACTATGAATATGACTATGTGGTGGGCAATGGAACCATGGATTGTGTTGATATGGTGGAGGTTCCATTGCAAGGGTTTATATCCATCTAGGATTAAACAACAAATGTCGTCCAGTGATTCTTGTGCCGTATAAACCGTGTTCACCATAAGATCTGGAGTGGGACGGAGTAGTCAAAAGTGTTTTCACCTCTCGTTCATCAAAGGACGCGCTTTACCGTAGACACTTGTTATCTGTCGGGGCAAGGCTGGGGAAGCCTTAAGTCCCCACGGCATTGTCCGTGTACACTTGTCGCCCGAGGAGCAAGCGGTGGGCTGGGGAAGCCTTAAGTTCCCCACGGTTATTGCGGTCTATGATGGGTTGCAGCTACCGGCGAAGGATTTTGGTTCGATCCCAAACTGTTGTCGTGGTCGGGGTCCACCCGTGAGTGGGAATAATGGGACCGACGAGGACCCAGGGTCGGGGTATGCAATAAAGGGTGGGTGTTCGAGGTAGCGGAGGAACATGATTGACTAGGACCTTATACCGGGCCTCACACCAAAGGAAGTGTGGACGGAAAGCTGCCCGGTTGGCACCAAGGTTAAGATCTCTTATGGGTAAAGTAACACACCTCTGCAGAGTGTAACGAATTGTGACTAGTCACTCCTTGTTCCGGGATTTGGAAGCGAACGCTGCCGGAAAGGAACTCCATGAAGTTCTAGTCAACCGGTGAAGGCTGACATAGTTCTTCTAAATAAAGCAACCTTTTGAAGAAATGGTTATTAAAACCTGCATGGTATTAGACTTTCTGGTCTGGTATCGTAGATAGTGCATTAAACACCTCTTCCCTAATATGAACTTGTTGAGTACGCTCGTACTCATACCACTCTTAAATCCCCTGCTTAGATTGTCTGTACCATCTGGAGGAGGACAACGACAACCCTGAAGGAGCCGACATCATCGGCTACGAAGAACCAGACCTCTCTGGAGGTGTCGAAGGTGTAGACTACCTTATAGTCTACGGAACCGGGAAGGGTTCCGGAGGAGAACAATCTTAGACCTAATAGTAGTAGTAGTACCCGAGCAGTCCGAACTCTTAGTATTTAACTGCTCGTTGGAATAAATGTATAATCTAGTCAGACTCATATATTGTAAGTTATGTTGGGTTCACCTCGAACCCAGGAGTATTCCTCTCAGGACCCAAGAGGAGCTCCGGGATGATATGTACATATGGTTTGTAATAATAAATGAATGAGTTATGGACCTGCTATGTTCTGTTGTACTACTCGAGGGATGTAATATTTGCGGATTGGTACTTCGCGAATGTTATATCAACGACTGGCATACTACAACATGCAGTATGCAGGGTCACCACAGCCGCCAGGGACCGCCTCACCTGCGACGTGTCCCGAGCGGCGCACTTGACAGCCAGCGGGGTCGGCCTACTGGCACGTGCCGGCGCGTGGCCTTAGCTGCTGCTGAACCTCGGCCGCGGCAACGGACGCGCATCTGGCGTCGCGGCGGCACATGTAGGCTTCGTACTCCCTTCCGCGGCGGGATGCACCGGTCCCCGCGGGCTCCGGCGAGCCCGTGTCGTCGTCGTCCTCCCTGCACCGCGCGGCGTGCATGAGCTTGTATCCCTGACGGGCGCATCCCAAGCCATCTCCCTACCGGCCGCATCCCAGGCGGCTCGAGCATCAGCGGCCACGGTATTTTCCCGGAGAGCTGCTGCTTCTTGCCGGCCAGTAGCCTCGACGCGGCCAGGGCAACGCGGTGGAGATCGTGGGGAATTTTCTGCCAGAGTGAGGAGGAAGAAAAAGGAAACATGTGGTGGGACCTACTGAAGATTGAGGGGTTGTTCTGCAAAAAAGAAAGCATTTTGACCGGTCAATGAGAGAGTTTTGTCTGACAGCGGGGCCGCTGTCTTGCCACATCAGCAAATACGCTGGGCTAAACCTCATAGTGACCATAGTCCGTAGATGAGCCTCCCACCGTATTTAGTAACCGTAGAATGCGTATTTCTGAATACGGTGATGGAGGAGGGCAAGGGTGTTAAGTTTAGTGACGCCCGATGTATTTTACTCGTGAAAATAAGTACGGAGTAGTATTAAGCAGCAGATAGAAGCAAATAGCTAGTGCGTAGAACAGTTTGGCTAATATACAACCTCCTTCAATAATAGGTGACTCAATTTTATCTAGATACGAACATAAAATGCGTGAAAACCTACATACTCAAATTAATTTCTGAAATAAGAGTTTTCGAATTTGATTAGATAAGGAAGATCCTTTTGTATTTTCCTTCGTGACATGGGCACAGTATCTTTTTTGCCACCAGAGCGTCGAGCCATTATCTTGTTCAGTTTTGCTGAGGGTGGGATCTTCCAAGAGACCTGCATCGAGAGCTCAGGAACAAAAACCATAATCACCCCCAATTAATGCCTCGAAAAAGAAAACGAAATTTGTATCTCCTACATGAGCAAGAAAAAGTATTGCATGCACTCCGTATGATTGTGAAAATATAGAGTGGTGATCTGTAATTTCAAGTGAAATTGATATCGTATCACATACCCTTTGGCCTCAAGTTATCTGGGCCATACTACCTATGTTTCGTTGAATAAATCGCACGCGCATTCTAAGACGTACTTTGATCAAAGAAATTATACAATAAATTTTAATTATATTATACACAATTAGTATTGCTGAATTCTACTAAAAACATTTCTACTGCGCTAATTTTATACCAACATTTATATATATTTTTAAGTAAATTTTAGTCAAAGAAAATACCATAAAATTATTCATTGGAATGGAGGGAGCGCTACCAACGGTTTTCTACTTATTTATTCAAGAATCCAGAAGGTCTATGATCTAGACCGCTCTAGACCTAGTAGAAGGCTAAAGTTAAACTGAAGTTTGGTGCACACCCGTCCTTCCTACTAGTAGTGTTAACTTACTGTCTTGTTTTAACATCACCCAAGCGATGCACTTATGTGAAAATGTGTTTGTTGGCAGGCTAGCATCCGCAAGGGCGTCAGGCAGATCAGTCCATGGAGCTAGAACATTACATGGGAGAAGCGTCACCGTACATCTTGCAGATCCATCGATCGCTACAAAAAGCAGCCGCTGCATTGGTCAATCAAGCCCCAACCTTCGCCGTACAAAGGCACATGCAGAAACATGAGGGCGCTAATTAACTTCCAATGGCACATGCAGAAACATGAGTGCGCTAATTAACTTCGAATGGCTCATGCAAGACAGAGATCGGTTTATAGATAATGAGCTAATTACACCTCGGGTCCTACATCTTGTCTTGAATGTAGAGGTTTAGTCCTAGAACTTGTAAAATGTGAGACCGCCCTCCACCATCTTTTGATTTGAGTGAAGATTTGGTCTTAACCAATTAGCGAGCGACACGTGGATGCCACGCTGGCGAGTAGAAACGCAGGATTCTAGGGCAGTTGGTTTTTGTCGCGCTGGTTATTTTGCAGCCCCCCTGGTCGCTCGAAACCATCTAAGATCCCCCCCGCTTGATTTAGCTGGAGCGTTCTCTTCCTGGAAGGCGCAGTGGCCGCTGTCTTCTGTGCGTCGTTGCTATCGCGCCGCGCCGCCGTGATGCCACCGGAGCTGCGCGAGCGGATGTGGAACGAGGATCCACCTCCCTACAGTATGCTATTCCTTGTTTCCATCCTCTCCCTCCGTGTCCCTCGTTTTCTCCGCATGTAGAGTAGGTGGTTCTGGCGTGCCATGGATTTCTGTGTGGAGAGATTTCTTCTTGCATCGTAATGGTAATGGAAGCAACATCGTCGACTTGTTCAAACGCATCTGATTGGAGTCAAATCGGTTGGTTGTATTGGAGATTTGAAGCTGTCCTTTTATGAAAGAAGGACAGCGAAGTGTTTGCGTTCAATATGAGAATCAAAATCCTCATTAATGAATATTGTGTGTTATATAGCTTAGTTTGACCCCTGTGCATGGAATAGAATCAAAAATTTGTAAAATTCTATTCATTTTTAGAATCGTTAACTCTAAAATTTTGTGTGACTGCATAGTTACTGTGATTTTATGTCTGACATAACTGTATCTTCATTGTGCATGAGCTAGTATTAATTTCTCATTGTTTGATTTTCAGTGGTGCATATTCAGGATACTTCTCTTTAGAAGTATGCCACAATGGATTTTTCTGTGGCTTGGGAGAAAGGTTACAGTATATTGATGATACAATTTCTGTATTTGATTATCTCAGTGCTGATACTTGGTCCAACTTAGTGCTTGATGAAATTCTGCAAATGCTTGGTTATTTGAGGGATCAGAAAGTACATGTGTATTGGTTGTCTCCCGGAAAAACTCTGAAAGATGGTTTACTACGTATTGTTACTGATGCAGACATGACTAAGATGAGGAATGCAACGGCAGTTGACAACACTCTGGTGATATTTGTGGATCATACAATTTTTTTTAGGACGATTAGAGCTGAGATTGTGAGGATTAATGTTGCAAGAGCAGCTCCATCAGTTGCAAGACCAACTCCATTAGTTGCATCTCTTTACTTCTATTTTAAATACAATTATGATGCATGCTAGATTATTATTTGCTTAAATTCTATTCTCGTAAAGTGCGACCAGCAGCCACCGGGGACGCATCTATGTGGATACTACGTTTGCGAGTTCATTCGCACGTTTACCTCTGAGCACAAGGATTATAGATACGATGTAAGCAATACATTCACAACTTTATTTTATTACTGTCACTTTTTGTTACCATGATTGATATTCATATTGATCGCCTTTACTTATATAGTTCGATGTCATACGAGGGATGTCACGCCTCGAGACCGGGCCTGGACGAGACAGCCGCCGCACGCCTATAAACCGTGCAAGGCTAAAAATGCAGGCTTAAAACCAGCACAGTGGATTTCGAGAAGCTCAGCTACAACAATTTACATATTTCTTTACAATTACACCAGAATTACAACTAGATTCTCTAATCGCTTCCCACCCGCTGGTCCTGCCTAATCTTCTGATTGACGACATCTTCTGCTAATAACATCTGCGTCTAAAAAAAACATAGGGGAGCTGATGAGTACGACAAGTCATACTCAGCAAACCGATTATACACAATCATATAATTTGTAAAACATAAATGCTTTTTTGAAAAACAAAAGATGGTTAATATGGTTTGGCAATTTAAAAACGCATGATGCCACACATGAAAGTAAGTTTCCGTACCCGGGAATCACATGGGTGAAATTCACACTTTTACACTCTGCAGAGGGGTACTCCGACATCGACAGTCTCAACTAGCACCACACAGTCGTTAGAGGAGCAAAGCCCTTTACCCCACTAGAACCCGGACACCTGAACCTACTGATGTCGATCGCTCCTACGGATCCATCATCGACACGTTCCACAACAGGGCCGTCCCCAGCGGAGAACTCCGTCAGTCCCATACCTGAACTGTGACCGGTACAATATGTTTACCTTCGTAACACCATGTTTTCTCTTATAAAAACATGTATTCTCGATGTTCACTTTCCAAAATCATACTCATGCTAAATACCCGGATCGTATCGGTGGCTCCAGTGGATATCACCGCATACTGACTCCCGCGTATTAAACCATAAATATTTCAACGGAAATATTCACATCTCTACTAAATAATCTATCATAAATTTTAACAACACAAAATATTCTACAAAGTACATGAAAGGATATAAAACAGCTTGCCTTGGTTAAACATGATAAGCTCCGCTGTCAAATAATACTATCACGATCGACTCTTCTCAAGATGATAATCCATGCCGCCAAAAGAACACCGATGACAAAACGAATACCAATCTACCGGTCGTCTCTCTCCTACTATGGATTAACAGCACATCCTCCTCTCTGTACACTTCGATCTCCTCCTAATTCCTAAACATGGACGCATGCTCGCAGCAGCATTTATTTCTATTGTAGCTCTCACTCTCCTCACTATCTCTAACTTTCTATCTAACGCTCTGAATCCACGTACTCGATCTCTCTCTGTGCTGAATGGAACAGCTACTATACAGCTACTATACGTTGTTGCCTATTTATAGGAAGGATGTCAAAGAGTGAAATGACTAAATATCTGACCGCATACCGCTTCCACGCTGCTACTTTCCGCACTAGGAAAGGAAATGAGTTACTCTCATTGGTTCACTTGCTCACACGTGTCCATGACTCATAGGCTAATTACCATGCACTGCTCCACGTAAGTGTTCTAGTATGTCTTGGGCTGCCGACACAACAAGCAGCTGGTACCGGCTAACTTAGTACTAGTTCACATGCTGAAGTGATACTTGCTGACTAAGCCATTTTAGCTTGCCAACATATCCTCTAGCTCCTCTCACACTAAGCCACGTTGATTTCTGCTAATAAATAATCTAACGTCAAGCATGCATGGCTAAGTGCAACTTTACATGCATGCACACATGCTCCATCGACTACATAGCACATGTATTGGTACTACCTTAGTTGATTAGGAAAAAAGAAATCAACCTGAATTAACTTCTCTAAATTTGTTGCATTCTACATCAGCACACAATTTAAATACTAGAGCTTACCAAAAATTTAAATACTTTGAACTAGATTCTCAGCTAAATTAAATTAATTAATAATCCAAAATTTTGAGTTATCACATCCTCCCCACCTTATAAGAATTTCGTCCCCGGAATTCACCACTAAAATCTACACTTATTTGCTAGCACAAATTTAAAACATGAACTGACCCAAACTTGAAATTAAGTACAAAATATAAGCAATCACTTTGACATCATGCACGAAAACAAATAATCTAAGTTCAAAACAATAGCCAAGGCGTGCATATGTATACTTTCCTACTACAGGGATTACTTCGTTCGTGGCAAATTAGAAATCAAACAACAAGCATCTAAGTGTAACCACTTCAACGAAACAAGAAAGTATTATCGACACCTACTAGTCGTAAAATTACGATCTACCCATTTCCCCAGCGTCCTAAACCTAGAGCTCTGATACCACTTTAAATGTCACTCCCCGAGACCGGGCCTGGACGAGACAGCCGCCACACGCCTATAAACCGAGAGGTTTATACGCGTGCAAGGCTAAAAATGCAGGCTTAAAACCAGCACAGTGGATTTCGAGAAGCTCAACTACAACAATTTACATATTTCTTTACAATTACACCAGAATTACAACTAGATTCTCTAATCGCTTCCCACCCGCTGGTCCTGCCTAATCTTCTGATCGACGACATCTTCTGCTAATAACATCTGCGTCTAAAAAAAACATAGGGGAGCTGATGAGTACGACAAGTCATACTCAGCAAACCGATTATACACAATCATATAATTTGTAAAACATAAATGCTTTTCTGAAAAACAAAAGGTGGTTAATATAATTTGGCAATTTAAAAACGCATGGTGCCACACATGAAAGTAAATTTCCCTACCCGGGAATCACAGGGTGAAATTCACACTTTTACACTCTGCAGAGGGGTACTCCGACATCGACAGTCTCAACTAGCACCACACAGACGCTAGAGGAGCAAAGCCCTTTAGCCCACTAGAACCCGGACACCTGAACCTACTGATGTCGATCGCTCCTACGGATCCATCATCGACACGTTCCACAACAGGGCCGTCCCCAGCGGAGAACTCAGTCAGTCCCATACCTGAACTGTGACCGGTACAATATGTTTACCTTCGTAACATCAAGTTTTCTCTTATAAAAACATGTATTCTCGATGTTCACTTTTCAAAATCATACTCATGCTAAATACCCGGATCGTATCGGTGGCTCCAGCGGATATCACCGCATACTGACTCCCGCGTATTAAACCATAAATATTTCAACGGAAATATTCACATCTCTACTAAATAATCTATCATAAATTTTAACAACACAAAATATTCTACAAAGTACATGAAAGGATATAAAACAGCTTGCCTTGGTTAAACATGATAAGCTCTGCTGTCAAATAATACTATCACGATTGACTCTTCTCAAGATGATAATCCATGCCGCCAAAAGAACACCGATGGCAAAACGAATACCAATCTACCGGTCGTCTCTCTCCTACTATGGATTAACAGCATAGCCTCTTCTCTGTACACTTCGATCTCCTCCTAATTCCTAAACATGGACGCATGCTCGCAGCAGCATTTATTTCTATTGTAGCTCTCACTCTCCGGACACAGATTTGGTGCACATGGGCACCAGTGATCTCGTTTTAAATAAAAAATAAAAAATCATATTTTTGAGTTTCAAAAAATTCTGGAAAAAAATCCGCACATAGTCAATGATGTATCCCACAAACCTGCAAAAAATCAATTTCAAATACTTAATATTTTGAGCTACACAAAAATGACAAAATTGTAGATCTGAGTAGTCATTTTCAAATCTTCAAAACATATCAGATTTTGTCATTTTTATCTAGCTCAAAATAAAAATAATTTCGGATTGGAATTTTGCATGATTGTGTAATGTATCAATGACAGTCTTCAGAATTATTTTCATGAATTTATAACTTGTAAAAATATTTTTAAATTTTTCTTAACATAGCGAGAGCACTGGAGCTCGGGAGCTAAAAACACTTTTCGTCACTCTCCTCACTATCTCTAACTTTCTATCTAACGCTCTGAATCCACGTACTCGATCTCTCTCTGTGCTGAATGGAACAACTACTATACGTTGTTGCCTATTTATAGGAAGGATGGCAAAGAGTGAAATGACTAAATATCTGACCGCATGCCGCTTCCACGCTGCTACTTGCCGCACTAGGAAAGGAAATGAGTTACTCTCATTGGTTCACTTGCTCACACGTGTCCATGACTCATAGGCTAATTACCATGCACTGCTCCACGTAAGTGTTCTAGTATGTCTTGGGCTGCCGACACAACAAGCAGCTGGTACCGGCTAACTTAGTACTAGTTCACATGCTGAAGTGATACTTGCTGACTAAGCCATTTTAGCTTGCCAACATATCCTCTAGCTCCTCTCACACTAAGCCACGTTGCTTTCTGCTAATAAATAATCTAACGTCAAGCATGCATGGCTAAGTGCAACTTTACATGCATTAGATTTAGATGTGCGCATTGGCGCAGACTCCGTGAAATTTACATCAATTAACATTTTATACTCCGTATTAAAGTAAACAAAATCACGAACAAAGTAGAAAACTCTTACAGTCAGGAAAACAGGAAAATATATTACAATAACATCCTATTATAAATGACATGGTAAATAGCACAATATACAATCAGATGGAGCAGCTACATTCGGTGGTATGTATACTCACGTGAATGTATGAACTTAATAAAAATAACAAATACATCTTTGATTGTTACACCGGATGGATACGGATGCTAGTTTGTAACAAATATACCTCATTTAATATTCTTGGTTTTATAATAAAAGTTCACTTGGTTCCTCAACTCGCGCTACTGCACAATCAACATCATACTTCAGCTACACCATGATTGGAAGCAGTAATCAAAGACAAAACCATGATTCACCATGGAGCTTTAGCATTCATGTATAAATCTATTTCAGAATCCACATAGCAGGCTACATCATTCTCCACCAAGGCGTTAGCCTAAGATATTCTACGAAATAGAAAGAGATCAAAACTGAAGTGAACCATTAGCTAAGACAAATTATTTCATGAAATAACATGACACCTTTGAGAGGAGCAGACACTACATCACGTGAGGTTGCAGGTCAGCCTGAGAGCAGGGATGCTTCGTTTAGCTCAGGCTTGTACAGAGATGGCGAGATCGTCAGTGTTGACACCTTGCCAGGACCAGACCAACCACAGCAAACCCCACCACTGCAAGCCTACGGTCGTGGCTCAGCATTGCGGAGGCGATCTCCGAGCAGAGCCCAAGACGGGTCTCCTGAACGACAAATCAATGACAATACAGAGGGTACATAAGATATAATTGAACGACGACAGAGAAGAACATCTGTATTTCAGAATAATGAGACAATGATAACGTTTAGACAAAAGAGAACTTTTTTTTCTACAACACAGATCATGGGATGCATGTGTTTTTCTTAGACAAAACAATTTCAAAGCGCGAGCTCTGCTATAGTACTATGATACACATACATGCTGGGATTTTCATTATTATTTAGACAAAAAAAAGAAATATGTTGGTATCTACTTGCGTCAGCTCAACCTCGCCGCTCGATGGAGGTGTGGTACTAAGAAGAGATAAAAATATGCACCGGGCATCGAACACACATGATAACTCACGGATGCACAGACGAGGACAATGCGAACAAACACAAAACACAGGTAAATGAATACTTTAAAGGAACATATAGGTGAATAATAAACAGAAGGGAAAACTTTAAATTAATAAAGAAAAAATGAGGAGTAACAAAACGAAGAATAAACCCTCTAAAAAACCCACAAGCAAGAACCCCAAAAGAATGAAATAGGTTTCCCAAATCGAGAACATGAAGACAAAAAAGGAGAGGAAAAAGGAAGACAACTAATAGGAAATCCAAAAAAGAGGAAGGCACAAACCGAAGATGAGCCGGCCTGAAAAACCTGAAAGAACTAAAGAGTTGCCCAAAATCAAGAATAGGAAAACCAAAAAGCAATGCTCCTAGTATATTTTCATTGTTATCAGCAGACCAATAGTGGTAAAATATTTGGGATTTAATCCTGAAGCTACGCACCAATCAGTTTCATAAAACCAAAAAGCAAGAATAGGTTGCACAAAACTGAAATGCTACAAACGAACAAGATCCGGCTTTGTATTTGGGATCTATCTGATATTGTACCTAGACATGGTAAAATATTTACAAAAATTCTAGTGCTTTCAAAGAAAATAAACAGAGATCTGTTATCCACACCACCCAGTCATTGAAGTAATATAATTCATCTGGGTCATGATAACGAAAGATGCAATAGTAATGTCAAACCAATAAAGCAACCCAAGTTTTTAAATAACTGATCTTAAAAATATCAACTAAAATGAAAATCGCTGAGAAAAATGAGATCAAATCAAGATAAAGCACCGATGCATGTGTCCAACAAAAACTTTGAGCTGCAATGGACCACAATTATATAACGTACATATTAAGTTGCATACCATCAGCAAGAAGAGCATCGGTTTAATCTCTAACCATGTTAAAAGATAGACATACAAAATAACTACATATTTCTTACTTTCTGCTGGAAGATGTGAATGAAAAAATACATTTGTGAGGGGCTGAATTCTGCAACTTTGAAGATTGGCCTATTGTGGTGAGCTAAAACTCTTAACAATTTCTCAACAGGGCAAGGCTTACTTGTGTGAGTACTTCTTCTACAATCAAAAGGACACTCTATGAGCAACAGCACTTCAACCAACATCAAGCGAGAGAAGTAACCGGTACTTAAAGGCTTCACCTCAGAAGTTTGGGTAAATAAAAGAAATAAGGAATTGAATGGGGAACATACGTACCAGAACTCAGTGTATCTCATCTATGATGCGTGAATGAATTGGAGTACAACAGTATGGTCATGCTGGGGTGAGGAAGAATAAAAGTTGATTCAAAAAAGTGTCTTTTTTTTTTGAAATGCCTATAGTATAACATGTAGTTACCACTTACCAGAAGTCATATTTTACTTGATACTTCAGCTACCAAACGTTTTTCATTTGATGGATATCAACTCTAAATGAGCTGCACACAAGCAAAAGTGAAGGGTCAGAAGGTCAACAGATTGATATAGACTTTATCATAGAAAATACTAAATTATGCTAAAAGATACGATACCTGAGCTACAGCTCTCACATGTAAGCTGACCAAAGCACTCAACATAGACCAAAGTTTGTGCCTTCAAACAGAAAAAAAAAACAGAAGTGGCTCATTAACATCAGGTGATTTCAAATATGCAGCGTATCTAGCGAAATTCAATCATAAATACAGTATCTGTTTCTGCTGCACATCATGTGCCAGGGCGAGAACAGAGATGAGAACTGGAGCCCATCGATCCACTTCCCATTTGATGCAGACATATTTAGTGGTCTAAGAACCTCCTCAATAAACGATAGAGGTGTTACATACGTATACTACTGCATATGACCATTGTAAAGATATGTCAGATACTAATCGACAAAATTTAGAGAGCACAAGAGCAAAAGGGGGTCGCAGTGACCAGGCCCGGGCGACTGTTTACCAAAAACACAGGTCTCCGCAAAGTCGTAAGACCATGTATGGGGGCTGACGCCTGCCCAGTGCCGGAAGGTCAAGGAAGTTGGTGAACTGATGACAGGGAAGCCGGCGACCGAAGCCACGGTGAACGGCGGCCGTAACTATAACGGTCCTAAGGTAGCGAAATTCCTTGTCGACTGTTTAGATGAATGAAGATGGTAAATATTCCCCCATAGCCACCACCAAGAGCTTTCTGCTCAATTAAAGTCTCAAGACCAAAACAACCAAGTGTTAAATTGAATGAACTGGTGCATTTAATGCAGAGGATGATCTGGGACAAAGCGCATGAATTTACATTACAAATCAACAATTTTCAGAAGATTAAAGCACAAAATAGCAGAAATCAAGTTTGGACACAACAGAACATATAGTAAAGGCAAGACTTGTAGGATAGATAGCTGCAATTACCTTATTATATACCAAAATGATAACCTAGAGTGCAATTTAGCTATCATTTCAATGTTAGTAAAGGAATAGCATTTGAGACAAGTAGATTCCCTGTTAAATCTATTTGTTAGTATAGACAAGCAACTTCATACACTAATCATGGAACATATCATGTTCTGGCCTGGGGAGAAGTGCTAGAAACCAAACCGTGGCATATCATGTTCTGGGTTTGTGGAAAGTGCTAGAAACTCAATTCACTTCCTAACATGGCAACAATAGATTCTTAAACTGTACCCAGCAAGCATCATCTAATCACAATAGCTCAACATTGCCACAGCAGCATAAGATACAAGAAAGTGTTATCTCAAAGCACAAGAGGACACGCAAGTGTCTCACCTTGCCGCTGAAATTCTTCTCGAGCTCCCTCACGAGCCTAGCATGGATCTTCCTGAAGGCCTTGTGTAGGCGGCAGGGCACGTGGTTCCACGGCCTTCCTGTTCCCGACGATATCCATATGGCCGCAAAGTAAAAAACCACCACACCATTACGCTCCACCAACACCAAACAAAGAGGCAGGCACGGAAGATCTAGAGGGATGTAGCAGACATCAGCTTACATCGCGGTGTTGATGTAGAGGTCCTTAGGTCGCTCTTGAGCTCCTGGTTGCCATTCTCCAGATCGAAGAAAGCTTGCAAGATATGAGTGTGTTACACCTAACCCCATCCGAACGCGGAAGAGGAGTTGTGGAAATAAGGAAATTGCAGAGGGGAAACACTGGAGATGGGGGAGAGCCCCTCACCTGCGAGACAGATGAGTTGTGGAAAAAAGCAATATGTGTCATATACAAAATTATGCCCTACAAACTAACTTTTTTTATTGCTTCTTAGCCAATTTATGAAATAGAAAAATATAAGCTTAGGTAGAAAGCAACGAGGTAAAATGATACATAAGTAAATGCGTGGAAGGCTATTTCCTTATATCCCATCATAGCAAATCAATCTAAGATTTTTAGCTCCAAATGCAATAGAAGGTACATATAGTAGGATGGAACACCCAATTTGCGCATATAAATGACAATTCCAGGTAATGATACGGGAATGGTAATTATGTGTTATGAAAACCCAAAGCAATGAAGAATTAAACAGTGTTCTATTCCCACATACCAAAATGCTTATAGAAAGTAGGAAGAATACATTAACCTGGGAGCATGCTTTTCTAGTACATAATGCCCCAAAGCTATTCTTATGTGAAAATATGCATATCACAGTTATCTCTACGCTCGAGAGTCGAACAGAGAAGGATGGGTACAGTAAAATGGAAAGCCCAAGACCTCAGTTTTTGAAAGCTATTCTTAGGTGAAAATTTCTATTCACGTGATCAACAAACCAATAGTCATCTCATTAGCATCATATCTTCACCATCAAGCCTTTGATGACACCATTAGGAAGTTACATGATCAAAGACTTACCACGGGATGTATGTTGCATGAAGAAAATGCATAAATTCCTTGACTGGAAAGTCTGAACCTGTCGGCAGACCTATCAACATGAATCAAGAAACAATTAGAGGGAAATTATTTTACAAGCTAAAAGATATGAATTGTTACAAAACTTTTAGACAAAAAAATGGCAAAACTTTTAGACAAAATATAAGTGCTCTTAATCTGGCCTACAAGTTTCCAAACATGCAGATAAAAAGGAAAGCTCACACAAGAAATACTCAGAGAAGAACCTCAATAGGACTGCAAAAATAATAGGCCTTGGTTGGCTACTCTGCCGCGTGACATCTCAACCTCAACACCCAACCAAGGTGCTATAAGAGAAACATGATAAATCAGTAAATATCACACACGGAAATAATTTCAAGAGCGTCATGTACATCAGCTTTTGCAGCCAGAAGATGAAAATATACATGTGAATACTTACAATTGCAACAAAATGAAAAATAGTAGAAGCGATGAAATATAGAATGTATAGAACCTTCCTGTGATGAGGCATCCAGCACCATATATGACTGTAGGACGGAACTGGACGACCTCGAGATCCTACAATACAGATATCACGCAAGCATAAATCAAACGGATGGAAGAACTACTTTTAAAATCCAATTTAGAATAAACAACTAACTTGAAGAAGTAACGAGCATGCACATCCATGGCATTCACCATCTCCAGCACATGTGTGACCTGAGATTGCTGAATAGTAGATGATCCAATCCAATTGCCGACGTGAGTATTTGTTGCATGGAAAGATCGATGCCATCTTCCACATTAAGGAAATGACCCTCTGTCCGTTTCCTGAAATATCATTATGAGTTAACCGGTAGAATTAAACTACGGAAAGATAGAATCAATCTTCACGAATCCAATCCGAAAATCTCGTATGCAGCAGGGAAAAGTGCGGGTATGTGATTGGCACTTTTACAAAATAATAAATACAGAAGATTAACTAAGAAACATATGTGATTAAGCCATCTAAACCAGATCAATATAGTAGCGTCATACCTGGTGAGTATTACACCGTGAGCAGTGTCCCAGCCCTCTTTCTACAAGTGCCCCGAGGCTATTCTTGCCAGAACGACATACCTCGCGGCCGAATCCGGCAGCCAAGGAGAAGAGGCAGACAAGGCCCCCGATGGCTCGACCACCTCTTCCGTCTCTGTGGCCAGCTCTCCTCCTACCGAATCCTGAAGAAAACGAGCAGCCGTGGAGGTCAAGCGCTGGCACATCGAGGCGGAGCAAGCACAGCCAGGGGAGGGGACGAGAACACCACGGAAGACCACCAAATCCGACGCCGGGGAAATTGACGAAGGAGGATGCACGGCGGAGTCTGGCTGCCTCGCACGGCTTGGCGGCGGTGAGGAGAAAAAGCCTCGGAGTGAAGGGCTGAGCAGCGGCTCGAGATTGACAGCAGCAGCAGAGAAATTTAGGGGCTTGGGGGACAAGTGGATGCACGAGGGGATTGAGGATTGGGGAGGAGCTCGTGCTGCGGTTGGGCAAGGAGGAAGCGACGGGATTGGGGAGAAGAAAGCGAAGGGATTGGCGAGTGACCGGAGGCCGGCGGCTAGGGTTTCTATCGTGTGTTGCTTCCTTTTATACCACACAGTGAAAAAAATGAACGGACATGATCTGCTGGATGTGCCATCGGACAGCCACGAATCCAAACGAACCAGGAGGCTCCGTGAGGGGGCATCATATATACCCCTGGATGCACACATGCTCCATCGACTACATAGTACATGTATTGGTTCTACCTTATAGTTGATTAGGAAAAAGGAAATCAACCTGAATTAACTTCTCTAAATTTGTTGCATTCTACATCAGCACACAATTTAAATACTAGAGCTTACCAAAAATTTAAATACTTTGAACTAGATTCTCAGCTAAATTAAATTAGTTAATAATCCAAAATTTTGAGTTATCACAAGGGAAGTGCCTACCAGAGGAACGCGCACTTACGGTTGCAGAGGAGCTGGAGGGCTTTTTTTGGCAGAAGCTATAAACGACAAAGGAAGATTTAGTGTAGCTAGGGGCCATTACTGATGTCGGTTCCGTGTAATCGAATAGACGGGCTCTAGTCCCAGTAATTGGGATCTCCATGTAATTGTATATATATGCTTGATCGTAAGACAAGTTATCTTATATATTTATGTACGGACCTGTACGCGTAGAAATATACGAAAAATATTTTAAAATGATATAAATACCGTAAACCCTAACCCTTAAACCCTAACCCTAAATCTTAACACAACGTCTGTCAAATTCCTGCCGCGGCAGAGACTATTTAGTCGCGGTCTGCGTTACGAGCCGGGACTAAAGGGGTTGGTCCCAGCCCGCTCCGCGGCACCCACGTGGAGGGCCATTGGTCCCGGCTGGTAAGCGGACCGGGACTAAACGTTCCACCTCTAGTCCCTCCTAAGTAGTCGCGGTTGGCCAACCGGGACTAAAAGCCCTTACGGTACGTGACAAAAGGGCCTGTCTCCATTAGTGGAAGTTTCACCTCCCATTAGGTGTATAAAGCTCGACCAGATGTCGAGCTTAGGCTTCTGCAGCATCAAACCTTTTGTGCGGTGTCACCGAAGTATAGTCTCTATGTACATGTAAACATAAAATAAGCTAAGTTTGAATTGTAGAAAAATATACCACACACTTTGTCTCACATGTTATGGCGCTTCACCACACCCCTGAATGAAATTTTAGCTGTTTAAATAGCCTTTTGTCATGTTCAGTACCAGACGAAGAGCTGCTACAAATATATCTTTTTTCAATAAAGAGCTTTATTACATAAAAGGTTTAGGACTACACCTGGCCTACAATATCTCATGTGTTGCTTGACAAAATTAACACCAAACTAATATTTGTGGTAAATTAAAGGTCAATATGTTTCACGGACAGATAAGCATAAACATCTTACACATACAATCTTGCCATCGTTAACAGATATCTCACAAAAAACTGCAACATGGGAACAACGGACTGAACACTATCCGCGTCTATCCCTAAGTAACATCCCCTGCGGCACTCTGCTAGAATGTTACTTGTTTTTTTATGCAGAAAATCGTGGTTATCCTAAAACAAATATAGATGAAACAAGATAAACTGCAAAAGAAATACCAACAAAACGTTGGAAAATGAAGAACACAAACACATGACAGGGATATATCAAACCAAGGATGGGGCGTGTCATAGGTATAAACCAAGACTAACAGCTGCTTCAGGAACAATGGTTGGGTTATACCTGTTTCAGCTCTGACCAGTGAGAAGCTCAAAATACATTAACACACATGCATATGAAATTTGTATGACCTGCTAATCAAGAAGATTAATGACATTTCAGTTCCCACAAAAAAGTTGTGACTAAATTCATTTAGAGCATGTACTAACAACTTCACAAACTCACATGCAAATAAATACAAAATATTAGTTCACCACTCAATTGTATTGGGCAAAAAAAAAGAATTACTTAATTTGTGTAATGGGAGCTAATAATACATAGTATATCACTGCGCCAGTGAATTTGGATCAAAGAAAGTATTTTATTTTTCTTTCTATTTCTAATTAGTAATTCTAGGCAGCCTCCCTCTAAATATTTTTAGACAATTGGACTGATGCTGCGCCTTTTCTTGCCACGCCATGGTGGGGTGGCTGGTAAGTCAATGATGTTGCATAGAGCTGATCCTCCTGTTGTTTGGGGAATGATTCTCAACTTTGACAGTCTTGTGTGTGCTCTCCGATGCACACTACACAACGGCAAACACGGCGGGCATGTGGTTGCCATGGAAGAACCTTGGGACGGCTGACGTCTAGGAGTTGACACCATCCGGCAGTATCCCTATGCAGATATACCCCTCGAAGGGCCATTACTATGGCGGATGGTATGGATGGAATTGATGGGCAACTAAAGGGCGACGCAAATGTGCTGAAGGATAATCAGCCGCAATAGGTACACCGTATGATCGACCTGCAAGAGATGGTGATTAGATGCAGTCAATAGCTATTGTTGAACCAAGGGGGCGAATTCGTGTTGCTGCACTTGATGTCCACATGAATTCGGGTTTACATTCTTCAAAGGAGTCCATGTTCTACTGATCTTGTCACGTTTTTTTAGCCGCCATGGCCGTGCAATATATAGGCCTGGAAAATGAGGCATGACTTATATTTCAGTATATGCAACCAATCGTATAAAATAAGCGTTAAACCCCCAGAAAAGCATTGGTATATGAAACAAAGAAATCAGGCAATATCTATACTTATACACTGTTTGATTATGGAGTAAAACATCAAACCCCCAGGCAAGCAGTAGCACAATTCGGAACCTGAAACAAACCAGGATAGTTCTAAGGTATTGTTGCATTGTCGCTAATCAATCGTGCAATTTTGATAGGTGAACAACAGTATTAAACCATTCATGGTGTAAGTGAGAGCTTGAAGGATACACAGTAATATTGATAGTCACTTCACATTTGACAAATGTTTCAAATTCAATCGTGCAATTTTCTCACATGTTGCCAAGCTAAATGTGTTGCATAGAACCTCAGTAGAACCCTAAGTTTTTTCTTTCCAAATCGTGTGTATGCCCAAACTTGATAGCAGGTCTAGGAACCATGAATACATAGCCTGTATTTGTGATAGAAAATTTCTGACACACGGGGAGCACTAGCCAAGGGGCCACTAAAGCAGAAATGCATCACTGTTTGCCATGCAGGATGACAGTAAGACAGTAGTAACTGAACTGCTTGGTAAGCTAGACGACAGAGTCATCATAATGCACGCATGGTCCGCTAAATCTAAACAGAATATGTTAAGGCTAAAACGGTTTCGGGTAAGGAGATTTAGCACAATAATTTCAGGCAGAAAAGACAATCAAGGTTGAAATTACTCAAATTAGCGAGGATGTAAACTGCAGTATCCATGAGTTTACCCCTGCCACGAAGAAGACCGTGTGTCGGGCGCGATCAGCAACATGATCAGAGGCACGGGGTCCATCGTGTAGAGGTGAATGTCGTCGGTCTGGAACTTCGTCGTGACGTGAATGAGCTGTGTCAGCACATGCCCCGACCGTGCATTCTTGTTGCTTGGTGAGCCCTGGTCCTCTACACCATTTGGACGAATTATTCAGGTTTGTATTTTCTAGTGGGCATACATATCTTGCTGGAATTACATGTCGGTGCTGATCACATGATTTACTTTGGACCTTGTATTTTGCCTAACTACCTTTCTTGGTTCCATTGAATCCTACTTTCTTGTATGCAATGTTGAGGCTTTGGTTTTCCCAGGTACGTTAGGCTAAGATAACTCAATTTGTGTTGAGCAAATTATTCAATACTAATGGTTTTACCATGTGGAAGAACTCCGATGGTTGGCAGAGCAAACCTTAATATGTCCATAGAGTCTTTCATGGCGGAAAAAAAAAGTCCAGTATTTTCCCTGAAATGTTTTTTCTAGGTTTTCGTACATGATAATTTGTTGTTCCTCAAGGCATATGCATCGTAGCAACCTTGATTTGGGGTAGGGTTGCTGGTGAAAGTGAGGGGAGGAGATGAGATGTTTCCTTCAAAAGCGAGCTTTTTTCCAGATCAACAGAAGTTGTAGTTGAGTCAAGCTCTGGGATCCAAGTCCACTTGCAGAGCAAGTAGCTGGGACGAGGGATGGCGAAGGAGAAGTGTGTGCGGAGGTAGTCATTTCCCGCGGAAGATTAGGTAGAGCTAGCTATCTTGCTTCCCGAAATAGTTAGAGCATTTCCAACAGAAGCACAATAATATGGCGCTGCAAAACTAACTTCCCGCGCACTGCAAACACTCAGCACGCGCTGCGCCGAAATCCCCTCCACCGGACGCCCTATTTCACAGTGCGGGTGGTCCGATGAAAAAGCGCCCGCAGCGGAAGCGCTAAATTACAGCGCCAGAAACACATTTTGATTTAAAATAGTTCAAATAGAAGATCTAAAAACATTGAAAATACATAGATAATAAAAAAACACAGTCTACTCGTCGTCGCCGGAGGAGGTTATCTCAGTCCAAATGTCGTCCCAACGAGGTTCATTCTCGCCCCAGGTCGTGTTCGGGTTGTCGAGCTCGAACTCGGCAATGGCGCGACAGCGGTGCCCGTGTCAACACCCGGATTTTTAAGTCCGGATGCCTATTATGTCATACATCGCAATCCCAGGAATATTGTTGTTGCGAGGCATAATAGTTAAGTATCACAGTCATCATTCATTACAAACCATATTGTCTTACAACTTGAATCACATGATCCATATTACACAAATAGTTGATCTATTGATCAACGAACAAACACAAGTTTTTAGCGGAAGCGTAAAGATAAAGGGACTCTCTAGTCCACATGCCAACGCTTGACGTTAGAAGAACTCCTAGTTGTTGTAGGCGTCCTGCTGACCATCATCCTCGTACTGCTGCTCCTCTTCATAGTCTGGCCACTTGAATAGCCAGGGACACAGCCGTGAGTACTTTAAGTACTCGCAAACTAATACTAGTGTAAGTGCTAGCAATTCTAGTAAGGGGTGCTAAGCTCTAGTTTCTTTGCATAAAGCCAATTTTAGTTCACAAGTATTTGTTAAAGACTCATTCATGTGCTAACTAACTCAAGTGGGAACATTAGTGTCATTCCCACAACTCTGTTGTGATTCAAAAACAAGTCACCATTCACCATTCATTTTATCAACACTTTCAAGATCTAACACTGGAAACTGTATGGCCTTTCCAACTGTCCGTAACCGTGGACACGGCTATTCGAATAGGTTTACACTGCAGAGGTTGCACACTTGTGCCACAACATTTGATTTCATCCGTTGGGATAACCCCGAATCATCGTAACACAGTACGCGGATCATCAACCATAACCTTTCATTTACAAACCCTAGTATGAGCACCCCCATGAGCTTGGCCTCCCAATGAAGACCAACTATCAACCCGGGAACTGCACAGGCTTGGCCGTACAATTCACTTCAATTCACATCATTTCACAACAACGGAGGCAGCCTCGCATAACCCCTATGATGTGTGTTCAGAGGGAACCCATACTAAGATACATAAATTTCTAGTTACGCCCTTACCCATAATCAGGTATTGTGGGGTACTCAAGAATTGGAAAGGTATCGCATCCAAACCAACATTAGTTTTTAATCAAAAATCACTATCTTCTCTTGGTCATATTCACCTTCAAAATTCATTCCATAGTTTTCTCCATCATCATTTCACCACACATGTTCCCATCTAGAGTAGTCATGTTTAATTTAGCACTAGCATCTAGGTATGAGGGGTGCTAAGTACTTTGCTTTGCTCCTAGGCTAACTTTGATACTCTTGTACTAATCCAATATTAACCAAGTGAATCATGAATCAAAAAGTACTTTGATAAATCAAAGGTAAATAAAGCTTGGAAGTAAAACTGGGAAGTAGGATCATGAACATAAAGTAAATGGAAAATGCCTTGCTCATGGTGAGCTTTGCACTTTGCAAGAGTATTATCTTGCCTTGGTTGGGGAATTGGTCAAAGTGGTCTTCTTCTCCTTGGAAGTAGACCTCCTCCTCCTCTTGATACTCCTCGGTACTAGCGTCTAAAATACGAATACGGGGTACACAATCATCATACCAAACTTATTTACTAAACTAAGCATACACATGATTCACGCAACTTAAACTAGCATCACACATTACTATTAAGTTGGTGGAGGTGTTTTTCTTATTTAAGAAAAATAATTTCCTCTCATACTAACTTAGGTGTATTTTTAAGTACTTAGAGAAATAATTTCCTCTCATTATCTTCTTAAGATTTAATTTCTCTCATGACTAATATGTGACCTAGGTTGACCAAAGTCAACCTCTTCACACATATCATTTAAGAAAAATGATTTAAATGAGGTGAGCACCTCATACAATTTAATCCTAACATGGTAAAGATTTAATATCATCAACAATTCATATGAGACCTATATGACCAGAGTCTCTACACCCATTTGAATGGTTGGTGACAAGATTTAAATGAGAAAAAAACTCCCATATGATTTATTAATAGTTTTGGACAATATCCTTGACTAGAAATAGCCATATAGTCCTTTAATTAAACTAGGACATGATCATTCAAAGTAAGCATGGCATATTTTTGCAGAAACAATTAGTACAAGTGTAATGTGATTTATAGGAGTTGGAATTAACTTAAAAGCATTTGTGGTTGATTTTTAATAATTTTTCTAAGGCAGAAAAGTCCCTGCCTTGTTTATTTTCCTACTTTAATTCTATAATAGATCTAGGGTTCAATCAAGTGGCATTGTGTAGAAAAAATCCTAAGCTTTCCAAATATATAAAATTTGTAAAATTTGGTTTGGTGGATTTTATCCTATTTAATTTTAAAAACAGCATCTGAGAGAAATTAACCAAATTCGAAAATTCCTTTTTGAATTGGTGGGCTTAGGCGGGAAAAGCAATTGGGCTGCACAGGGGAAAAGAGGGGGCCGGCCCAATACTGCGTCTAGCGCAGCGGGCCGCCTGACAGCGTGGGGTCCACGCGTCGTGGGTTTTACCCAGCGAAACGGTACGCGTGATCTAAGCCGCACGATTAGACGGAGATCGAACGGCCAGAGCCAGCTTCGTCTCCGGCGAGAAGAGGACTCACCGGCGGCGGCGGGGGCCGGAGAGCTCGTCGGAGCTCCGGCGGTCGTCGGAGTGGTGCGCAGTGACGTTGTCGATGACGAGGAACCTCCTGGTAGCAGTGGCGTTTCCTGGGGCGGCCTCCTTCTCCGGCGATCGTCGGCTACCGTGGGCGGCGGCGAGCTAGCAATTGGGGGCCTCTGGTGGCTAATCGAGCATGGCGAGGTGGTGAGGAGAGGCTATGTGAGGAGGGGAAGCTGAGGGCGTGCTCAATTTGGGGAGCGGAGTGCTCCTTTTATAGTGGCCTCGAGCGGCGGAGGGGGGTCACGGTGACGATGGCGAGGTGGTGCTGCAGGCGATCAACGGCGTGGGCGAGGTCATGGCATTGTTTAGGCGTACTCAGGGAGCATCACGGTGAGCTCAGAACAGTTTTCGGTGGTCAAGAACAGTGGCGCGCGTCACGCGTCCAGGGCTACTGTGGCGGACGTCGTCGTCCTCCTCGACGGTGACCAGGCGCGGGCGAGCTCGTGGTGGTGTCTGGCGGCGTCCTGGTGCTGAGGTGAGGCCACGCAAGGGCGCCGATGGCGAGGCGGGGTCGATGCTGACGGGGTGACGCGGCGCTCTGGCGCGCCCTGGCGTCGCGACCATGCGCGGCATGGCGTCGCTGGAGCGTGCTGGGCGTGGCTGTGCTGGCGTGTGCACGCGTCGTCTTGACCAAGGGAAGGCAGGGGCTGGTTCAGGAGAGTACGGGGTGCGTCCATGACACGATGGTGCATCGTTGGGGTGAGAGGGGAGAGGGATGGCATGGGGTGGCCATGCCAAGCCACGGCATGGTCATGCCCTTGTCATTGTGAGCAAGTGGAGGTGCTGGCAAGGCTGGGCACTGGTGCTGAGAGGTGAAGGGTGTCTCCAGAGCATCAGTGGAGGGTCAGAGTGGACTTGGTCTCCTCCAATTTTCAGTATGGGCACCAATATTTACCCTGCATAACAAGTGTTTGATGAAATGCCCGAAAGAAAATAATTTTTGAATTTTGCAAATCTTTTTGGTGAGTTGTAATCATATATTAATTGGAGTATATTGGTGGTGGTGGTGGTCAAAATGAAGTTGAATTGCAAAATCTCATTTTGCATATGATCTTACATATGTTTTAAAGTCTCCACTTTTCTTGCTTGCCATTTGAAATTGGGACAGAATTTGGGGTGATGGTTTTGGGCAGAATTGTTCTCCTTGATGGTGTCTTCGAAGAGGTGCAAAGAGTTGGTCAAGGGTAGAAGAGAAATCTCACAAACCAGGGGCTCAAAGTGGGTATCATGCTGAAATTGTCACATGTCCATAATCATGTGTGAGCTCAAATTTGATTCAAATTTGATTTGAATTGAGTTTGATTGTTTCCAAAAGTGTTAATAAGTGTTTAGTATCCATTTACACCCAATGGTGCAAACCAAAATGGTCTAGATTAAAGATTTGTAAAAATGGCCTAAGCCATATGTGTGTGTTGAATTTATTTTTATATTTTCTTTTATATTTTCTTTTTCTTTGTCTTTGGATGATCAAGTGATCATGGTTAGGGTTTTAGAGTAAGGGTAAACACACAAGCAAGCATCATGGCAAATTGCACACTCAAATAATTAAAAAGGTGATCTACATGCATAGTCCTATATGATGAGAAAAAGTTTTTGTTGGCTCTGATTTTTGGATTCTGGGAAACTCTCTCTTGTTTCTTTTATTGAAAACTTGGGATGTTACAAACCCTTCCCTTACAAAAGATCTCGTCCCGAGATCTAAAGAAAACTAGGTACTAAAGAGATCTGGGTATTCCTTCTTCATATCTTCTTCGCGTTCCCAAGTAGCTTCTCCTTCGGTGTGATTGCTCCACTGAATCTTCAAAAACTTGATACTCCTGGTGACATGGGCATACCCTTCGGGTACCCATTATTAGTATACCTGGCTCGGCCAATATGGAGAAGACCCAATATGGAGAAGGCCCAACAAGGCAACCCGAAGAAGTAGTCGACTAGGACTCTTGTAAAACCCTAGGCTAGTTGCATATATAAAGCTAGCCAGGGCACCCGAAATAAGGAGGCCAAGATATAGACATAGAGATAGACAACATAGCTACGCCGATAGCAGCATCTTGTAAAGATACTTGTGTTCATATAGTGGATTGCTAGCAGCACGTAGGGATCCTCCACCGAGGGGACCCGAAGCTGGGTACGTCGTGTGCCTAATCTCGTCCCCGGAATCTCCATCGCCGCTCTCTCCCGAAACCCAAGTCTACAATACGTAGGCATTGGCCAGGTGATCCCTCGTCCATTGGCGCCGTCTGTGGGAACGCGCGACGACTAGATTTCGTTATCCGGGCGAGATCTCTTGTTTATGTGGACGGCCAGATCACATCTACAGAAATTTCATGGCGGCAACGAAGCCGCTGATGCGTGGCTATTCCAGATCGAATCGAGTTTCACGAAGAGACTAATCAGATTTTATTGAGGGATCAAATTCCAAAGCAGTCAGCAGCTCAGCGTGGACAAGGAAGAATTAAGGCAGGTAAACGCGCGCACGGGCACGTGATCGGGAGACACAGCGTTCAAGAGCTACGTTGTGAAGCTGGTATTGGAAGGAAAAGATTCTCCTTAGGGCCTCTACGTTTTTCGGCTAGCAAAGGCAGACAGGTGCAAAGAAAATTTGATCTGCCCCATACTTAGATCTAGACGGAACCACCACCACGCCAGGATCCAAAGAAAAGAAAAGGCAATCAGCAACTAGCTAAGAAAAGGAAGTCCCGATGAAATATAGTGTTTGATTGACTACCAAGATTAGCTGGCTCATGCATGGATAGCACGGCCACACTGCTAACGGCAAAGCCAAGGATTAAATTAGATCAGGTGCTACTTCTTCTGGCTGTCTACTCCATGAGAAAATACGAGGAACAAACATCCAGATCATCAAGTCGGCGTATACAAGGATGAACACAAGCGACTTGTACGTATGTGTACATATTACACGACAACGCAGGTGCATCTGCCACGGATCCGCCACATCGATTGTCATCTTCATCGACTGCATCCGCCACGTCAGCTACTTTCGATCAGGCGTCGTGCAACTACGTCCGTTAAAACTATTGCTAATCGCACAACGTCACGTGGAGTAACTCAGCTAAGTTTAATTTTATACGTTTGTTTTCCTTGATTAAAAAGAACATCAGGTATGCATGTTTTCATGGGCTAATCATCTTTGCACATGATATACTTGATTGCTTTTGTTTTGCACCAGTGAATTATCGGGCCACTTAGCAATATAATTCATCCCCATCACGGCGTACATTGGCTTCGGACATCAGTTTGTATCAGGGCTTGTCGTTGTGAACTCGCCATCATGGACTCAACACTCTCGGGGGCTCGCCCGTCGCAGACTCGCCGGTTCACTACGTCTGCCTTATCGACTGCGTCCATCGCACGACCTGCTTCCTCGACAACTTCGCCTCACCCGATTAAAAAGCTAAGTGTTCCTCTTTCAAGAGTCAATTATTATTTACTTTCGCCACACCCAAATACTCGGGGGCTGCAACATTGCATTATTACAGCAAATTTACCCGACATCCGGGCCAGGCGCCATTAATTCGTTACTACAAATATACTTGTTTACTTGGTGAATTTCTTTTCTTCGGCCCTGGATATATCTTCTCCGGTTCAGTGAAATTATTTTCTTCGGCTCAGTGGAATTATTTTCGACTTAGTGGATTTATCTTCTTCGGCTCAGTGGATTTATTCTCTCTGGATTACTGGATTGGTTTTCTTTGGGTTCTTAATGGTTCACTTATACAATATTACCCGACGCGTTTCCGGGTTAATGGATTCATCTTCTATGGTTATTACTGGAACTATTTTCTTCGGGTCAATGGATTCATCCTCTATGATATCAACGGATTCATCTTTTATGGTTATTACTGGATTCTTCGGGTCAATGGATTCATCCTCTATGATATCAACGGATTCATCTTTTATGGTTATTACTGGATTCTTCGGGTCAATGGATTCATCCTCTATGATATCGGCGGATTCATCTTCAATATATGATGGTGTAATCTTTAATATGGATTCATCTCAAGTACTTCATCTCGGACTTCATCTTCAGTATTTCATACTTAATGGCCTTCTTTCGGCGACACGAATATTACTCGGGGCTCGACAACAACTTTGTCCCGAGTAATAACTGTGACACGGTGTCTAAGCAACAATAATGACATCACCCCAGCAGCGCTCGGGGGCTCGGCTAGTTCTTCCTCACAAAATATGGCGGCATCTATTTTCGCTATTTGGTGGTTTCTACTTCGGCCAGACTTCTTCTCTGTACTCGAGGACTTCATCGCGCATCAATTACGTCGTGCCCAATAAAGCTAAGTGTTCCTTTATTTTACACAAAGTTGATTATCATTTACTTTCGCTGCACCCGACACTCGGGGGCTGCGCAATACTGCTTCACTGTACATCTCAGGTTGAAAAAAGAAGAACTACACCTACGAAATTTTCCTCAAGAGAGAACCCGACGAAATCTTCTGGGAGGAACCCGACGAAATTGTCTTCAAAAGAGAACCCGACGAAATCTTCTTCAGGGAGAAACCCGACGAAATTGTCTTCAAGAGAGAACCCGACGAAATCTTATTCAGGGAGGACCCGAAGAATTTGCCTCAAGAAGGAACCCGAAGAATTGTCCTCAGGGAGGACCCGAAGAATTTTCCTCAAGGAGGAACTCGACGAAATTTTCATCAAGGAGGAACCCAAAAAAAGGGACAAATCTTCGGGTCCATTGACTCGTCATTTGTTCCGATCAAGAACATCGGCGATATGCCTGACGACAATATAGAATAACGCAATATATTCGGTTGTCTCATCACACCCGAGAAAAATATAGAAGAGCCCGCAAAATGGGTCATTGCATCAGCCGAACAAGGTGATGGCGTGTAACTCACACGTTCGTTGGGAACCCCAAGAGGAAGGTATGATGCGCACAGTAGCAAGTTTTCCCTCAGAAAGAAACCAAGGTTTAATCGAACCAAGAGGAGCCAAGAAGCACGTTGAAGGTTGATGGTCGCGAAATGTGATGCGGCGCAACACAGGGATTCCCGCGCCAACGGAATCTGCACAACAAAACCAAAGTACTTTGCCCCAACGAAATGTGAGGTTGTCAATCTCACCGGCTTGCTGTAACAAAGGATTAAACGTATCGAGTGGAAGATGTTTGCAAAGAAAACAAAACACAAGAGATTGTATGCTATGTAAAGAATAGGACCGGGGTCCACAGTTCACTAGAGGTGTCTCTCCCATAAGATAAAAGCATGTTGGGTGAACAAATTACAACGGGCAATTGACAAATAGAGAAAGGAATAACAATGCATATACATGATATGATAAATATAGTGAGATTTAATTGGACATTACGACAAAGTACATAGACCGCCATCCAACCGCATCTATGCCTAAAAAGTCCACCTTCGGTTATCATCCGAACCCCATTCAGTATTAAGTTGCTAAGCAAAGACAATTGCATTAAGTATGGTGCGTAATGTAATCAACAACTACATCCTTAGACATAGCATCAATGTTTTATCCTTAGTGGCAACAATCCACAACCTTAGAACTTTCTGTCACTGTCCCAGATTCAATGGAGGCATGAACCCACTATCGAGCATAAATACTCCCTCTTGGATTTAAGAGTACAAACTTGGCCAGAGCCTCTACTAATAACGGAGAGCATGCAAGATCATAAACAACACATAAACAATAGATTGATAATCACCATAACATAGTATTCTCTATCCATCGGATCCCGACAAACACAACATATAGTATTAGATAGATGATCTTGATCATGTTAGGCAGCTCACAAGATCCAACAATGAAGCACAACAAGGAGAAGACGACCATCTAGCTACTGCTATGGACCCATGGTCCAGGGGTGAACTACTCACTCATCACTCCGAGGCGACCATGGCGGTGTAGAGTCCTCCGGGAGATGAATCCCCTCTGGCAGGGGAGGGAGGCGATCCCCCGAGATGGCGGCGCCGCGGCGGCTCTCGGAAGGTTTTCCGATGGTGGTGGGGGTTTCGCGACGCGGAGACTTTAAGTAGGCGGAAGGTCAACGCGGGGGCCACACGAGGGGCCCAGGGGCGCGGGCCAGGGCCTGGCCGCGCCCGCCTAGCCTCCTGGCTGCCCCACTTCGTTATCTCGGTCTTCTGGAAGCTTCGTGCAAAAATAGGACCCTGGACGAAAGTTTCGTCCAATTCCGAGAATATTTCCTTACTAGGATTTCTGAAACCAAAAACAGCAGAAAACAGAATGGCTCTTCGGCATCTTGTTAATAGGTTAGTTCCAGAAAATGCATAAATATGACATATAATGTGCATAAAACATGTAGGTATCATCAATAAAGTAGCATGGAACATAAGAAATTATCGATACGTTGGAGACGTATCACAAGGCACTCGACAATATATTCTCAGAGCGCTAAAAGTCGCGAATAATCTCTGAATGCCGCAAAAATTTGCGAAGGTAAGACCCGGGATCCGTTCTGAGCGGCGTGGCACCGTCTCTCGACGTCGGTTTGCTACTTTTTCTGTATCAACAGATACGAAGAAAAATCCTAACGGACGCGTTAGGTACCCAATAAAACATGACTGGGACTCGACATGGTAAGACCTTAAGCGGCACCTGTCGAGTTACACCAGATCCCGGGATCATGTCCAGGGACGTGATCTTGAAGTAGGTTTTTGCGGATTGCCACTAGAGCAGTTAACTAGTACCTGATCCGTCGATGAACTAGCCCCAATTACCATTATCCCTGTACAATATAGATATGGATGTCAAATAAAAATAGCAACGGCCTGGAGTCGATAAAAAGAGGGGCTGCGCCCGAAATATAGTCAAGTTCTTTATCGAGTAGTACAACTTGAGCCTATGCCTAGGTGCAAGCACCTGCCCATAGGCTCGGGGGCTACTCTTATCGAGAGTATTGTTCACCCTCCCGATAAGATACAAGAAAGAGGAAAAATTGTGGTGTCGATTAGCAAGTTGAGCCTACACCCAAGTGCAAACACTTGGCTGTAGCCTCGGGGCTACTCCCATCGGGAGCGCTGGTCGCGCACCCGATAGAAATATAACTTCGACAACATCTACGGCAATTCAGGTTTGTAGACTCAACTCGATTCTACGACTCGAGTGGAGCCTACTCCCATCGGGAGCACATGGATTTTATCAAGTCTTCCAGAAATATAGTTAAGTTCTTCATCGAGTAGTACAACTTGAGTCTATGCCCAAGTGCAAGCACTTGCCCATAGACGGGGCTACTCCCATCCGCTGCGCGCACCGATAAATTTCAAGAATCGTCGACATCATCTACGCTACACATGATCTACGACATGGACCTCGCCTTGTATTTCTTCGACTTCGGAGATGGTTATGCTTGGAGTTTCTACGCAAGTCTTCGACTTCCCTATAAACTCGGGGCTATCGACATGGGCATACCCTTCGGGTACCCATTATTAGTATACTCGGCCCAATATGGAGAAGACCCAATATGGAGAAGGCCCAACAAGGCAACCCGAAGAAGTAGTCGACTAGGACTCTTGTAAAACCCTAGGCTGGTTGCATAGCCAGGGCACCCGAAATAAGGAGGCCAAGATATAGACATAGAGATAGACAACATAGCTACGCCGATAGCGGCACTTGTAAAGATACTTGTGTTCATATAGTGGATTGCTAGCAGCACGTAGGGATCCTCCACCGAGGGGACCCGAAGCTGGGTACGTCGTGTGCCTAATCTCGTCCCCGGAATCTCCATCGCCGCTCTCTCCCGAAACCCAAGTCTACAATACGTAGGCATTGGCGAGGTGATCCCTCGTCACCTGGTGCGGGTGGTTCTGTATGCTTCTTCCAGGATGCGAGTAGGCACTTCGCGATACGTCAAGTCCGTGTTGATATCCACTGATCGGTGATCTATATTCTTGAATACTTCAGTCTTCTCCGGTACTTCCAAGAATTTCCGGAGCAGTGAGATGTGAAACACATTGTGTACAGCCGACATTTCTTCTGGTAGTTCCAGTTGATAAGACACTTCTACTCGGCGACTCAGAACTTTGAAGGGTCCAACATATCGGGGCGCGAGCTTTCCTTTCACTGGAATCTCTGCATTCCTTTGAGGGGTGACACTTTGAGGTAAACAAAATCTCCAATCTCGAAGGTCATCCCTCGGCGTCTCTTGTCGGCGTAGCTCTTCTGTCTTGATTGCGCTCTTGAGGTACTCGCGGATCTTGTGCACCTTCTCTTCGGATGTCTGGGCCGAAGACTTGACTATCTCCGACTTCCGACCAGTTCCGAGGGGTACGGCATTTCCTTCCGTACAGGGCTTCAAAGGGGGCCATCTTTAAGCTGGCTTGATAGCTATTGTTGTATGAGAATTCTGGGTAAGGTAGGCAGTCTTCCCATTTGGATCCATATTCTAGCACACAGCTCTCAACATATCTTCCAAGATCTGATTGACTCTCTGGTCTGTCCGTCGGTCTGGGTGATAAGCGGTGCTGAAATTCAGACGGGTTCCTAGTCCTTCATGCACCTTTTGCCAGAATCTTGAGGTGAACTGCGATCCTCTATCTGACACAATTGACTTCGGGGTTCCGTGCAGGCTGACTATTCTGGAGATGTATAACTCAGCTAGCTTTGTGCCTTGGTATGTGGTCTTGGCGGGGATGAAATGTGCAACTTTGGTCAATCTATCAATGACTACCCAAATGGAGTCATTTCCTCTGCTAGATTTGGGCAATCTTGTGATAAAGTCCATACCGACAGAATCCCATTTCCACTCAGGAATCTGTAATGGTTGCAACAGTCCGGGTCGTTGATGTTCTGCCTTGACTCGTTGACAGATATCACACTTGGCGATGTAGCTTCCTATCTCTCGCTTCATTCGTGCCACCAGAATTGTTCCTTCAGGTCTTGGTACATCTTGGTTCCTCCGGGTGAATGGAATAGGTGTGATGACCCACAAGTATAGGGGATCAGTCTTCGAGGGAAGTATTACCCAATTTATTGATTCGACACAAGGGGAGACAAAGAATACTTGTAAGCCTTAATGGAGTTGTCAATTCAGCTGCACCGAAACGCTCGCAAGAGTTTTTAACAACGGAAAAGTGGAAATAAAATCAGCGGTGAAATAAAGACAGCAGTAGTGATTATAGTAAACAAAAGGATTAAAATACTGTACGGGGACGGATTTAACGGGCGTTGCATGGATGAGAGAAACTCATGTAACAATCAAAGCAGGGGCATTTGCAGATAATAATAAAACGGTATCCAAGTACTAATCAATCAATAGGCATGTGTTCCATATTTAGTCGTACGTGCTCGCAATGAGAAACTTGCACAACATCTTCTGTCCTACCAGCCGGTGCCAGCCGGGCCTCTAGGGAAACTACTGGATATTAAGGTACTCCTTTTAATAGAGTACCGGAGCATTAACACTCCGTGAACACATGTGATCCTCACATCACTACCATCCCTCCGGTTGTCCCGATTTCTGTCACTTGGGCCATTGGTGGACAGCGACATGTGTATACAACTTGCAGTAAGATCAATAAACAATGCATATCATGATGAAACAATAACATGTTCAGATCTGAGATCATGGCACTCGGGCCCTAGTGACAAGCATTAAGCATAACAAGTTGCAACAATATCATAAAAGTGACATCTACGGATACTAGGCACTATGCCCTAACAATCTTATGACTATTACATGACCAATCTCATCCAATCCCTACCATCCCCTTCAGCCTACAGCGGGGGGATTACTCACACATGGATGGGGGAAACATTGCTGGTTGATGGAGAGGCGTTGGCGGTGATGGCGATGAAGATCTCCTCCAATTCCCCGTCTGCGGAGTGCCGTAACCGAGACTTGCTCCCGCGACGGAGTTTCGCGATGTGGCGGCTCTCCGGAGGGTTTCTGGCGATGTCGACTTCTCCCGTGCGTTTTTAGGTCGAAACCAATAAGTAGTCCTGGGGCCGGAGGTCGGCCGAGGCCACACACATGGCCGCGCGGGCCCCCCGGGCCGCGCCGCCATGTGGTGTGGGGCCCTCGGCCTCCACCTCCTTTGCCCTTCTGGCTCCGTCAATATTTTGTAAAATAGGGCCTTGCAAGAATTCCGAGGATTTTCCCGAAAGTTGGATTTCTGCACAAAAACGAGACACGAGCAATTCTGCTGAAAACAGCGTTAGTCCGTGTTAGTTGTATCCAAAATACACAAATTAGAGGCAAAACAATAGCAAAGTGTTCGGGAAAGTAGATACGTTTGGACGTATCAACTCCCCCAAGCTTAGCTTATTGCTTGTCCTCAAGCAATTCAGTTAACAACTGAGCGATAAAAGAACTTTCACGAACACATTTGCTCATATGATGTATATATTCTCATGCTATGGCTAATACTTAAGCAGTTCATAATGAGATACATGCAAATAAGATCATCCAACAGCTATGTCAATCATGGAGAAGTACCAATAATTAATAATAAGCACCATGAATCATGTATATAAGCAGGATTGCAATGTTCATAAGAGAATATGATAAAGTGGTATCTCGCTTGCCCGTATTTGATCGGCAAAACATAAATGCCGAGGCACCTCTGGAGTTCATAGAAAGACTAGAAGTAGTGATTGTCAAAGATAAAAGCATCAAAGTTATACCGCAATCAATCATATTTTGAGACAAGCATATTATACTAAGAATGACAGTTGTGCTCTCAAGATAGTGCTCAAAGAAAGAATGGAGACACAACATAAAAGTAAAAGATTGACCCTTCGCAGAGGGAAGCAGGGATTAACATGCGCTAGAGCTTTTCATTTGTAAAGCAGGAGTAAAATTATTTTGAGAGGTGTTTGTTGTTGTCAACGAATGGCAATGGGTACACTAACTACCTCATCAACCGGACTTTCAAGAGCGGCTCCCATGAAGGACGTTATTTCTACCACCGTGGTAGATCATCCTCTTCTTTTGTTTACACATGTATTTTAGTGGGGTGGCACTCCTTCCAACCTTTCTTTCACAAACCATGGCTAACCGATTCCATCGGGTGCCTGCCAACAATCTCATACCATGAAGGAGTGCCTTTTTATTTTATTTTTTTATTGACACTCCTCCCCACCTTTGCTTACTCAAGCCATGGCTAACCGATTCCATCGGGTGCCGTCCAACTTTTCACATACCATGGAGGAGTGTCTATTTGCAAAATTAAGTTGCTTACTGATGAATCAGAGCAACACATGTGAAGAGAATTATTAATGAAGTTAATTAATTGGGGCTGGGAACCCCTTTTTTTATGCAAAGTTATTGGATAAGCGGATGAAGCCACTAGTCCATTGGTGAAAGTCCGTCCGGAGTAAATGACAAGATTGAAAGATAAACACCACATACTTCCTCATGAGCTATGAAACATTAACACAAATTGAGAAGCATTTTGAAGGTTTTAAAGGTAGCGCATGAGAATTTACTTGGAATGGTTTGAAATGCCATGCATAGGTATTTATGGTGGACACTTTGGAACAACTTGGTTTTCAGGTGTTTGGAAGCACAAGCGGCATTCCCGCTCAGTACAAGTGAAGGCTAGCAAAAGACTAGGAGCGACAAATCAAGAGAGCAAGAATGTCATAATCATGCTTGCGCAAAATAAATTAACGGAGGCATAAAAGTGATACAAGAACTCTGAAGCAATATAAATCATCGAGGCTTAATTGACTTTTTGTTCAGTCATATGCATGCGTGAGCATGTGCCAAGTCGATATAAATGAATTATTCAGAGGAGGATACCACAATGCCATACTTACTTATGAATAAAACAATGCAAGCAAACATCCATGACATGCTACTCATATTAATAAATTAGAACTAAACATGAGAGATCATGAACTACTAGACTTTTTCAAATAACATATACCTCACATGAACCAACTAAGCATGCTCACATGGATGAGTATATGTACAAAAATGAAAGCAAATAGAGTTCATACCAGCCTCTCACCACAATCCGATTGTCGTAGATCGTCATTATTGCCTTTTCACTTGTGTAGCTTGGATAATATGAAATGAAAACCACGCTCCAGCCACCGAAGACCATTGAACTCATGATGAACTTTACAAACCAAAGAAGAACAGCAAATATTTTTGGTGTTTTCGAATTAGAAACAAGAACGAAAGAAAACAAGCAAACAAAGCAAAATCTTTTTGGGTTTTCTTATAGCAAACTAATGATAGCAAATAAAGCAAACTAAGAGCAGGGAACCAAATAAACAAATGGTGAAGAGAAACAACAGAAATATTTTTGGTCTTTTTGTGTTTTAGGAAAAAAACAAAGCGAAAACAAAAGAATGCAAACTAACAGAAACACAGAAAAGCAGGATGACATAAATCTGCCAAATCCTGACAGCAGTACAGAAATCGAAATTAACAAAAATCTTCCGTTGCTCAGACCAAAAAGTGTTCAACTAATGAAAGTTAGATAACAACCTGGGGAACATGCCCAAAAATTGGCAACTCAAAATAACGTTCTGGCTGTGCGTACGAATTTTTTGGTAACAGCACAGAATCTGTTTTTGGATAGCACTTCCCAAATATCATCTCCTCTCATTAGAAAACCACTCTAGAGACTAAACAAGTATGTACAAGTATCCAGCAACCATAATATGCAAAGAATGAGTGATGCCGGTATACCTCCAAGCTTAGGCTTTTGGCCTAAGTGGAGTTCATTCCAACGAGGGTCGGAGTTCCACGCCGGTGGATCATACATGGAGTGGTTATAGGGCCCCTGTGCAGAAGAATGTCGTGAAGGTTCCACATGCCCATGGTGTTGATATGAGGAGCTCGCTGCATCGGATGAAGAGTCGGGGTGCTCCTCGGCCTCCTCCACATCTTCCCTTGCACGACGGCTTTCCCTTTCTATGTATGCGTTTAGCTCATTTTCTGTGATCGACCACCCGTCCCTGGCATCAAGGTTGAACAAAGCAGGTGCAGGCAAGCGTACTAATTTTTCAATTTTTTTAGTTATACTCCAACTTTTCTTATACAAAGTTATCCTATAATGCAGGTTGTTCAAGTTAGATGCATCTGAAATAAACTCATGCCTGATCATGGAGAAAACATCAAGTTTCTCTATAGAAAGCGGAATATCTAAATGGTGAGGACCTACACCATGCATAGCTAATAAGCGAGAGGCGATAAGACCTCCACAAATTCCTCCTTTCTCACGGTTAGTAGCAAGTCTACAAGCTATTAAAGCACCCAAATTATAAGTCCTATCCTGTTGCAAAGCAGCAGCTAAGAAAGCCAAGTCTGGGACAGATAATTTACCTCCAGTTCTTCTCGCAAGAACGCACTTTGTAATGAAATAGGCAAAATAGCGGATGGCTGGATGTTGAATGCTACTAATCTTACCACCATCATTGGAGAAACTCCTCCCATTGCAAATCCTTGTATAAAGATTCGAGAGCTCCCGCGGTGTTCCCCTGATCTTCTCGCAAGATCCCCATCGCGGCACTCTAATTGCTGTACAAAAATCACTAAAAGGCAAGTCGATAATTTTGTTATAAATTTTGTACCGGACCATGGGGTCAGTTTGAGACCGGTGAAACTCGAAATCCTGCACAACCGACACCGCTAGTTTAGCATATTGGTGAGGTTCACCAACAGTAAAATCTCTCAATCCTGCATTGGAAATTAGTGTCTGAACGTCTTGCAGGATTCCTGCATTCCGCATAAAGTCCGTACATGGGTAATAAGAGGGGTATACTCCCTCTTCACGATGAACTCTCATGACTTGCTGTACCTCCAACTCCTCTTGGTTAAGTTGGTGCATACTTCCTTCCATTTTCTGAAATTTTCAACAATCACTATAAAATTTGATTTCAAGGTATGTAATTGAAGGGAACTACTATAGGAACTTGCTAGAGTACTAAACATGCATCAAAACTAATTTCTACCACTTAGAACAAGCATGCAAGCTCACTAAACATGTTATCTACAGCAGCAAAATATTCAAGATATACTCAACCAAATGAAATTCTAATTGGACAATCAAAGGAGTCACATACCAAGGAGTAAATGTGCCAAATTTCAAACAGAAATCTGGGCTGAGCAAGGAGATCGAAAAATCGCGAGTTCTTGAGCAGAAACACGAGTGAGAGAAACTTGGTACGAGTTTTTTCGGGAGAGAGAAGATGCTGGGAGGAAGAGATGATGAAGTGGGGCAAGGGGGTGGCCCACACCAGGTGGCGCGGCCCTCTTGCCGCGCCGGCCTATGGTGGGCACCTGGTGCCCACAGGTCATCCTCTGGTGCTCCCAGGTGCCTCATCGAAAAATAGGACCAACGGTGTAATTTTTGTAATTTTTAGAGAACTTCGAAAAAATGCACATTTCTGGGTATTAAATTAATGATTACAGCGAAGGAAAATGATTTCTAAAATCTTAAACGACTAAAGCATATTGCAAAACAAAAGTGCTACAGCAAGTAAAATAGGTGAAGGTAGAAAGAAAGAAAGAAATGTTGTTTAGCTCTTTTATGCAATAAAATATACTTGTTAACAAGGTTGATCAAGTCTTGCTACCAAATAAATTTTATATGACATAAGAAGAAATAAACCTCAAATCAATCATGTTACCTTATATTGAATTGATATGGATCCAATCACAAGAGTTTGATATTCTTCTTTAGGCTCATATATAGGACAATCAATGGATCCCACTTTGATAGTTTTCACATTAAAAATTGTATTGACTCCACATACTTTATCAATCCTCTTGGAAAATAGACAGTGTGTTCCTTATCATCAACATTGAAAGTAACCATGCCTTTATTGCAATCAATAACAGCCCCTGCAGTATTAAGAAAGGGTCTTCCAAGAATAATGGACATATTATCATCTTCTGCATTTCCAACACAACAAAATCAGTTAATATCAAGCAATGCTGAGTAACTTGAACAAGAACATTTTCACATAAACCAACAGGAATAGCAGTAGATTTATCAGCCATTTGCAAAGATATATCAGTAGGTATCAATTTATCTAAATCAAGTCTCTTATAAAGAGAAAAAGGCATTACACTAACACCGCTCCCAAATCACATAGAGCAGTTAACATAATTATTCTTGATGGAACAAGGAATAGTAGGTGGGTCTCCAAGCTTCTTTGGAATCTTACCATTGAAGGAGTAATTAGCGAGCATAGTGGAAATTTCCTCATTGGGGATTTTCCTTTGTTAGTAACAATATCTTTCATATACTTTGAATAAGGAGGCAATTTAATAGCATCACCAAAGGGATTTGCAAAAATAAAGGTTTCATCCAATCACAAAATTTATTATAATGTTCCTCCTCCTTTGATTTTAGTTTCTTAGCAGGAAAAGGCATTTGCTTTTGAACCCAAGGTTCTCTTTCATTACCATGTCTCTCAGTAACAAAATCTTCTTTAGTGTACTTTTTATTTTTAGCAGGCTTTTCAGGTCCTTTTTCAATTTCTTCTTTATGAGTATCATTCTTATCGTTATCTTCCTCATGTTCATTACCACTTTCAGTTTCAGCATCGTAAATAGAAATACTATTAGGATCATTAACAGGTTCAGAGGATTCTACAACATTCTTATGTTTCTTTTTCTTTTTCTTAGATGGAGCACTAGTTTTAATTAGTTGAGAATCTTGTTCAACTCTTTTGGGATGCCCTTCAGATATAGAGGATCCTGGGTAGAAGCACCACCTCTAGTTGTTACTTCACAAGCATGTTTTTCTTTAGAATTATTTCCCAACAAGTCATTTTGCACTTTAGTAAGTTGATCAATTTGAGTTTGAACCATTTGAAAATGCTTAACAAGTATCTTAACATCATTGGAGGTTCTCTCCACAATACCATGCAATTCACTAATAGCTCGGGAATTTTCCATTAAATGATTCTCTACCCTCATATTAAAGTTTTCTTGCTTAACAATATAACTAGCAGGGTGGCCCGCGTATTCGCGGGGCTAGACAATATTTGGATGTTGGATTTTATATTGAAGTATATTTTGGAATCTATTTTTTGTAATATGTATTCAATAATTATATACACTTTTAGTATTTGCACTATATTTTTAATTGAAAAATAGAGCATTTTTGTCGCATTTGTTAATTTATACTAAGGTCATGTTTGGATTGTCGGTCCCAAAATATGAAGTGCTTTGTTTTTTTGTGCTCTTATTATTTTGCTTCTTTTATGGGAAATATCACATGCAGCAAATTATACGGCGTTATCAATTTGTCGGGAGATGAAAAAAGGCGAACCTAATGATAATGCGAAAAGTTTATAACTATTTTTTATTGCAGTTTTATCTTCAAAACGCTAATAATATGTTTCGAATACTAAATTGGTTTGACATTTCATCACGGTGGTAAATATTTTCGTCCTATTCATCTTTTTAGGGATTCGTCTGACCTTTGTATGGCCTTTTTTTCTTATGGAATTATTCTGTTGTACATTCTGTTGGTCCACTTGGTAATAATAGTAATGCGACTACTGCGAGGGTCGGAGCATTACATCTGTCGTTGAAAAATTCCGTTTGTATTCTGTATTCTTCAGCTGACTCTCCCCACAGTCCTAATCGATCTGGTTTTCCATGATTCCATCCATCTTCCAATCTTGCCAAGCCACGCTGGTTGTCCAAGGCGTTGACTCGTGCTGGATGTTTAGATATAGCGTTTCCCAACCGGCGAGGCGGCATGTCGCCGTGATTCATTTGTGTAGGTCGAAGAGGCCCTTTGATTTTGCAGCTTCGGCCGGCAGATTGACCATTGTCGCCTGGAGCATTTGCTTCGGCGGCAGTTCGGCACAGGTACGTCAGGTCCCAAGGGACGACCTCGGCCATGGCCGATTGGCACGACCGCAGCAGAAGACCAGAAAAATGTCAGTTTTCCTCAATTTTTTGGTTTTCCCCAATTTATAATACATGAGTTATTTTATTGATTAATAGTAGGAACTTTTTTGTGTGTATTTGTTCTGGAAGTTGTACGATTGGGCTGTAGCAATTGATTAATATAGCATGTTCATCTGATTACGTATATATTTAGCTTTGGCACCATTTTCGATTTTTTTTAGCTTTGGCACATGAGGTGTCAAATTTATGTAATCTCATCATCTCCTTACGATGGTTATTTTTATGAGAGTTTATATAATATAGATTAGGATTTTTTGACTGTACGTGAGAGTTATTAGTTTTAGATTTTTGCTTCATAAGGTTCATAGCATGGCTGACATTAGGTGATTTTTTTTATCTTTGGTCTCTGCTGTGTTAAATTATTCCACTTGTACCAAGGTAATAATTTTTAACAGTGCGTAGATACATCCAAATTTAAGCAAAGTTAAGACATTGTTCATGGGATGGAGGGAGATTGACCCTTGTATAGAAACATGAAAGTTACATGCATGTAGGTAAGGAAAAGTTTAATGTCCTGCTTACATTTACAAATATCTTCTATTCGTTTGTTTATTACAATATCTCCTTATAAACAATATTCTTTGCTCTGTCTTCACTTGGACACTCATTGTCATCGATCAGCAGCTTTAATCCTTCTTTGCTTGTGACTCTTGATAATGCCACATATAATTGCCCGTGGCAGAATACTTGCTTATTCAAATATATTCCTACCTTGTTCAAGGATTGACCTTGGCTCTTATTTATGGTCATTGCGAAGCATACTCATAATGGATATTGCCTTCATTTCATCACGAATGGCCATTTTGATTCGCTGGGTGACATTATGATCCAAGGTATGAATACCTTTTCACCAACATGTGTTCCAGTAATAATTTGTGCCTCGATGAACTTGTTTCCAAGTTGTGTTATTGTCATTCTTGCATCACTGCATAAACCTGCAGCTTGGTTGATATTGCGTAGGAGCATCACCGGCAAACCTACCTTCAGTTTTAACTGATGGTCTGGGATTCCTAGGAACTTCAGGTTGTTCAGGAACTCAGTAGGACACATGTTCTCCATTCTACTGCTGTTCGTTGTTGCCTTGCACACAGTATCGAGGCTTCGGTATGTCACTTCTTCACCTTGTATCTGTGTCATGATGTGCTCGTTTATCTCCTTGACTGTTTCATTCCGTGCACATAGTATTGCTCTTTCTTCTAGGAAACCTCGTTCACGGTATCTTTGCAGTAAATTTGGGTATATGCTTTGGACTATTTCTTCTTTCGCATTTTTCCTCTCTGTAGCATTAGGTCCTTTGGTATCTTAATCCAATCCTCTCCTTCATCTGTTGTTGTTTTTCCGTCGCCAATTTGTAGTATCCACTCTGCAAATTCAGCTACCTTTTGCTTTTGTAATGGATCATCTGACAAACACTTCAGTCGCATGTTCCGTGTTAGCTCAAATATTTCAAAGTGCTTCCATAGGTATGATCTTTTGATTGAAGCATTAACGATCTGCTCCCTCCCTTTTGTAATAACTGGTAGGATTTGTCTGAAGTCTCCACCTAGTACCACTGTCATCCCATCGAATGGCTTTTCATCACTTTTTTCATTTGTGAACCTAAGAATATCTCTAAGGCTCTTATCCAGTGCCTTGAAGCAATGTTTATTTGCCATTGGAGTTTCGTCCCACAGTAAAGTGATGTTTTCTGTAGCAGTTTAGCTAAATGTGAGCCTTGTTTTATTTCACACATTGATTCTTCAGTGATATTCAGTGGAATGCGGAACCTTGAGTGAGCTGTTCTTCCACCTTGGAGAAGTAAGGCTGCAATTCCGCATGATGCCACCGCGAGAACTATCTTTCCTTCCGATCTTAGCTTTGTTGTGATTGCTTTCCATAGATATGTTTTGCCCGTGCCACCGTAGCCTTCCACAAATATATGTGTTCCTAGCCTTTTGTCAACTGATTCCATTATTGCATCATATGCTTTTTTCTGGTCTTGGTTTGGATTGTTTAGTATGCCTTTGTGCTCATCCTTGAGTTTGTCCATGTCGTAGTTTAGCTCTTCATTTACCAGTCTGTTCCCAAGTTCCTCTAGCTCTGCTGCATTGGGTAGGTCTATGTCCGGATAGTCCTTTAGTGATTTTCCTACTTGTCTCATCAGTTTATATATGTAGCTATGTTCCTCTTTGTTATCTTTGATTCTATAGGCTTCATATGGGTAAGTATTCCGATGACATCTACAAATTGAAGATAAATGAAACTATAATGATTAACATTGGTAAACCAAAATAAATCAACATATGTTTGAAAAATCGAAGAGTAACCACTTAGAAGTCAGTAGTATGACTATCACATACCAGAGCATTGTTTGTCTTTTTCTTTCCTTTCTTCTAGGGTGTACTTGGTAGCAAACTCAAAGTAGTAATCTGAAAAATTATCTGATGCTCCCTTCACCTCCTTTACCTTTGTATTGTATGCAAAAGTAATTTTAATTTCATTGCTGATTGGGCGATATTTTGTAGATTGTACAACTTTAAAGTTGCTGAAAACATATACAAAACCCTCATTGATCTTTGATTTGTATGTGTCTGTCATACCCTTCCATATAGTAGCGTGCATTATATTACCCTTGAAAACAGAGGAAAAGAAAATCTTAGCAGGTAACAGAGACAATAGAAGCAATCCAGTGTTAAATATGTATAAAAATACCTGGTCGTCCATCAGTATCATGTCAATGCTTATAAGTTCATCTGTGGAAGGGTTGATTGAATCCCACATTCTTATTACTTTAACTTTGACGTTCCATGTTTGTCCACTTGTGGTAAGCTCGCTTAAATTCTTATATGCCATATAGTTGCTGCATTAGAAACAATATTCATGGGTACATATGAATTTTTATACATTGATCTGAAAAGGTGGGAGTGGAAGATCTAAACATACACCAAGATTGTAGTTGTTACCGGGAGATTACACTTGTTGCCTGAAGGTGATGGCGTGCTTTCAATCTACCGATGCCATGCTGCCCTGTTGATTCATATGCAATCTTTCAAGACTAAGTCTGTTTGCAGGAAAACTTCATGTTGGAAGAGGAAGATCTAACACACACACCAAGATTGCAGCTGTTACCAGAAGATTGTGCCGATGTCCTGCTGGCCTGTCGTGACGTCGATTTCCTGGTTCTGCCATGTCGTGTCGTCAATTTAAGATGCAATAAATTCGATTACACACTCCAAGATTGCAGTTGTTACCGGAAGATTGCACTTGTTGCCTGAAGGTGTTGGCGTGCCTTCGATCTACCGATGTTGTGCTGCCCTGTTAATTCATAGGTCAGCTTTCAAGACTAAGTCTGTTTGCAAGAAAACATCATGTTGGAAAAGGAAGATCTAAACACACACCAAGATTGCAGCTGTTACCGGAAGGTTGTGCCGACGTCCTGCTAGCCTTCTACCCTGGCGTCTCATCAGTTTTAGGTGCAATCGATTTCCGGCGCGGCTTCTATCCCGTCTTGTCCTCTGTTTAAGATGCGATGGATCGCTTATATATGCATCCTTTTTAGTTTGGACGTGCATGGACATCTATCTGTTTACCTTTTAAATATTATTTCTTGGAACGGTATCAGTTCTGTTTTAAGATTGCGTGTACCATTTGAATTTTCTATCCAAGTACCATTTTTTTAATCTGGTGGTGGCTCTCGGTTCTATCTGGTGGCTTACGGGACATTATATACGTGCTTGTGGCTCACGGGCCATTAAATCTTCACCGTTGTTTGAGACTGACAAATCTTCACCGTTGGTTGTTTGTTGTTTTAATTATATAATAGATAGATTATCAAATTCATCTAAGCATTTAGCAGGAGATTTTCAATACGGAATATCTTCCCTAGTAAAGTGTTGAAGCGAGTGTACCTCAATCATGGATGAAGGGGAATTGTCTCACATATATCTTCTATAGGAGGTAAATTTTTCACATCTTCAGGTTTAATACCCTTCTCTTTAAGAGACTTCTTAGCTTCCCTCATATCTTCATCATTTAATTTAATCATACCCCTCTTCTTCACTATCGGTGTCGGTTGGTTCAGGTGTAGACCAATCATCATGATTCCGCCTATTTTAGCTAATAATTCTTCTGTCTTCTCGGGGTTCTTTTCCGAAACACAACCAGCACAACTATCCAGGTATGCCCTAGACTCAATAGTTAGTCCACTATAAAATATATCAAGTAAATCATGCTTTTCCAAATCATGGTCAGGGCTGAGCTCTAATAAGAGAACAAAATCTAGCCCAAGCCTCAGGCAATTTCTCTCCATCTTCCTGGTCAAAATTATAAATTCTCTCGCAGCACGTGTTGAGTACTAAAGGTGAGTATTTTCAGAAAACATCACCAAGTCAGTTGGACTTTTAATAGAACCGGAGGCAAATTATTATACCAAGTTTTAGCATCATCCTTTAATGAGAAAGGAAAAATTTAGCGACAAAATAAGTACGCATCTTGACATCATCAGAAAACAACACTAAGAGTAGATAACTCATCAAGTGTTCAACAGCACTTTCTTTTTCAGTACCACAAAAGGGTGTTTTCTCAACAATAGCTATATGAGATAGATCAAGAGAAAAATCATAATCTTTATCCCTAATGTTTATAGGAGATGTGGCAAATTTAGGATCAGGAGATGGTTTATATCTAACAACATGTTCTGCAAGCAACTTTTTAATTTTTCTTGCATCAGTAGTAGCATTGCATTTTTCAATAAAATCATCATCAAGCTCTACATAATCTTCATCAAGATCATCACTAGAATAATCAAGTTCTGGTGATTTAACAGTGTAGTAGCATTAGGAGTTTCAATATTTTCAATTTGTCTAGACCTAGCAATTGTAGCATCTAGAAAAGATCCCAATGAACCACTATCATCAAGCAGTAAACATTATCAATATTATGAGAATTTTCAGATTCAGCAGAAGTACCAGCACGCGAAGCATGTGGTGGTGAAACAAGTTTATCAATCACAGATGGTGAATCAAGAAGCAGAGGTACTAAGAGTTGTACCTTTTCTTGTAGTGGATGGTAATATAGCGACCTTAGTATCGCGAGGTTTACCCATAATGGAGAGCTAACAATATCAATCCAAGTGAACTTCAACAAAGCTATGCCCTTGCAACGGCGCCTTCAAGTGAGTTGACGTGGAGTTGAAATCTCTGTGTAATCATGGCGATCTTGATGACCCACAAGTATAGGGGATCGGCGAGGGAAGTATTACCCAATTTATTGATTGAGACGAATACTTGTAAGCCTTAACAATGAGTTGTCAATTCACCTGGAAAGTTGAACGGTTCAGCAAATGGAAATAGTGAAATATCAGCAAACAGAACAAAGACGTATACAAAGATTAAAATTTAGGCGGACGGATTTCGCATGGATGAGAGAAACTCATAACAATCTAGTTTGCAGATAATAACCGGTATCCAAGTACTAATCAATCAATAGGCATGTTCCATATTTAGTCGACAATGAGAAAGCAACAGCTTGGCTCTAGGAAACTATCGATATTAAGGTACTCTTTAATAGAGTGAGTAAAGCATTAACACTTGAACACATGTGTATCACATACCAGATCTGTCACTTCTGGCCAGACAAGACATGTGTATACAATTGATTAAGAAGTCAGGAAGCTTGCATCCAGTAACAGATCTTGCGCGCCACGAAGAGTTTATCAAGAAGTTTATCGCTATAAATAGAAAGGCGATGGGAAATAGTGAAATATCATGCGGCTAGTGACAATAAATCATCAACAATCCAGTGACATAGTATACACGGGATTAATCCTTAGACTCAGCACAGGACGGATATTGGGCGTTGCATGGATGATGAGAAACTCATGTAACAATCCATGCGGGCATTTGCAGATAATAATAAAACAAGTATCCAAGTACTAATCAATCAATAGGCATGTGTCTATTTATTTGTCCGTACGTGCTCGCAATGAGAAACTTGCACAACATCTTCTGTCTATCAGCCGGTGGCAGCCGGGTCCTCTAGGGAAACTACTGGATATTAAGGTACTCCTTTTAATAGAGTACCGAGCAAAGCATTAACACTCCGTGAACACATGTGATCCTCACATCACTACCATCCCCTCCGGTTGTCCCGATTTACGTCACTTCGGGGCCATTGGTCCCGGACGACATGTGTATACAACTTGCACAGTGTAAGATCAATAAACAATGCATATCATGATGAAACAATAACATGTTCAGATCTGAGATCATGGCACTGGGCCCCAGTGACAAGCATTAAGCATAACAAGTTGCAACAATATCATAAAAGTGACATCTACGGATACTAGGCACTATGCCCTAACAATCTTATGACTATTACATGACCAATCTCATCCAATCCCTACCATCCCCTTCAGCCTACCGGGGGAATTACTCACACATGGATGGGGGGAAACATTGATGGTTGATGGAGAGGCGTTGGTGATGGCTGGCGAAGATCTCCTCCACCTCGTCTCGGCGAGTGCCGTAAACGTAGATTCTCGGCCCCGCGATCGGAGTTTCGCGATGTGGCGGCTCTCCGGAGGGTTTTCGCGATGTCGACTTCTCCCGTGCGTTTTTAGGTCGAAACCAATAAGTAGTCCGAAGGGGGGGTCGGAGGCCGGCAGGGGCCACACCACATGGCCGCGCGGGCCCCCCCCCGGGCCGCGCCGCCATGTGGTGTGGGGCCCTCGGCCTCCACTCCTTTGCCCTTCGGCTCCGTCAATATTTTGGTAAAATAGGGCTCTGCAAGAATTGAGATTTTCCCAAAGTTGGATTTCTACACAAAAACGAGACACCAGAGGAATTCTCTGAAAGCGTTAGTCCGTGTTAATTGTATCCAAAATACACAAATTAGAGGCAAAACAATAGCAAAAGTGTTCGGGAAAGTAGATACGTTTTGGACGTATCAGTGAGGCTTCCTTCGTATGACTTGCTTCAACTCTGATCACGGCACTACACACAAGCGCCCGTTGTACCAAAGTACTCCTTCTTCATCTACAAGAACCCTGGTGCCTTTCCCGGCAATTTGACTCTTGATTCGTCGATGTCGGCATTTCCTTTTGGCTTCCTTGATTCAATCAAAGTAGGTCCAGCTCTATGCTAGCTAGAATCCTTCACTAACTAGCTCCATTCTGAACTGCTCAAACTCTTGGTATAGGCTAGGTTGTTCTTCTGCTATCATGGAGTTTAACTGACACGGCAGTCTACTCAGGGCATCCGCTACCACATTGGCCTTGCCTGGGTGGTAGTGATTTCCATATCATAATCCTTGATTAACTCTAACCATCTTCTCTGCCTCATATTCAGCTCCTTCTGTGTGAAGATATACTTCAGGCTCTTGTGATCCGAATAGATCTCCATCGATTACCCATGAGGTAATGACGCCAAACCTTCGGGGCTAACACTACGGCCGCAAGCTCGAGGTCATGGGTTGGATAGTTCTGCTCATGCTCTTCAGTTGCCGGGACAGATATGATATCACCTTGCCTTCTTGCATCAACACACATCCAAGAGCAATCTTGGATGCATCACAATAGACGCCAAATGGCTTGGTGATGTCCCAAGATGATCAATATTGGGGCTGTGGGTCAATCCGCTTTGAGTCGTTGGAAACTTTCTTCGCATTTATCATCCATTCAAACTTCTTATCCTTCTTCAAAGTTGAGTCATGGGTCGGGCCATGCTGGAAAATCCTTCAACGAATCGGCGGTAATATCCCGCTAATCCAAGCATGGACCTCGGTCTGAGTGGTTGGGGCTTTCCATTCTCGTGACGGTCTTGATCTTGGCTGATCTACGGCAATTCCTCCTGCAGACAAGATGTGTCCCAGGAATCCCACTTCCTTCAACCAAAACTCGCACTTGTTGAACTTGGCATACAACTTGTGTTGCCTAAGGGTTGCTAGGATAACTTCCAGGTGTTGCTCATGTTCCTCTTCGGTTTTGAGTAGATAAGGATGTCGTCGATGAAGACAACGACAAATTTATCCAAAAAGTTCATGAAGATCTTATTCATGAGGTTCATGAAATAGGCAGGGGCATTGGTTAATCCGAATGACATGACATTGTACTCATACAATCCATATCGGGTGGTGAAGGCAGTTTTGGGGATATCCGTTGCACGAATCTTCAGTTGATGGTAACCAGTCCTAAGGTCAATCTTGGAGAATACTGTGGCATTGGCCAGCTGGTCAAACAGGTCTTCTATCTTTGGCAAGGGATTTGTTTTTGATGGTGACATCGTTAAGTTTACGATAATCCGTACATAACCGATTGGCACCATCCTTCTTATCCACAAAAAACTGGTGATCTCCAAGGCGACGCACTCGGTCGAATCAGACCTTGTGTAACATATCATCCATTTGCTTCTTTAGCTCCACTAATTCTGCCGGGTTCATGCTATAGGCTCTCTGGCTATGGGTCCTGTTCCAGGAATTAACTCGATGATAAACTCGATATCCCGATCCGGGGCATACCGGTAGATCATCCGGAAACACATCGTGGTATCGACAGACGACCGATCGATCCAAAGTTGGTTTGGCTAAACTCGGTTGCGGGTGAATTTTCGGGTAGTCTCTCAGACACATGTTCTATTTTTATTCCGGTGCTACTAGTCATGGTGATGGCCTTCTTGGCGCAGTCTATCAATCCATGATGTTTCGCCATCCAATCCATACCTAGTACTACTTCCAATCCTTTTTTTCCAACAATCAAGTTTGCATAAAAATCTATTTCATGAATTCTGATGGGTACATCTTTGCAAAATTTTCTAGCTTTAGTTGTTGATCCAGGTATTTGAACTATCATGACATGTTTCAAGCTGATTGGTTGAATCTTACTAGTGCACACAAAATCTTCTAACAAATGAATGCGATGTTCCCGAATCAAACAACACTCTTGCTGGTATTGAGTTAACAGAGAACATACCCAGCACCACATCCTGGGGCTTCCGGGCTTCCTCGGCGTTCATGTGGTAGAGGCGACTCCACGGTTGTTCGGGTTGTTGGGGGCGAACTTGCCGGTGGAGACACGGCGAACCAGCAGGTGCAGGGTGTTGGCGGCGAGCTTGGCTGCCTTTGGGGCACTCATTTGAGTACCCACAACTCCACATTCATAGCAGGTGATTGTGGCCTTGTCCTTGGTTGCAACGGGATGGCGTTGTCTTCCTTGGTGCGGTGCTGGTGTTGTTGTTGTTGTTGGGGGCTCTCGGCGGAGCGCGGTTGAAGTTGTTGTTGTGGTGCACATAGGAGTTACTATTGTTGTGGTGGGGGCCTCCTGGCATTGGGTTTCCTCCACTCCGGTTCGGAAAACCGGGGCGCGACATCTGGTTCTGGGGCTTGTTGTTTCTGGGGGCAAAACCACCGCTTGACCTAGGGCGATACCGTGGGGTATTGCTGGGGCCGCTTTGATGCATCATGCGGCGCTTTCGGTTCTCATTTGCTTGGTGCAGTTTGCCTTCCATCTGGATGGCAGAATCCACTAGGGCTTCGAGGTCGGCAAAGGGGATGTTGACTAGTACTGTCTGCATCTCGTCGTGCAGACCGTTGAGGAATCTCTCCTTTCGTTTCTCCGTGGTGTCAGTTTCATCGGGGGTGTACCTTGACAGGGTGAGGAACCTGTCGTGCTATTCTACCACCGACATCCTCCCTTGCTTCAGTTCACGGAATTCATCCCTCATCTTCTTGATCAAGCCTAGGGCACATGATACTTGCTGAACTTGAGCTTGAAATCAGCCCAAGTCATGATCTGTCCTGCGTTCATAGCATGGGTGCTGGTCCACCAAGCTCTTGCTGGTCCTGCGAGGTAGTGCGTAGCAAACATCACCTTCTCATTCTCATCAACTCCACCTACTTCTAGGTTATTCTCCATGGTTTGCAGCCAATCATCTGCATCTAAAGGCTCTTCAGTCTTGCTGAAAACAGGTGGGTTGGTGTTTTGGAAATTCTTGAGTTTGGACCCCTGGGTGATCATGGTTCCCATGGCTATGCCGGTTGTTGGCTAATTGTTGCAAAGGTCGCTATGCTGCTTGACGTTCACTCAAGCCTATGTCTGCCATCGTCGCAGCAGTTGCATCATAGCATCCGGGTTCGCGTTGCGATGCGACGAGCCATCTGAACAGTAGATAGATCATGAGACGAGAGGGAATTTTCTATGGCTTGTTTTGGGTAGGTTTTAAAACTTAAAACTTGAAGTCTTTTGATGATGCACAAAACACACAAACATTCATTCATGACAAACAACACACATTACAAGCTAACACACTAAGGGTTTTAAGAACCCTTCTCCTCCAAGCTACGATACATGGGGCGGGATACAACTCACACCTACATAAGTGATCTAGTGCAACTACTCCTCAACATCGACGTCCACATCGATGGGGATGATCCCATCCTCTGCGGCCTCCAGGAACTCGTAGTCCACCTCCTCGGGATCCTCGTCCTCCTCAAAGTCGTCGTCGTCACTCAGGAAGGCTCCTCCTCCCTGAAGGTCGATGCCTCCATCGTCATCCTCAATCTCTCTCAGCTGGTCCTCATGTGCCTTGACAGTGATCTCCAAGGCTGCTATCTTGGCGCGAAGGCGCACTATGGTAGCATCCTTCTTGGCATGCTGCAAGCGGAGTGACTTGCGGTCCTTGTTGAGCATCCTGATGGCCTCACCATGCTGAGTCAGTGCAACAAGTGAGTCTGGTTTGCGTAACCACGGGAGTTATCCAGCTCCTTCTGGGTCTGGAACAACATGTAGTCCAGATGGTCCACATGGTGCCTCAGCTGGGGGTGCATCTGTACCGCCATGGGTGCTCCAAAGGCGTCACGCCTTGCATGGTGAGCAAAGCGAGACGCGAGTACCGCTGCCACGTTCTGTCCGCACAGACGCGCAAGTGCCTCCTGAAGAGCACGAGCGAGTCCGTCCATCCAGCTGCTCTCCCTGAAGGAAAAGAGGATCCTCTCGAAGTAGGAGGCTCCACCTTGCCCCTCAAGTCAGCGGTGATAACCCACTGAAGCTCCCCTCCGTGCTGGTCGTTGACCTCGACTCCATGAAACTCGGGGTGGGGGCGCCCAATGTGCTCCGACAGACCGTCAAGGTCCCTCTCGAAGATCAAGTCCCCGCCGTTCGCGAGCTGGTAAAACTTCACGTTGGTCGGCTCCATCTGAAAGTGAATTGGATGAGTAAGTTAGAGAGTGAACAAGTGTGTCAAAATTTTAAGTACTTTTATAAGGAAGAGCATGGCATATCATTTTTGAAAGATCTCAAGGAAAAGAGGGGTATAAATTTTTGCAAATATTCATTTCCTTTGTTTTTGTGAAACTAACTTTGTCAGAACGTCCATTCTAAACTAGGGTCTCCTAAGGTCAAACAATGGCTCTGATACCAACTTGTCAACACCCGAATTTTTAAGTCCGGATGCCTATTATGTCATACATCGCAATCCCAGGAATATTGTTGTTGCGAGGCATAATAGTTAAGTATCACAGTCATCATTCATTACAAACCATATTGTCTTACAACTTGAATCACATGATCCATATTACACAAATAGTTGATCTATTGATCAACGAACAAACACAAGTTTTTAGCGGAAGCGTAAAGATAAAGGGACTCTCTAGTCCACATGCCAACGCTTGACGTTAGAAGAACTCCTAGTTGTTGTAGCGCCCTGCTGACCATCATCCTTGGTGGGTTTTGGGGTTCATAGTCTGGCCATTTGAATAGCCAGGACACAGCCGTGAGTACTTTAAGTACTCGCAAACTAATATTAGTGTAAGTGCTAGCAATTCTAGTAAGGGGGTGCTAAGCTCTAGTTTCTTTGCATAAAGCCAATTTTAGTTCACAAGTATTTGCTAAAGACTCATTCATGTGCTAACTAACTCAAGTGGGAACATTAGTGTCATTCCCACAACTTGTGATTCAAAAACAAGTCACCATTCACCATTCATTTTATCAACACTTTCAAGATCTAACACTGGAAACTGTATGGCCTTTCCAACCGTCCGTAACCGTGGACACGGCTATTCGAATAGGTTTACACTCGGCAGAGGTTGCACACTTGTGCCACAACATTTGATTTCATCCGTCGGGATAACCCCGAATCATCGTAACACAGTACGTGGATCATCAACCATAACCTTTCATTTACAAACCCTAGTATGAGCACCTCTCCCCATGAGCTTGGCCTCCCAGTGAAGACCAACTGTCCACCTGGAACTGCACAGGGCTTGGCCGTACAATTCACTTCAATTCACATCATTTCTCAACAACGGAGGCAACCTCGCATAACCCCTATGATGTGTGTTCAGAGGGAACCCATACTAAGATACATAAATTTCTAGTTACGCCTTACCCATAATCAGGCATTGGGGTACTCAAGAATTGGAAAGGTATCGCATCCAAACCAACATTAGTTTTTAATCAAAAATCACTATCTTCTCTTGGTCATATTCACCTTCAAATTCATTCCATAGTTTTCCCCATCATCATTTCACCACACATGTTCCCATCTAGAGTAGTCATGTTTAATTTAGCACTAGCATCTAGGTATGAGGGGTGCTAAGTACTTTGCTTTGCTCCTAGGCTAACTTTGATACTCTTGTACTAATCCAATATTAACCAAGTGAATCATGAATCAAAAAGTACTTTGATAAATCAAAGGTAAATAAAGCTTGGAAGTAAAACTGGGAAGTAGGATCATGAACATAAAGTAAATGGAAAATGCCTTGCTCATGGTGAGCTTTGCACTTGCAAGAGTATTATCTTGCCTTGGTTGGGGAATTGGTCAAGTGGTCTTCTTCCTTGGTAGACCTCCTCTCTTGATACTCCTCGGTACTAGCGTCTAAAATATGAATACGGGTACACAATCATCATACCAAACTTATTTACTAAACTAAGCATACACATGATTCACGAACTTAAACTAGCATCACACATTACTATTAAGTTGGTGGGTGTTTTTTCTTATTTAAGAAAAATAATTTCCTCTCATACTAACTTAGGTGTATTTTTAAGTACTTAGAGAAATAATTTCCTCTCAATATCTTCTTAAGATTTAATTTCTCTCATGACTAATATGTGACCTAGGTTGACCAAAGTCAACCTCTTCACACTTATCATTTAAGAAAATGATTTAAATGAGGTGAGCACCTCATACAATTTAATCCTAACATGGTAAAGATTTAATATCATCAACAATTCATATGAGACCTATATGACCAGAGTCTCTACACCCATTTGAATGGTTGGTGACAAGATTTAAATGAGAGAAAAATTCCCATATGATTTATTAATAGTTTTGGACAATATCCTTGACTAGAAATAGCCATATAGTCCTTTAATTAAACTAGGCCATGATCATTCAAAGTAAGCATGGCATATTTTTGCAGAAACAATTAGTACAAGTGTAATGTGATTTATAGGAGTTGGAATTAACTTAAAAGCATTTGTGGTTGATTTTTAATAATTTTTCTAGGCAGAAAAGTCCCTGCCTTGTTTATTTTCCTACTTTAATTCTATAATAGATCTAGGGTTCAATCCAGTGGCATTGTATAGATAAAATCCTAAGCTTTCCAAATATATAAAATTTGAAAATTTTGGTTTGGTGGATTTTATCCTATTTAATTTTAAAAACAACATCTGAGAGGAATTAACCAAATTCGCAAATTCCTTTTTGAATTGGTGGGCTTAGGCGGGAAAAGCAATTGGGCTGCACAGGGGAAAAGAGGTGGGTGATGCGCGTAGATGTACACATCCGTTGGGAACCCCAAGAGGAAGGTGTGATGCGCACAGCAGCAAGTTTTCCCTCAGAAAGAAACCAAGGTTATCGAACCAGTAGGAGCCAAGAAGCACGTGAAGGTTGTTGGTGGAGGAATGTAGTGCGGCGCAACACCACCGTTGAAACCGGCGCCAACGTGGAACCTGCACAACACAATCAAAGTACTTTGTCCCAACGTAACAGTGAGGTTGTCAATCTCACCGGCTTGCTGAAAACAAAGGATTAAGCGTATCGAGTGGAAGATGGTGTTTGTTTGCAAAGAACAAGAAAAGCAAGAGAATGTATTCAGATGTAAAAGAATGGACCGGGTCCACAGTTCACTAGTGGTGTCTCTCCAATAAGATAACTAACATGCTGGGTGAACAAATTACAGGCGGGCAATTGACAAATAAAGATTCAATACATATCAACGATGATTACTATGTGATTTAATCAGCGCATTACGACAAAGTACATAGACCGCTATCCAGCATGCATCTATGCCTAAATAATCCACCTTCAAAGTTATCATCCGAACCCTTCCGCATTAAGTTGTAAACAAAGATACTGCATTGGCATATGGCGTAATGTAATCAACACAAATATCCTTAGACAAAGCATTGATGTTTTATCCCTAGTAGCAACAAGACATCCACAACCTTAGAACTTTCTCACACTGTCCCACATTCAATGGAGGCATGAACCCACTATCGAGCATATTCCCTCTTGGAGTTACAAGTATCAACTTGGCCAGAGCCTCTACTAGCAACAGAGAGCATGTAAGAACATAAACAACACATATATGATAGATTGATAATCAACTTAACATAATATTCTATATTCATCGGATCCCGCCAAACACAACATGTAGCATTACAAATAGATGATCTTGATCATGTTAGGCAGCTCATAAAATCTAAACAATGATAGCACAAGCGGAGAAGACAACCATCTAGCTACTGCTATGGACCCATAGTCCAAGGATGAACTACTCACGCATCAATCCGGAGGCGGGCATGATGATGTAGAGCCCATCCGTGATGATTCCCCTCTCCCAGGTGCCGTGAGGCGATCTCCTCGAATCCCTCGAGATGGGATGGCGGCGGCCTTAGTAATGTTTTCCGATCGTGGCTCTCGGTACAGGGTTTTCGCGACCGAAGGCTATTTGTAGGCGGAAGGGTAGGTCGGGCACGCGAGGCCCACACGCAGCCGCGCGCGCCAGGGCTTGGGCCGCGCCACTCGTGTGTGTGGCCACCTTGTGGCTCCACTGCCTCCTTTCGGTCTTCTCGGAAGCTTCGTAAAATAAGCCCTGGGCGTTGATTCGCCCAATCCCGAGAATATTTCCTTACTAGATTTCTGAAACCAAAAACAACAGAAAACAGGAACCGGCACTTCGGCATCTTGTTAATAGGTTAGTGCCGGAAATGTATAATAATGCTGCAAAGTATGTGTAAAACATTCAAGTATTGTAATAAAAGTAGCATGGAACATAAGAAATTATAGATACGTTTGAGACGTATCAAGCATCCCCAAGCTTAGTTCCTACTCGTCCTCGAGTAGGTAAATGATAACACAAATAATTTCTGAAGTGACATGCTACTAACATAATCTTGATAAACATTATTGTAAAGCATATGAGATGAATGGAGTGATCTGAACAAAAGATTGCTAACAAAGATAATGACTAAGCAAATGAATCATATAGCAAAACTTTTCATGAATAGTACTTTCAAACAAGTATCAATAAGAGTTGCATAAGAGCTAACTCATAAGCAATAAATTCTAAGTAGAATGCATTGAAGCAACACAAAGGATGATTAAGTTTCAGCAATTGCTTTCAACTTGTAACATGTATATCTCATGGATATTTGTCAACATAGAGTAGTATAACAGGTGCAATAAGTAAACATGTAAGAATCAATGCACACAGTTAACACAAGTGTTTGCTTCTAAGATAGAAAGAAGTGGGTAAACCGACTCAACATAAAGTAAAAGAATGGCCCTTCGCAGAGGGAAGCATGGATTACTATTTTTGTGCTAGAGCTTTTGTTTTGAAAACATAGAAATAATTTTGTCAACGGTAGTAATAATTCATATGTGCTATGCATAATATTTCCTACAAGTTGCAAGTCTCATGCATAGAGTACTAATAGTGCTCGCACCTTGTCCTACTTAGCTCGGAAGACACGGATTATCATCGCATAACATATGTTTCAACCAAGTGTCACAAAGGGGTACCTCTATGCCGCCCGTACAAGTGTCTAAGGAGAAAGCACGCATTGGATTTCTCGCTTTTGATTATTCTCAACTTAGACATCCATACCGGGACAACATAGACAACAGATAATGGACTTCTTTTTTAAAATGCTTAAGCATTCAACAACAGTTAATATTCTCATAAGAGATTGAGGTTGTATGTCCAAACGAAACTTCCACCATGATACATGGCTTTAGTTAGGCCCAATGTTCTTCTCTAACATATGCATACTCAAACCATTCGATCATGAAATCGCACTTACTTCAGACAAGACGAACATGCATAGCATCTCACATGATATCCAACAAAGGTAAAGTTGATGGCGTCCCCAGAAACATGGTTACCGCTCAACAAGCAACTTATAAGAATTAAGACACATAACTACATATTCATCACCACAATAGTTTTTAAGCTATTTGTCCCATGAGCTATATATTGCAAAGGTAAAGGAATGAAATTTTAAAGGTAGCACTCAAGTAATTTACTTTGGAAAAAAATACCACATAGTAGGTAGATATGGTGGACACAAATGGCATGGTTTTGGCTCAAGGTGTTTGGATGCACGAGAAGCATTTCCTCTCAAGGTTTGGGCTAGCAACATTGTTTGAAGCAAACACAAGAATGAACAGGTACAGCAAAACTTACACAAGAACATATTGCAAGCATTATAAGGCTCTACACTGTCTTCCTTGTTGTTCAAACACTTTACCCGAAAATATCTAGACTTAGAGAGACCAATCATGCGATCAAATTAAACAAGCTCTACGGTAGTTATTCATTAATAGATTAAACTACATGATGCAAGAGCTTAAACATGATCTATGAGAGCTCAAACAATTGCCAAGTTATTCCAAACCATATGCAGCATTTTCCGATTCCAACCAAATAGCAATTTAACGAAGCAATTTAGCCTTCGCCATGAACATTAAAGCACAATTAAGAACACAAGTGTTCCATATGAAAAAGCGGAGCGTAATATCTCCAATATAAGAATGGTGGGATCCAACTTTATTCAAAACAAAACAAAAATAAAAGCAAACCGACGCTCCAAGTAAAGAACATAAGATGTGATGGAATAAAAATATAGTTTCACTAGAAGTGACCCGATAATGTTGTCGATGAAGAAGGGGATGCCTTGGGCATCCCCAAGCTTCATGCTTGAGTCTTCTTAAAATATGCAGGGATGAACTGGGAATCCCCAAGCTTAGGCCTTTCACTCTTCTTGATCATAGTATATCATCCTCTTCTCTTGACCCTTGAAAACTTCCTTCACACAAACTTCAAGCAAACTCATTAGAGGGTTAGTGCATAACCAAAATTCACATATTCAGAGGTGACACAATCATTCTTAACACTTCTGGACATTGCACAAAGCTTGAAAGTTAATGGAACAAAGAAACTCATTCAACATAGCAAAAGCGGCAATGCGAAATAAAAGGCAATCTGTAAAACAGAACAACCGTAAAGATGAATCTGGCAGGGGCACTTAACTTGCTCAAATGGAAAAACACAAAACTAATGAAAGTTGCGTACATATCTGAGGATCATGCTCGTAAATTTCCAGATTTTTTCGATTTTTTTACAGACTTCAGAGAGCGTGAGATGACAGAATGCTGTTTCGCACAGCAATCCCAAATATAGCATCAACTTTAACATAGAAACTTCACTTGGCACAAAAACATGATAAAGAGAGGTTGCTACAGTAGTAAACAACTTCCAAGACTCAACAATACAGTAAATAAAATGAAACTTGGGTTATCTCCCAAGAAGTGCTTTTCTTTAACGCTTTCAGCTAGGCGCAGAAAGTGCAAATCAAGTATTTTCAAGAGATGGAGCATCAACATTATTACCTTGGAGTTGGGAGTTTTCTCAACAATGCATTGTATCTGGTCTATATAAGTAACTCCTCTCTCATTGCACCTAGGCTTACTATTCTCATCAAACAAATTTTCAGGAACAAGCCAAGCATAGTTATTTTCCAAAGCTTCATGCATCCCTAGGAGCTTACTAGGTATTGGCGCTTTAATTTCCCTACCATCATTAACATTATTAGTATACTTAATTCTATCCATATCCATCTTTTCAAGTATTTGTTTAAAATTAGGAAAGAAACCAAGCCTCTTATGCTTAATAAAAACTTTTCTAGCTTCTTTAACTATATCCTCAAATTCTTAACAAGGATTTTTAAAACAAAATTTCTCTTTTCTCCCATCTCCATATCCGAAACTGTAAGAAACATATGTTGTATTATGGGATTGAGATTAACAAATCTAGTTTCCAACATGTGTATTAAACAGCAGAAGCACTTTCATAAGTAGGAGCAGTTTTTAATAATGGTATATCTTCAAAATCTTCATCCATACTAACATGGGTGAAAAATTCTTCTATATTATCTCTTCCAATGATACACCCTTTCCTACCTGTATCTTTTCCATAGTAAACTTAGGAGGAAACATGATGAAGTAACAAAAGTAAACTAGGCAAAAGACAAGTAACTAATTTTTTGTGTTTTGATATAGAACTAGTAAATAAGACAGAAAGTAGAGTAACTAATTTTTTGTGTTTTCAATGAAGCAAACAAGACAGAATAAAATAAAGCAAGACAAAAACAAATAAAGAGATTGGAAGTGGAGACTCCCTTGCAATGTCTTGATCTCCAAGAACCGCTGAAAACAGTCTTGATGCGTCGTAGATGTACACGTCCTGGGAACCCCAAGAGGAAGGTGATGCGACAAGCAAAGAAGTTTTCTCTAGAAGAAACCAAGGTTATCGAACCAAGAGGGAGCCAAGAAGCACGTGAAGGTTGTTGGTGGAATGTAAGCGCGCAACACCGGAAACCGCGCAACGTGGAACCTGCACAACACAATCAAAGTACTTTGTCCCAACGTAACAAGAGAGGTTGTCAATCAACAGCTTAAAACAAAGGATTAAGCGTATCGAGTGGAAGATGGTGTTTGCAAAGAATAGTAAAAGCAGAGAATGTATTCAGATGTAAAAGAATGGACCCGGGTCCACAGCTCACTAGTGGTGTCTCTCCAATAAGATAACTAACATGTCGGGTGAACAATTACAGTAGGCAATTGACAAATAAAGATTCAATACATATCAACGATGATTACTATGTGATTTAATCAGCATTACGACAAAGTACATAGACCGCTATCCAGCATGCATCTATGCCTAAATAATCCACCTTCGTGTTATCGAACCCCTTCCAGAGATTTGTAAACAAGATAATTGCATTAAGTATGGCGCGTAATGTAATCAACACAAATATCCTTAGACAAAGCATTGATGTTTTATCCCTAGTAGCAACAAGACATCCACAACCTTAGAACTTTCTCACTGTCCCATTCAATGGAGGCATGAACCCACTATCGAGCATAATTACTCCCTGAGACAAGTATCAACTTGGCCAGAGCCTCTACTAGCAACTGAGAGCATGCAAGAACATAAACAACACATATATGATAGATTGATAATCAACTTAACATAATATTCTATATTCATCGGATCCCGCCAAACACAACATGTAGCATTACAAATAGATGATCTTGATCATGTTAGGCAGCTCACAAGATCTAAACAATGATAGCACAAGCGGAGAAGACAACCATCTAGCTACTCGCTATGGACCCATAGTCCAAGGATGAACTACTCACGATCAATCCGGGGGGCATGATGATGTAGAGCCCCTCCGGTGATGATTCCCTCTCCGGCAGGGTGCCGAGGCGATCTCCGAATCCCCCGAGATGGGACTGGCGGCGGCGGCCTCTCAGAATGTTTTCCGTATCGTGCCTCTCGGTGGGGGGTTTCGCGAAAGGCTATTTGTAGGCGGAAGGGTAGGTCAGGGACGCGAGGGCCCACACGCTAGGCCGCGCGGCTTGGGCCGCGCCGCCGTGTGTGGCCACCTCGTGGCCCCACTTCGTCTCCTTCGGTCTTCCAGAAGCTTCGTGTAAAATAGGCCCCCATGTTTGATTCCAATTCCCGAGAATATTTCCTTTAGGATTTCAAACCAAAAACAGCAAAAACAGGAACTGACACTTCGGCATCTTGTTAATAGGTTAGTGCCAAAAAATAAATAAAGTATTTGTAAAACATTCAAGTATTGTAATAAAAGTAGCATGGAACATAACAAATTATAGATATGTTTGAGACGTATCAGTGGGCCGGCCCAATACTGCGTCTAGCGCAGCGGGCCGCCTGACAGCGTGGGGTCCACGCGTCAGTGGGTTTTACCCAGCGAAACGGTACACGTGATCTAAGCCGCACGATTAGACGGAGATCGAATGGGCTAGAGACAGCTTCGTCTTCGGCGAGAAGGGGACTCACTGGCGGCGGCGTAGGGGGCCTGAGAGCTCGTCTGAGTTCCGCTGTCGTCTGAGTGCCCAGCGACATTGTCGATGACGAGGAACCTCCTGGTAGCAGTGGCGCTTCGGGGCGGCCTCCTTCTCCGCGATCGTCTGGCCATCGGCGGCGGCGAGCTAGCAATTGGGGCCTCCGGTGGCTAATCGAGCACACGAGGTGGTGAGGAGAGGCTGTGTGAGGAGGGGAAGCAGGGCGTGCTCAATTTGGGGAGCGAGTGCTCCTTTTAGAGCCCTCGAGCAGCGGAGGGGGTCACGGTGACGATGGCGAGGTGGCCGCAGGCGATCAACGGCGTGGGCGAGGTCATGGCATTGTTTAGGCGGACTCAGAGCACATCACGAGCTCGGAACAGCGGTGGTCAAGAACAGTGGCGCGCGTCACGCGTCAGGGCTACTGTGGCGGACGTCGTCGTCCTCCTCGACGGTGACCAAGCGCGGCGAGCTCGTGGCGTGTCCGGCGGCGTCCTGGTGCCGAGGTGAGGCCACGCGGGCGCCGATGGCGAGGCGGGTCGATGCTGACTGGTGACGCGGCGCTCGGCGCGCTCGGCGCGCGACCATGCGCGGTGACGTGGGCATTACCCTTCGGTAGCCAGATTGCTCACCCTATACGGTCCGTGGAGGCCCATGAAGGTACTCGAAGACAAGATGGGCCACTAGGACGGTGCGGCGAAAGATTACTTGAGGTACAAGACACGGAAGGAGCCGAAGAAGGAAAGATTAGAGATAGATCTATTGTAAACCTAGTCGTACTCGATTAAACCTCCTGGACCTGGCCACCTCATAAAGGCCAGGAGAGGGGCTATCGAGGGACACAACCAATCTTAGCGATCTTAGCCAACAGCTCTAACTAGCACCAGCGATTAGCTATCTCGACGAGATCACACCGAACTATTCGGCACCCCATTGTAACACGTTTTCATCATAATCAAGAACAGACAAGCACGTAATGGTTTTACCTCATCGAGGGCCCCGAACTTGCAAATCGCTCCCCGTTTGTCCAGATACCGATGCCTCGTATCCTTGCAGGATTCCATCAACCTAAGTCCCAATCGGAGGACATTGTCGAGGAACACCCCGACAATTGGCGCCGCCTGGGAACTCCCGCAGGCACCGATCGTCATCGGCAGATCCGATCATGTCGTCGACATCTTCATCGCACCGCCATCACTAGCTCTGGGAAGTCCGGTCCGATCTGGCTCCTACGAGTTTACCCCGCATAGCGATTCTTCTCGCTCGAACTTCTCTATGCGAGGAAACATGGAGATGACCATCACGCGTCCACCACAACGTCAACGGAGGGAATCCTCCACTGCTAGAGTCGCCACCTCCGGATCAATGAGTCCTAGCTGCCGTCATCGCCGATCTATTGGCTGGCCTCGACAGAGTCGATGGGCTCGCCCGCGCCTTCGACTCCCTGCCTTGGTCCTCACGTTTGGATCCGACGAACCCATGTCTTCAGAACTAACCTCCTACTACTGCTCGAACTGCGACGCACGGCTTGGGATCAAGCGACACACCGTTCATCCGCAATGCCCGATACTCGTCAGAGAAGACGGCTTGACATCGTCCGAGAACCACCCGAAGAACAAGACACCATCAGTCTACGTCGCCAACAACATAGGAAATACAAGGCACGGAGGGAGACGGTGACCGCACGCCTGTTCCAGGAGGGCGAGCTTCAAAATAGCTAGCAATCGCGATAGCGATTATACCATCGCGGATGAAGAGTGGGCTGCGGCTGTGGCAGCCGTACTCAACAACACCCCGCCCCAGGAACCTCGGTTGGAACCCTAAACGCATACCGCTCTATACTAGAGAAAAACGGGAGCACCTGTCGAGAGAGCAAGCTACCTCGAGAGACGACTATCCGCGGCAGAACGATTCAAATGAGCGGCGGAGAGCTTCACAAGGAAGCGCTCCCCGAAGTGCTCTTGGGGCGGGAAAACATCGATCAAGGATATCCAGGCTCTCGAAGACGACGCCGAGAAATAACGTCAAATTTAACCAAGTCTTTCATGACCACGGATATGCATGCCACGGCCGAAGAACGTTGCGGGAGCAACGGCCAATCTCGCCGTGCCTCATCAACCAACGCCCCGAAGGATCCATGGCGCAGCTCACTCGCGTGCCCTAGAAAGTCTCGCCATATTGGAAACAATCTAGTCCCGCAGAAGGAGAAAACGCGGCAGCGTGGTTCGAAACATCGGCGAGAGATGCTCGGGATGAAATCACCCGAGCCAATCGATAAAGCAAGGAGATGACGCGCCGCCAGGTAGGATGACGACAGTGACTCCTCAGACGAGGATCAAGAGTACGACGGCGAATTAAGGGGAGCCGATTGTTTGAGTTACAAAATCCGCGAGTCGATGCCACCCAAAAAGTTCAAGCCTACTCCCACCGACGCTTGATGGGCAGCAGGAACCAAGATCTTGGATGACGACTACCGCAGACCGTGATTCTGCATAAAGGGAACCAGATAGAAGAATGCAAGGCTTACGGCTCTACTTAAAGGACTCGGCACGGGCTTGGTTAAGGGCTGCCGAAAGGTTCCATCAAGTCATGGGACGACCTAGTGGACGCCGCTAACTTCCAGGCAACATACAAAAGACCCGTCAGATTGAGGAGTTACGCAAGCGGAAGCGTAAGGAGTCGATGCGTCTACATAGGAGGTTCACCAAACTCCTAAACGCTCGCCGAAGATGTATCTCGAGACGAGCAATCGACGCTTCAGCGACGGCGTCCGACACGAAAGTTACAGAAGAACTCGGACGCAAAAGCCAAAAACCATCACCAAGCTGATGGAAATCGCAACAAGCTTGGGCTGATGGCGAGGACAACGTGCGAAGACCACGCCAGCGTAGCGATGACGAAGACGATGACCAGCCAAAGCACGACTCGGGCAGCCGAAGGATCGGAACAAAAGGAGGAAAAATCGCAACTACGACGACAACAACTGGGTAGCCGCAGGATACGCCGATCGACACGATGATCGGTATGATGAAAGAAGAGATGATCGACAGGATGGCAATCGAACAACTCGGAAACCGCGGCAATTATAAACCACGGCAGCAGAGGGCTCCCGAGCTACCCTATGATCAACGCCCCCCGTTACTTGCACTCGTATGTCGACTCCAAGGACGGCAAAACGAAGTCGAGTCACCTTCTCAGGGATTGTCGACAGTTCCTTGACATGCATAAACTCATCCAGCAGTCAGGACAACAGCTACCACCTCCACCTCCACCTCCACCACAGCACCAAGTCCAGCAGGCCCAACCTCATCAACCCAACGAGGCGTTCCCACCACCACGTGGGCAGATGAGTATGATCCACAAGACAGTGTCTCGAGAAGAGAGATGAAGAAGCTCACTCGAGATTAATCTGGCCGAAAGCATCATGGCAAACATCCCTGAGTATGTCGTGGTCCTCTCTTAACATTACGTTCACGAGGACCACCCGATGACCATACCAAAACCGGGACACGCTGCCCTGGTAGTTGAGGCACATATAGGGGGATTCAAGATGAGCAAAGTCTTTATGGATGGTGGAAGCGGGTTAAACCTGATTTTCATCGACACAATCAAGAGTATGGGGATCACCATGGGAATGCTGGAAGAGACAGACACCTGCTTCCACGGGATTTTGCCAACTGAACCAGGTTATTCCTTGGAAGAATTTACCGAACGTTGTCTTGCGATCCGACAATTTCGGAAGGAGAAGATCGAGTTTGAGGTAGTGAACTGGGAGTCACAGTATCATGCTATACTCGGGAGACCAGCCTACGCCAAGTTCATGGCCGTGCCGCACTATGCTTATCTCAAGCTGAAGATGCCGGCAACAAAGGGACAAACATCACGTTTTTCGTGTTCAGACAGTTGCGACCGCGATTTCCAGAGGATCGCTGCGAAGTTTGGGAGCAAGCAAGAAATTATTAAGCCTCCACCTAAGTTGTTGTTGCGTGAAATCAAGGAAGAAAAGGATGACAGGGGAAGCAAAAAGAAGCCAGCCGACCTTGCTCTTAAAGCCTCGACAGAAGCTCTCAGCGGAGCTTTGGCGGCAAAAAGCTTCTGTCAAAGTTGTCGGCGCTTGATGATGCAGAAGACATAGAAAACAACAAGACGCTGGCCACGCTCAAACCCCGGTGAAATCAACAACGCCGCGGCTACCCCTAACGTGGTGAAGAAGCCGGAAGAAGAGAAGAACCCCTTCCTTGCTTATCAAACATTTATTTTTGTTTTTCCTTTAGTATAAACAGGGCTTTCCCTTTCGCCCTCTAGCATTGTGCTTACCTTATCAATAAGAACTTAAGCTTCGATTCTTTGTTAAGCATTGCAGTGACTACAAACTTCTAAGCCCCATCACTATACAAACATAGTACAGGGCGGAAGATCGTGCTCCAGAAAGCCTCTACGAGCGCTAGAAAGACGTTCACCCTTCCCTCTGCTATAGATGCCTCTACGAGTGCGTAAATAGCAAGAGTTTGGAAATACACATAAACAACAACCCACGTTCGATATTTCACTTATGGAAATATCAAGGAACAACGGGCTCATCGGCAGAATCACTACACCCGAAATATTTGGGAGTGCCTGTCGAAATTTAAAACGGTTGAAAGCAAAGTTGCGCATACAACAGGTTTAGCAAGACTGCAACACGAGCTGATCACTCACATGATTTGCTAAAACAGCCAATATACATACATTTAAAAACGAGCAACTAAGATTCGCTCAAAATTGAAACTTGCCAACGGCAATAACGTGGTAAAAGTACATATGCATGTATCTACCGAATGAAAAGGCGTCATCCACACGCTTGGATAAAGTTGTCAAACTATTTATTTACAAACAGTTATTAAAACCCTGAGATCACCCTTGCGGAGTTTCTTCTACCTTTGAATCTTCTCGAGTCTGTCGACAATTATGTTCGCAGGCAACAACACCTTCGGATACAACGCTTCCAAGTCTCCAGTAACGTTGGCAATCGACAGTAAACCTGCTGAAGGATAACGGGCAAGTACAAGAGCAACCGTAAACTTGGCTCCTGCAAAAACTTGCGCGCGCACCAAGTCCCGGATCTTCCTGGCGTTACCAAACTCCGACATTAATGAAAGAAGCGTGGGGGGAACTGCGTTCAAGAAACATCGTCTTCCAAACCACCCTCATGGCTCTATAGCACTTGTCGAAGAAGTGGTGGACCTGTTGAACTCGATCCTGAAACCGTAGCCGATGCCTTCGAGTGCTCTCGCCAGAAAATTTCCTCGGCTGAAGATAACTCGATCAAGGCATTCACACACTCGTGAATCCGTTTGCTCTCTTCTGCACGATTCAGAGCTATGACTGACAAGGAAGCAAGAGAGGATCAGAGAAAACGCTATCAACCAAAGGGTAAAGAGATTAAAGGACTCACAGTTCAAGCTCTCGGTAGCTTTATGCAGCTCAGTAAGAGCGTACCGCTCTACGTCGGCTGCAGTCTCGCTCTTCTTGTTGATAATCGCGGCCAAGGCATAAGTGCTGCGTAGGTCCTTCTCCATCTGGGCGATCCGATCCTTCATCCGTTGGATCCGATCACTTTTGGGAACAACACCAGAGGAGTCATCAACAAACGAGGGCACTGGGAAAACCTGCAGGCAACAGCGTTAAAGGGGATGATATGGTCAGATTAAACATCCAACAAAACTCCCATCGGGAGAGGAATAAGCAATCCCTATCAGGAGAAGCACAAGTGAAGATATTACGATAAAAATATGCTGGCAACATTGCCGGCATAGTATTCATTACAAACTTAAAGTTCTCGCAGCAGAATAATATTTCATACTAGCCCAAGGGTAAAATTGATACAACAATCAAGGAGCCTGAGTCTGGGTCGACAGGCTAGGGCCAACCGATGTTTTTCTCGAGACTAAATCAAGGAGCTGGCGAGCACAAGTACGGGCGGACGCCGTAAAAGTGCTTAAATCAATAGATCGCCCATCTTTTCCTTTCGCAGCTCCTTAGTCATTTCTTCAATGTCACCTTAAAGCCGTAACCCATCATAAGTTGGAAGGCAAGCCATAGGTACGCGAGGTACGCTTGAATACCTCAATGACCTCCTTGGTGTCGACTGCGAAAGCATCAATCAGCTGCCCCAGAGTCTTCTCCTGCGTGGCCTTGGGGAATATCATCGAATGCATCCGCGCCAGAGCACCCTTTCCCTTGTCAAGGAGCCCCCGGGTGAGTTGGTGGGCGGCGAGAACCGTCGACACACCGTTTGCCGGAGAGTTGCTCGGAATTTTATCCAAGGCAGTAGCAGGGATGTCGACGGCTTCTGCAAGTAGTCAAAGGAAATCGTTGACAAAGAAGCAAATCCATAAAAAAGTAATAATCTACATAGGGCGTAGGAACTTACCAAGCAAGGCCAAGGCAGATTGGCGGAGGAGTTCATCCTTTTCTGCCGCCCGAGCTTCCTCCTCCTTCAGCCGCTCCTTTAGCTTGTTTAGCTCTTCTTTCAGGGAGTCGACCTCCTGGCGAGCTACGGCGGCCTTTTTGATGGCGCCTTCCAACTTTGAAGAGGAAGACTTAGCCTCCTCCTGCAGCCGAATCTTGTCCGCCTCTAGAGAGGTGAATTGAGAGGCGAAGGCCTCTAAAGAGGATATCACACCTCGCAGATCCTTGAAAAAAGGGAATGTTTGACAAGGATCGTTAAGCAAAGACACATTCTGAGAGGTTCTCGTTAGATTCAGCAAAGACTTACAGAAGGAGGAGCTGCGGCAGCAGCAGGAGCATCTTTCCCTTTAGAAAGGGAGGAGGCTGTCGATGCTTGTGTCACGGGAGCCGCTTTGAGAGCCGAAGCTTCGGAGGCTGCGACGGTGGTGAGACAGATCGATCTGGCCCTCTTGGGCGGAGGCTCAATAAAAGCGTCATCACTACAGGAAAGATTCGATTAATCAAGTTATCAGAAGAATTTGAAAAAGTCAAGAAAGTTGAAAATAGTAAGAAGAAAAGCACTTACAAATCAAGGATGTCATCTGCAAAGCCGCCGATTGATCTCTTCATAGGAGAAGCCCTGGTCTCCTCCGCACTGCATTAACAAAGGCATTGTGATCAGCGTCGTCATTGCGCACCGATCCCTCTCGTGTCGCAAGTATCACCGGCATGGGGGAGATTGGCATGGGCAGTTTCAGAATCTATCGGGTCATCATGCTCGCTTGATGGGCTTGTATGTTCAACAAGAGAGTCAACAGGTTTGAAGAGCCTCTTCCTTCGGAAGCATTTGGCAAGTTATGTAAATCCTCGGAGGTGCGAAGGTCTGTCGAAGGGAAAAGTAAATGAGGATAACAGTAATATATGTCGGTAGCGGCATACCAAGAGTTTAAGGAGGAAAATTACTCTCGGTGCTGGATGACCAGCATCAAAAGGAATATACGGAGATGTCGCGGATCGAATCCTCTTGACCGAAGGAAGTGAGGCGACGGACTTCACTCGCTCTTTTTCCGATAATTCGGCAGCGTTAAATTCTAGTTTCATCTTTTGGACCTGAGTACAACCACATTGGGCGAACCCTAGCCATGACGGTTGGACTCGACGTTGAACACCGCCGCTACTTCGTGCCGACCATGGTTTGCCGTCACCTCCTTGATCCGAAGGAATCCGCAAATAATTCATCTTGCTACTTTTTCGTCGGAGAGAGAACATTCTTCCAGGAATTCTTAGGCTTGGCCTCAAGGACGTCGACGAAGCGAGGGAGCTGGCATTCGGGTGACGGAGAATCCTTGATATAGAACCACTTCAATCTCCACCCTTGCACGGACTCTCTCATTGGGAAATGGAAGTAATTGACATCCGAACGAGCTACGAATCCTACTCCTCCAGAACAAAAGATCCATTGCTATTGTTGTATCTCTTCACATAGAAGATCTTCTTCCACAAACCAAAATGGGGCTCAACGCCCAGATATGCTTCGCAGAGGGTAATGAACACAACAACGTGAAGGATCGAGTTGGGAGTGAGTTGCCACAATTGGATTTCGTAAGTTCGCAGAGATAGAGGAGGAATTCGTGAACGGAAGGGAAAGGCCTCGGCACAAGAACGACAGAACATCACGGTAAAGCCGGCAGGGTTAGGTCGAGAAATCGCACCGGAAAGATTACGCCTCATCGGAGGAGATCAGTCCCAGGCTTCGGATCTCTTCTCGTCACGCTTGGTGACGGTCGAGGCTGTCCAATCGCCAGGCTTGGTTGTTGAACTTGGTGGCGGCGGCGCCGGAGCTGGAGGAGGAGCATTGGGGGCGACCTCCTTCGGAAGAATCGAAGAAGATTTGGCGGCGGCACCGACGTCGTGGAGCTGGCGGCGGCACTAGGGATTTTCTTCTTCACCATTGCGAGATCTGGAGAAATTGGAAGACAGTGGTGGCGGCGCGAGCAGTTGCGAACACGAGAGGAACGAGAACGGCGAAGAAGACGAATGAAAGGGATTTTTTATCTCTTGAGGAACTTAAGGAAGGCTTCGTATTGTTAAATGGGCCTTTCTCCAGTTAATGATTGCGGAAATCGAGGAGGTGCCTTGTTAACCGTGTAAAGAGGAGCAGGAATCGCTTGAAAACAGGGCTGGCAGGTCGTGTCTTAGTCAAAATTAAGGGGACAGAAAAACGTCATCAATGATGTCATGGAGAATGATTGCATACGAAGAGATAAGAAAGGATCGGGTGATCGACTTGAGCCTATGCGTGGATTGCAAGCATCCGCACTTAGGCTCGGGGGCTACTCCCATCGGGAGCCGCCGCGCACCCGACGAATGAGGATTCGAAGGAAATGTTTGCCTCGAGCTGTGCACCCAGAAACGCCGTTCCTCAGACGGGCTACTCCCATCGGGGACGCGCACCCGACGAACTTTTCGCACTCCAGGATCATGCCCGGGGACTTGATTCGTGTAGGATAACGTTGTTTTGCCATCGTCAGTTAACCAACAAAAGTTGGGCACGTTATTTGGTATCCCTTGCATAAAGAAAATGTATCGGATGGACTACGGAGGCTTGCAGGAAAAGCTTCGGCAGAAGAAGATGTTCGAGTGGAACAACTTGAGTCTACGCACGGATTGCGAGCATCCGTACCTAGACTCGGGGCTACTCCCATCGGGGCCGACGCGCACCGATAGAAGACGAAGAAATGCAAGAACGATCAAGGAAAAGGACTTCGGAAGAAGACATGCTTGCTCTCTACCCGAACTATGTTCGCTAGACACTCGGGCACTGACGTGGGCATTACCTTTTCAGCGTATTGTCTCACCCTATACGGTCTGTGGAGGCCCATGAAGGTACTTGAAGACAAGATGGGCCACTAGGACGGTGCGGCGAAAGATTACTTGAGGTACAAGACAAAGGAGCGAAGAAGGAAAGATTAGAGATAGATCTATTGTAAACCTACTCATACTCGATTAAACCCCTCGGGACCTGGCCACCTATATAAAGGCCAGGAGAGGGGCTATCGAGGACAGAACCAATCTTAGCGATCTTAGCCAACAGAAGCTCAGAACTAGGTACCCTAGCGATTAGCTATCTCGACGAGATCACAGCCGAACTATTCGGCACCCCATTGTAACAATGTTTTCATCATAATCAAGAACAGACAAGCAGGACGTAAGGGTTTTACCTTATTGAGGGCCCCGAACCTGGGTAAATCGCTCCCCCGTTTGTCTGTATACTGATGCCTCGTATCAGCTTGCAGGATTCCATCAACCCTAAGTCCCAATCGGAGGACATTGTCGAGGAACACCCCCGACACGCGGCATGGCGTCGCTAGAGCGTGCTGGGCGTGGCTGTGCTGGCGTGTGCACGCGTCGTCTTGACCAAGGGAGGGCAGGGGCTGGTTCAGGAGAGTACGGGGTGTGTCCAGGACACGATGGTGCATCGTTGGGGTGAGAGGGGAGAGGGATGGCATGGGGTGGCCATGCCAAGCCACGGCATGGTCATGCCCTTGTCATTGTGAGCAAGTGGAGGTGCTGGCAAGGCTGGGCACTGGTGATGAGAGGTGAAGGGTGTCTCCAGAGCATCAGTGGAGGGTCAGAGTGGACTTGGTCTCCTCCAATTTTCAGTATGGGCACCAATATTTACCCTGCATAACAAGTGTTTGATGAAATGCCCGAAAGAAAATAATTTTTGAATTTTGGAAATCTTTTTGGTGAGTTGTAATCATATATTAATTGAAGTATATTGGTGGTGGTGGTGGTCAAAATGAAGTTGAATTGCAAAATCTCATTTTGCATATGATCTTACATATGTTTTAAAGTCTCCACTTTGCTTGCTTGCCATTTGAAATTGGGACAGAATTTGGGGTGATGGTTTTGGGCAGAATTGTTCTCCTTGATGGTGTCTTGGAAGAGGTGCAAAGAGTTGGTCAAGGGTAGAAGAGAAATCTCACAAACTAGGGGCTCAAAGTGGGTATCATGCTGAAATTGTCACATGTGACCATAATCATATGTGAGCTCAAATTTGATTCAAATTTGATTTGAATTGAGTTTGATTGTTTCCAAAAGTGTTAATAAGTGTTTAGTATCCATTTACACCCAATGGTGCAAACCAAAATGGTCTAGATGAAAGATTTGTAAAAATGGCCTAAGCCATATGTGTGTGTTGAATTTATTTTTATTTTTTCTTTTCTATTTTCTTTTTCTTTGTCTTTGGATGATTAAGTGATCATGGTTAGGGTTTTAGAGTAAGGGTAAACACACAAGCAAGCATCATGGCAAATTGCACACTCAAATAATTAAAAAGGTGATCTACATGCATAGTCCTATATGATGAGAAAAAGTTTTTGTTGGCTCTGATTTTTGGATTCTGGGAAACTCTCTCTTGTTTCTTTTATTGAAAACTTGGGATGTTACAGCCCGGCAGACCTACGCTGCGCCCTGAGGTCGGCGAAGAAGGCCTCCGTGTTGTCGAAACTGCTCCCTCCACTGGCGCATCAGCTCCTTGTCGCGCTCGGCGATGGCGATGCGGTGTTGCACCTGGCGGTAGCAGCGACGGTCCTCCTCGCTGACGAGGCGCGGCGCGGGCGCTAGGAACTCCGTCTCCTCCAGCGACTCGACATCCTGGAAGTTGAGATCACGCCGTGGCCGCCGAAATCGCCACGCGGCCGCGTCGTAGGCGCGCGCCGCCAGCTCTGGCGTGTTGAAGGTGCCGAGGGTGACGCGGAAGCCGCCGACGCGAATCTCCGCGTAGAACGTCCCGCTCGGACGCCGCTGAAGCCAGACGATCTGCGGTGGCGCTGCGGCATCCCGGCGAGGAACGAGCGGAGGCGGTGGCGACGAAGGAGAGCTGCGCCGACGCGTGGCGCGGGAAAGCGGCGGGGCGAGGCGAAGAGGTGGAAGTTTCCATGGCGGTTGGGTGCGCGCACGCGGTGCTTTATAGCGCGTGCAGCGACGCAACAAATTTGACGCTCGGGATGCTGCGATAGCCGCGCGGAAATTTTTTCTTTCGCGTGCGGGTTTGGCGCACATGTCACATCCACGATCAGAGAACCGCGATAGGAACGGGGGTTTCGCGTGCGTGTAGTAGAGAGGGAACAGAGAACTGCGTTGGAGCTGATCAGATGCGGCCCCAAAGGTTGTTGCAGAGCAGCCCTGAGCAGTGGCTGTTCCGGAAGGAAAATAGGCCTGCGGCCTGCTGGGATCCGGGCCGAGCACCCGCTCACATGTCGCATCCACTAACCAACCAAAAGAAAAAAAAACGAAGTCAATACTAACGACTCGCCCGCCCCCCACCCCCCACCCCCCACGGCCACACGCCCGTTTCCCCGCCGCCGCCGAAGCCGCTCCTCCCTCGGCCGCCGCCGAAGCCGCTCCTCCCTCGGCCGCCGCCGAAGCCGCTCCTCCCACGGCCGCCGCCGAAGCCGCTCCTCCCACGGCCGCCGACGAAGCCGCTCCTCCCACGGCCTCCGCCATGCCTTCGAGAAGGAAGCTCGGTGGTAATGGATCCACGCAAGAGGATCTCGCCGCCACGTTCACCGCCGCCGCCGTTGATCTGGTCACCTCCGCCGCCGCCGCGGATGTGGTCACCTCCGCCGCCGCCGCCGCCTCGGATCTGGTCACCTCCGCCGCCGCCGCGGCGGATCTGGTCTCCGCCGTCGCAGCGGCGGATCTGGTCTCCGCCGTCGCCGCGGCGGATCTGGTCTCCGCCGTCGCCGACGCGGATCTTGTCTCCGCCGACTCCGTCGGTGCTCCCAACGCGGGTCTGATCGGCGCCCACGACGTCTCTCCTACTGACGCCGATGTGTCCGACTTGGAGGTATGTTTTATATTTGATCGTATCTGTGTTGATTGCTTGGCGTAGGAAATTCGTAGTTATGTTCTTCCTTAGAGTAGTTATTTGTCTGGTTGTTACATTTGTTAGTAACATGTGTCCACCTAAGGTATGTAGCTGTTAGCATTGACCATATCTTTTGATTGTATCTGCAATTTGTACTGCATGTAGCTAGGTGTCTTTGTGCATGTTGTTGTTATAGTCTTATAGTGCATTGTGAGATGCAAATGTCGTGAGAGGTGGCATACATGCGAGATGCCACATGCAGGGTATCCTCATTTTCATGGAATTGATTTATGTGAGTCAACTCTAGTATTTGTAAAAGAAATGATAAGTATCTGACCTAAGGGAAAGCAAGCAGTTCGTAGAACCTAACTTTCGTTAGCTAGTATTTCTGAGATAAGATACAGTACTTCCTGCCTTTAGTGGTTCAGCCTTCAGTACTTTTCACAGAGATATCCGAGATTTGGGCTCAATGTTAGCAAGATTATATGTCTTGAATAATCCTAGGCGCACAAAACCAGATGGTACTTAGCTGGCCTAGTGGAAAGTGTTCTGTTAGTTAGCTGCATGCATCATCGTATGAGAAGTGAGAAATGGTCATGAGAGTGCAGCAAAAATGTAGTAACAGTTGTCACCAAGAAGTGTTTATAGGAGAAGTTTGTTTGTTGTTTATGAGAGGGACCGAGTGATTCAGCTGCAACGGTAGCTGCCTCATTTGTTTTTGTAGTTGGATATATTATGATTTGTATGCACGTTATTCATATCTAAAGAGCATGGTGTTTTTGGAACAGGTGCTTCAGAAGCATGCACAGCTGTTTGTCCACAAGTTCTACGATATATTCAATTCGGATCCAACCAAAATTCATGAACTCTATGCAAGCAATGGCCATCTCGTTTTGACCATTCATTTATCACATTTGTCAAGAGAAATAAGAACTGCCAAGGTAGTATTCAAATGTAATGTTGCAAAGTGTGTAATTTATGTCAAATAGTGTTGCTTTTACCTTTAGGCCACTAACGTTATCAACTTGTATTTTGCCAGGCTATCAAAGAATTTTGGGCCTCCTTTCGAGAACCTCTAATGACATGCCGTGCTTATTGCTTCGTGGCACAACAGAAAGGTGATGATATGCTTATTGTTGTCAATGGGAAATGTCGAGGCTTTGGAACTCGCTCCAGCAATTTTGTTGAGGCTCTTTTGCTGAATAACATTGGAAAAATTCTTCATGATGTCCTTTTTGTTTTTGAGGATGGTAATTTCCTTCGAAAATTTCAACATGTTATTGTTTTGGGATTGACCAAACTAATTTTATTATTTGACTGACTTATTTTTACTACCTATTAGGTAAACCGATTCGAATAACAGAAGATGAGAGGGAATTGATACCTGGTATTAAATTTTATTTGTCCTTTACTTACACTATCTGAATTAGCTTATAGTTTAAAAACTACTAATGCTGGCATCATTTCAGCTGAAAATTTAAACGTGGCGAGGCGCCGCAGTGCTAGAATTCAACAAAACAGCAGGCTCAGAAGTGGGCAGGTAATTTTTCTGGCGTTTGAGCCTTGTACAGTAGTAACCGCTGTTACATTGGTGATTTTTGTTTCATTGTCTTATTGTGACTAATTTATTTAATGTGCTTATGTGGTTTAGTCTTGCATGATATATTATGATTTACTAATTAGCTACTGTTCGATTTTTATATTATGACTTAATAATTAGCTCGTTTGCAATTTTTATATTCTCACTATTGTCTTGCTAATTCTGTTTTGAGTTTAATTTATTGAAATATTGATAATCTATGTTATGGACCAGAGACCAGAAGCTGAACAATCTGTTAAAGTTGGGGTTAAAAGTGGAAGGGGTGCTGGCATTAGGCAGCAAGCTGTGCAAAAGGTGTTCTATTGTCATCTCCTGATTACTGTTAATGTATTTATGTTAGTAACTTTCACATAGATTAGGTGCTTTGCGTTTTTTATATTATGGTCCGTTAATTCTGCTTTTAGATTAATATATGGGAAACATCTTTGATAATTTTGTATATCTACCTCACTGATCAGAGACCTGATTATTTTAGTTAATCTGCTTGTGGTGACATTATGTGACAATCAGCTTATGCTAAATTTAAATATGGCTTAGAGATAATTGACTAGGATCATGTTGTGCCAAGGATGATCCATTTAATCAAACTTGTGGGCTTATGGACTCTAGCTAGATTAGAGGGATATGGAATTTGTTGCCCAAGAATGAATGTAATTATATTATGGTTGCCTTGTCTTTCTCTGATATGAAACATCTGTTGTCACTTGCTCCTGATGCCTACTTGCTGACTGTTGCTGTATGATCAAATTGATCTTGATTGACCCAAAGTATGCTTAGCTGATCCAGGTGTTGCCTAAACATAAATAAATCCCTTTAATCACATTTGGAGATTAAGACTAGTTCTTGATTTTACTATAGCTAGCTCCAAAACTAAAAATGTCAAACATTTTACATTGGTGAGGTGGCGTAGTGCTAGAATTCAACAAAACATCAGGCTCAGAAGTGGGCAGGTAATTTTTCTGGCGTTTGAGCCTTGTACAGTAGTAACCTCTGTTACATTGGTGATTGTTTTGTTTCATCGTCATATTCTGATTAATTTATTTAATGTGCTTATGTGGTTGAGTCTTAATAATTAGCTCGTTTTGTGATTTACTAATTCGATTTTTATTTGTGACTTAATAATTAGCTCATTTGCGATTTTTATATTCTCACTACTGTCTTGCTAATTATGTTTTGAGTTTAATTTAGAGAAACCATTTATAATCTATGTTATTTACCAGAGACCAGAAGCTGAACTATCTGTTAAAGTTGGGGTTAAAAGTAGAAGGGATGCTGGCATCAGGCAGCAAGCTGTGCAAAAGGTGATGTTTGTTTTATTGTCATGCTCTGATTATTGTTAGAAGTTGTTTGGTATCCATCATTTGGGCCTGGAATCCTGGAATTCATTTTGAAATTCCATAGGTGGGCTGTTTGGTTGCCACAGAATTGGGCTGTCATTTCATTTAGGAAATCCAGCAAAATGACGCCATGGGTAAACACGATTCCGAGCCGAGACCTGTCATTTGTGTTTCTCTATGGAAGCCATTTACAAATTTAATATTGAATTTTGCTGTCATTTGCAATTCCTGTGGCAACCAAACAAGTGTCCATTTCTGAAATTACAATGTATGTATTCATTTCAAAATGCTACAAACGAAATGAAAGCCTGGCTTCCAAACGACTTCTTAATGTATTTATGTGATTGAGCCTTGTAGGTAGTAACTTTCACTTAGATTAGCTGCTATGCGTTTTTTATATTATGGTCCTTTAATTCTGTTTTGAGATTAATATATGGGAAAATCTTTGATAATTTTGTATATGTACCTCACTGATCAGAGACCTGATTATTTTAGTTAAGCAATATTTATGTGTTTGTACTTTTGTAGGATGTGAAAATATCTTTGTGCGCTGAAGAAATATCAGTGGCGATTCTCTACGATAAAGTTATGTTAGGACACCGCCCTGACTTCTACTGTTTGACTGATGATGATCGGATGATTAGCCGAAAGAGCAAGTGCAATCATGTTGAGAAACCGGAAAGAATAAGCCGCATAATGAAGAGATTGATTGAAGACAGGTTGTTTGATAGGTAACACCACTTTTTTGATACTACTCTGTCCTTACATATCTTGAATATCCAGATTGGCTAAAGACAAGTGTTACACATATTTATTTATTTTGCTTTTATTTTTGAAGGGCTGTCCATGTTAGACATGATCCTGCTACAGTTCAGGATGTCATGTCCGTTCATCAGGCAGACTATGTTGGCTTTATCGGCCAACTTCCTTTAACTACCAGCAACATTGACCAATATGTTGGCTTTTACTCAAAAGATATGTACTGTTCGGTTGGCACCCGTGACGCAATTTATTCAGCGGTCGGTGCCACGATGAAGGTAACACACACTGTATCTTGTTGAACAGTAACTAGTCCGCCATCCTACGATGGATAATACAATACATTTTAGTATTAGTGTAATAAATTAATCTTATGACCGCTGTGTATCTAGTTTGTTCACTAAACTGCTGTGTAGCTCTTTGAAAGAAAATTTTGTTGTGAAGACATTGACTTAGACAGACAGTTTAAATGGTTGAGAATGCATCTTACTATATTTTCTATCTTTGATATGTTGTTTGTTCTGAAACTTCTAGGCATAATAATGAATAACGTGTTTCTTTGTTCTTTATTTAAAATTATGTTTCCAAGTGATCTTTTCATAGATAGCACAATACATTTTAGTATTGGCTTAATAATATAGTTTCATGGCTGCTGTTTATCTAGTTCCTTATGGTGCCAATTGACTAAACTGCTGTTTAGTTCTCTCAGTGAACTTTATGTTGTGAAGGCAGTGACATTGACTTAAGTAGACAGCTTAAATTGCTGAAAATGCGGCTTGTTATATTTTCCTCTTTGGTAATGCTGTTTGTTTCGAAACTTCTAGACATGATAATGTATGTATAGCATGTTTCTTGTTCTTCATTTAAAATCCATACTATGTTTGCAGGCCTGTGATGTTGTCATAAGAGGTTTGTTCAAAACCGCCTTTGCTATAGTTCGACCACCAGGACACCATGCTGGAAGTGATGAAGCCGAAGGTTTCTGCTACGTAAATAATGTCGCAGTAGCTGTAGATTACCTGAAGCGCGTCCATGTGAGTTTTAAAATTGTTGTGCACAATTTTTCATTATATTGCAATTTAATAACCACAGGCCTGCATTTGTAGGGAATCAAGAAAAAACTTGTGGTGGACTGGGATGCGCACCACGGTAATGGGACAGAAGAACTCTTCTACTCAACTGATGAGGTTCTGTTTTTCAACATATTCAAGTAAGTCCTTATCTTCTACTGTTAGGTTTACTTGCACTGAAATTTGTTTTGATTTCATTTTTTCTGGGAAGTTGGCTAAGCTTATGATTCACTATATGTTTTGCTGTTGTTCTGTACTCCGTGACTATGCAATTTTTTATTCTAGATCAGTAACAGCAGTTTATTTTCTGTGAACACTTGCTGAAGATGCTTATAAGTAAAACCAAAGATTAAAACCATCTGTGACTGTTAATGGACTAATAAATCTGGAAATGCTGCTTGGAGCTTTATTATCTTGCTTGTATTTTGTTGTTAATGCATGCTTCCACAGTAGTAGAGTAGTTATATGTAGTAGATTGGTTCTCTGCTATGTGCTCTTAAGATTCTAACCATCTGTGACTGTTAATGGAATAATAAATATGGAAATGCTGCTTGGAGCTTTATTATCATGCTTGTATTTTCTTGTTAATTCATGCTTCCTCAGTAGTAGAGTAGTTCTATGTAGCAGATTGGTTTTCTTCTATTCGCTCTTAATTTTCTGCTGTAACACAAAACATCTAGTTTAGCGTACCAATCACATTCACAGCATTATGTTTTGCTGTTGTTCTGTACTCTGTGACTATTCAAATTTTATTCTAGATCAGTAACAATAGTTTATTTTCTGTGAACACTTACCGAAGATGCTTATTGTATAAGTCAAACAGACGATTCTAATCATCTGTGACTGTTAATGGAATAATAAATCTGGAAATGCTGCTTGGAGCTTTATTATCTTTGCTTGTATTTTTTTTGTTAATGCATGCTTCTTCAGTAGTAGAGTAGTTATATGTAGTAGATTGGTTTTCTTCTATGTGCTCTCATAAAGCATATAGTTTAGCATACCAATCACAATCTGTATAATAGAAGTGATTGAGTAGCCCTTCGTAAGTTTATCAGAGGCATCGTGTGTTGTAATTATCACAAACTGCTAGAGAGCTGAATATGCTAACCATACTTGACAAATTGTATGGTTCTACCAATGCTTAGCAGGCTGAATTTGCTGCATCTTTTGTATTTCCTTTTTCTTACAGTCTGTTTTTTGTGTAGCGTGGATTTGCAATATCCTGTGACCACGAAACTACACGCGGAGCATATTGGAAGAGGAAAAGGTGCTGGATACAATGTAAATATTCCTCTTCATTCTGGGTTTGGGGATTGTGACATGATCTATATTTGGAAGCATCTTCTTCTACCTCTTATTAGAGAATACTGCCCGGACATAACCGTGATATCGTGTGGATTTGATTCAGGTACTTATGCTCTTGGTTTTCTTCTATGTACTCTGTGGCTATTTGTAGATGTGTAAATTAACACGTGGACTGTTTTGCAGCAAAAGGTGATCGAGTTGGTGGGGCTTTAGTTACCGCCCCATGCTACGCTACGTTGCTCGACATGGTATTGTGTACTATAAACATATCTAACTGTTATAGTTAGCTGCACAGGTCAACTTTTTCGCTGCTGGTACTAACTTGGATAATTTCAGATTGTAGAGGCAGGCAATGGGAAAGTTGTACTGTCGCTTGAAGGTGGCTACACCCTCAGAGTTGTTGAAAACTGTGCCTCCCACTGTGTGCGTGCAATGGTTGGTGATAGGCAGGCACTGCTTGCGGATAACATGGATGAGCCCCCATTGGAGGATACTATTGAAACAGTGGAGGTAGTGAAACACAACATTGCCAGGTTTTGGGATGTATTCAAGCAGAAGCCAAAGCGAAAATCAGAGCGTTAGATTGTCAGCAGTTTGAACTTGCTCATCCAATTGTGTGTATTGTGATTGATGTGTCTCACAATTGTACATGCAATTTAGTTTTCGGTATTGACCAACTGCGGCTTTTGGATGCACTGCCATTCTTGCTCTTTTACTGCGGAGTTGTAAGATGGCATTTGAGGGGGGTTACATGCAGCTCTTTGCCCTGCGTGTGTTGGAATATTGTGTGTTGTCATTGATCTCACTCAGTTTGAGTTTTGCATTAAATTGAGTTTGCAGCATTGACAAGTGTTGCTTTTGTATTCACTGCAATTCTTGCTCTTATATTCCCTCTGTTTACATGGTCAAGGCGTATATTTCCTGGCCTTAGGATTAAGGAGCTACTCTGTACCTGAACTCTGGACTATTTTACACCTGCGACTGGTCCTCGATGAGATCCAATTAGCAACATCACATGGACATGTTGTCCTTCCATCATGGCTAACTTGCCTAGCTCGGTGTTGTGAGGAGGCAGAATGTCGTGACGAACATGCTGTCACGCGCGGTTGCTAGAGACCCCAAAGGAAGGCAGAATCGAGGGAGGAGGGAAACCTTACCCTGCGATTTCCTCTCTGATGAAAATCTGGAAAAAAAATCACGCCATATTCTAAGGAACGGACGGAGCACTGCTGAGTTGGAAGATGAAATCTGAGGCAATGCTGACCTGGAGGTTAAGCTGCAGCTCGGGGATTACTGTAGGACTCCATAAGTTTTTTTTTAATAGATGAGGACTCCATAAGTTGGAGAGGTAGTACCAAGCAAATCACACCGTTAATTTAAGAGATGGTAGTTTAGACCTTTTTTTGGGGTAATGAACCGGTACGTCACGGGAGAGCCTGCTCCTCCAGATCCGCCAATCGTTCTTCCGTCACCAACTTCGTGATACGCATGCGCTCCATCCATACAATGACACAATACGCTGCTAAGGTAGCTCTGGCAGCCATGCCCATCTCCGGCCGATTCACCATGTATCGGCATGACCGTATCTCCACCTCTCCGGCCACCCTTATACAAATATTTGTGTTAGCATGTACGTACTAAAGGGATTAACGAGTGATGCAATCTAGAATCAGATTTGCAATGGCAATTTTCCTTCACGCAAAAGCTGCAACCAGCCAACAAACTGAATCACGTTCTTGTCCAAGAAAACTGGAGCAAAGTGAAGGTTGGTAGACTTCCATGCATATTCACGGAGGGAGAAAAAATCGAGGATCGAGTGGCAACGGCTATCAGACGGATGGTATAGAGAAGGTGGAGAGTGAAAAAGGCGGAGCGAAGTCCAAGAAAACTGGAGCAAAGTGAAGGTTGGTAGACTTCCATGCATATTCATGGAGGGAGAAAAAATCGAGGATCGAGTGGCAACGGCTATCAGGCGGATGGTATATGGAAGGGGGAGAGTGAAAAAGGCGGAGCGAATGCATGTACTCCATGATCATCATCATTATTTAAAGATAGAAATGTTTTCACTTAAGCAATTTTGAAAAAAAAAATGCTTCTATCTTGTAATATTTCATCCATGAAGAGGAGGGCGAGAGCAGCCTTGAGTGACATGAAGACTAAGGTTAGAAGAGAGGGTGATGGGCGGCGATCGCGGAAGTAAGAATGGGAAAAGGTGACCATGTTTTCTCAATATGGCTTGAGTACTGATTGCTTGGGCAATATGCAGTGGGTAATATGCTCTGCTTTTAGTACCGATTGCTTGGGTAATTGACAGGGAGAGTATTCTTGATTGCTTGAGTATCAAATTGAATCTACCCCAGAATTGCTTGGGTATATGCACTGCTTTCTTGTGATGTGTGTGTACTGAAGGAAGCTTGCTGTGAGTTAGCTATAAGTTTGTAGCACTGCATTTTGATCTGCTTGTAGCACTCCATCTTTATCTTCTTGCTTGTAATGTCAATATTCAGTACTGGAGTATTATTTTCTTGGAATAATTCTGTGGTTATTGCATTGTGATAATTAGTGGAGTAGATAATTCAGCGAACTCCAAGTAATCAATATACTGTGAAGTACTCCAATGATTGCTTTCGATGATTCTGACCTCAATTTCCTGCCTACTTCAAGCTGTTAGATAATTTTACATTCTGTTTGGAACATTAAACTACAAAAATATCTCAAATTCATCTCATGAATCTTAAATTCATCGAGAGAAAATACTGCTCTCTTTTGACAGCAAGATTACAACATTGGTGTCTTTCAGTTAAATTACTAAAATGCCTTCACATTAAGAATATGCATACTCTGTAATGATCCATCATAAATAAGGTTTAAATTTGCCTTGATGGAATCGAAATGCAAATTGAACTTATACTAAAAAAATCCTCATGTTCAACTAATGCTTGTTGTCATTCAGCCACATTGTTGAACTGCCTCCACATAACGAATATGTGTATATGCCTTCCCTTTTATTCTATTCTTGATGGATTTGAGATTCTAATAAAGCTTGGTTGTCAGTGTCAGCCTTCCTGCACTACAGGTTTATCACGTGAATCCCAAGCGTGTGGGAAGCAGCACCAAGAGGGGATCTGAAGCCCTAGCAAGTCGATGCCATCAAAAGCTCCCTCCGGCTGCTCGGACGGCCTCAAGCCCCTCCTCCACGTCATCTGTTGTTGCATGCACACGTCCTGGACATGATGCTGCTACCTGGTGGCTCTTGTATCTTCTTCTCCTGTAGAATGAGTAGAGGTTGTTGTGATTTGCAACTGTACTCCATGTTCAAAGTAGCCTGTATTTGTTGTGAAATTAAGACCATGTTGTATGACCCTTGTAGTTTTTTTTACTGCCTGTTAAGGTTATACTGTGAAACTTATACAAATGATGATTCTGGGAAAGATTCTGGAAATAGGGCCGGACAAGCAATTGAGTGCTTTGCGTCATATATCAGCAAGTCATAGAGGCAGTCTTCTCATTTTCCCAACCCCGTAAGTTTTGCATTATCCATTCTTTATTTCTTTGACAAATAAAGTATTGGTGTGTGCTTGTTTTACCATATCACTCCAGTGTCTCGTAATAAAAGGTAATACTGTATGTACTAACACATTTCTTCATTTGTTTTATTTACCTGTTTTCAATCTTATTTTGTTCATTCGTTTCATTAGCACTTGTGTCATGGGTTGTCTCCTCCCAACCACGACATTTTTTTACTGACTTTAGTTATTTAACAGAATCAGACCTTGCATTACTTATGGATTATGATACAGTATGCGAACTGTACATGGTGTAGTTGATTTCTCTGTTATTATTGTCCTGGCAGTGAACTTTTTTCGCGAAAACGCAAAAGCCTTGCGTTTCGATGCATTAATAAAAAAGAAGGTCATAGTTACAAGTCCTAAAAGGACAGACACCCCGCTTTACAACTCAACCCAAGAAAAGATAAACAAAACTAGGGGAGTATCTAGCGGACACCCCGGGCTCCCGCGTCCGCCCACTGCCGCGCCTCGGTCTTATGTCGTTGAACAAGGATGGCACCGAAGGTTGCGCGTTATCAAAGACCGCAGCATTTCGGTGTTTCCAAATTCCCCACGCCGTAAGCATGATAATCGATGAAGTACCCTTGCGCAGCTGGCGGGGGGCAGTCCGCACCACCAGCGATCACCACTCCGCGAAGTCACCCTCCACCGTAGGAGGTCCTGAGGTGGATCGGATCCACGAGAGGACCTCATACCAGACCGTCCTGGAGAAGGAGCACCCAGTGAGTAGGTCTGTCATGGTCTCCATGGACTGGTCACAGAGCGGGCATCTGGGCGCATGCGGCAAACCGCGTCTCGCCAGCCTCTCGCTAGTCCAACACTTGTCAAGACAGGCCAGCCATATGAAAAATTTCATCCTTGGTGGCGCCCAGGATTTCCAGTTCAGCTCCCAAAAACCTGAGATGATCGCCCCCTGGAAGAGGGTGTCATAGCAGGGTCGGGAGGTGTACTGACCATCCGTCGACCAATGCCAAACCATCATGTCTTGGTCCGGTGAAAGCTGAATGTCCCTGAGCCTGCCCCATAACTGCACATACTACCAGAGTGCAAGGGCGCTCAATGCACCAGCTATGTCAGGATCCAAGCGTGATCTATCAACGCTTCACAGACCGTACGCACCTTCCGGCGGTGTTTAGGTACCAGCGCGTACACCTCAGGCGCCATCTCTTTGACGGACTTGCCATCCAACCATCTGTCTTCCCAAAAGAGGGCAGACTCCCCGTTGCCAAGCTCCGCCTTCGAGAACTACATGTCGAGCCCGCGCCAAGGTCGCAAGGGGTCGGTATGCATTCTCCAAATCCAGCGGACCCGAAGGCTAATCGCGGTGCATGCGAGGTCAGGGATACCGAGGTCAAGCATACCACTGCATGGTGTGTTGGGATTCGTAGCATAGAAAACAAAAATTTTCCTACCGCAAGAACGAAAACACAAGCCAAGATCTAATCTAGTAGACGGTAGCAACGAGGAGATGAAGAGACTAACCCTCGAAGATTCGCAAAGCTTAACGAGATTAGATCTCGGGGTGGATGTAGTCGATCACTTGCCGCTTGCAAAAGCGCGTAGAAGATCTTGACCGCTTGCAAAAGCGCGTAGAAGAACTTGACGGTGCCACAATCGGGCAACACCTCCGTACTCGGTCACACGTACGGTGTTGATGAAGACGACGTCCTCCTCCCCCAGCGGGCAGCGGAAGTAGTAGATCCTCATCGGAATCCCGGCAGCACGACGACGTGGTGGCGGTGGTGGTGGAGAACTCCGGCAGGGCTTCGCCTAAGCGTATGCGGGAGAGGTGGTGGAGGAGGAGAGGCTAGGGTTTAGGGAGAGAGGGGGGTTGCGGCCAACTCATGGCTTGGAGTGGCCGGCCCCCTCCCCTTGCTCCTCATTATATAGGTGGAAGCCCCCAAGAGTTGGACTCCAAGTCTTCGAATAAGACCCGAACCCAAAACTTGCCATAGGGATGAAACCTACCCAAGGGGGGAATCCCACTCAAGGTGGGACTCCTACCCCTTCCTTGGGGGGGTGGCCGGCCACCCTTGGGGAGTCCACCTAGGACTCCTCCCCCTTAGGGTTGGCGGGCCATGCAAGGTGGAGTCCCTCCGGGACTCCACTTTCCATGGTGATTTCTTCCGAACTTTTCTAGAACCTTCTAGAACCTGCATAAATGCACCGGATCATTTCCAAACTTGGAATATGACTTCCTATATATGAATCTTATTCTCCACCATTCCGGACCTCCTCGTGATGTCCTGGATCCCATCCGAGACTCCGAACAAAACTTCGAACTCCATTCCATATTTCATATCTACTTAAACGACATCAAACCTTAAGTGTGTCACCCTACGGTTCGTGAACTATGCACATGGTTGAGACTTCTCTCCGACCAATAACCAATAGCGGGATCTGGGGATCCATAATGGCTCCCACATATTCAACGATGACTTAGTGATCGATTGAACCATTTACATACGATACCGATTCTCTTTGTCACGCTATATTTTACTTGTCCGAGGTTTGATCATCGGTATCACGATACCTTGTTCAACCTCGTCTCTGACAAGTACTCTTTACTCGTACCGTGGTATGTGATCTCTTATGAACCATTCATATGCTTGCAAGATAATCAGATGACATTCCACCGAGAGGGCCCAGAGTATATCTATCCGTCATCGGGATGGACAAATCCCACTCTTGATCCATATGCCTCAACTCATACTTTCCGAATACTTAATTACACCTTTATAACCACCCATTTACGCAGTGGCGTTTGATGTAATCAAAGTACCCTTCCAGTATAAGTGTTTTACATGATCCCATGGTCGAAGGATTAGGTAACTATGTATCGGAAAGCTTATAGCAAATGAACTTAATGACGTGATCTTATGCTACGCTTAATTGGGTGTGTCCATTACATCATTCACATAATGACATAACCTTGTTATTAATAACATCCAATGTTCATGATCATGAAACTATGATCATCTATTAATCAACAAGCTAGTTATACAAGAGGCTTACTAGGGACTCCTTGTTGTTTACATAACACACATGTATCAATGTTTCGGTTAATACAATTATAGCATGGTATGCAAACATTATCATAAACACAAAGATATTATTTACAATATATAATCCTGTTGCAAACGGTGGCTTCTCAGCGTTTTGGGTGGTCTTGGTCGTCAGCCCATCCCTACGCATGTAGCTGTTTGGGCATTTGGACCCTGCCGTGTTAATTAAAGGAAAAGCAGGCGGGTCCAACTGTACCCCACCAGCCACCGACCACACCGCCCACCGAGAATATCCGTGGCCTTCCTCTGAGTTATCTATTCGTCTCCACCGGATTCGGAGTTCCGGACCACTGCCATGGCCGCCTCTGCAAAGCTTCTCCTCCCCATCTCCTCTCTCTCCTCTAAGGCTGGTGCCAATGCACCGCCCCACTCTCGCCCGCCACGTCAGCTTTTTTCCTCACTCTCGCCCCACTCTCACCCCACTCTCATCCCACGGTGCCAATGTACGGGCTATAGTGGCAGCTCTCGCCCCACTCTCGCCCCGCTCTCGCCCCCACTAGCGCCGCTATCGCCCCGCTCTCGCCTCCATCTCGCCGCCAACGCGGGCGACAGCCGGGCGGTAGCGGGCGCCGGGCGAGCCCGCCAGCGCCCGCCGCTCCAGTCCCGCCCGCCTCCCGCCCCTCTCCCGCCCCGTCGCCGCCGCTACCGCCTCCGCTACCGCCTGCGCTGGCACCGGCCTAAAATCAATTTCTCATCGGCTGCTGCATACACGTGGAGCACCCCTTGCATTTCCCTTGCCTGCGGCCGACGGGGGTTCGAAGGGGCAACCTGATGGAGCTGTTCCCGACAAGGTCTTGCTGCCCCTGCCGGTCGCTGCTGCCGCAAGATGGCGCCGCCGCCGCGCTCGCCGCTGCAAGCGGCCCCACCGGAGCTACATGGACTTCTGCCGGGCAGTGCAGTGAACTGGCGGTGCTGGACTGCAGTTGAGATGCTGCCAGCAGATGGCCACTGCTGCGCCAGACTGCGGCAAGCAGGCGTGCTACGAGCGGCATCGTGCCGACTGCTGGTGCTACAACGCTCGGTAAGATGGCCAAACATTGAACTCTTCCTGTTTTTCGGCTAGCAATTAAGCAGCGTTTACCTTTTATACATCTGTCTATATGACGTGCAGATTAGAAATTTAATGAACTTAGTGGAGGTATTCACTTTTATGTTTTCGTAACTTAGGTACTCCCTCCATTTTTTTAAAAAGGGCGCACCTCAAAGATCTCTGGGACCAAGGTACATGCCGATTGGAGGAATTCCGTGGGCGTGGGACGTGAAAATCGGTTCGGTGATTAAGGAGCTGTGCCTAACAAATCGCTAGATTAACGCTTAGTAAACCCCACGGCCAATCAATTTGCCGTTTCCTCGCATGCATTGGTCGAGACGGTTACCAGCCAAAATTATCGGGTTACTTTCTTCTTCCCGCAGTCCTTCCTTTCTCCCCGCGCAGTTTCCATCCAAAACATCGAACCAAAATTTCGCCAGTTGAAAATCTCGCGCCGATCTTCCCCGCTGCGAAATTGAAAACCAAAATTTCAGACTCCGGCCGATGTTCCCGCCAGTGATCTCTTCATATAGGAAGCTAATGGAGGCACACGAACAGAGGCGCGACGATTCTCTCTTCCATCTCAGTCCAACGGCGACGGCACATCAAGGTGAATCAGACCGTCGGCCTCCTCCTCTCGGCCTCCGTGGGCTTTTGCGGATGGCTTTCCAACCAAGATCGCCGCCGCCAGGAACAGTTCCTCCTCCTCGTCCTCTTGGTCTCACCGGGCGCGCGTCTCTGCAATCTTTCTCCGTCGGCACTGCTGGCTCCGAGCCGCATCCTCCTCCAACGACTTTGCCTCGACGGCGCGTCGGCCTTGCACGCCCATCTCGCCGTTGACGCCGTGCTCAACCGCCTCCTCTCCCTGCACGTCTTCAACATCGCCGTGGTCCGTGAACGCCGTGCTCGACCGCCTCCTCTCCCTGCACGTCTACAACATTGCCGTGGACGTCGTGCTCGACCGCCTCCACCTCGCCGTGGACGCCGTGCTCGACCGCCTCCTCGTCATCGCTTGGCTTCTCCATGTTGTCTTGCTGCTCACTTGACCAAGGAAGAGAAAAGAATGGCTCTTCTTTTATACAGCAACGACGAGGAGGTGGTGGGAAAAGGAGACTGCACGAAACCAAACGGATGGCATGCAAATCATCTGTTTTCACACCTCCACAAAGCTCAACCTAGTATTATAATAACCATTTTATTATTGCCTCTTGGGCATATCTCCAACATGGTGTAGTATGCAAGTCGTTGACATAACACCAATGAAACACCGTTCCACTAGTATTACATCCCTCAGAGTGGTACAACAGAAACATATGCGGGTCCAAGGCATGTCTGTAGAATTACACACAGACTCTTTACATAAGATCATCACAGCCTCCTACTTTATAATGAGGTAAAACTGCAAATAAACTCCAGAAAAACGACTCGTAGTCTAATCTTATCACGAACTCTATCTATAAAGGATTTGACTAGCTATTGAGGCTATGACTAGATTCTAGCTAAATAGGAGCTAGGTTTAGAGAGCTAGTTCCCTTCTACTGCTAATCTAGGTTTTCTCCTTGTTGGATGTGGTATTTGACTCTTCTGACAGGTTCCTGCCCTTGAAGTATGATAAAGGGCTAAGCCCAAGGATGTGCCCGATCTTCACGGATTTGAAGGGATTCGTGGGGGTAGGTGGATGAACACGATGAACACGTGGGGGAATCGTGGGGATACAACACACACACGCACACAATTCGAGTTTTCCCTCGTTGGCTCGAAACACCAACTCGATAGAGGTTGCGAGAAAAGACCTTCCGGTAGAAGTCCCGCAAAGAGATCAACTAATCGAAGCTCGGGAGATCTAGAAGGGTGAAAAGACCGGAAGGTTTGATGGAAGTGCAAGCAAAAGACCAAATAGGTAGAAGTGCAAGCAAAAGATCAAACAAACGGTAGAAGTCACCAAAGAGATCTTCACGAGTCGATAGGAGCCCGGGTGGCGATACAAGATCATAGATCTAGGTAAGGTTCCCACAAGGGTGAGCTAAGCTCAGGTTTTCTTTCAAATCAAGTCTAATCTCAGATCTGAGCCAACTAGCCTATTTATAGGTGGGGCGAAGGGATAAGTTACACGCTGAAAAGTGTTGTTGTGCTGAAGTTCGGTAGGGCGGAAGTTCCGGCCGTCTTGGGCGGAAGTTCCGGTCCTGGGGCCGGAAGTTCCGGCCCAAGTTCCGGCCCCGCCTAGTTCCGAATATGGCCCATTTACTTGCAGTAACATCCAGACGGACTTTCGGAACTTGGGCGGAACTTGGGCGGAATCCGAGTGGGCGGAAGTTCCGGTCCCTCGGGCGGAAGTTCCGGCCTGATCCATTTCTCGTGCGCTGGGAGGCATCCGGAAGGCATCTTGGCGGCATCCGGCGGAAGTTCCGGTCCTTGGGGGCGGAAGTTCCTGGGGCGGAAGTTCCGGCCTGGAGCGTCCGCTCCTCTTTCTCCTTCTCTTCCATGCTTCCGTGACATCGGCCTTGCGTCCTCGGGTCTCCATGGCATCCTCTCTTCCCTCCGTACTTGTCGTCGAGTTCCTATCATCAAGACATGACGGAGTATGAAGTAGTATATCGTCCCAAATAGGCAATTCGAGGCACGCGTAAAGGAGAAGATTCACCTTTGCGTGCTGTCTTGGCGATGAAACACATGATGCGGTGAAGACCGAAGGTCGCCCCGTATCATCTCCCCCACTTGAAAAAGAGTCGTCCTCGACGATAGCTCTTCACAAACTTGTATAGGAGGTAGATGACAACCACGCTTGAATGTCCCGTCACTTGTCAAGAGCCCTATCAATAGCACAAGAGAAGCAAGAGAACACTTAAAGCATAGCCAATGTTCAACGGATTTAGCAAGGGGCCTTATGTAGAAGGAGGTCACCTTATCGTAATGTCGGTGTGCTCTCATGGAGATGTCTTGTGTAGTAGAGGTGTGGGGTTGAACCCATTCGTTGACGCTCATCCACAAGTCACTTGTACCTTCACACAACAAAGACCAAGCAAAATATGTTTGTGTGTGATATTGGAGCACATCATCAATGACATGTCCTTTCATGTTCACAACACCGTTAGCACAACACAAATTTATCAAGAATAATGCATGTGCGAGGTCAATGTGTAAGAACTCCATATGAACATCTTCCAAATGTGGAAGCACAAAAACTCCAAATTTTGAGACGACTATGATGTCTATCTCATGTAGAAACTCATGTGCATTATTGCACTCAAGGCATCGGAAAGAGAAATTGTTCAACATCCTTGAAGCAACAAGAGGAGAATTTGGCCAAAACACATAAGGGGAAGTGTCCAAAGTATCAACAACACGTGTGCACACAAACCATTGGAAAGAGAAATTGGTCCTCATGTTTGTTGCAACACAAAACATATCATCCAAAAAGTTCATCAAGAAGACATTTGTACAACCGTGTGTGCCAACAAACCAAAAGAAAGAGGAATTGTTCAACTTGTTTGAGGCAACACCAACGGTAAGAATCACATCATCATGCTTGCCAAAGAACCATAAGAAAGAGAAATTGTTCGGCATGTTCAATGCAAAGCATGGGAAAGGTATTAGAGCCGGGTTCGATCTTGAACGAACTTGTATTATGCTCTCAATCAAATACGAAGCATCAAGTCGTTTCTCCAAGAGGCATTTTGCAAAAATGGTGATCAAAAGAGTTTCGATGTATCCAAAATGTGGTAGGACAAAAATTTGTGCAAGTAAATGTTTGCTTTGGAAGGTGTCCAAAATGGTGTGTGTAGCATTGTCCCGCACAAATGGAACAATCAAAAGGCAAGTATCGGTGGCAAAATTGTTATGTGCAATGGCAAAGCTATGGAGACCTCTAGCTTGGGAAAGTATGGTTGGCGTGAGCCGATTATGGGTATCCTCAAGTGTCAAGGAATCCTTTGCACATGCCAAAGATGAAATGAGAAATCAAAAGGAGAGCAACTTTTGGTGTAACATGTGGCACAAGGTGCATAAGGTGTCTCTCACATGTATGACATGATCCTTGAGGTTCTCGGAGTGTATGATAACATCATCAATACATACAACAACCATTGTGTCAACAAGATCTTTCAAGATATGTTGCATAAGAAGCAAAAGAGGTGACGAGGAATTGGACCAAACCGGAAGCTCGACAAGAAATATCGGAAACACACGATGGCGAAGGCGTTGGGAAACATACCCTTCGGTTTGAATCCCGCGGGTTTGGTGATGGAGTTTGTCCTTGGTGGGGTAGCTCTCGATGGCACGTGTTGTCAACTCATGCTCCGTGGAGGTGGATGTTGTCGTTCGGGTACCTATACACACAATGGAGAAAACAAAAAGCGTGTGTGCATGGTAGATGAATACATCATCCATCATGATGTTCCATGTCTTGTGCACATCACCATTAGTGTCAAGCAAGATAGTATGAAATGCATGGTGATGGTGCATATGGCAATAAGGTGCATTCATGGCATGTGGTAACTTAGGATCATCAAAAATTGAGAAGGCTATGGGGGCCATCTCATGGACAATGAAATAAGCATTCTTGCATACCAAGCATAAGAAAGAGTCATTATTCACAATCTTGGATGCAAGGAACATGGAATAGTGCAAACATTTTGGGCAAAGCATGTTTAACATGTTATCATTGTTGTCGACAACCCTATGGAAAGAGCAAGTGTTCATCAAGGGTGTCACAACACAAGCATTAGCATCATCATTTTCATTGCAAGCAATACATGGTAAAGAGCAATTGTTCGACATATTGCAAGCAATAGGAGAGAAAGTGAAACTCTCATAGCATGGCATGACCATATTGTCACAAGCAAGTAATTCCACATGATCAACAATGTTATCAAGCAAAGCATCACATGGAGGAATGAACAAAGCATGTGGTATAGCAATTGTATCCTCAAGATCATGCATGCACTCATAAGTCATCATGTCCACTAGTGGGATCATGGCATCATCAACACCCATATAGGTACCTTTGTAGTCCGACTCATTTGAGGTAGGTGTTGTGGAAGTGGTAGGATCCATGTGGTCGACATCTTTGACTTCTTGTAAGCATGGTGTGGTATCATCATCTTCATGCACCATGTACATCTTCTCCATGATCGGGAACTCGTCCTCCATGGAACCTATTGCAACATAAGAAGACACAAACGAAAGAGAGGTTAATGTGTTAGCAAATGCGATGTCCTCCGTGGACCTATCATCTACCTCTCTCAACTCACTTTGTGTGTCACTCATGTCCTCCAAATGGAAGCACTCAAACTCACATATGGGGTGGAAGTCACTCAACTCACCATCACTCGCTCAAGTGGGCTAAGTGGCTCTCATGCTCACATGGGGTTGGTACCAACTCATCATTCAAGCATATAGGAGTAGGCTCGATTTTGTCATCTCCATGCGCCTCCGTGGTTGAAGGGAACTTCCCATGCTCAACCGTCTCAACTCCATGCGCCTCCATTGGTGAAGGGATCATCCCATGCTCACCATTCTCAACTCCATTCGCCACCTTGGTTGAAGGGATCATCCCATGCTCAACCTTCTCAACTCCATCGCCCACCATGTTGACACCATTTGATGGCACTATGGTGTTGTTGAGAACTAGGCTCGAATCAACGTCACTCTTGTCTTGGCCTTCTCGTGCGTCATCTTGAAGTGTGGGCTTCATAGTCGTCATCTTGTCCATTTCCTTGCACCATTCTTTGAAGATGATGGTATCTTGAAGTGTCTTGTTGGCGAATTGGGCATCCAATTGGGCGAAGTAGAGCTTGTGGGCTTGAGGTGTGTTGCACTCCCATGTCATGTGCTTGTTGGATGTGTACACATCACAATGGAGATTAGGGCATTCCCAAAGATGATGACCGTATTGTGTGCAACGAAAGCATTGGGAGCTACGTGGTCTTGGTGGACAAATCATTGTCATGTTGGCATAAAGTTGTGTAGACCGTCCTTCATCTTGAAGTGTAGACTCCATGGTCTTCATCTTGGGGCTTGAGCTTCTTGTAGGCGCCATTATGGTGGTGGCGGTAGGAGGGGAGGCACCATGATAGGTGGTTCCTCTTTATGTGCACTTGCCACCATCTTCCTTGTTGATGTAGCGTCTTGTCTTGCACCATTGGAGATCTTCTCATGTGTAGGCGGTCTTGGAGATGCCATTTTGGTGGTGGCTCTAGGCTTTGTGGACACCGTATGGTTGGTGTTATTGTTCTGTGTAGCCTTGGCCGCTTCATGTCGAGGTTCTCGTCTTCTTGCATCATCACCATGTCTTGGGGGGTGTCGTCGAAGATCCTTGGGAGGTGTTGGTCGATGGCGAACATGAGGTGACTTGTGTCGGCGATGATCATGTGGTGACGTATGTCGATGGTGATCATGAGGTGGTGATGGTCGACGACGATCTTGAGGTGACGAGTGTCGATGACGATCCTCAACATGCCTAGATGATGGTTCATGTAGCTTGGCACTTTGCTTGTGGCGCCTTCTTGAGCTCGGAGGAGAGTGTCGATGGCGATCATGGCGGGGACGCTCTTGTTGTTCCAAAGGACGAGCTCGATGTAGATGATCATGTGCGTAAGCACTCTCATGGTGGCGCCGTCTTGAAGGTCCGCAACCGTCATAAGTAGTTCCATTGGCCAAGGTGGGGAACTTGTAGGCACCGGTCTTGTGCAAGGTGGTGTCGAAGCTCGGTTCCACCATGGTGTCAATGTCATAGTCGAGGTGGTGCTCGGTGCGGTGCTTCATCATGGTGTCGTAGTCGTAGTCGAGGTAGTGCTCGGTGCGGTGCTCCATCATGGTGTCGTAGTCGTAGTCGAGGTAGTGCTCGGTGCGGTGCTCCATCATGGTGTCGTAGTCGTAGTCGAGGTAGTGCTCCACCATGTCGTCGATGTTGTGGTCGAGCTCGGAGTGGTGGTCCACCATGTTGTCCATGCTTGGCGAGTCATGGTCGGTGTAGAGATGCTCGATGTCGGTCATGTCGCCAATGCTTGCGGAGCCATTGTTGGTGTCGAGCTCCACATGGTCCTCCATATCCGCGGTGCTTGCGGAGCTATCACCCTCATCGTACTCCATGTCATCCTCCGTAGGTTCATCCTCACTATCCATGTTAGTCTCCATGATTGGTGTATATATGGTGGAAGGAAAACTACCAAAAGTGTCAAAACTTGCAAACCAAAATCGAAAAGGTGTTTCAAGTCGAGGAACAACCGATATGTATGCACACACACAAAACAAAAACTCTATATGGTGTTAGGTATGGATGTGGAAAGCCAAATGGAAGAACCAAACGAAGAGTCTATTGTCAAAAGTGGGTAAGATCCAAAAGTCACAAGTCAAAGGCGGTGATCACAAAAGGCATACACAAGGTGGAACACACGCGTGGGACAAAATGGGGTTAGCGCGACGGAAAATGAGCACGAACAAAATTGGTCCTAACGAAGACTACTAGCTCGGTGTCACGCTAACGCAAGAGAGACCGTGGCTTGGTTGCAAAATTGAGAAGCAACAAGATTTGCGCAAGACGCCTCTTCTCTTTTCTCTCTTTTGCTTATAAGCTTTGGACTCTTTTGTGTATAGGTGTCACTCACACTCTTTTTCTTTTCTTTTTCTCCCTTTTTTTTGTATGCTTAGAAGCTTTCTTTTTCTCACTATCTATGTAAGTATGTCACACTTCTATTTCCTATCTTTTCACAACGAGCTTGCTTCGTAACTTTGCTCAACACACGCACACCCTCACGGTCGGGACGCTTGCGCAATGCTTCACAACACTAGAAAGCCACTCTCGATAGGAAAGGTACGCAAAGGAAGCTAAGGCTACAAGTTAGGTTCAAGTTATACCACTTGATGACGGTGGCCGACGATGTTGAACTTGCTATGGTGGAAGGTGTCAAATGAACCGCTTGGATCCTCGGGGTGCCGTCGTCGTTGATGATGTTGCGGAAGCTTTGTGGTAGCTGAAATGGCACACACAACGAAGTCCAAACACAAGGGGTTAGTGCCAAAACGAAAACGAAGAAAGTCAAAATTTCGGCCAGGCGGAACTTCCGGTCCTGAGGGCGGAACTGGTCCCGGGCGGAACTTCCGGTCCTTCCGCGGAACTTTCGCAATCAGATCTGCGGGCTGTTCTTCGATTTGGGCGGAAATCCGGGCCGAAAATCTTCGAATTCGTGGAAAATTTGGCACTAAGAGCGGTGGGAAGGTGGTGGAATTGCAGATCAACACCAAAGGAAAGTTTCTATTGGACCAAAACCACCAAAAACTCAACAAATCGCGAGATCCAACCAAGGCCAATTTGGGGCTATTTTTTGGGAAAATTTTTTGAATTTTTTTTTTGGGCGAAATTGGTGGATTTGGTGGGTGTGGGGGTCAAATCCGTGGCAACCAAGGAGCTCTTGATACCATATGATAAAGGGCTAAGTCCAAGGATGTGCCCGATCTTCACGGATTTGAAGGGATTCGTGGGGGTAGGTGGATAAACACGATGAACACGTGGGGGAATCGTGGGGATACAACACACACACGCACACAATTCGAGTTTTCCCTCGTTGGCTCGAAACACCAACTCGATAGAGGTTGCGAGAAAAGACCTTCCGGTAGAAGTCCCGCAAAGAGATCGACTAATCGAAACTCGGGAGATCTAGAAGGGTGAAAAGACCGGAAGGTTTGATGGAAGTGCAAGCAAAAGACCAAATAGGTAGAAGTGCAAGCAAAAGATCAAACAAACGGAAGAAGTCACCAAAGAGATCTTCACGAGTCGATAGGAGCCCGGTTGGCGATACAAGATCATAGATCTAGGTAAGGTTCCCACAAGGGTGAGCTAAGCTCAGGTTTTCTTTCAAATCAAGTCTAATCTCAGATCTGAGCCAACTAGCCTATTTATAGGTGGGGCGAAGGGATAAGTTACACTGAAAAGTGTTGTTGTGTGAAGTTCGGTAGGGCGGAAGTTCCGGCCGCTTGGGCGGAAGTTCCGGTCAAGGGCGGAAGTTCCGGTCTGGGGCCGGAAGTTCGGTCCGGCCGGAAGTTCCAAGTTCCGGCCTAGTTCCGAATATGGCCCATTTCCTTGCAGTAACATCCAGGGACGTTTTGGCGTAATTTCGGAACTTGGGCGAAACTGGGCGGAAGTTCGAGTGGGCGAAGTTCCGGTCCCTCGGGCGGAAGTTCCGGCCTGATCCATTTCTCTGGGCGCTGGGAGGCATCCGGAAGGCATCTTGGCGGCATCGGGCGGAAGTTCCGGTCCTTGGGGGCGGAAGTTCGGGCGGCCTGGAGCGTCCGACTCCTCTTTCTCCTTCTCTTCCATGCTTCCGTGACATCGGCCTTGCGTCCTCGGGTCTCCATGGCATCCTCTCTTCCCTCCGTACTTGTCGTCGAGTTCCTATCATCAAGACATGACGGAGTATGAAGTAGTATATCGTCCCAAATAGGCGATTCGAGGCACGCGTAAAGGAGAAGATTCACCTTTGCGTGCCGTCTTGGCGATGAAACACATGATGCGGTGAAGACCGAAGGTCGCCCCGTATCAAAGTAGTTGTTGACTCCTCGGTCTTCGAGTTGCACTATAGATCCTCCTGCGATGCCTCCATATCTAAGCAGGGGATTTAAGGTAGGATGAGTAAGAGCGTACTCAACAAGTTCATTATAGGAAAGAGGTGTTTAATGCACTAGCTGCAGCCATAGACCAAAAAGTCATAGGCAATGCAAGTTTTTGTAAACATTTCTTCAAAAGGTTGCTTTTATTCGGAAGAGCTATGTCCGTCGGCCTTCACCGGGTGTCTAGAACTTCATGGAGATCCTTTCCAGTGGCGTTCGCAGTTCCAAACCCGGAACAAAGAGTGACAAGCCACAATTTGATACAATCTGCAGATGTGTGTTACTTTACCCATAAGAGATCTTATCCTTGTTACCAACCGAGCGAATCTTTCCCGTCCACACTTCCTTGGTGTGAGGCCAGGTATAAGTCATAGCCAATCACTGGGCCTTCCCGCGACCCCGCATACCCACCCTTTTGTAAGTCTGTCATGTCCTTTATCTATAGGTAGACCGACCCAGGCATATGTCCTCCCCTATACAATAATGGTAGACCGTTCCAGACATTTTCCATGCCCTGCCCTTTACACTATAGATAGACCGATCCAGACAACCCTTACAATCCCTCATAGGTACATCCCGCAGTAGAAGCAATGGGTCTCTACCCAGGGCTTCCTTCCTGCCTAAGCATGTACATTCTGGCCACGCGCAGTTGTACCCGTTGGTATGCGAGAGGGAAAAGAACAGCTGACTACTCCGTCCCACTCCAGATCTTATGGTAAACACAGATGTTACGACGCAAGAATCACTGAACGACATTTGTTGTTAATCCTATGTGAATATAAACCCATTGCAATGGAACCTCCACCGAACTCATACCATGGTTCCATTGCCCACCACATAGTAATATTCATAGTTATGAAAATAATCTTTTGCTTTTGATGCAAGAGTGATAAGTATAGTACTTTGCAAGTAATTTGATAAAAATACTCAAATGACATGAACAAGCGATGAACTTGCCTTTCTTGACTACAAGATTATGCAGGCAAGGTCTTCGATAAGCAATAACTCCAAATTCTGAAATAGCATCATCGTCCGATAAGGACGATGTTTAAAAGATTAGCAAGGATGCAATAATGCATAAGTATGAGATGCAATCGCTCTAATCGTAATCTAACCCCGGTGATTTAGGTTTAGTGAGTTGTAATGATTTCTTGAGAGTGTGTTGCACTTTTAGAGTGGTTTCACAAGCAATGTTGTATTCGGATTTGGTTAACTTGATACCTCTTATTAATGGTATATAAGACATAACACTCATAATAACACGTGATGGATAATATTTGGCACAATCTTAACGGATATTCAATTTGGCCCTCAGGTCCAAATGATCCTGATATCCAGACCACTGCCTACTATGGGGATATGTGCTGGAGGAAGTATTCTGTTATGTATTCTAGTTTATGATGTCTTTTATGAACAGTCCCAAGGCCCACTTCTGTACAGCATTAATAGTCGCATGTCAGTTGTTCGCACGAGGTGGAGACGGCCCACACGGTTGTGTACCGTGAAGCTAAATACCTGGACCTTTTTCAACTGCTAATCCTCCAATCTCCTCGCATGGAGCACCGAGAGCACGCCCATGGTAGTACATGTCTGGTCGCCGCAGACCCGCAGTTGTGGAGGGGGCGAGCCTGGGGTCAGCGATCTTGGCGTCGAAGAAGACGTGGCTGGAACAAAGGTCGTGGGAGGAAGGCCTGGTCTGCGTCGTGCCCAGTGCACCTTGGGCCTTGGCCGGCGCGCTGTCGATGTTGAAGCAGTGGTGCCAGCAGAGGGCGGCTCGGCCGCCATTGACGTCCTTAGCTGGTGGTTATCCAGTGGTGTGAGGCCGGCGAGCGCGCATGCACCACCACTAATGCGTGCAGCCTTGCGACGGAGCCATTGGCGGGGAGAAGGTAGAATCGGACGACGCGGGCGACGTTTTCATTGCGAGACCTCCGGCGGGAGTAAGAGTGAGACCGCGTGTCGATCTAGGGCCTGGTGAACTCCCTCGCGTTGCACACGTCACACGTCTCCAAGGTTCTGCGCGATGCATGCCGGGTCCAAGTTCTACTTGGGAATGTCATCACGGGATAAGAGCAAGATGTCCGTCGGAGGAACAAACAGAGAACAGGGCTGCCGCCGCGTGGACATAATTACTGACACGAAGAATGCGTGGAGCATTACCACCTTCTTAGAGCAAAACTTCCCTGGTGAACGAGTTTAGGGACCAACTATTGACTTGCACTGATGGATACACCAACGAGTACATGTTCATCATACACACAACAAAGCAAACCTGTCCAGCTACCTCACGCTACACAAGGGGGTCGTGGCAGAGAAAACGGAACATGGCACCGCCTAAATATTCGTTCGCACTTTTGTAACACTCGCCACCATAACCTGTTTGCCAGACGCCATTGCTTCAGGCCAGACGAAGCACATCGCACGCCGCCGCACCGCACTCTACCTTTGTCCCGCTCGTCACGCTGCCACGACAAAGTTTTTCGTCCAGCTGAAGAAGCCACTGCAACCGAAGCATCCCCTGACAGTATTCTCCATGAGACGATCCGTAGGTAACGCCGTCAGCCCGTCGCATTGAGTCGGCAGATCCGTGGGCCCATACCAGATTAATTATCATGTACAATGATCCATTCCCAACAATACCAGCGCGCTGTATATTAGTTATATACACTTTGGCACAAATCTCACCGTACCAATGTGTGGTCTAGATAACATGTTCATCTGGACCCATGTCCCAAAACGCTGCTCCCACAATCTTAACATGTAAAGAACAGTTGTGGACTTTAGATCCTATAAGGCATGGTTAATTATTACTTGTTATTTACTTCAAATGAATAACTTTTGAAGAACATGTTTCTTAAGGAACAATAAGCAATTCAATATGAATTATTTGCTTTTATGGTTTACTATGATTCTCAACTGAGTGTCCTAAGTAGGTATCATATATATGAACTGTTCATTTAAGATATTATTAAGTGGTAATAACTTAAGCTAGGTTGTAATAGCAGTGTTGTTAAGGATTAAGGTTTAACGTCATGCTCCTAATGGTACACCATTGGAATAATCACATGCCAACAAGCTATAGTTGTATATATCCTAGGTATATGAGTTAACTTTATAACTTAGGATGAATTTCTACATATAACCTATACTTGTAGTTATGACCTTCTGGTTAAGGTCCAACCACAAAGGTTTTACTTACAATTATCAAACATACATGGTAAGTCAAACAATACAATTTGGCTCAAAAATGTGTAAGTCATGCGGATTAAGTGTTGTCGGGTTCTTGGTATGTAGATGTGAGTATAAACTCATAATATTGTTTTTTTACGGATAGTAACTTATTTATTTGTAGGATTAAGGAACTTAATGTCGTTAGGGCTTTAGGAATTCTCTAAAGGATTACATTGATGTGGATTTAATTAACTATCTTAAGTTAAAGAAAATATTCAGTAAAGATGTATAAGTTAGTACTAGAATATAATTTAGAATTATTTACTATTTATTCTACTATGGAATTTTTATATGATTGTGTTATTAATTAAACATCAAAAGGATATGTTTTATTTATTAAACCATGTTTAACCCTTAAGAATATTTATTACACGATTAAGGTTGAAATAATATTTTAAATGTTTAGACATTCTCTTTTACTTTTATTTCTTATAAAATATTTTTTTTAGGAATTTTAAAGTAACTAGAATTGAATTTAAGTTCTTAAGATTTTATTATATTAATTAACTTGACTTAAAATGATATCAATATTAGTTTGTAACATGAATAATGTTCCTAACATTTTTTAGTTTAGATAACAACTTAGATTTATTGTTAAGTATTTTAATGTGTAAAGTAGGATGCACTAATATAAGAGTATGCTATATATTTTAATTGGATTAGGGACACACGTACACATTTGGTGGACTACTTATATTAGGCTTAAAGTTAATTGGGTCAACTAGTATTCTCGTACAAATACTACACTAGTTTATTATTGGGCTGAAGCTAATTTGGGTTAGTTTCAAACATACATGCACATGGTCCGGTTGGATAGCTATAGGCACGAGTCGAGGCCAGCTCAACTCAGCCCCTACTCTCCAAAACCTTTTTCAGTAGCTCCACACAGGCACACGACTTGCAATTCACCTCTCGCTCGTGACCTGGCCGCCGCCTCCGGCCGCATCAGCCGCCGCCGCTAACCGTCGACGCTGCTTCACCATCTTCTCCTCCACCAAATCCCTACCGGCGTTCCCTCTCTGTCAGGATCAACCGTTTCTCTGAAGCTGAGACACTTCGTTAGTTAACCAACGGTCCAGATGAAGAGCATCGGACGGCTGTCTTTCATTACCTAGTTTAAACTTACTTTCGCGCTAATTACTGTATCAGCGCTGTAATCTCGATTTACTGAACCAAGCGTGGTCCTGCTCTTGTTGTATAAAAGAGTGGGAGAGGGTGGAAGGGAGGCACGCTATGAATACACCCTAATTATCGTATCCGAGTCCCACTTCTTCCTCATGGCAGCGCCGCCGGAGCGCCTGCTCAATCTTCTTCTCCCTACGAAATTCTGATCGCTGATCTTCAGATCCTGACAAGGTGGTATCAGAGCAGTCGGCTCTCGGACCTCGGGCTAGCAACGGCGAAGCCCTCCCTCCCTCCCAAATCTACCACCCTCCCACACTCTGCTATCTCTACCATGGCGGGCAGGACCAGATCCAGGACCTCGTCCCACTCCCGAAACTCGTCACGGGATCGTAGTAACGAGGATGCACCAGTTCTTGGATCGGCGTCGACAACGGATGCTGAGCTCGCAGCGCTTAGAGCACAGCAACGCCAGGAGCGGGACGCGAGATCCGTGGGGCGGCGCCTCCGCAACTATCAGGCTGAGTCCACGGCTTCCATCACCATGCTCACGAACCAGATGGGAAGCATGGTGGCGTTGATGGAGAGGATGCAGACCAGCATCGACAAGCTCACGCAGCCTGAAGGTAATCTCCAACTGGATACTGGCCAAGCTCCTACCTTTGTGACGCCTCCTCCACGCACAAGCTCGAACCTTTCACCGATCCCAGAGGGTTCTACACCACATGACACACCACCAACACAAAATCCCCCTCCTTTCCCACCCACCCTAGGACGGCTAACACCCGCCCAGCTGCCATTACCACCAAGCACACAGGATGCTCGACATAAAGTCGTGAGCACAGAGAGCGAGCCCATTGTGTCCACCTCCATGACATCGTTCTCGCGGCAGATCCAGGTGCAGCGAACAAACCCCACAACCCAGCCCCAATATTACCAGCCTGCACCCACCTCACAAAATCCTACACCACCACTACACCCCACCACCACCCAAACCAACCACAATCCCAGTCACAGTATCCAGCCACAGCCACAGCCACTCCATAGCCAGCCATTACACCAACCCATGCCTTACACTCACAACCACTCCCAAAACCAAACATTCCCACAAAACCGCTTTCAGGCGCAACACACAACCAATGACTTGCACCTCCGTACACCCCATGTGGAGTTGCCGATATTTACAGGGGATGCACCACGAGCTTGGTTACTAGAATGTGAGGATGTGTTTGATTTGGTCGACATACCCACGGCTAGCAGAGTCAAGTGGGGATTGGCTCACATCCGGGGTCAAGCAAAAACCTGGATCAGCAGTTCTGGATTGCACTTGCAGACACTAACATGGCAAGAACTCAGCCAGGTGCTGATCGACCGTTTCCCTGATGCAACAGCAAATGATCCTATGGATCAGCTTCAACTGCTCAAGCAAACCACTACAGTGAATGTATACATTGATCAGTATGAGCAGTGGATGACGCAGATGAAAAGAGAGCGCAACTACTTGCCCCAAGATTTTTTCGTGGATAGATTCACCAGTGGTCTTAAAGATAGTATCAAGCATCTTGTGCAGTGCCAGAAGCCTGAAACTCTCCTGTCAGCCTACTGGTATGCCAGAAAATATGAGCAGGCGTACTTACTGAATGTGAAGAAAACAACTCCTATTGCACCTGCCCCTCGAGTGTATCCACAACAACAACCAAACCAGCGCCCCCAGCTACCAAGAGACAACCGCAACAGGCCACCAAACAACAACAGAGGACCAAGATTGTGTTGGTATTGCAATGAGAATTTCTTCTTGGATCACAGATATCCTCAGATGCAAAGAACTCTGAATATGATTGAGTTACAGGGTTATGATGAGGAGGAGGAAAACCAGGGGCCCTTACTGATAGATCCTCCACCACCAGCTATCCAGCAAGTGTTGATCCTTCCTGAACAAGCTCCAGTTCCCAGCAAGAAGTACCACCACAAGCAAGGCCACCTGATGAAGTGGCAATGTGCATCTCTGCAGCAGCATATAGTGGCAGTCCAAGTGACTCTACAATCTTCCTTCTCCTCAATTTCAGTAAGGCACAGGCAGTGGCCTTGGCAGATACATGAAGCACAAGTACATTCATGGACTTGACCTTTGCACAAAAGCACAATATTCCATTGACTATGACTGCAGAAAGAACAGTTACAGTGGCAGGTGGTGGTACCCTATCTTCTGGATTTATAGCATACAATTGCCGTTTTACTGTCCAGGGAACCAAGTTTGTCACAAATTTTAGAATCCTAGAGCTCCAAGGAGCTGATGTAATACTGGGAGTCAATCTATTATATAATTAAAACAACAAACAATCAACGGTATAGATTAGCTTGGCATAATTCGATTAATAACAATGGCCAAGATTTATCCCTAAGGCCCGTCCAAAGATGTGTTTTTATCCCCACGTCTAAACTGTGTACGAGATAAACACGCAACAGATGAAACCTATTATGAAGACGTTGGCTCATCTGCCGCCGCCTCGCCTACTTCCATCGTCGCCGCGTCGTGCCGCATGGCTCATCTAGATCTTCGATTCCGTGGACTTCTCCTCTACGGTCGTGGATCTCTTCCTCTCAACGTCCTCTACCGCATGCCATCACGGCACCCCGTTGCAGGAGTGCATGAGCGGGAGGCGGTAGGCGGCAAGCGCGCACCATGATAAGCGGCCAGCAGTTCTGCTCAGCTGATCAGGACTAGACGTGGATCAGTCAATCACTGATTCACCATATCCATCAGGTGCATCTTCCTACCTCCTATTCCAACAGCTCCGTTGAATAATTTGTTAATTGCATTACAGAGTATATTTTTTTTGTGCGAAAGTAGCATACTGTATATACAAGTGCATCAGTTAAAATTGTTATTTCACTTGTGTATGTGTACTTGCAGACCCAACGAAAAAAATAGCGCGCTATTTCACGCTAATAGCGGCGCTATAGCGTATTTACGAGTTGAACACTACGCTATGCATTCTAGGCACGCTATGACGCTACGCGCGCTAAAGACGCGCTATTTCACGCTATTTGGCGCTATTCGCTATTCCGCATAGCACACTATTTTGCAGAGTAGTTTTTTAGTAGCTCATTTCAAATTTTCACCCACTTGCGTATCCTAAATCTCTAATCTAGGCAACCCTAGACTAAGGAACTCAGATCGCGCACTCCCCAACTCCTTGTCACCTTCTCTGCCCGGCAGGCGACGACGTGACGGCGTAGCTCCGCCCCCTTCTCCTATATCAATCGGTGGTAAGAGGCCACACCTAGCTTCACCTTCACGCCTTCACACCGGCGTGTCCCCTTCCTCCGGGTTCGAGGTCTGACCCGAGGGTCCGAAATTGGCGCAGCCCTAGGACACCTGGCCACGCCTAGCTTCACCTTCACGCCTTCACCCCGTGCCTCTGTTTCCCTCCTTCAATCCTCCTAGTTCGGGACAATGTGAGTGTGAACTATGGTTTGTGATTTTTGAGACTATGTCATATCAAGTTATGGACTATGTGAACTATCTCTAGTTGATGTTTGGCTGCAAAATATCATATCCGAGATTTTATAGCTGCAAAGTGCTATATCTATTATTATATATATGCTGAAATCCTGAATTTTCATATTTTTTGTTAAACGCTATTTTGAAAAATAGCACGCTATTAGCACGCTATAACGTCTATAACGTTTTTCGAAAGGCCACGCTATTTGTGTTAGCGCGCTATTTTTTTCATTGTGCAGACCATGTCTTTTACAAATCGGGTTGGAAAGGGCGACGTCTTAGAGAATGATTATGAATATGTAAAAACTTAAAAAGGAACAAAAAAAACAAGGACTTTTTTAGTTAATAAAGTAATATTAGGGCCTCATATTGAACTTTGCACCAGGGCCCCAATTTCTGGACAATCTGATGTAGGTTTGGCCGGGTCACCTCTTCTGCGTTTTTCTGGTGCCGATCACATCACCTGCTGTTCACCCATTGGACAACGTCGGAAGTTGAAACTGCAGTGTAGGTTCCTGTTCGCTGGCTGTAAAAGAGTTCTGTACTTCATTTGGCAGGTTTTATTCCAAACTTATCTTTTCTCCTTCCCAGTGCTGTATTTCAGCATTTGCCAGAATCCTTTCCAGTGTTCTGTGTCTGCTTCATATACAATTATACAATGATCAAATTAGCTGAACAAAGCATGCATAAATTCACGTCAGTGCTTATATTCCAATTTTGCTATAATCTCAAAGAGTGTTTTTATTGTGAAAGTGGTAGTTTATCCTGATGTTTCCATGCATGTTTGGTGCCGCAATCATATATTGTATTGAGTATTAGGCATACACTAAGCCATTTTCTGCCAAATCTGAACGTAACTGCAGTTTTTCACTTACAAAAGTTAACCCCGGAAGTTCATTCAAATATATTCCTTGATATTGATAAAACTGCTGCACAAAACGGCGTCGAATGGAATATGGAACCAACCATTATTGGTGTTTTACAAAAAAGGTTTTTCATTGTTGTAGAATTGTAATTGCAAATGATTTTTCCTTTTGAATTTCCTGAATTTTGCATTGCTAGAAAAGATGGATATAAGTAATGCAATCGATATATGCCCAAGTCAATTTTAGGCAAGATCTATCCATGTAGTATGAAGCTTTGGCGGAGACAAAAGAGTATGCTTTTGTTGGTATACAAGAAGAATCCTATATATCAGACTTATGCACGAGGCAATGAAGAAATTGGTCAGTTTTTCCCTCCAATCTACACTTTCAAAATTTATTTTGCTAAATGCAGACAGTCTGTAATGCATATATGTTTTACAAAGGCAGTTGTCATGTTTGGTTGTAAAATAAACACAATTTGTTCTGCAAATGGATCATCCTAGAATATGTCTTAAATCATATGTAATCGGGCTGAAAGGTGATTATAGCAGTAGGATGTTTTTGGTGCAATAATTCAAGTCAGCCATAAATATAGATTGATGTTGGTTGCAGTTGAGAAAATCTTTTTGTGCTCATATTATCCATGCGGCTGTTCTGGGCTTCTGCCAGTTGAGTACGTCAGATGTATGGATAGGTCAATTTTCAGCTGGATCACTCACATGCTTTTTGGCAATAGAAGTACCTTGGTACAATGTTAGTTGCGTAAGATAATATACAATTTATCCTCCCATTTCAGTTACGTGGTCACTATAATAAGTTCATATCCAATATTGGGGAGGGCCATGCTTTCCACACGAATGAAGCAAGTTCGGCTATTCAATGAGTTGATATGATGTGGAGAGCCCAATTGGGTCATTCCCATGCCACTATTGTTAATGTATCTGGAGCATCGACGCTTTATTATCAGATAATTCAAGCTATTAAGTAGGCACTCAGGTTTGTACAATGAACATGCTTTCAGATTTAATGAGAGTGATTTTTACAATGTTGTGCATAACTACTTGGGATGATAATCATAAAAGTGAATGAACTTTTGAATTTTACAAAAACATTGTGCAACAAACACTGGCAAATACTACATGTTAGATTTTATAGATCAATCAATAAAAATAGGAGTATTCAATTCTATCGCTTATTGCGGCATGTAGTGCCATGAATCTTTGGTGCTGTGGTGACATTAACTTCTCCAGAAATGTTTAATACTATAAATTCAACTTCATTAAAATTTCATTTTCCTTCTTTTTTTATACTTCCCTTCCCTTTAGAATATAATTTCTTAGTAACTAGAAATGGCATGCCTACAGTTTACTCGGAATGGTGCTTCCAGCTGTATGCGTACTATATCTCCAACTACAAAAGAAAAATCATATGTATACATTTCACGTCAGATTTATTATGGATATTTTTCCAGTTCCATGTATTAATTTCTGATGATATTTCTTACCTGGTAGAAAGTATTATTTTCTTAGCCCTCCACCCTTTCTTTGGATGTTTTTATCAGCGGTCATTTTGTGAAATAAATGAGTGATATCGACTTATCAGAGAATAGGTTCTGTGTATGAACAAAAATAGAGTCGCATGTCTCTTCAAAACGGAAAAAAACATTCACATGTTTAACATAGATAGAACAGAAAAAATAGAAAATATATTTCGGTAAAAAAAGAGATTAGCTCTGAGTTAGCATGTATTATTAGACCATAATGGTCCACTGATCATCCTTTTTCAGGTCGATCTGTACAGCCGTATTGCAATAGGAATCAAACATCACTAGATCGGTACAACAACTGTTGTAATCTCATACATGCCTGAATTTGAGAAAAATAACTCCAGACACCTGCGGTACAACATGCCATCTAGCCAGTTCGCTGGAGGGCGCACTAACACAATTTATCTAGAGTAGTCGATGGTAATCACCAGAACTAACTTAATTTTTAAAAAATGGTTTTGCACGTGAGAATAAGCTAGCTAGGGAGCAAGTGGGTGCTCAGCTACACACATTGCAAACATATTTTTTCAGAAAATTAATAAAGATGTGGTTGCAGGTGTGTTTTATGGTATATCTATGTTTGCATATTAATATGATCTAGGGACAAGGGAGCATTTTATATTGTAGCTAGGTGTGCTCCATAAATTTCTACTGTACGAGCATGACATCTTTGCTACAGAAGTTGCATGCATTGGATTGAGAGTCAGCCTGCGGAGATGGAGTATTTTAAGTCTACCTGCAGAGAGTATTTGTGGATATTAATACCTGAGGCGCGAGTTTGTAGCTGCGGTTCCATTGAGCAGGATCCCTAGCCATGAAAAACTACCTTGGTTGTTCATATTCGGGAGGCATCAGCTGAGGCATTTTGTTTTTATTCACTGCATATAATAGTTATCAAATAACTGTTTCTCACCATTTTTCTTCCTTTCAGCTCCTATGAATCCATCATGTATGCTTTGGTCATCTAAATCTTGCCCAAACACACAAAATTTCAGTTTTTTTTATTGTCATATTACCATCTGACTTAATATTCTAGGCATTGAAGGTGTGAACAAGTTGAATTGTTTCCTAGGTGTTGGAATTTCCCTAAATATATACTAAGTATTGATTACTATTGTTATTAGTTTGTACTCTTGGCCAAGATATATGGAATTCACAGACCTTGACGGGGATTGTCATATCGTGGGCCTTCAAGTATTTGTATGTGGGCTATGGTAGCAAAAGAAGCTATATGTTTGTTCTATGAAAAAGCAAAGCATTAAAAAAATGAATTGCAATTAAAGTAGATACAATATTGCTTGAATATGAAAATAATCTACATATCATATTATTTTACTACTTATTAATCCTATAAGTCTTCAACAATAATATAACTCTATTTATAATATTTGTGGAAAATGTTAATAAGTGAATAAAAGGAGTACACAAATTGAATAACTTCAATGATCTAACCAGGTATTGGTAGATCTAATGTGTGTGAACTGATGTCAGCAATTACTTATATTAATTTTTACTACTAATACATGAACATGAATAAAATACCAAAAATAATTATACATTAGTTATGTAGAAAACACATCACAAATCTAGCCGCGCAAATGCGCGGGTCACTTTGCTAGTTATTATAGTAATATATGAAATCTGGAGTGCGTTGCTTCGTTGCCTTCCAAGAGAAGCTGCATTCCTTGCCAAAAAAGAGAGAGAGAGGTTGTATTTATAACTACCTCACCGGTCGCCACTAGTACAAACCATCACTCCACCTCCACCTCCACCTCCACTTCTTCCCTAGTAGCTCCACCTCCATATCGGCGACGGACCACAATCGCGCGGTTTCGACTTCCTCTTCGACGGCGGCGGCGATAGAGGCGCGAGGCACCTTCTCCGCGGTGCATCACTCATCCTCGTCCCGCGGCAACAATGGTTGTATGTGAAATCACCATACCCTTGTGTATGGTAGAGATGATGATGCGGATAAAATTTTATTGGCGGTTGTTCATCCTTGTTTAAATATTTGGTGTAGATTCACATCTAGAGCAGGGTGTCAAGCGGGGTGGGTAGCGGGCTAGCTAGTTTCAGTGCGAGTGCTTTAAATCTGCTCTAATCTCAACCACTATTTGCTCTAATTTTCTGCTTTGCGGGACGATTCGCGGACGCCGCTTGCAACCCTAATCTAGGGTATTGATCCTAGTTTAGTAGACTACTAGGATTTACATGCCAATTTGTTTTTAGACTAGATCCGGATATTTGTCAATACTACTACGTACTTCCTTCGTTCGTATTTAATTGACTCTAGTTGAAAGCATCGACAGTTCATTTTCTTCTCTCCCTCTTGTCGACTAATTAAAACCGAACAGAGGGAGTATTAGGAATCCATGTGCATCCGTACTACCAGTAAGGTATTGCGTTGTTGCAGAGGCTCAGTGTAATCAATATCTGTCGATATTAATATACTCACTTTATCAGAAAATAAATTAGGAATCCATGTTCAAACTTGCTAGTTTGATCGATGTTTGATGATGATTTGTGAGGCCATGTATGGGCCTAGTTTTTTTTGCTTGGGGGTCAGTAGGCTGATGATTTTTTTTTGCTTGGTCGATCTGTGGTCGTTCCATGGCCACTGCTGATTAATCATTACTAGAATCAACAATTTTTTGCTTGTCTGGTGATTGGAATTGTATGCGCTCTTTTGAAGAGCACCATCGCACGATGATTAGTCTTAATGGAGATGCAGATGTCGATCAAGAGGGAGAAACATATCTTGATCACGCATTTCTCACGAGATTACTTGGTGATTGGAATTAGAATCCACAATTTGTTGTGCAAACTTCTCAACATATGCATTTATTCATTGAATTGGCTTTAGAGAGTGGATTTGTTGCCACCGGGTGGCACTGCCTCCCCCCTGGCTGCCGTCGGATGGATTGTTGAAGATTCGTGCTGCTGTTCCCAGCGGACACGGCCATGCAGTTTAGTCTCGACGAGCCGTGCTAAAATTGATGATATCCTAATTAGCCGCTGGCTGTGTCAGTGATACGCACGAAACCGCAGCGGGTGACCCGCCTCGACGACCGGCTCTGTCAGCTCTGGCACGTGAAAGAAATTGCATGGATAACTACGTGCGATCAGTACTGTCCACTGCATGCATGACCGGTTCTGTTCAGCATGCAGCTCGTTTCATGCATGCCTACTATCCTGTTCGGTACGCTGGGAGAACGTGGTGCTTCTCTATATGATCTATCCTATTCTGTTCATTGCTTCATAGAAAACGTATCACCCCTACCCAGACTATCTACAAGCTTCCATCTAAAAAAAAGACAATCTACAAGGTGACATGTGCCCATGGTCCATCGTTAGCCCTTTCTCTCCATCTTCCGTCTTCGACCTGCACCTGGTGGAGATGGAGGAAGACGATGATGAGTTCTTTACTTACCTTGATACCCTGTTAACAAAACTATGGACGAATTTATCCTCAATTGATGTGCTGCCCCTTAATAACTGTTCTGCTTCGCTAGTTGACCACAGCTGTCGGCCACTGTACCTTCTGCGTGCTGATCGAGGAGTAGCCACCTGGGTGTAGTCCAATCCCTAATAGCAATTCCAATAGTATAGCCAACTGTTGGCTATAACAAGATGCCATGTCATTTGTAGTCACCATATAGCTAACATGTATAATAGTTGGCTATAAGAATGAACTACTTTACTAATACATGACCCACCTTTCACTCTCACAAAGTACCTAGGAGCACGTGCAAGAGCTGGCTATTGCATAGTAGCCCACCTCTCTTCTCTCTCCTCTTCTCTCTCCTCCAACTCATCTAAGATATATTATTTAATGTCTTATAGCCAGCTGACTGGACTCTATTGTACTTGCTCTAACTGAGTACATCTGCTTTCGGTGCTGCTACGGCTATATGCATGCCTCATGCAGCAGCTAGCACAGGGATCTCTTTAGAGCAGCTCCACCGTACGGCCTCTAAATAGGCGCCGATATCTTCGCAGGCACAGCCGTATCGAGGCGTCGACACACCATTTTTTAATTGAGATGTAGTTCCCACACCGACGTCCCCAATACGGCAGTCCTAAAAAATCATATATGAAAATATCAAAAAAATGAAATTTATACGAATTTAGACAAGTTTTGTACAAAAGTAACTCGAATTTAAACTAAAAACATTAAAAAATAAACTAGTGGCGTCCTCGAAAGGCACTGAAGTCGAGGATGTTTGCGTCGTCGCCGTTGTCGTCCTCGTCGGAGAAGTTGAAGGAGCAATCGTCGTCGTCCTCCTCCTCCTCCTCCTCCGTTTGGCGCCGGTGGCTCAGAAGGACCGGCGAGGTCGACGAAGTTCTTGCCGTGGTCCATGGCAGACCACACCGCCGCCTGCCACGGCTCGAGTGTGATCTGGCGGTAGTCCTCGTCGAAGGAGCGACCGATGATGAAGTGTTGCCCCGAGAAGTCCTCCGGGTCGTTGCCGCCACGGAAGGCCGCCTCCATTTCCCACCATTTCTTCTTCGCCGACGGAGGCGCTGGCGATGAGTCTGCATCGTCCTCCTCCTTGGGGCACCGGCGTTGAATCATCCCCGACGTTCTCCGAGCCAAAGCCGAAGGCCCGAAGCGGTGCGCCGCACGCCATCGTGGATGACGACACCGCCCGTAGAAGACGCGTGCGCGGCCGAGCGCGTGCGGCCACCGACGGTCGACAAGCCGGTGCACGAAATACATGATGCCGCCGTTGACAAAGGATTAACTTGTCAATGCCTACAGATTGTAGACTAGGGTTTTGCTAGAAGTAGAGGGCAAGTAGATCTCGAAGGTTTAGGCGAAAAGTACTCGGCGATTATGAAAACTAGGGTTATGTTGACAGAGATCCTTTCTTTGTCCCTCGACTCCCCCTTATATAGGAGGTGGAGCCGAGGGTTTCGTATCGTACAAGTTACAGAGTTCGGGACGGTTTCTAACTCGTCCCGCCAGATTACAAATAATACTTCCTATTACAACTCTAGCTTTTCTTAATACATCTTGGGCTCCCGAATCTTCTTATTCTTCGGATAGCGGGCCTTCAGTAAATCCCGGGTACTATATATGGCAGGCCCATTTGGGGTGCCTATGTCAGTCCCCGAGATTTTGCTTGAATCGTAGAGTCAGGAAAATCTCTCCCGTTTATTTTTGTTCGAGAGCTGTTATTTATACTCCACATAAAATTCTATGTTGTACAGGGATAATGGTAGTTGGGGCTAGTTCATCGACGGATCAGGTACTAGTTAACTGCTCTAGTGGCAATCCGCAAAAACCTACTTCAAGATCACGTCCCCGGACATGATCTCGGGATACGGTGTAAACTTCGACAGTGCCGCTTAAGGTCTTACCATTCTGTCAAGTCCCCCAATTTTATCGGGTACCTAACGCGTCCGTTAGGATTTTTCTTCGTATCCGTTGATACGGATAAAAGTAGCAGAGCGCAGTCTTTGGCGATGCCACGCCCAACGGATCTGGGTCTTACCTTCGCAAATTTGCGGCATTCAGAAATTGATCGCAACTTTGGCGTTCCGAGAATATATTGTCGAGTGCTTTTCGCCTTTGGAATAGCACATTTTATTGAGTCATATTTGATGACTTTATTTTGTCTTCCCGATGGGAGTATATGTAGAGTTATTTGTAACTCGAAATATACTCACTTCTTTTTCTCTATTTCTGATCAAATTCATCGGGCACGCGAACAGCGTTCCCGATGGGAGTAGCCCCCGAGGCTACAGCCAAGAACTTGTGCTTGGGTGTAGGCTCCACAGATTAGCATCCTTTGCCGCTATTTTTATGATCCTTCTCGATATTTTTATATTTATCGGGTGCGCGACCAGCGCTCCCGATGGGAGTAGCCCCCGAGGCTATGAACAAATTCTTGGATTTGGTCATAGGCTCTCGCCATTTCTATATTGTGATACTCGAAATTTTCTATTTTTGGAGTAGCCCCCGAGCATTTGAGCAAAAACTTGTATTTGATCAAAGGCTCCAAGAGTATTCGAATATTTAACCCTGTCGCCATTCTCTTTTTATTTTTCTTGTCGACATATTTTCCCTTGTCAAATTCTCTTCATCTTTGTCAATAATTGGGATTTTGTTTCTGCCTTGTGGGTCCATTGTTCCACCACGTTGACACGTCGTGCAAGTGGGGGACACACGTCCTCCGCTTTTCCTGGCGCACGTTCTGTAACCTCGTCAATGTTGAAATACTAATTTGCCCTCGTTGCCACGTGGTAATCATCTCCTGCATTCTTTCTTCATCCAACGGTTCCGTCGCTTCACCGCACCTCTATATAAGATCTCCTTCTTCTTCCTCGAGCACTTCCGCTCGCGCCGTTCTCTGCTCTCCTCTGCAAAATCTCCCCTTGCGCTCCACCTGCCAAAGCTCTTCTCCTCTGCTGCTCGCCATTGCCATTGTTGATGCCACCGCGTCGCTTAACCAGGCACAGCACTCCTGATTCTTCCATGGCCGCCGCGGATCTAGGAACTGCGGAGTGGGAGAGGTCCAAGATCACAAACCAAGACCTGAACCTCCTGAAGAAACTGGGAATCACCACGAAGCCCAAAGCGGTTTGCTTCCCCAGTGAAGAAAGCTACCCAGCCCCTCCAATGGGGTACCGGGTAAGTTTTGTCGACCATCTCATCCGTGGTTTATCCACCCCCATCCATCCTTTCCTCCGTGGATTACTCTATGTCTACGGTCTCCAGCTTCACCACCTCACGCCAAACTCAATCCTCCACATTTCTATTTTCATCACGCTTTGCGAAGCCTTCCTTGGCGTCTCACCCAATTGGGCGCTTTGGAAGCGCATTTTCTTCTGTCGCCGCAATGGCTCTCCCAATGTCGCCTATAATATAGGCGGCGTTGTTATTTCTATTCGCTCCTCTGATTACTTCGACGTCAAGCTCCCCGACTCCGTTCAAGGTTGGCGCAAGAGGTGGTTGTACATTCGCGAAGAAAACGATGGCTGCCTCGAGGATAATATTCCTCCTTTTGACGGTGCCGAGAAAATTCTTCGTCGCCGTTCCTGGGATGCAGAGGCTACCGAGGAAGAAAGAACTTCGATGAATCCCTGATGGCTCGCATCCATGAGTTGCAAAATACTCGCGGCAAAGAATTGTCAGGTATCCAGATTATAGTGTATTTCCTTAAGAGTAGAGTTCAGCCTCTTCAAGCTCGCAAATTCCCTCTCTGGAAATATACTGGCAACGAAGACGTGGATCGGCTGTCGGTGGATTTGGAAGTCAAGGACCTGGAAAGGCTTGTCCGAAAAATCACCTCCCTCAGCAAAAAAGATGCCATCCCTTCTTGTCGCGTAAAACCATACAGCGCCTCCCATGCGCTTCCTAAGGTAAACATTGTCGCGCAATTTTTTACTGCCTTGCTTTTTTTTGCATTGTTTGCTTCGTTCTGATATCCTTCCCTCTTTTTGGACAGAATCATCCAAATCTTGTTTCACTTCCTCCTCTTCCTAAGGTGGGGAAGTCGAAGAAAGGACCGTTATCTCTAATGATAACCAAGAGGCCTCTCTTTTGTGAATGAACCCGCAGATTCTCGTAAATCTGCGGGATCTGCTGAAAAAGATGGTGCTTCTGAAGACACTACATCGGCCCAATCTCCTCCTCCTGCTGATTCTCCAAAGAATAAAAGGAAGAGGGGTGATGTCGAAGATTCCGGGACTTCTAAACCCGAAGAAGCTGCTCCTTTACCGCAAAAGGCAGCTTATGACCCATATCTTGCGAGTATCATCAGTTCGTAAGTTCCCTCTTTTATTTTTCTATTCGAAGAATTTTTGCTTGCCTTGCTTTTTACACTGCCACCCTTTTGCAATAGTGATGATGACGAGGAAACGCCAGCTTTGGATGTGGCTGCTCGAACGAGTATGTCACATACCCTAGTTATTTCAGAGCCACGAGTTGAAGGAGAGGAATCCTCGCCTCCTCAACAAAACATCGGCGCTTCTACTCCTCCTTCGAGCCCCCGAGCCCCTTCACCGAAAAGGGCAAGGACGGAGATTGTCTCGGAGCCTACTCTCCAATTGAGTAGCTCTTCGAACCTTCTCATGGAAGATGTAAGTTCTTTACTTTTTTGTCAGTGTCTATGTTTTCTCTGTTTGCTTCTGTGCATCACCATATTTTTCTCATACCCCCATTTTCTCTTTGTTTTCTCTTTTTGGTTAACAGCCTGTGATCAAGGATCTTCTTCGCATCAGTGCTCAATTTGTTGGATACCGTGAATATGCGAATAAAGCTGAAGGTAATGCTCTGCTCCTTCTTTTTGCCTCTGTTCTTTTGTTCCTTCTTTGTTGTCGAGATTTGTAACTATATTTATTTTCCGTTGTAGAAAAACTGGCGGAAGCCAATGATCGTGCCAATACACTTGCTCAGCAATTAGAGCAAAGTGAAGAGGCTCGCAAAAAGGCTGAGTCAGATGCTATTGATGCGCGAGCAGAGGCTGATAAAGCCAAGGCTGACGCTGCTGGTGTCGAAGACCTTAGAAAGAGGCTTCACACCGCTGAAACTTCCCTTAGCGATCACATAGCCGCCCAGTCTGCTCGCGAGGAGGCGATCCGTAAGCGTTTAACGACGCAGAGTCGCCGCTTCGTAGGTAAGTACCACTCATTTATTCTTTTGTATTTTTTTCTCTGCACTCGCTTGTTGCTCAATTTTTTCTTTCTTGACAGCTAGAACAGCTCAAGAATTTCAACTTGATGAACCCGCCAATGATTCTCTTCTTGACGCCCTTTCACTCCTTGAAGTTCATGGATCAGAGGCATGCGGAGGCATTGATCAGGCTAAAGCGGGGTTATCGCGGCTTTTTCCTTATTTCTTCCCAAAGAAAGAGGAACCCGCAACTTTCCTTGACCTCACCAAGTGTTTCAATCCGTCTGAAGATCTTGGGTTAAGGGTGCGCCATGAGAATATGAAGATTGCCGTGGAGAATACTGTCGCCTTGGTTGCTCACAGCCAGCAGTCTATCGATTGGTCGAAAGTTGGCGACACTGATCAGATAGAACAGTCAAGGTGGAGGTCTTTGATCAAGGCAGCTAAGCCCAACACGAGGAAAATCCTGGCTTATATCGGGATCAAGCCATCTTCGACTCCTAGCTCATCAAAGCCGGAGGTCTAGTTGAATGCCTCTGCTTTTTTATTTTTTAGCATTCCTCTTTCTTTTGGCTTTGTCGCCGTAGTGTTATTGGCGAGAACTATTTCAGTATCCCTCTAGAAGGTCCTTCTTTTGTAATAGATATGTATATATTATGGAGATGAATGGAAATCTATCTTTGCTCAGTGATTGATGTCGAAATATTTCTTTTTCCAGTTAATTTTTGACAATTATACGCCAACTCCTGGTTCTTCCAATATTTTGCCTTCTCCCCCAAGGAGAACTCCTGCTGATGCTTCGTCTGCCGAAGATTCCTTGCCGCAAGAATTAGACGAACTTCGACACCAACTTCAGTTCGTGAAGAAGCAATCACTTGTGCTGATGGAGAAAGCTCGTAAGTCATCTGAAGCCGAAGAAATTGCACTCCAACAGCACAAACTGCCATTGCTGAAAAGGACTCTGCTGGCCGACGCGGCTGCATCTCGAGAGAATTCTATGCTGCAGCTGCTAACAGATGCTAGCTTGGATATGGCGGGTAAGTTTCATTGTCTTTATCTCGCTTCTTCGTTTTCCTTTGCTGCTTGCCTCCTCATTGCCCACTGAATTGTTTTATGAAACTATAGGTGCTTTTTTGGATCCTATAACTGAAGATGAACGTGTCGAGGCTCGTTCCAATGTTCTCCTTCGGCTTGCACATGAGCACGGATCGACTTTTTGGGGTACACCTGAGCGGACCCGCCAAATCGTGAGATTTCAAGATCGTGCACTTCAGGTTCGCGAATATCTTGACTTCTGTACAAGAACTTTGTCTCTGGTGTATGGTACCATGTTTCCTCGGAATAAGATGCCAGAAACCCTTCCTGCATTGATGGACAAATTTCGAGATGCTCCTCGCATCCACGGCTTTGTACGAGCCCAACTAGCTGCTGGTGCAAGGTTTGCGATGATCATGATAAAGATTTGCTACCCGAAGTTAGATGTAGGGCAAATTGTCCCAAAGTGCCTGGAGAAAATGTCGAAGAGGAAGAGGAACTTCGGCAAATATGATGACATAGTTACTCCTGTTGCTGAAGATATGATGGATGAACTTCTTCGGATGGATTCCGAATTCTTCGTGAAGGGTAGCTATGCTGAGCATAGTACTCGCGCTGTAATAACGAGCGCTTAACCATAGATAATATATTGGGAAATCCTTGACATTTATTCCGAACTTTGTATCCTGTATAGACGAGCTATATTGTAAAGTCATTGTATTTTATTTTTATCGCCAAGCCCCCGGGCGTTTTGATTGCAGTGTCTTTTGTTTAATATCATGCGAGGTTGTCCCAAGGCAAGATAATATACACTGTATACTATTTTTGTGGGTGTAAGCCCCCGAGTCTTTTGTTGATCACTATTTTGTCGATATCTCTTTTTATTTTTGCGAGGTATTTGTTTACCAAGGCAAGGTGCTTCTTTTGTCGATGCTGTGTTTATATATATATTGTATCATGTAGGGGAGAAAACCCCTGATCTTGTCGAGAAGAAGATATATAATTCCACTATATTTATTATATTGCAGCACCACGAGCCCGCCTCATTAAAAACCTTTTCCGGCCCCACTCGGTGCCCCGAAAAAGGAAAAGAGTGCGTCTGAAAACTCGTGGGCGTTTCAGTACATTGAAGATTTACAAAGGAGGACTATATTTTCGACACCTAGGCGTAGAAACGCCTGAGCTGCCACATTCCAGGGATTTGGCTCGTCAATTCGTCTTCTTGTCTTTGATTCTGTATGCTCCTCCTTCGATTACTTCGTGACGATATAGGGTCCAAGCCATGGTGATTCGAGTTTTTCGTGACTTTTTGGTTGAGCCGCAGAACTAAGTCACCAACTTGAAAAGACCTTGGCCGCAATCGTCGAGTGATAGTTTTTCAGGTCCTGCTGATATTTGGCGACTCTTGACAGGACTTCGTCTCGAGCTTCATCGAGTGCATCGACATCATCCTCCGAGCTTTTCTCGATGTTTCTTCGTCATATTCTGTGACTCTTGGAGAATCGTGCTCTATTTCTATCGGCAAGACTGCTTCAGCTCCATGAACCAAAGAACGGTGTTTCCTGTGTCGCCGTATTTGGTGTTGTTCGGATACTCCACAACACACTTTGTAACTCCTCCGGCCAAGTATGCCTAGCTTTTTCCAATGGGCCTAGCAGGCGTTTCTTGATGCCATTGCAGATGATGCCATTGGCCTTCTCGACTTGTCCATTGGTCTGAGGATGCGCGACAGACGCAAAACTCAATTTGATGCCCACTTCTGCGCAGTATGCTTTGAACTCCTTGGACGTGAAATTGCTGCCGTTGTCTGTCACAATACTGTGAGGAACTCCGAATCTGAAGACGATGCTTTTCACGAACTTAATCGCTGACGCGCCGTCCGGTGAATTTATCGGCTTTGCTTCGATCCATTTTGTAAACTTGTCGACAGCAACAAGCATATACTCATAACCTCCTGGCGAAGCTTTGTGTAATTTACCTACCATGTCGAGACCCCATTGAGCAAAGGGCCAAGACAATGGTATTGGCATAAGTTCTGCGGCAGGAGAGTGAGGTCTTGCCGCAAATCTTTGGCACGCATCGCAAGTTCGCACTATTTCCTTCGCATCCTCGATTGCTGTTAGCCAATAAAATCCTGCTGAAAACCTTAGCCGCGATAGCTTGCTACTCGCTGGTGCCCACATATTCCTTCATGCACGTCTTTTAGGATGATCCTTCCTTCTTCGGGTGTAACACACCGTTGTAGCACACCCGAGATATGCGTTTGTACAGCTCCCCTTTTACCACAGTGAAAGCTTTTGATCGCCTAATTATTCGCCTTGCTTCAACTGGATCATCGGGTAACGTTTTCCTTAGGATATAGGATATGTAAGCCTGCATCCAAGGGACTTGCACCATCATGACTAGCTCTCGCTCTTCTTTTTCTTCTGCTATGTTTTTGGTGATACTCGAAGGTTTCTCTTTTTTCTCCTTTATTTTTGTTGGTTTTGTTGATCTCTCGCTAATCTCTTCCCAGAACACACCTGGAGGGATTGCGAGGCATTGTGACCCGATGTTTGCGAGAACGTCGGCTTCATCGTTGCTCATCCTGCTGATGTGGTTTACTTCACAACCATCGAATAGCTTCTCCAGCTCATTGTACACCTCCTTGTATGCCATCATACTTTCGTTGACTGCGTCGCATTGGTTCATTACTTGCTGAGCTACCAACTGTGAGTCGCCGAAAATTTTCAGTCGGGTTGCACCGCAAGCTTTCGCCATCTTCATCCCGTGTATGAGAGCTTCATATTCTGCTTCATTGTTAGATGCATTTGGGAACGTCATCCGCAGAACATACTTCAACTTGTCGCCTTCGGTGAAACTAATATCACGCCTGCTCCAGCACCTTCCAATCTCTTGGACCCGTCGAAGTTCATGGTCCAAGTCCTCGATAAATCTGGGGTCCCGTGTTTTGTAGCTCCATCCACTCTGCAATGAAATCTGGTAAGACCTGTGACTTTATTGCTTTTCTTTTTCATACGTGATGTCCCGAGGGAAAGTTCTATTCCCCAAAGGGAGACACGACCCGTAGCTTCTGGATTGTTTAGTATATTTGATAAGGGAGCTTCATTGACCACTATTATCGGGTGAGCCGAAAAATAATGCCGCAATTTTCTTGCTGTCGTGAATACTCCATATGCTAGCTTTTGATATTGCGGGTACCGCTGTTTTGACGGCGACAGTACTTCGCTGATGAAATATACTGGCCTTTGAACTCCATGAAGCTTGCCCTTCTTCCCTTTCGACCACTAAGGCCGTGTGACCACCTGAGGTGTAGCTGCAATGTACAAGAGGAGAGGTTCTTTCTCTTTTGGCGCCACCAATATCGGCGGTGTCGAAATTGCTCGCTTGAGATTCTCGAAAGCTCTGCTTCCTCGTTCCACTGAAATTTTCTCCTTGCTTGATCAACGCATAAAACGGCAACGCCTTTTCTCCTAGCCCGCGACGAATCGCTTAAAGCTGCGACTCGCCCAATCGTTGTATTTCCTTCAACTTTGTTGGCTTTCTCATAGTGACGATGGCCTGTATTTTTTCGGGATTAGCTTCAATCCCCCTTGCTGATACTAAGAACCCGAGAAGTTCTCCTGCGGGTACTCCAAAAGAGCACTTCGTCGGGTTCAGCTTGAGGCAGAACTTGTCGAGGTTGTCGAAGGTTTCCTTCAAATCTTCAATCAACGTTGACCCTTTCTTTGATGTTATTACGACATCGTCGATGTAGACTTGTACATTTTTCCCGTGTTGCTAGGCACTTCGCATCATCCGCTGATATGTTGCTCCCGCGTTTTTCAGACCAAAGGGCATTGTTTTGTAGCAAAACACGCCATAAGGTGTGATGAACGCTGTCTTGGCTTCATCTTCTTCTTTCAATCTGATCTGGTTATAACCAGAATATGCGTCCAGGAAGGAAAGACGTTCACATCCTGCCGTGGAGTCGATGATTTGATCGATCCTTGGGAGGGGAAAGTGATCCTTGGGACAATGTTTATTGAGACACGTAAAGTCGACGCACATGCGAAGGACTATTGTGTGTTTCTTCGGCACCATCACCGGGTTAGCTACCCATGTGGCTTCTGTAGATATTTCTCTGATGAACCCGGCATCTTTGAGTCGATCTATTTCTCGATAACATAGCTTTGCGGCTAGGCTGAAAAACGCCGCAAAGGTTGCTTTACTGGTCGTGCAAGAGGATCCAAATTGAGGTGGTGCTCGGCAAGTTCCCTGGGTACTCCTGGCATGTCGGCTGGACACCATGCGAAGATTTTCCGGTGCTCACGGAGGAACTCGACGAGCGCTTTCCTATGCGACATCCATGTTTGCAGCAATGGACGTCGTTTTCTTTGGATCTGTCGGGTGGATCTGTACCTCTTTTGAATCTTTATTTATATTGAAAGTTGGCTCCTTAGAAGGTCTTCCTACCTCGGGCAGCACATCATAATCAGTGAACCTAGGTGCCGCATATTCTGCTTGCATCCCGAAAGTTTCTGACAGTCGATGAAAATCCTTGTCGCATTTATCGGATAGTGCAAAGCTTCCTTTGATTGTGATAGGTCCTTTAGGCCCAGGCAACCTCCACAAAGATATGTATAATGCGGCACTGCCATGAACCTGGCGTTAGTCGTCCCAACAAAGCGTGATATTGCGACGGGAAATCCACAACTTCGAACTCCAGGTTCTCTATCCTGTAGTTTTCTCGGGTTCCAAACTGAACGTCGAGGTTGATCTTGCCCAATGGGTAACTTGGCTTCTCTGGTGTGATCCCGTGAAAGCGTGTGTCAGTTGGTTTCAAGTTTGCCAGGATATGTTCATCTTCCTCAATGTGTCTGCATACATGAGGTTTAGGCTGCCGCCATCTATGAAAACTCGCGACACGTCGAACCCAGCAATCGGGTAGAATAAGTGCTGATTGTCCTGGTCGAGGAACTTGCTGCGGGTGATCCGCGATTGTGAAGCCTATGTCTTGCCCTGACCAATTTAGATACTCGATCGTTGGTGGAGGCATCTTCTGCCATAAACACTTGTCGAGATATGACCTTCTGCGCCCTGTTGGACGGCCTAGCTTTCTGAATCATCAAAACTGCGCCATTGGAATTGGGATCGACATATGGGGGTGGTTGTGGTGCTGCCGCTATTCTGAGCTGGTGTCGATTTTCTTCGGTTATTGCGGGAGGAGGTGGAAGGTGAATCTCGCTCCTTGGCTCCCGAGGATTGTTATTTGCTTGGGCATTTGCGATCCTGCGGCTCGCAACATTGCCTGAAAATTGCGGCAGTCTTTCTGGAGATGTCCTGATGTCTCTTTCCATTGTTGTCGAGGTAAAAGTGCATTTGACACGGACCGTTCATCATCTCTTCGGGAGACACGTAAGGTCTCTGAATTCTTGGTCCACTATTTTGTCTGTTGCCGCGAAAATCACCTCTATTGTCGCCTTGTTGCTCATTGCTCCTTTGATAATCATCTCGACTATTTCCACCAGGGTTTCCTCGAAAACCAGCCGATATGTGGCCGGGAGCATCGTTGTTGTAGAACTGGCGAGAAAATCGCCTTCTATTTTGATAGTTTCGACTACGATCCTCTTCTGGCGACCTGTGTCGTTTGTTGTATATTGCGTCTTCTCCATCTGCCCACTTGTTAGCGATTTCCATCAACGCTGAGATTGTCTTGGGATTAGTTCTTCCCAAGTCCTCGACGAAGTCCGCTCGCCGGATTCCTGCCACGAATGCATCTATTGCCCTCTCGTCAGATATGTCTTCTGCCGAGTTTTTGATAATGTTCCACCGCTGTATATATTTTCTCATCGACTCGTCATGTTTTTGTCGACACGCTCGTAATTCTTCCAACGACGCGGGTTTTTTGCAGGTGGATCGGAAGTTCTTTACGAAGATGTCCTCAAAGGTTTCCCAGCTGTCGATGGAGTTCAGGGGGAGTTTCTTTATCCAAGATCTTGCGGCACCACTCGTGAACTTGGATACTTTGCATAGTGTTGCTCTGGTTCCTCCTACCAGTTTCACCATCTCGAGATAATCCACGAGCCAATCCTCGGGATCTTGCAGCCGTCGAACTTCTTGAAATTCTCGGGTAACTTGAACCCTTTTGGGACTCGAGCGCACTCTTCTCGTAAAGCATGGGAGCCCACACATATCTTCGTCGGCAAGCTGGCGAGTACTGACGGTCCCTCCTTTCTTGTCGCGCTCTCGTCCACCCTTACTTGGACTGCTGTGTCTCTTGCTCCACTTGCTCTTGGTGGGTCTTGAACTGCTGCGGCGGGTCGTGGACTATTTTGTCTGGGATTTTCTTCGGGAGGCGTTGTTGCAAACGCGGTTCCCATAACCCCTACTCCGGCCATTGCCATATTGAACAATGGTTCTCTCGGGTCTCCAGGAGGTGGTCTGGACGCCAAGATGTATGCTTGTGTTGCCATGTAACCTGCCTCTGGCGTTTTCGGGATGATATTTCCTCTTTCGTCGATCGACATAAAGGACATGTCGAGATTTTGGATTATGTTTCCTCTTTCGCTTCGTATGTTTTGCGCGAGACATTGCTCTCCTCCGAGCTTCTCCGTGACTATCTCCCGTATTTCTGAAAGGCGACTTAAATCTGCCCGGCGTCGCTTGATGCGAAGCTGCTTCTTTCTCCTATTCAAGGATGCTGTCTGTTTTTCCAACTCTGCTTACTCGAGCAAGTCTATATTGATATGCTTGAAGTTCTTGTGCAGTGTTGGTCATTGGTTCTGAACCATCCATGGCTTTCGCGGCCCTATCCCACGCACTTTGCGGGAGCTGTACTCTTGCGCGAGTTGTGGATCCAGGATATTTGGTGCCTAGACCATGTCTGAGATCGCGGGATCGACGTATGGATTTCCCAATTCGTCGAAAGCCTCTGATGTTGGCGGGTCTGATGTGCCTGCCCCTTCTACCACATAGATCCGATGATATTTTGTGCATTGATTTTTGTCGGGATGGTGACACCATCATATAGAGTGGTGAAGACCTTTCCGATGGCAGCAGACTTGTCGATGAAGTTGAAGCTGTCGACGCTGTCGGAGTCGCTGCTTATAAAGGAGTCCGCAGATGACTCGAAAGATGTGTTGCTGAAGATCTTGACGAGCTTTCCGCTTGCCTTGTTGTCGACGAAGTATGTCGACGAAAACTCCTCGTCAGTCGGCGAAAAGTTGGAGTCGACCGCTGAAAATTCCGACGAGATCGGAACTTCGAGACGGTAGGATCCTTCCTTGTTGACGCCAAATCGGAATTCTCCGAACGTCATGACGATGGGCTCCTCCAGATAGGCACATGCATCCATACGGGAGGGCGGGTGAGGAATAAAATTGAATAGATCCCCTTGTTACCTCGATCCATCGCGTTGCTTGCCGTCGATGAAGTCGAAGATCTTGAACGTGCCATCGAGATCGATCCTTGCAGCCTCTAATTCCCACAGACGGCGCCAATTGACAAAGGATTAACTTGTCAATGCCTACAGATTGTAGACTAGGGTTTTGCTAGAAGTAGAGGGCAAGTAGATCTCGAAGGTTTAGGCGAAAAGTACTCGGCGATTATGAAAACTAGGGTTATGTTGAGTAGATTCGATCCTTTCTTTGTCCCTCGACTCCCCCTTATATAGGAGGTGGAGCCGAGGGTTTCGTATCGTACAAGTTACAGAGTTCGGGACGGTTTCTAACTCGTCCCGCCAGATTACAAATAATACTTCCTATTACAACTCTAGCTTTTCTTAATACATCTTGGGCTCCCGAATCTTCTTATTCTTCGGATAGCGGGCCTTCAGTAAATCGCGGGTACTATATATGGCAGGCCCATTTGGGGTGCCTATGTCAGCCGTCCTCGTCGTCGGGGAGAAGAGCAGTGGCAGCTAGGGTCGAATGATGGGGGAGAAGAGCAGCGAGTCAGTGGGGTTTTAAAGGACGGCGGCGGACGTGCATTCAAGCCGCGTGGGGAAGGTGGGTGGACGTCGCGTGGCCAGTCGCCTCCTCGTCGGAACCGTCGTCCTCGTCGCTGCCTCGGTTCCCGAGCGGTGCAATTGACGCCGACGACCGTCCAATACACATCATTTATAATGCGACCCATCACCTCCTATCACTACCAAGTCGGCCCCACCCACAAAAACGACGTGTCGTTTGGCGCCAACGCGTTCGATTCACGCTCTTTGCGAAGGGACCGACACGACATTGCCGGCGCTTTAATTGGACTCGAAACCGTACTAGCCATTTTTGAGACGCGCTGGTGTGAGCCTAAAGACCGCGACAGCCCCCAAATAACTATCGGAGTCCCTATCGGAGAGTAGGTGGAGATGCTTTTATGACCAGCTAAATTTCACTATCCAAACAAGACACATACCTTCATAGGATCGAGGGCGCTCGGGGTATATATCTAGAGGAAGCTTGGACTTTGAGATGGCAATGGCGAGAGGACGCTTAACACATGATCTGCTCGCTGTGCCTATGCTATATATGCAGTTCACCACTTTTGGGATGAGTTAATAAACCAGTCGCTATGCTTGCACACTGTATGCATGCCTTGCCCGACCGTCTTTAACTGGGCTGATCGTTGTCTGTACACCTCCTGCCGCTATGTCTGCTTTTCAGAACACTATGCTGCACCCCGGTCAGAAGATTTGCAGTTTTCCTGCTAATTAGAGTATGCCCTTGATTCAATATTTTGCATGCAACACGAATCACAAAGCTCAATCCGACGGCAGCCAGGAGGGTGACATTGCCACCGGGTGGCAACACCATATTTTGCATTGGCTTTATGTGATCAATATTACTTCTTATTGCAGATGGATGGAGGGGAAAGAGCGAAAAAACCGATACTTAGTGAAATGACTTCTCATTCTGTGACTTCTGATATCCCAGATGACAAGGTAAATATATAGAACGATGATTCGTAGGTGATGAAAGCAGAATCCACAATTTGCCGTGCAAACTTCTCAACATATGCATTTATTTGATTAATTAGTTTTATGTGATCAATAGTATTACTTATTTCAGATGGACGTAGGGGAAGGAACGAAAAAGCGGATGCTATGTGAAATGACTTCTAAATCTGTGTGTTCTGATATCCCAGATGACAAGGTAAACATATGGACCGACGCTTGTTTTGCTGCTGCCCCCGTTAGATGGCTAGATGCTCTGGTCTAATTTCTGTTCATGTGCTTATTATTGCAGAAACATAGAGTTGAAGAAAACTCTATATTGTCTGATGACAAAGGTGAAATGGCATGATAGTCTTTTAAACCTCTGACGCCACCTTGTTTACTGTCTATGGAGACTGATGCAGCTGGACCTGGTACTGATGAGCCTATACGTGGCATCATCGTGCCACATGAAGAAGGTTGTGGATTGGGTTTACCCCCTGCTGTAGAAACTGGTGGTGCAGCTGGAGCTGCTAGTGTAGAGCCTCTAGTGAACGGTGTCGTGCCACGGGAATTCTCTGAACTGGAGCAAGACGGTTTACCTATTGTCAAGACCGATGTAACTGGTGCTGATGCTGGAGTTGCTACTGATGATCCTGCACCCGAAGTTGCCACGCCACTCGAAGGAGGTTTTGTAGGACCCGTTTTTGTATTGGTAGAACCCGTCATGACTATGCCCACATGACTGGTGGTGGACCTGGAGCTGGTAGGGTAGAGCCTCTAGCGAAAGGTGTCGTGCCACGAGAATCCTCTGAAGTGGATATTGGTGGTTTACCCTCTGTAGAGACTGGTGGTCTACCTGGAGCTGGTATTGTAGAGATTTCAGCAAACGGTGCTATCCCACCCAACTCCTATGAACTGGAGCATGTACCTGATGTGCCTTCTGTAGAACCTGATGCACTGTAAGTAGTGGCGATGATTCCGCTGAATCTGATCAAGAAGGATCTGCATCTCGAGAACAAGATGTCAGCTATCATTCACTGAACCCGAGCTGAAGTCACAACGGTAGCTTATATGGCACGGACTGTCCTTCAAGCTCTAAAGATCCAGTTGGGTGGTTCACAGGACCAGCTACTCCAAGCCATTGTCACTACAAAAGACCAGCCAGCATGCTTCGTCATCTCCTGCATACTGTTTGACAAGCTGAAGCACTGCAACTGGCGCATTGTTCAATCCCATCAGCATGGAGAGAGGAGCTATGTTTATGTCAAGATGATTCATGCTGATTTGGTAAGGTTCCATGATAAGATGTATGGGTGGGGTGAGGCAAGAGCCACATTTTGCAGCATTCACACAGTCTTCGCTCTTGAGCCAGACCCCATGGATGCTTACCCAGTGGTGCAGCTGTCCTGACTTGATATATGTTTTATGATCAGTATGCTGCTGTCGTGGAACTGTGATGTGGAGCTACCTTTCTTATGGTTTCTAGGCTTTTGGTTTCAACATGTATTATGGAGCTTACCTTAGGACTTTCGCATGCGTTTGGATGTTGACCTGTAATGTTTGTGGTTGGTTGTCTAATCTACTTGGCATAATCACATTGCAAAGGCAAATGTTCCTTTTCTCTTTAATTGTTATTATGACTTATGTGTTATAACCAGGCAAGAATATGCAATCTTGGTTCTCTGACCGATATATATGTACATACAACTTTTGTTCACATAATAACACTTACACGGGAAAAGAGTAGCTTTCTCTGTTGGACAAACACCAAACCACAAAAGGGTAACAACACAATATCCAAACTAGGTACGGCACCTGTTGAGCATACATGACTTTTGGCGTAAAATCACGTTAACCAACACTAGCAGCATCTTGTTCTTTGCAAGGTGCTATGCTTATCAGTCTAATCCCAATACACCACCTACTTCAGGTGGCACGATGATGTCAGGTGCAGGCTCACCAGTACCAACTCTCTTGCATCAGTCTCCATTGAAGGTACGCCACTGCTGCAGTAGACACCATTAGCAATGCAAGCTGAAGGTGTTCTTATCCTCATATCAGGATCACATAATACATGTGTCAAGCTTCATGCACTAGCCAACATAATCAAAAGTCCGAACTAGGATCGCTAGGAAAAGAAACATGAAGATCTTTTTTTCGAATCCCACGCTGAACATCTTTTTCACTAATTAGGTAAGCTCCTGCTGACAAACATATTACAACAACTCCCAGTGGCTCTATATTTTGGTGGGCTGATGCTGCGCATGGAGCCGGCAATAGCTTCACCGGAAGCTGCAAACTGTGGCGGCCAAATGCAGGGCTGAAACAGCGTATTTTCAGAGGCGCTATAATGCAGCGCCAAAAACAGAATATAATGAAAAATAGAGTGCAGTAAAACAGAAGATCAAACAAAGACTAGAAATAGACATAAAATAGGAGAAAATTAGCTTGATAGATACTCTGTAGTTCATATTTTTACAAAGTAGTGCGATAAAACTAAACTAAAACTTGACATCTAATGAGTCCGGTGTCGTGCCCGACACCGGATCCGACGAGAAGAGGTCAATCCAACGGGGGTCGTCCTCGCCAATGGTGGTCGGCCCGGCGAGCTGCGCTTCGATGAAGGCCCGCTTCGTCGCCTTCTCCGCCCTCCGTCGTGCGCGGTCCTCCTTCTTCGCAGCCCGCCTCGTCGTCTTCTCCGCTCTCCATCTGCGGAAGTGCTCGTTCTCGGCGGCAACGTCCTCGGGGAAGCGGGCCGCCCACTCGCGCGCCCGTCCCGCTCGGCGATGCGCAAACGGCGCTCCGTCTCGCGGCGGCGGCGCTGTTCCTCATGTCTAACGATGTTCGGCGGCGGCGCGAGATCCTCGGCCTGCTGGCGCGTCCACACGTCATGGAAATTCATCGACGATCGTGGGCGCCCGAGCCGCCACGCCACGGCGTCGTACGCGCGCGCGGCCTCGTGCACGGTCTCGTAGGTGCCGAGACCGATGCGCTCGCCGCCGTCACGTATCTCCGCGTAATACGTACCTTTGGGGCGCGCGCGGACGCCGCGGTACCCCGTGCCCGAGAAGCGGCAGTACCGCGAGCTCGACACGAGACGAGGCATGGCGGCTGCGGCGGAAGCGGAAGCGGAGCCACGGCGGCGATATTAGGCGCAGATGGGCAAATTTCAGCAACACGTGTTCCATCTTTTTTTGGGCAGGATTACGCCATGTACCACCTTCCAATTAGAAAATAGTACTGTTCAGCCTTCCCCTGTTGGGCCCAATATTTCACTTTGGGTTGCCAACGACCATCTACATGGTAATTGCTATCGGCCTACTTGCTCCGGCTATCGAAGCCCAAAACTACAAATGGGCCTTTCTGCTCATGCAATTTTGGCCTTTTTCTAATAAAACACAGATCCTATGATTGGCAAAAAAAAAACGCGGAGATTTTACATAAAAGTAGTTTTTATTTATTTTAAATTATTGGGTTCCAATTTTTGAAACTGGTCATGCCCAATATGAAAATCCTTGATCGCTCCATACCCACATGGATAACGGTATTTTTAATAATTCATAAAGTGGATTTGAAATTTAAAATATATCCTAATAATTCCATGATTTAATCTATCAACTTGCAAGATCTTGGAGAGAAAGAACTTGTATTAGTCTGCAGAATCCTCAACGTTTCAAAGGCGGCAGTGGATCAAAACAAAAAGGAAGTAGCCAGAAATTAGTGGTAAAAAATAACTCCAAGAAAGGAAACTTTTATTGTTCGTAGAGGATGATATGCGGGACCCATGAGCCAGCAGCTTACTCAACGTTTCAAAGGCGACATGAGATCGAAAGAAAAGGCAAGTGACCAAGTATCAGGAGCCAAAAATAATCCAAGAAATGAAACTTATTGTACATAGAGGATGACATGCGGGTCCCATTTTGCAGCAGCGGTTTCAACGTTTCAAATGCGGTTTGAGATCAAAAGAAAAAGAAAGTAGCCAAAAATTAGGGGTAAAAAAACTCCACATAAAAAGTTGATTGTACATAGAGGATGACATGCGGGTCCCATGAGTCAGCATCTTACTCAACGTTTCCAAGGCGGCAGGGGATCAAAAGAAAAAGGAAATAGCCAAAAATCGAGGGTGAAAAAAAATCCAAGAAAAGAAATTTTATAGTACATAGAGGACTACATGCGGGTCCCATGAGCCAGGTTCCTCAACGTTTTCAAAGTTGGGGATCAAAAGAAAAAGGCAAATAGCCGAAATTAGGGGTAAAAAATAAATCCAACAAAGGAAAGGTTTATTGTTCATATATGCTGACATGTGGGACCCATGAGCCAGCGTCAAGGCAAGTGACCAAAAATCAGGGGTAAAAAATCCAAGAAAAGAAACTTTATTGTACATAGAGGATGACATGCGGGTCCCATGAGCCAGCACCTTACTCAACGTTTCAGAGGCGGCTTGAGATCGAAAGAAAAAGGAAAGTGACCAAATATCAAAGCTAAAAATAATCCAAGAAAGGAAACTTTTATTGTACATAGAGGTTGACATATGGGTCCCACTAATACAAGCTCTTTCGCTCCAAGATCTTGCAAGTTGATTGTACATAGAGGATGACATGCGGGGCCCATGTGTCAGCAGCTTACTCAACGTTTCCAAGGCGGCAGTGGATCAAAAGAAAAAGGAAATAGCCAAAATAAGAGGTGAAAAATAAATCCAACAAAGGAAAGGTTTATTGTTCATGGAGGCTGACACATCTGGGACCCACGAGCCAGAGGCGTCCTCTACGTTTCAAGGCGACTGGGGATCAAAAGAAAAAAGGCAAATAGCCATAAATTAGGGGTACAAAATAACTCCAAGAAAGGAAATGTTTATTGTTCATAGAAGCTAACATGTGGGACCCATGAGCCAGCAAAGTCTTCAACGTTTCAAAGGCGGCAGGGATCAAAAGAAAAAGGAAGTAGCCAGAAATTAGGGGTAAAAAATAACTCCAAGAAAGGAAACTTTTATTGTTCATAGAGGATGACATGCGGGACCCATGCTCCAGGAGCTTCCTCAACGTTTCAAAGGCGGCATGAGATCGAAAGAAAAAGGCAAGTGACCAAATATCAGGACCCGAAAATAATCGAAGAAAGAAATTTTATTGTACATAAAGGATGACATGCGGGACCCATTTAGCAGCAGTGGTCTCAACGTTTCCAAGGCGGCACGGGATCAAAAGAAAAGGAAGTAGCTAGAAATTAGGGTCAAAAATAACTCCAAGAAAGGAAACTTTTATTGTTCGTAGAGGATGACATGCGGGACCCATGAGCCGGCAGCTTACTCAACGTTTCAAAGGCCGCATGAGATCAAAAGAAAAAGGCAAGAGACAAAATATCGGAGACAAAGATAATCCAAGAAAAGAAAACTTTATTGTACATAGAGGATGACATGCGGGTCCCATTTAGCAGCAGCGGTCTCAACGTTTCAAATGCGGCTTGAGATCAAAAGAAAAAGAAAGTAGCCAGAAATTAGGGGGTAAAAAAACTCCAAGAAAGGAAAGCTGTATCGATGAGTGATACGTCCAATTTGCATCACTATTTTGTATCATAATTTGTTGTTATTCATTGATATATTTCATATTGGGACACAATACTTATGTTATTTCATCTATTTTGCATGTTTCATCATTATTGGAGGATCAAGCACCGGAGCCAGGATTCTGCTGGAAAAAGCACCGTCGAACGCAATATTTCGGAAGATCAAGCGTGGAAGGAAATTACACGTAAATTCCTATTTTTCCGGATGACGAAGGAAGCGGAAGGGGGAGCCACTGGACCCAAGGTGGGCCCAGACAACGGGCGGCGTGGCCCATGGCCTGGCCGCGCCACCATGTGTGGGGCCCCACCCCTCTCGCCTCCTTTTCTTCGCGTACTCATTCGTCCCGAAAACCTAAGCCGAGGGTACCTCACGAAGAGTTACAGCCTCTGCGGCGGAGAACACCGAGAGAAAAGAGCTCTCCGGCGGGCAGGAATCCGCCGGGAAATTCCCTCCCGGAGGGGGAAATCGACGCCATCGCCATCGTCATCGAGCTGGACATCATCTCCATCATCATCATCATCTCCACCATCTACACCGCCATCACCACCGCTGCACCTCGTCACCGCTGTAACGATTTGGGTTGGATCTTGATTGTTTGATAAGGGAAACTCTCCCGGTGTTGAATTCTACTTGTTATTAATGCTATTGAGTGAAACCGTTGAACCAAAGTTTATGTTCAGATTGTTATTCATCATCATATCACCTCTGATTGTATTCCATATGATGTCTCGTGAGTAGTTCGTTTAGTTCTTGAGGACATGGGTGAAGTCTAAATGTTAGTAGTGAACTATGGTTGAGTAATATTCAATGTTATGATATTTAAGTTGTGGTGTCATTCTTCTAGTGGTGTCATGTGAACGTCGACTACACGATACTTCACCATTTATGGGCCTAGGGGAGTGCATCTTGTATTCGGGTGCTAATTGCGGGGTTGCCGGAGTGACAGAAACCCAGCCCCCGTTAGTATATCGATGCAAGAGGGATCGCAGGATCTCAGAGTTTAAGGCTGTGGTTAGATTTATCTTAATTACTTTCTTGTAGTTGCGGATGCTTGCAAGGGGTATAATCACAAGTATGTATTAGTCCTAGGAAGGGCGGTGCATTAGCATAGGTTCACCCACACAACACTTATCAAAACAATGAAGATTAATTAGTGTATGAAGCGAAAGCACTAGACTAAAATCCCCGTGTGTCCTCAAGAACGTTTGGTCATTATAAGTAAACAAACCGGCTTGTCCTTTGTGCTAAAAAGGATTGGGCCACTCGCAACAATTATTTCTCTCGCATTTTATTTACTTGTACTTTATTTATCTGCTATATCAAAACCCCCTGAAAATTTGTCTGAGAGCATTTACAGTGAATCCTTCATCGAAACTGCTTGTCAACACCTTCTGCTCGTTGGGATCGACATTCTTACTTATCGAAGATACTACGATACACCCCTATACTTGTGGGTCATCAAGACTATTTTCTGGCGCCGTTGCCGGGGAGTGAAGCGCTATTGGTAAGTGGAATTGGTAAGGAAAACCTTTACTGTTTGTGCTGATTTTATTTCTGCCTGCTGCTATAAGTCATTATGGAGAGATCTTCTCTTCAATTTCTATTTGGGAAATCTACTACTACTGCAACGGTAGTGGATGAGCGCCAGGTGAGGAAGTGATACCATATAAAATACCTATGAAAATTATTGAACGTGTTATGGATAACCGTTATGAAGGGGATGGAACTATTCATCCTGGTGATCATTTACTGTTTTTGCATGAATTATGCGGGTTATTCAAATGTGCAGGTATTGCTATGAATGAAGTTAGAAAGAAACTATTCACTATATCGCTGTCTGGTAAAGCGGCGCACTGGTATAAATTGCTGAAGAATGGTGATTCTCTTGATTGGGAGGACATTGTGCCTTTATTTTATTCTAAGTTCTATCCTCCAAGTGAAATTCACAAGGATCGGAACCGCATATATAATTTCTGGCCTCATGATGGAGAAAGTATTGCCCAAGCTTGGGGAGATTGAAGTCTTTAATGCTCAAATGCCCCATTCATGAGCTTCCTGGTAATGTTATTATTGATAATTTCTATGCAAGACTTTCTTTTCAAGACAAGACCTTGCTAGATACTTCTTGTTCTGGATCATTTACACGCAACAAACAAGAGTTTAAAAGGTACCTTCTTGATCGGATCCAAGAAAATACTGAAGGATGGGAGAACGACAAGGATAGAGAATCAGGTATAATTTATGATTATAAATGCATTGAAGTTTTTATGGATACTGATAAATTTCGTAATATGAGTGCTACATATGGTCTTGATTCTCAAGTTGTTGCAAATCTTTACAAAGCTTTTGCCTCTCATTATGAATTGCCTAAGAAGAATTTTGATAAGTATCATGAACCGTATAAAGATAAAGTTGATTCATCTGTAAACAAATGTGTAGTGATTGAAACTGTTGATCATGTTATTCCTGAAGCTTATATTGAAAAAACTCCTTTCCCTGCTAAAATGAAAGAGTACTCTGTTATATCTAGTGTGGTTAATAAAAGCGAAAAGAAACCTATAGAACCCGAAGAACAAATTAAAGTTGAACCTGCTGTTGCAATAGTTAAAGATCTTGTGACTGAAAATATGGAGGATGGTCATATTATTTTCTGTGAAGATGCTTCTAATATTGTTTCACATCCTAATAAACCCAAACAAGTTAGTGTTCCTATGTTATGTTAGAATTGGTGATCATTGCTATTATGGTTTATGTGATATTGGTGCAAGTGTTAGTGCTATTCCTTATGAGCTTTACACGGAGATTATGCACGAAATTGATTCTTGTGAACTTGAAGATATTGATGTGGTTATTCAGCTGGCTAATAGAGAAACTATTTCTCCAATTGGTATTGTTCGAGATGTGGAAGTTCTATGTGGTAAGATTAAATATCCTGCTGACTTTTTGGTACTTGGTTCTGCTGCTAGTGATTATTGTCCTATCATTTTTGGTAGACCTTTTCTAAATACTTGTGGAGCTATTATAGATTGCAAGAAAGAGAAAATTTTGACTAAATTTGCTGGTGAATCTTATGAGTTTAACTTCTCTAAATTTACCAAAACTCCTTATAAAGTTGATTTGCCTAGTGATGATTTTAAAATGGAGCAGTGTGCATCTATTGTTCTTGTTCCTAATAATCCTTTGCAGCAACATTTGGAGAATAGCGAAAGTGAAGTTTTAGGAAAGAAAGAGATGAGCTTGAGGAAAATTTTCTTCGCCAACCTATTCTCAAGTATGATTTACCGGTGGAAGATTTGGGTACAACACCACCACCAAAGGAAGATCCTGTTTTTGATTTAAAGCCTTTACCTGATAATCTTAAATATGCTCATATTGATGATAAGAAAATATATCCTGTTATTATTAGTTCTAAGCTTTCAGAGATTGAGGAAGAAAGGTTATTGGAAATATTGAAGAAACACCGAGGAGCTATTGGCTATACTCTTGATGATTTGAAAGGGATTTCTCCTTCTATTTGCCAACATGCTATTAATATGGAAGATGATGCAAAGCCTGTTGTTGAACATCAGCGTCGTCTAATTCCGAAGATGAAAGAGGTGGTAAGGAATGAGGTATTAAAACTTCTTGAAGCTGGTATTATATATCCTATTGCTGATAGTAGATGGGTTAGTCCTGTGCATTGTGTTCCTAAGAAAGGAGGAAGACTGTTGTGCCTAACGATAATGATGAGCTCATCCCTCAAAGAGTAGTTGTAGGGTATAGAATGTGCATTGATTTTCGAAAAGTTAATAAAGTTACTAAGAAAGATCATTACCCTTTACCATTTATTGATCAAATGCTAGAAAGGTTATCTAAAAATACTCACTTTTGTTTTCTTGATGGTTATTCTGGGTTTTCACAAATTATTGTTAAAGCTAAAGATCAAGAGAAAACCACTTTCACTTGTCCTTATGGAACTTATGCTTATAGGCGTATGCCTTTTGGTTTATGTAATGCTCCTGCTACTTTTCAAAGATGCATGTCTGCTATTTTTCATGGCTTTTGCGAGAGTATTGTAGAGGTGTTCATGGATGATTTTTCTGTCTATGGAAATTCTTTTGATAATTGCTTGCGAAACCTCGATAAAGTTTTGCAGAGATGTGAAGAAACTAACCTTGTTCTTAATTGGGAGAAATGCCACTTTATGGTTAATGAAGGAATTGTACTGGGACATAAAATTTCCGAGAGAGGTATTGAAGTTGATAGAGCTAAAGTTGAAGCAATTGAGAAGATGCCCTATCCGAGGGATGTTAAAGGTATTCGTAGTATCCTTGGTCATGCTGGGTTTTATAGGAGATTTATTAAAGATTTCTCCAAAATTTCAAAGCCTCTTACTAATCTTCTTCAAAAAGATGTACCTTTTGTTTTTAATGATGATTGTAAGGAAGCTTTTGAAACTCTAAAGAAAGCCTTAACAACTGCTCCTGTAGTTGAACCTCCTGATTGGAATTTGCCTTTTGAAATTATGTGTGATGCTAGTGATTTTGCGGCGTTGTCCTTGGACAGCGAGTAGATAAAAAATTAAATGTTATTCATTATGCTAGTAAGACTCTTGATGCTGCTCAAAGAAATTATGCTACAACTGAAAAGGAATTGTTAGCCGTAGTCTTTGCTTGTGACAAGTTTAGACCCTATATTGTTGATTCAAAAGTCACGATTCATACTGATCATGCTGCAATTAGATACCTTATGACAAAGAAAGATGCTAAGCCAAGGCTTATTAGATGGGTACTTCTTTTGCAAGAATTTGATTTACATATTATAGATAGGAAAGGTGCTGACAATCCTGTTGCTGATAATTTGTCTAGATTGGAAAATATTACTTATGATCCTGTTCCTGTTAATGATAGTTTGCCAAATGAACAATTGGCTGTAATAAAGGTGAGCACGCGAGAGAGCCCTTGGTATGCAGATTATGCTAACTTTATTGTTTCGAAGTATTTGCCTCCAACCTTTTCAGCTCAGCAAAGGAGGAAATTCTTTTATGACTTGAGGCATTATTTTTGGGATGACCCACACTTATATAAAGAAGGAGTAGACGGTATTATGCGAAGATGTGTTCCTGAATATGAACAATAGGAGATATTGAGTAAATGTCATGGTAGTGTTTATGGAGGACATCACGCTGGAGATAGAACCGCACAAAAGGTTCTACAATCAGGTTTTTATTGGCCAACACTTTTCAAGGATGCAAGGAAGTTTATCTTATCTTGTGATGAATGTCAAAGAGTTGGTAATATCTCTAGACGCAATGAAATGCCTATGAATTATACTCTTGTTATTGAACCATTCGATTGTTGGGGATTCGACTTCATGGGTCCTTTCCTTCTTCAGAAGGTAACACTCATATACTTGTCGCTGTTGATTATGTTACTAAATGGGTAGAAGCTATACCTACAAAAAGTGCTGATGGTGAGACTTCTTTAAAAATGCTTTTAGATATTATTTTTCCTAGATTTGGAGTACCTAGATATATTATGACTGATGGAGGTTCTCATTTTATTCATGGAGGTTTTAGAAAAACTCTTGCCAAGTATGGTTTTAATCATAGAATTGCTTCTGCTTATCACCCTCAAACTAGTGGTCAAGTAGAATTATCAAATAGAGAGATTAAATCTATTTTGGGAAAGACCGTTAATAAATCTAGAAAGAATTGGGCTAGCAAATTGAAGGAAGCACTATGGGCTTATAGAACTGCTTATAAAAATCCTATGGGAATGTCACCTTATAAAATGGTTTATGGAAAAGCTTGTCATTTACCTTTAGAACTAGAGCACAAAGCTTATTGGGCTGTTAGAGAACTAAATAAAGATCCGAAACTAGCCGGTAATAAGAGGTTGCTGCAATTAAGTTCTCTAGATGAATGGAGAAGTGAAGCTTATGAAAATGCTAAACTCTTTAAAGAAAAAGTTAAGAAGTGGCATGATAGAAGAATTATCAAAAGAGAGTTTAATATTGGGGATAAAGTCCTATTGTATCGGTCTCGTCTCAGATTCTTTGCAGGGAAATTACTCTCGAAATGGGAAGGACCATATGTTGTTGAGGAGGTGTATCGTTCAGGAGCCATTAAAATTAGCTCTCTCCAAGGCAATGCTACACAAGTGGTGAATGGACAAAGACTCAAGCATTATATCTCGGGTGATTCTTATAATGTTGGTGTTGATATTATTCAGGTGGAAACACCGGAGGCTTTCATAAAAGGGCAAATTGACAGTCTGAACTCGACTTTGAATAGGTAACAGGTAATAAAAGTCCGCGTTTAGCTTTCCGAACAATATTTCTGCTGTTTTTGGAAAATATGAAAAATTACGGGATCGAAACGGAGGGGAGGAGACGCACGAGGGCGTGCCCCCATAGGCCGGCGCGGCCCAGCCGGCGCGCCGACTATGAGGACACCGCCTCGTTGTCCCCCTCCGACTCGTTGGCCTGGAACCTTCCTTATGTCGTAAAAATATTTGCTATATAATCCCCGGACCCTGGAGGTCCGTATATCATTTTCGTCGTGTTTTGTTTCGAGATTTCCAGGATCTCGGATCTAGATCCACCATGTCTTCGTCGGGAACTCGGGGGACAGCTTCTTCGAGGACGTCGTCAACCCGTACATGAACGAGCTGAAGATGCACCCCAAAGAATTGCTGCTCGTAGATGGAGAGTTGCGGATCAAAGATGTCCAGGGTCCTAAAGGAGAAGGGAGCTTGGAAGACAGGATGGAGAAACTGGAACAGAGGTCTTCAACTACAAGAAGATGGCTGAGCGTGAAGTGGACATCTTTCACAAGATTGTGTCTGAACTCATTGATGGACACAAGAGGGAGACTGCAAAGTTGTGGGACGATATCTTCTCACTTCACGACACCACCAACAAACTCCAAGCTCAACTCTATGATGTTCATAATCAAAACTGTGAGTATGAAAACAGGTTTAAGCGCATAAGTCATGCTGCTAGTTTCAGGTTTCCGGAGACCAAGATGTCTTTTGTTGATGGAGGGCCTCTTCCATGGAAGTCTGATGATGGCAAGGATTCGCCATCATCACCGAAGGAGTAATTCATCATCGGTATTGGCATCCCCTTGGTTTGTTCCAAGCTTGGGGGAGTGCCGCGGTATCACATCATCACTACCTTTATCTTTTACTATCAAGTAGTGTCATATCATGAGTAGGGAAGTTATCATATGGAATAGTATGCAATGTGGAAGTATCTCTCTTAGTTGGTTATCTATGTATCCGTTGGTGTGAGTTATCGTTATGGAATATTAATGAGAAGTCTTATCATTTACTTTTTGCACACCTTATTTTAGTTTGCAATCTCCATTATATGATTGCTCTTGACATTAGTATTGATATCACTTTGGGAGCATCAAGTAAATCTATTTGGTTTTGGCAAACTTAGCATTGGTCAATAGCAACAACACCCTGATGTTTAAATAGAAGAGAGAAATACACTTAGATATATTACTCTATTATTTCTATGTTAATGAGTTTAGTATTCTGAAGTTAAAATTGCTTGTCCTTATGAGAAAGATGCATGATTGTTTCTGTCATATGTATATTTGTTTGTTTCCCTCAACCTTTATGCTTGCTATCAAACCTTGCTAGCCAAAGACCTGTATTGAGAGGGAATGCTTCTCATACATCCATAACCTTAGACCAAACCCATGCCATTTGTGTCCACCATACCTACCTACTACATGGTATTTTTTGCCATTCCAAGTAAATACTTCATGTGCTACCTTTAAATAATTCAAACTATACTACTCCTTATTTGTGTCAATGTTTTATAGCTCATGAGGAAGTATGTGGTGTTTTATCTTTCAATCTTGTTGGGCGGACTTTCACCAATGGACTAGCGGCACATCCGCTTATCCAATTTTGCAATAAGAGCTGGCAACGGGGTTCCCAGCCCCAATTAATAACTTTCATTAATAATTCTCTTCACATGTTTTGCCCTGATTTATCAGTAAGCAACTTAATTTTGCAATAGACACTCCTCCATGGTATGTGAATGTTGGAAGGCACCCGAGGATTCGGTTAGCCATAATAAAACTAAAATACATGTGTAAACAAAAGAGAAGGGGGATGATCTACCTTGCTGGTAGAGATGCCGTCCCTCATGGGAGCCGCTCTTGGAAGGTTCGCAAGGGGGTTAGAGTGCCCGCTACCATTCGTTGACAACAACAAACACCGCTCAAAATATTACTTTTATGCTCTTTATATGATTTCAAAACTTGAAAAGCTCTAGCACATGATTTAATCCCTGCTTCCCTCTATGAAGGGCCTATCTTGAGTCAGTAAACCTATTTCCCTCTATCTCAAGCAAGCAATTGAGTTGTTGTGAACCAACCATTTATGCTATGATTCAGTTAATCATGTCTTTTATACTTTCTTGTTTGGTACAAATTTTATCTGAATGAATATGACTTTGAAGTTATCAATGATTATGAGGAGATTGTTATGATTGAATATGAAAGCCCATCTATATAAATTCTAACATGAAAGCTTTGCTTAGAAGTACAATCCATTAGTAGCTCTCTGACCAAGAACAAAGTTTGCCATAACCATCTATGATTTCTTATGCACCTTTACTTGTGATTTCTCTTTACTTATTTCAAGTTGAGTTATATGAGGAAGTTGTTTACTAGAATGTCTTGTGTGAATCAATATGATGCTTCTTGTCCGTATTTTATTTATCGACTCTTCACTCCATAAACATGTGGTCTTGTTTATCGAGCTCAGTTTCGCTTGGGGACAAGCGAGGTCTAAGCTTGGGGGAGTTGATACGTCCAATTTGCATCACTATTTTGTATCATAATTTGCTGTTATTCATTGATATATTTCATATTGGGACACAATACTTATGTTATTTCATCTATTTTGCATGTTTCATCATTATTGGAGGATCAAGCACCGGAGCCAGGATTCTGCTGGAAAAAGCACCGTCGAACGCAATATTTCGGAAGATCAACTGTGGAAGGAAATTACACGTAAATTCCTATTTTTCCGATGACGAAGGAAGCCGAAGGGGAGCCACTGGACCAAGGTGGCACAACGGGCGGCGCGTCCATGGCCGGCCGCGCCACCATGTCGTGTGGGGGCCCCACCCCTCTCGCCTCCTTTTCTTCGCGTACTCCTTCGTCCCGAAACCTAAGCCACGAGGGTACCTCACGAAGAGTTACACCGCCTCCGCGGGCGGAGAACACCAGAGAAAAGAGCTCTCCGGCGGGAATCCGTCGGGGAAATTCCTCCGGGGAAATCGACGCCATCGCCATCGTCATCGAGCTGGACATCATCTCCATCATCATCATCATCATCTCCACCATCTACACCGCCATCACCACCGCTGCACCTCGTCACCGCTAACGATTTGGGTTGGATCTTGATTGTTTGATAGGGGAAACTCTCCCGGTGTTGAATTCTACTTGTTATTAATGCTATTGAGTGAAACCGTTGAACCAAGGTTTATGTTCAGATTGTTATTCATCATCATATCACCTCTGATTGTATTCCATATGATGTCTCGTGAGTAGTTCGTTTAGTTCTTGAGGACATGGGTGAAGTCTAAATGTTAGTAGTGAACTATGGTTGAGTAATATTCAATGTTATGATATTTAAGTTGTGGTGTCATTCTTCTAGCGGTGTCGTGTGAACGTCGACTACACGATACTTCACCATTTATGGGCCTAGGGGAGTGCATCTTGTATTCGGGTGCTAATTGCGGGTTGCCGGAGTGACAGAAACCTGAGCCCCCGTTAGTATATCGATGCAAGAGGGATCGCAGGATCTCAGAGTTTAAGGCTGTGGTTAGATTTATCTTAATTACTTTCTTGTAGTTGCGGATGCTTGCAAGGGGTATAATCACAAGTATGTATTAGTCCTAGGAAGGGCGGTGCATTAGCATAGGTTCACCCACACAACACTTATCAAAACAATGAAGATTAATTAGCCGTATGAAGCGAAAGCACTAGACTAAAATCCCGTGTGTCCTCAAGAACGTTTGGTCATTATAAGTAAACAAACCGGCTTGTCCTTTGTGCTAAAAAGGATTGGGCCACTCGCAGCAATTATTTCTCTCGCATTTTATTTACTTGTACTTTATTTATCTGCTATATCAAAACCCCCTGAAAACTTGTCTGTGAGCATTTACAGTGAATCCTTCATCGAAACTGCTTGTCAACACCTTCTGCTCCTCGTTGGGATCGACATTCTTACTTATCGAAGATACTACGATACACCCCCTATACTTGTGGGTCATCAATGAGCCAGCAGAGTCCTCAACGTTTCAAAGGCGGCAGGGGATCAAAAGAAAAAGGAAATAGCCGAATCAGAGGGTGAAAAAAACAAAGAAAATGAACTTTTATAGTACATAGAGGATGACATGCGGGTCCCATGAGCCAGCAGGTTTTTCAACGTTTCAAACGTGGCATGAGATCGAAAGAAAAGGCAAGTGACCAAATATCAGGATCCAAAAATAATTCAAGAAAAGAAACTTGATTGTACATAGAGTATGACATGCGGGTCCCATTTAGCAGCGGTATCACCGTTTGAGAGGCGGAGGGGATCGAAAGAAAAAGGCAAGTGACCAAATATGAGGTGCCAAAAAAATCGAAGAAAAGAAAGTTTTATTGTACATAGAGGATGACATGCGGGTCCCATGAGCCAGCAGTTTTTCAACGTTTCAAACGTGGCATGAGATCGAAAGAAAAAGGCAAGTGACCAAATATCAGAGCCAAAAATAATTCAAGAAAAGAAACTTGATTGTACATAGAGGATGACATGCGGGTCCCATTTAGCAGCAGCGGTATCACCGTTTGAGAAAAAGGCAAGTGACCAAATATCAGGAGCCAAAAATAATCCAAGAAAAGAAATTTTATTGTACATAGAGGATGACATGCGGGTCCCATTTTTGCAGCGGTCTCAACGTTTCCAAGGCGGCACAGACCAAAAGAAAAATGAAGTAGCCGAAATCAGGGTGAAAAATCCAAGAAAAGAACGATTTCAATTGGGCTGCATCTGGACATCCGGGCATCGAACTATCTCGTCGGGCCTTTGACTCGTACAATTTCAGCCCACTCCAAAACAGGATAGTTCGGATTTTTCTAAAAAAACAGGAAAGTCCTATGCTTCGCAAAAACAAAAAACAAGGAGATTCAACATATAAATTTGTTTATGTAAAAATAAAGATTTAATTTATCCGTTTGAAATAGCTCAGAGCGCAATACACTGTTTATTGTCTGCAAAATAATCAAGATATCACATGTTTCTTGTACGGGGCTGAACATCGGGGACCCATGAGCCAGCAGCGTCGTCAACGTTTTAAAGGCGGCATGGGATGGAAAGAAAAAATAAACCAAAAATCTGTTGGTAAAAAATCCAAGAAAAGAAACATTTTCGTTCGAGAGGATGACATGCGGGACCCATGAGGCAGCAGCATCCTCAGCGTTTATTGTTCATAGAGGCTGACATGTGGGACCCGTGAGCTAGCAACGTCCTCAACGTTTTAAAGGCGGCATGAGATCGAAAGAAAAAATAAGCCAAAAATCATTTGGTAAACAAAATCCAAGAAAAGAAACATTTTTCGAGAGGATGACATGCGGGGCCCATGAGGCGTAGCATCCTCAACGATTCCAAGGCGGCAGGGATCAAAGAAAAAAAGAAAATCCAGAAATTAATTAGTGGTTCAAAATAAATCCATCAAAGGAAACTTTTATTGTTCATAGAGGATGACTTGTGGGACCGACCTGCCAACGTCCTCATCGTTTCAAAGGGGGCAGGAGATCAAAAGAAAAAGGCAAATAGCCAGAAATTAGGGTCAAAAATAACTCCAAGAAAGGAAACTTTTATTGTTCGTAGAGGATGACATGCGGGACCCTTGAGCCAGCAGCTTACTCAACGTTTCAAAGGCGGCATGAGATCGAAAGAAAAAGGCAAGTGACAAAATATCAGGAGCCAAAGATAATCCAAGAAAAGAAACTTTATTGTACATAGAGGATGACATGCGGGTCTCATTTAGCAGCAGCGGTCTCAACGTTTCAAATGCGGCTTGAGCTCAAAAGAAAAAGAAAGCTGACTGTACATAGAGGATGACATGCGGGTCCCATGAGTCAGCAGCTTACTCAACGTTTCCAAGGCGGCAGGGGATCAAAAGAAAAGGAAATAGCCAAAAATTAGAGGGTAAAAAAATCCAAGAAAAGAAAGTTTTATAGTACATAGAGGATGACATGCGGGTCCCATGAGCCTGCAGGTTCCTCAACGTTTCAAACATGGCATGAGATCGAAAGAAAAAGGCAAGTGACCAAATATCAGGAGCCAAAATAATTCAAGAAAAGAAACTTGATTGTACATAGAGGATGACATGCGGGTCCCATTTAGCAGAGAGTATCACCGTTTGAGAGGCGGCAGGGATCGAAAGAAAAAGGCAAGTGACCAAATATCAGAGCCAAAAAATCCATGAAAAGAAAGTTATACATAGAGGATGACATGCGGGTCCCATTAGCAGCAGCGGTATCACCGTTTGAGAGGCGGCAGGATCGAAAGAAAAAGGCAAGTAACGAAATATCAGGAGCCAAAATAATCCAAGAAAAGAAAGTTTTATAGTACATAGAGGATAACATGCGGGTCCCATTTAGCATCAGCGGTATCACCGTTTGAGAGGCGGCAGGTGATCGAAAGAAAAAGGCAAGTGACCAAATATGAGGTGCCAAAAATAATCCAAGAAAAGAAAGTTTTATAGTACATAGAGGATGACATGCGGGTCCCATTTAGCGCAGCGGTATCACCGAGAGCGGCAGGGGATCGAAAGAAAAAGGCAAGTGACCAAATATGAGGTGCCAAAAATAACTCCAAGTAAAGAAAGTTGATAGCTCATAGAGGATGACATGCGGGTCCCATTTAGTAGCAGCGGTCTCAACGTTTCCAAGGCGGCACGGGATCAAAAGAAAAAGGAAGTAGCCAAATCAGGGGGCAAAAAATCCAAGAAAAGAAAGAATTTTGGTTCATAGAGGATGATATGCGGGACCCATGATCCTGCATCGTAAACGGCTCGATCGGAGAGCGTTGAACGAGATGCGCGATCGAGAAAAAAACAATGCTAGAGAGGCTGCCATCCGGGCCCTACATCCCTGGGCGGTGCGGATTTGCGTTGACTCGGCCGGCGAACCCGAGAATTCGCGATGCACCACGTCCCGGCCACCATACGCGACGTTTTGGCCGCTTTCGTCGGGCTAGGTGGCCTCAAAAATGAGAATTTTTTTTTTGACATGCACCACGGAGGGACCAAAAATCGTCGGCCATGGTGCACCAGCAACCACGGCGCGACTTCAACTTCGTCGGCCATGGCAACTTTTCTTGTAGTGCTCCCCAATAAAATAAATATGTTGGGTAAACAAATTACAGATGGGCAATGGACAAACAGAGATTCTACGCTAATGGTTGGTGCAGAATACATGCTATGAAAGTATGCGGGCATTACAACAATATACATAGACCGTAATCCAACTGCATCTATGACTAATAATCCACCTTCAGGATTGCATCCGCGACACCCTCCAATATTAAGTTGCAAGCAACGGACTATCGCTTTAAGCAATGTGTGTAAAGTAAACGATGAAACTACCCTTGAATAGAACACCGATGTTTTCTCCCTAGTAGCAATAGAACATCTACAACCATAGAGAACAAGGTCACTTCCCATGGTTAAATAGAGGCATGAACCCACTATCGAGCATAAATACTCCCTCTTGGAGTCGCTAGCATCTACTTGGCCAGAGCATCTACTAGAAACGGAGAGCATGCAAGATCATAATAACATAATACATAATCTCAACTAAAGCAATCTCTCTATAAATCGGATCCACATCAAACCAACATGTAGCAATTACAAATAGATGATCTTGATCATGTTAGGCAGCTCACAAGATCTATACAGGAAGCACAAAAAGGAGAGGACAGCCATCTAGCTACTGCTATGGACCCATGGTCTCGTGGAGGACCACTCACGCATCACCTCGGATGAAGACATGGCGATGTAGAGGCCTCCGGTGATTTCTCTCTAGCGGTGCGGGATGGACAGAACCCTCCCGAACTAGGGTTTCGGTTGACGGTGGCGTCGGAACTTTTCGTGGATGGAGGCTCCCGTCACTGGGGTTTTCCCGATACGAGGAATAAATAAGCGGAAGGGCGGAGAAAATAGTCGACGAGGCGCCAGTACATGGGCCAGGCGCGACCAAGGGTGGGCCGCGCTGTGTGTACCGCCACGGGCTCTCCTGCGCGTGTCCTTCTGGCTCCGTCTTCGTCCCGAAAAATAAGACTCGGGCTTTTGTTTTGTCCAATTCCGAGAAACTTTCATGTACAACTTTTCGAAACACAAAAACAACAAAAAAACTGGCACCGGCATGCGTTAATAGGTTAGTCCAAGAAAATGCTAAAAAGTGTGGAAAAGTGAACATAAAATATATAAGAATTGTAACAAAACAAGCATGGAGAATCAAAAATTATAGATACGACGTATCATGCGCCGGTGAACTACAAGGCCCCCAAGCACCTGGGAGCAGCATCGATGACCGGTACACGCAACCTGCTCGACGATTTGTCGGCCGAGCGCGCGCCGCCATTGATGCAGGCACCATCCACGTGCAGGCCCCTTCATCTTACCCGCCGACAATGCCGACCACCGTGCCATATCCTTCGACCGACCAGGCTCCCCCGCCACCTCCCATTGACATAGAGGAGGACACCACTGGCCAACCCGGCAGCATGAACATCGAGCAGGAGCCGTTGTTCACTGAGGAGCTCACACAAGCCGCAGCTGCACAAGCTCAAGGTCGCCGGGTTAGCAAAAGAACCACCAACTACACGGCGCAGGAGGACAAGATGCTCGTCGATGGATGGTTGACCATTGGGCAAGATGCATTGACAAGTGCCGAGCAGAAGGGGACCGCATTATGGCGCCAGATCTATGAATACTTCCATGAACATCGCCGGTACGGAGAGGAGCCATTTGAGAGCGACCGCATCGAGTTGTCCCTCGAAAAGAGGTGGGGAACAATTCAAACGGAATGCAACAAGTTTCAGGCGGCATATGATCACGTGAAGCAGATTCCCGTTAGTGGCATCGACATAAAGGACTTGGTATAGTTCTTAACCTCAACTTGTTCTTTCGTTATTAGCACATATGTTTGTCATTGTTGTCTTGCTTTGCTCTAGGTATGACAAGCTTTGGATTTCTTCAAATCGACGAATGAAGGAAAGACCTTTGCCTTCTCTCATTGCTGGAAGGAACTCGAGGGCACCCCAAAGTTTCAGGAGGGGTACGAGGGGTACATGGCGACCTTGACTGTCAACAAGACCGCCAAAGATCACATGGTCATTGACCTTGATTGTGGGCAGCCTTGCGGTAGCTCCGCTTCTCGTGCAATTCGTCCACGAGGTCACAAGGCAACCAAAGACGACATGAAGCGTGATGCTTCGGCCATGCAATTGGTTGGCACTTTGAAGGAGATGTATGCTGACAAAGAGGTGTCCACGGACAAGAGGGATGAGAGGAGGCGTCGAGAGAAAGAAGAGGACAAGAAGAACTACTTCGATGTCCAAAAGAGGAAGCTTGAGATTGAAGAGGTGAATGCCAAGATGAAGGCTAGGGAAATTGAGCTCAAAGAGAAAGAAATTGAGCTCATAGCAATGGCAAGGGCCAAAGAGGTGGAGTTGAAGGAGAAGGAAGTTGAGCTGAAACGGCAAGCCGAGGACAACCTGATCATGAACGCCGACTTGACCACCATGAGCGAGGCGAAGAGAGCTTGGTTCGAAAAGAGGCAGAAGGAGATCCTAGAGCGCGTAAATTGAGTTGACAATCTCAATTTGTAATTTTTATATTTTTTCAAACTATGACACATTTTGTTTCTTCATCATGCTACATTTTATTTCATATTATTTGTGCTATTTGATATTATTCTATATTTGTTAGATATTATTCTATATTTTTTTAGATATTATTTATAAGTAAATGTGGCTAAATGACCAATTTCCGAAGAAATAGGCCAAATGATCAAATGGGTGGCAGCTGCGTTGGGCGCAGCATGCGACCCAAACGGACAAGCGGACGCGGGACGCTGTACGCGTGTCCGCGCGGCCACCCAAACGACCATAAACCGGACGGCCCAAACCGTCTATTTGGTCGCCGCGGTGGAGATGACCTTGCTTCCTCTAGATATACCACAGGGCTGGACGGCACCGCAATAAGAAAAGTCAACCACGCTCCCACCACGCATTAAGAGGCCCACTGGTGTGTGTGTGAAGCAAACCCTAATATTGTTCCCCATTCTCCTTCGCCCCATTTCGAACCAACCCTACCTCTATTCTCCCTCAAAAAACACCCGATCTCATTCTCATTTCGGCGGCGGCGCGCAGTCGGAATGGAAGTCGCCGCGCGACCATCGTCACTCAAGTCGACGAAGCGGCCAAGGGGATCAGATCTGATCAACAACATCTCGGCGGCTGTCGGAATGGAAGCCGCCGCGCGTGTAGAATCCCGTAGTCGCGGGGCGAAGCCTCAAAGGACCCGGTCAGCTCAGATCCCCCCCTCCTCTCGCCGGGCCAAGAAGACGACTTTTAGTCCTGTGCGGCCCGGCCTCAAATTGGGCGTGGTCTGCCGCGCGCAGATCCCCTCTCGGCGGCTGGGTGTGGATTTTGATTCAAAGAACCAGATCTCCTCTCGGCGGGTTTTGAATGATGATTCAACAAAGAAGCAGCTTCGCGCTGTCTACCGCGCGCATATTCCCTCTCGGCGGGGTTTGGATGATTCACAGAAGAAGCAACTGCACACCGTCTCCCGCGCGCAGATCTCCTCTCGGCGGGGTTGTTTGCTTGATGATCCAAGCTGGCAGGGTCATCCTAGTTGGTGGTACCACCCGGTGGGCGCTCGCGCACGCACCAAGCGAAGACGCCGCTGCGCTCCTCTTCCTGATGATAATAAGAACAAGTGGTACGTGCCGTCAGAAACACTTCAACTTCTTCTTTACCATAGTGATTATTATTATTGTGATTCCGATCTGATTTGCGGCGCCCGCAGGAGAGGGAAATTGGCTAATCCTGATGGTGATGATGGGTGCTTCTCAGGGCTCATAGACCTACCCTGCCCTCCTGATAACAACAACTGGTACGTGCCGTCTGAAGCACTTCCTCTCCTTTACCACAGCGGTAATTGTGATTCCGATCTGATTTGTGGCCCTCGCAGGAGGGACTGGGCTAATCTCGCTGATGGGCCAGCAGGGCTCATCGCAGAGAGAGTGCTTGCTTATGATGTCGCTGACTTTGTGCGCTTCCGCGCTGTGTGCCGCCCGTGGCGGCAGTGTTCCTCTGAACCACGCACGCACACTGGCCTCGACCGCAGGTTCCATCCCTGGAGGTGGGTCATGCTGCAGGAGAAACTCGCTGCGCCGGACCGCCGCTGTTTCCTCAACACATCAACCGGTGAGTGCGTCAATGTTGATATCCCGGAGCTACACGACCACAAGCTTCTCGCCCTCACTCCCGAGGGCCTCCTTGTCCTGGTCCATGATCGGAAATACATCCGCCTTCTCAACCCACTCACCCGCCACCTCACTGAGCTCCCGCCACTCACCACGCTAGTGCCCCCAAAGGACCACAACTCCCTTCTAGGCCGTACTTCCTATTTCAACATGTACTTCCCAGCGTGTGGCTCTGGCATTGCTGATGACGATTCTACATTCGTGCTCTGCTTCAACAAACTATCCATGCTTGGAATGGCCAAGCCTGGTGACGACAACTGGAGGATGATACGGTACGATAAGGGTACCATGCCAAGTTCACCGGTTATGATTGCAGGCTGCTTCTACTGCATTACCCACAATGCTGTCAAGATGCTGAAAATTGATCCAGATATGGCGCCACAGCTGAAGGTGGCTGCCAAGCTGAAGAATATGCATGTCACGCCAATGGCTGATACCATGCACCTCGTCAACAATTCTGGGGAGCCAATGCTGGTGCACCGTCACTGTGGACCATTGACAGCGGATAATAAATCAGGTTTGGCATACGACATGTATCGGGTGGATTTGGGCACCAAGACACTAGTCCCGGTCAAGAGCTTGGGTGGGGCAGGGCGTGCGCTGTTCATGGGCATGCATTGCTCTCTCTCGGTATCTCTAGAGGTTTTCCCCTCTGCCTCCATTAGTGCGGACACCATCTACTTGAGTTTTGACTTCCCCGAGAGAGATCAGTTAGATGTTGGAGCATATCATCTTGCAGATGGAAGCGTTCAAGTCCCCTGTAGCTTGAGGCAACCACATACTCTGGCTGAATGCCTATCCTTGTCCAATACTTTTTATTGACAATTCATAATTTAGACATCCATCGTTATGCACTCTTCATTTCATTTGGTTAGTCACTATTTGAGTGTATGCATCTTGATAGAGTCATGTATGGCTGATTTAGCCTGCTTATTTTGCATATTGAATCCACCAGCCATACATGCAGGGCTGTAATCATCTATTTAGCTAGTCTAGTGCAAAGAGAAGTTTGGCCATGAAAGGCAAGCTAATACTTATGCATATTGTCTTTGTACTGGTGTTGTGGGGAGGTGATGAGGCTGAGTAAACACATTGTTCCATATTGCGCTAAAATATCTGTGTACTTGAGACTAAAGTTCGATTGGAGAAATGCCAATCCCTGCTCCTACCCTTATTTATTATGTGTGCTGCAAGTTGCTTGCACAATTTAGCTATGCCAAACAGGCTGCTATGTAGTCCGAGATGTAAATGTCCGAGTTCACTCGACTGAATTGACTTCAGCAAAATTTAATGTCCCTCTTCATTTTTTTTTCTTGGAACTAATCAGTGCGTAGAAAGGAGCTAAGTTATAATGATGACACAGAATCGATCGAGCTACACTTAGACACCGTGAACTCTAAGAGCATCTCCAGCGGCGTCCCCAAACTACGGCGCAGATTAAGCGTTTTGGGGATGTGTTTTGTTCGTGGCGTGTTTGGGAATGTCGTCGCTCCCCAGCCGCCTCCCCAAATGCCCATCCAAATGAATATTTAGTACATGAATATAAAAGTTTTCATTCAAATTTGATTGTACATTACAAAGTTTAAATAAAAACGTCTAGATTTCATCTAAACCACTGTTCAAAAAGTCATCCGATTCAACGATTAATCACCCGATTAATCCCTATTCAGTGGTCACCGATTAGCCGATAAACTCATTTATCGCCCAATCAATCGGCTGATTTGCCTATTAATCGCTAATCGTCAGCTGACCGAGTTGACCCCGATAAGCGATTTCCTCAACATTGATCTAAACCCTAGCCTACTGACCGCCCGCCCGGCGGTGCGTTCGACGGTCCTGCCCCGTTGTCACCTCCCCTTCGCCGAAGCTCCTGCTGCGCGCGTCGCCTCTCCATGTGTAGGGCGGTGACTAGACGCCGCTGCTCCAGCAGCGCGTCGTCGCCTTCCCTCCCCTGCTGTGCCGCCTTGAGGGAGAGCTCGACGACGCGGCGAATCTGCGCCTCTTCGCGGGCACGGGCGTCATCCTGGAGCTTCTTCTCCGACTCAAAGGACTCGATGAGCGCGCGTTGCTGATCCACCGCCTCGTCCGGGTGCGTCCCGTCGTCGTCGAACCACTCGAAGTCGTCGTCGTCCTCCGCCTCGTCCTCCTCCTCCTCCTCCTCCATTGGCGCCTCCAGTTACACCGCCAATGCGTTGGCCTCCGTCGCCAACGCATCCGCCCGCGCCCCAGGCCGCCTCCATTGCCGCCAGCGCCGCCTCCCCTGGTGATGCTCCTCCGCCGCCTGCTGCTGCTGACGCAACATCGCCTCCCACCACCGCCGCTCGATCGCCCGCCGTTCACGGTACCGCGCCTGCCGCTCCATGCGCTGGCGCTGGCGCTCATCACACCACCACTGGGCCATCTCCTCCGCCGCCGCGCCTCTTTTGCCGTGGCGGCGTCGAACGTCGCAATGGTGTCCGCCATCGCTTCCTCCTCCAACGACGCGCTCTCCTCAGCTGCGGGGTCTCGCGCTGCTGACGCCGCCGCCGCCGCCACCTCACGCTGCTGATGGGCCCGCTGCTCGATTGCCTCCCGCCGATGCTGCCGCTCTGCATGCCAAAGCTTCGCCCGACGCCGCCGCGACTCTTCATGGGCGGTGTCGTCGATGCCGAACTGCGAATCCGGTGGTGGAGGTGGTGGTGGAGGAGACGACGGTGGAGGGAACTGGCCGGCGCTGGGGCGGTTCATGAATGCGCAGTGGTGTTTGAGCGACGAGGGATGTGCTTGTGGCGGAGAAAGGAGTGTCGGCGGCTGTGGTGGCTGCCATTGAGCCAGAGGGCCTTTTATTGACGCCGACGTCGGGAAGAAAGCGCGGGTAGCGGCCAGAAGCGGCGGGAAGAAAGCGCGAATGCGCGGTGGCGTGCGAACGCCGGCGACGCGTGGAGGCTGCGCAGCACCGACGAGACGTCTCGCCTGCCCCTCTGTCGCAATTAAGGCAAAGCTGCGACACTTCGATCGTGTGTCACTTCGCGCAAATAACTTCCGTCATGAGGTAGGCGACGGTTAGGTCCAAACTTGAATGTGCCGCTGACGCGTCGGTCCCGCCACGCCGACGGGCTCGGGGCGCCGGACACCGTATCGGGCTGCGTCGGACAAAACGTGGCTTTGGGGGACGCGGCTGGAAACGTTTTTTGTTCGGCGCCCAAATCCGTTTGGGGGACGGTTTGGGGACGCAAGTGGAGATGCTCTAAACCCCAAATACACGGTATGTAGGCCACCCCAAAGAAGATTTACGGGCTCACACGGACTGTGCAAACTAAACTGCATAATTTGACATCTGCATATTGTTCAGCACGTTTACATAGAAACGAGATGAACAACGGAGCCTAGTGCTCCGCGCTCTCCGTTAATGGCGCTGCCGTGGCCGGTGACTACCAAAATATAGCCTGGGATACCTCACCAAAGCTTGCGGAGCTATTCCGCCTCCTTGTCGGCGTTGCGGCGGGTTTTGTCCTCCACCAGCTTGGTGACGGTGCCTAGGGCAGAGTCGGGGACGAAGTCGCCGGCCATCGGCGTGGGGGTGGCATGCTCGAGCTTGGCGATGAGCATCGGGATGTCCTCGTCCTCCACGTAATCGCATGGGTCGAACCGCGGCACCGGGGGCGGCACGCTCGAGCTCGATGACTCGCTAAAGCTGAGGCGACACGGCGGCGGATCGCTGGAGCGCGACGTCGAGCTGTGGGGGCTTGGCGGCTGTAGGTCCCGGTAGTACCGAGATTCGCGCCGATCGAATGTCGTCGGAGGCTTGTAGCCTTGCCGGAGGTAGTGGTATGAGCCGCAAATGCTCGCCGCGTCGGGTCCTTGACGTTGCCGCTTGAGCTCCTCAGAGGCTGGTGGATCTACTCGATTGCTTGCCAGAGGCTGGTCTATAGGCGGTGGATTTCTCGTCGGCAGGGAGTGGAAGCGGCGGCGACATGGATGGGGTTTGACCCGCATAGACGTCTTCAACCGGGATATATAGTGGCGAGAGATGGTTTGGGCTGCGGCCCGAAAAACTTATCCAGGCTAGACCATCGATGCGGTGTCTGGTGTTGCCCAAAAAACAGCGAAACCTGCATACTAGCCCAAAATGCTATATGCAGGCTGATATGCGGTGTGCGCTAGAGTTACTCTTACTACTGTTGCCTATGTTAGACAGTTAGAGCTTCTCTACGCAAGCTGAAAAAGTGAAGGTAAGTCTTCCAAAATAACTAGTTTCGAGCGAATTTAGAGGTGGCGCATAACACAACCCGTAAATCGGAACCGAAGAAATTAGAATTGAAATTTCATGGGAGAATTGTTCATCGCAATACAAGTTTGGCGATGAAATTCATAGTCATACTTACATAATTTACATACGCATCGCAAAATAAAGATCATACTGTACTTGTCCTCCGCTCTGCCTTCGAGCGGAAGAATGGGGGGCGCGACAGCGAGTTTCCGACCGCCTCCCGTCCCGGAGCTGCCGCTGCGACCCATGCGGTAGAGATGGAGGTCGCAGATGCGCAAATGCGGCGGCAGATTAGCGCGGGTTGCTCATTGGAGTAGGGCAGCGGAAGACGGCGGAGCGGCGAAAGCGGCGGAGGGGAGTAGGGTTTGGAACCGAACTCCCCTCTGCGGCCTGTATATATAGGGGGCGCGTGTCGAGTTTCTCGGGCCCCAGAGAAATTTTTTCGGGCTAGGCTGCGAGTTCAGTCTCTGATCTGCGTAGCTTTTGGCCCAAACGAGTAAATCCGCTGGAAAAATTCAGTTCCGGCGGTATTTAGAGACTCAGTTAGAGTTGCTCTTATGAAAATATCCGAGGACTTCCTTTTTGAATAGTGGATTTATTTTTGTCATTCTTTGTGATGTTTGGTTTTTATGGACTAGTCCCTCTACATTGTAGCATTTCACGTTCCAATTTTTTTTTACTTATGGAAATTTCAAGAGTTTCAAAATTACCCTTTGTGCCGCGTCGTGGGTCTCACTCCTCTCCCTTCCCTCTGTCGCCGTCTTTAGGGCATCTCCAGCCGCGTCCTCTAAAGCGTCCCCAAACATCGTCGGATCGAGCGTTTGGGGGACGTGTTCCGTTCGTGCCGCGTTTGGGACGTCGATCCCCAGCCGCGTCTCCAAACATTAAAATACTTTTTTTTTGTTTTTTCTGCATTTCTATTTCAAGTTGATAAACAAGGTCTAGACATATTCAAACCATAAAAAGCATGTATCTACCTCCTAACCCTAAACTCCGTCTTATGAAGTCAAGCATGAAAAGAAGTGGTTTTGGGTTTCAAACATGGAAATTTCAAAAACCTCCCAAAAGCTTCATTTTAGAGTGACTAAGAAGGATCCAGGCTTACCTTTTCATTTTCATGTTTTAACTTGTTTAAATCTTGGTCAAACCTTGTATTTAACCAAGATTCAAATAGGTATAAAAATTCAGAAGAAAATCAAAAAATGAAAAACCAAATCACATAGGCTTCTTATGTCATATAGTAAGCATTCAAGTTGATAAACAAGACCTAGACATATTTAAACTAGAAAAAGCATGTATCTACCCCTAACCCTAAACTCTGCCTTATCAAGGCCCTATTGGTGTGCAACTGGGTGCCCAGCCCACACAAAATATAAAATAAACAAATAGACAAATAAAGCTCCACACATTATGTACTAGAGAGATCCTAAATAATGGTGTGCAAATGGAGAACTACATGGGAGCCGCTCTTGAGGTCACTATATGAAAGGATGATAGATCATTTGATGCCATTCGTTGACATAGACATACATACCTCTTAAAATATATTTTCAACACCTCTATTGCATTCAAAATAAAAAGCTCTAGCACATGAGTAATCTTGCTTCCCTCTGCGCAGGGCCTTTCTTTTACTATTATGTTGAGTCTTCATCTTCTTACTTTATGCACCAATTAAGAGAGCATATTTGTCATTCTTTGTATAATGTGCATAGTCCTAACATTTATTATTGATTGATTCATGATTATGCTATTGTTTGTTCTCAAATTACTTTTATCTAGTCACCCTTTGAACTTTAAAGGTGTATTAGCATTTATGTTTTGCTACTTCTTAAAGGACAAGCTGAGTACCACTTTTCCATGTTTTCTCTATGCTAAAAAACAAACAGTTGCTTTCAGTGCATAATTATTCATGATCCATTGTTTGAGTTACTTCTCATGTTGTAACATAGTTGCTAAGTTCTATTGTTAGAATTATATCTATCATGCCTATGTTTGGAGTACTTTGATCCCATACCACAATGCTTTTACAATAACTTGATCAAGATTGTGTTGACTTCATGTCACCTCAAAATATTTTTTTTATCAGTTACCTACTCGAGGACGAGCAGGAGTTAACCTTGGGGATGCTGATACGTTGCAAACGTATCTATAATTTTTGATGCTCCATGCTTGTTTTACACCAATTTCTATATGTTTTGTTTAGAATTCGTTGCACTTTTATATATTTTCCAGAACTAACCTATAGGCAAGATGCCATACTCCCAGTTCCCTGTTTTCAGCTGTTTTGTATTTCAGAAAAGTTGTACAGGATATATTCTCGGAATTGGACGAAACAAAAGCCGTGAAGGTGACGGTGTGCATACCGTGTGTGTCTCAATACTTATGAATTGTGGTGTCTTGTTAGTACCATCTTTGTATGCTCATAGTGATAGCGTGGGGCGTCCATAGATTGGGAACACGAAATTTAAGGAGTGCTTATGCAGCCCTACGCGGTTAATTTGTGTTTGTTATCCAACCGGAGAGTGGTTCAGAGTAGCGTAGTGAAGAAATAATATTTATGTATTCAATTGATATCATTGTTGAGAGTGTCCACTAGTGAAAGTATGATCCCTAGGCCTTGTTTCTAACCATTGAAACACCGTTTACAACCAGTTCTACTACATGTTTGCTTGCTGCCATTTTTATTTCAGATTGCAATTACTACTCATAATCATCCATATTACTTGTATTTCAGTATCTCTTCGCCGAACTAGTGCACCTATACACCTGACAAGTGTATTGGGTGTGTTGGGGACACAAGAGACTTCTTGTATCGTAATTGCAGGATTGCTTGAGAGGGATATCTTTGACCTCTACCTCGCTGAGTTCGATAAATCTTGTGTGATCCACTTAAGGGAAACTTGCCGTTGTTCTACAAACCTCTGCACTTGGAGGCCCAACACTGTCTACAAGAATAGAAGCATGCACTCGCCTAACACATTTTCCGTGCGGGAAGGGAGGGGGGTGGGCATGTGATACGTTGCAAAAGTATCTATAATTTTTTGATGCTCCATGCTTGTTTTACACCAATTCCTATATGTTTTGCTCACACTCCATTGCACTTTTATATATTTTCCGGCACTAACCTATTGACAAGATGCCACAGTGCCAGTTACCTGTTTTCTGCTCTTTTGTATTTCAGAAAAGTTGTACATGAAATATTCTCGGAACTGGACGAAACAAAAACCGAAGATATTATTTTTCCGTAACAAAGACGAAGTCCGGAGGAGAGACGAAGGGGGGCCACAGGGTGGCCAGACCATGCCTAGGTGCGGCCTGGCCCTGGCCCGCGCCTAGGGGCGGTGTAGGGCCACCTGGCCTCCACCGACCTCGCCCTTCCGCCTATAAGAAGCCTCCCGATGCGTGAACCCTAAATCAATCGGCCTCCATCCATGTAAAGTTCCGTAGCTTCGCGGGGACGGGGAATTTCCCCCGCAGCCATCTCCATCGACTCCACCGCCATCTCCATCACCATTGCTGGCTCCCACGATGAGGAGTGAGTAGTTCTCCCACGAGGCTGAGGGCTTTACCGGTAGCTATGTGGTCTATCTATCTCTCCATGTATAATCTTTATGTGATCATGGTGTTTGTAATCTAGTTGAATAAGTAGATGTTATTCTTCAACTATTGTGCTCTCAAGTGGTTTTATTATGTGATCTCCGGGGACACCTTGTCCAACGGTGTGAAGGTGATAGTGTGCACACCGTGTTTGTTTCTTAAGCTTAAGTTACAGAAATATTTATGAATTGTGGTGACTAGTTAGTACCATCTTTGTATGCTCAAAGTGACAGCGTGGGGTGTCCATAGATTGGGAATGCGAATTTTAAGGAATGCTTATGCAGACCTACGCAGCGAATTTGTGTTTATTATCAAACCGGAGAGTCGTTTAGAGTAGCATAGTGAAGTGATAATATCTATGTATTACATTAAGTTATTATTCTTGAGAGTGTCCACTAGTGAAAGTATGATCCCTAGGCCTTGTTTCCAAGCATTGAAACACCGTTTACAACCAGTTCTGCTACATGTTTGCTTGCTGCCATTTTTATTTCAGATTGCAATTACCACTCAGAATCATCCATATCACTTGTATTTCACAATATCTTCGCGGAACTAGTGCACCTATACATCTGACAAGTGTATTGGGTGTGTTGGGGACACAAAAGAGACTTCTTGTATCGTAATTGCAGGGTTGCTTGAGAGGGATAACTTTGACCTCTACCTCCCTGAGTTCGATGAACCTTGGGTGATCCACTTATGGGAAACTTGCTGCTGTTCTACAAACCTCTGCACTTGGAGGCCCAACACTGCCTACAAGAATAGAAGCGTGCGTAGACATCAGCATGATGCTTCCTTGAATTTGTGGGACCCCAAAAAACTTGTAAATACGAGCGATGCATCCAAAAGAAACACACTCGTCCCCTACCCCCCATCGATTTTGACCTAGATTTAAATCAGGCCAAAGGTGGTTCAGAAAAGGCAATCGATAAGCATGGACTGTTCATCTTTTTCTACATAGCTAGGGAAAATACCAGACATGCCATACCAATGTTTTAGAAAATATCCCTTCAAATAGTTTGGCAACATGTTGGACTTCGTCCAACTTAATTTCTTCCCACATGTGAGCTTGGTACTACTGCTACTACACAAGAACCATACATGTCAAACTTTTGAATCATGGCCCCATGCATTTTATGTATATATTTGCAACTTTCATGCGTGCATGGAAACTTTGCAAAATATGTGCATTTTGGGTTGTCGCACATAAATGTGCTTTTACTTGTCTGCCACCAATCCATTTTTGATTTGTGGGGAAAACATGACACGATGGCCATTTCCAATGTTTCATGAATTAGCTCAATGTGCATCCATATATACAATTTTTTGGGCTAAATCCACATAATCTTCTTATGTCATATAGTAAGCATTCAAGCTGATAAAGAAGGTCTAGACATATAGTAAGTATTCAAGTTGATAAACAAGGAACAAGGTCTAGACATATTCAAACTAGAAAAAGCATGTATCTACCCCCTAACCCTAAACTCTGTCCAATGAAGTCAAGCATGAAGAGAATTGGTTTTGGGTTTCAAACATGGAAATTTAAAAAACCTCCCAAAAGCTTCAGCTGGAGTGACTAAGAACGATCTAGGCTTACCTTTTCATTTTCGTGTTTTAAACTTGTCTAAATCTTGGTCCATCCTAGGATTTGACCAAGATTCAAATGGGCATAAAAAAATAAAAAATGAAAAACCAAAGCACATAGTCTTCTTATGTCATATAGTAAGCATTCACGTTGATAAAGAAGGTCTAGACATATTCAAACCAGAAAAAATCATGTATCTACAGCTAACCCTAAACTCTGTCTTATGAAGTCAAGCATGAAGAGAATATGTTTGGGTTTCAAACATGGAAATTTCAAAAACCTCCCAAAAGCTTCATTTTGGAGTGACCAAGAAGGATCCGGGCTTACTTTCTCATTTTGATGTTTGGAACTTGTTTAAATCTTGGTCCAACCTAGGATTTGACCAAGATTCAAATGAGCATAAAAATAAAAAAAATCAATAAAATAATGAAAAACCAAAGCACATAGTCTTCTTATGTCATATAGTAAGCATTCAAGTTGATAAACAAGGTCTAGACATATTCAAACTAGAAAAATCATGTATCTACCCCCTAACCCTAAACTCTGTCTTATGAAGTCAAACATGAAGAGAATTGGTTTTGGGTTTCAAACATGGAAATTTCAAAAACCTCCCAAAAGCTTCAGTTTCGAGTGACTAAGAAGGATCCAGGCTTACCTTTTCATTTTCATGTTTTAAACTTGTTTAAATCTTGGTCCAACCTAGAATTTGACCAAGATTCAAATGGGCATAAAAAATCAAAAAATGAAAACACAAAGAACATAGTCTTCTTATGTCATATAGTAAGCATTCAAGTTGATAAACAATGTCTATACATATTAAAACCATAAAAATCATGTATCTACCCCCTAACTCTAAACTCTGTCTTATGAAGTCAAGCATGAAGAGAAGTGGTTTTGGGTTTCTAACATGAAGATTTGAAAAACCACCCGAAAGCTTCATTTTCGAGTGACTACGAAGGATCCATGCTTACTTTTTCATTATTCATGTTTTAAACTTGTTTAAATCTTGGGGAAACCTTGGATTTGACCAAGATTCAAATGGGCATAAAAAAATCAAAAAAATAATAAAAAAGAAAAACCAAAGCACCGTCTTCTTATGTTATATAGTAAGCATTCAAGTTGATAAACAAGGTCTAGACATATTCAAACCAGAAAAATCATGTATCTACCCCTAACCCTAAACTCTGTCTTATAAAGTCAAGCATGAAGAGAAGTGGTTTTGTGTTTCAAACATGGAAATTTATAAAACCTCCCAAAAGCTTCATTTTGGAGTGACTAAGAAGGATCCATGCTTACTTTTTCAGTTTTCATGTTTTAAACTTGTTTAAACCTTGGTCAAACCTAGGATGTGACATAGATTGAAATGGGCATAAAAAATCAAAGAAAATAAAAAAATGAAAAACCATAAAAAAAATGAAAAACCATAGCACATAGTCTTCTTATGTCATACAGTAAGGCATTCAAGGTGATAAACAAAGTCTAGATGTATTCAAACCAGAAAAATCATGTTTGGGTTAGAAATGGAGTTGTTTGGGCTTCCTTTGGGGCTCTTTTCTAGCTCATTTTGGACGACCGGTTGCTTGTTGGAGATTGTTCATGGTTAAGCCAAAAGCCCCATTTCAAATATTTCAAACTTATTCAAATTTGGTTCAAAACGAGCATAACATATAGTAAAATGACATTACTGTCACGGTTAAGCCAAAAGCCCCATTTCAAATATTTCAAAATTATTCAAATTTTGTTCAAATTTGAAAGACATACAAGTTATAGCACACATAGTGGATACATGTTCACACATAGTGCACTAGATGCCGACCCTATAGTTTGAGGTCATTTGGATAAGGTCGAAAAAATGTTTGGATTAGAAATGGGGTTGTTCGAACCCCGTAGTTGGATTTTTTTGAACTTGATCTGTAGTACTAGGCAAAACCCTATTTTAACCTATTTAATCATAGATTCGTAGGTCGATTTTTTTACTTCTTTATTATTATTATGCAGCACATGTGTGTTTGCCCGTCGAGTGAAACTCAGAGGAGGAGGGATCACATGGAAAGAGAAGAAGGGAGAGCAGTCACGAGGCCCCTCTTATTTATTGTGTCTCCCCTTTTTGGGGTGATGTTGAATGTTGTGCTGGGTTGTCAGTGCGCAGGAGGTTCGAGCGAGCGAGTCGAGTGAGCGAGGCTGAGAATGAGAGAGATGTTTTTTTATTGAGAGGGACAACCGAAGGATCCTGAAGGACCCTGACTTCCAATACGCATCAGATCACAGTTTACAACAGGACACAAAATAAACATGAAATTACATCTAAATCCCTAATTTTCACATGGAGGACCCATAGGCTGAAAGAAAAAAATTTGAACGGGTCTTGATGCGTCTTCTCTTGACAAAGAAGATGGTTGGGAGTTTGCGTACCTACCACACATCACTTGTGCTCACTAAAGTGTGGGACCTCATCATGGACACCACACGTAAGTGACAGACCTGTTGGTGTAATAACTCAAGTGATTATTATACTGTATTAGTACAACATTTCCTATGGATTCAAGGGTAAGAAATCCAAGTTAACTCATTTACATGACACTATTTTTTCCATGAAGTCAAGTTAAATCATCTATCAATTGGTACATTTATTCAAAATTTTACTTGAAACTTGTTCGACATGCCATTTTACTACTCGGCTAACACATTTTCCGCGCGGGAAAGGAGGGGGGTGGGCATGATGCTACCCTGAATTTGTGGGACCCCAAAAACTTGCAAATACGAGCGATTGATCGGTCTCAAACATATCTATAATTTTTGATGCTCCATGCTTGTTTTACACCAATTTGTATAAGTTTTGCTCATATTTCATTGCACTTTTATACTTTTTTCGGGACTAACCTATTAACAAGATGCCACAGTGCCAGGTCCCTGTTTTCTACTGTTTTGTATTTCAGAAAAGTTGTACAGGAAATATTCTCGGAATTGGACGAAACAAAAGCCGAAGTCAATATTTTACCGTAACAAATACGAAGTCTAAAGGGGAGTCGAAGAAAGGCAACATGGCGGCTAGACCAGCCTTAGGCGCGGCCTGGCCTGGGCCCGCACCTAGGGGTGGTGTGGGCCTCCCAGGGCTCCACCGACCTCGCCCTTCTCCCTATTTATTCATGATCTCGGGAAAACCATGAACACCCGAGCCTCCATCCATGAAAAGTTTTGTCGCGGCCGCCATTGCAGACCCTAGCTCGGGACGGTTCTGAAGCTCTTCCTGGCACCCTGCCAGAGGGGGAAACCATCACCGGAGGCATGTACATCGCCATGCCCGCCTCCGAAGTGATGCGTAGTTCATCCCTGGACTATGGGTCCATAGTAGTAGCTAGATGGTTGTCTGTGACGCCCCGGAACCAGTACCATGAGGATTCTAGCGATCCCGCCGAAATCCGCATGATATCGATTCAGAGACGCCCTCCGAGACGACGTGTGTGACGAAGCACACACGTGATGCCAGAGGAATTACCACGAGTAGTAACATTACAACAGGTTTACAATAGAGCCCACAAGAAACATATGTTACAACAACGACTCCAACGAGTCAAGATACACATATGCAATACAAAGATCCAAATCATACAGAATATCAAATACATCTGAGTACGGACACGATACAAATTGGACTAAGAGTCCTGAAGAGAAACGATGGCATCCATAACCTTGCCCAGGCCAAGCCGGAAGGGTAACCTTGCTAACGTCGTCTTCATCAGACATGTCTTCATACCTTCCCGGTTATGTCCCAAAGCAGCAATAAGTACGGGTTCGTACTTAACAAGACTTCAAGACGTATAAGCATTCGTCAACCAATCGTCCTTTGTACTTGAGGCACGCATGGGACTTAGAGGACGCAAGAGGAACGTCATAGGCAATATGGTGGGGTTAAGCGGCAGTGCGCAAGCACTAAAAAAAACCTATAGAGACACTCTACAACATTCGTCTAATCAGAGAAGATGAGAGAGCGCATAAGCTAATAGTTCTATACTCTGCAAACATAACCCAACCCATGTGTTCCTCCCTCGCAAGGAAGTACTTACAAAGGCACTCACACGGTGGACAAGTTTTATTAGGTAACCGTTGTAGTAATGCTATATTACTACGCAAGTTATTAGCAGATTATTAGCAACAACATATAGGTGTAAGTTGTTCTATGATCGAGCTATACAATTCCAAGTCGTCCATAACCGCGGACACGGCTTATCGATAAGACGTACACCCTGCAGGGGTTGCCCAAATGTAACCATACGCATGCTCGACCCCGCTTATAAAGGCGGAGTCTCACAACAAGACCGTTCCCAATGCAAGAGAAAGTTTAATGGGAGCCACCCAACTAAGCTACCCGTGACGAAGTTCGGCCGTACTCCGATACGGACCCAGAGGTTTGTGATGGCTTCCAAGGCGGGCACTAACGATCGGCCAAGGATAAGGAGTCCCGCATTATGAGTACAGTACAAAATATAAACACACGAAGGCAACATGAAGTAAATTGTGCATATCATGCATATGAGCAAATAAAACCCAGGTTGTGGCTCCCAATAAATAGACTCGAGGAAAGGTAGTGGGTGATGGGGGTCCCACTCCCACACGTACGGGTAGAGCGCTCAATCTCAGAACAGATAACAAGAACTCGGGTCCTAGGGGACATTAGCGAGTCAAAGTTGCGATGCTTTCGCAAAGGGGACCACATATGCCTCTGCTTACAATTTTAGTTGTTAACATTAAAGTAAAGTGTGATTATCTCCAACAAATATATCCATAAACCATGTGTCATGATTCCCCAACAGATAACCAGATAAGATAGCGACAACGATAACGAGATATAAACAGCACTAGCATGCACTACGACTCGCAAGGCAGACCCGATAACCAAACAACAGCTGTAGGAGGGTGGTGGAGGCAATATGGGCTGCATGAGGTAACAAGTGGATAGGACACGTGACACGAACGCAACTCAAGGCTAGCACAAGAGAGAAGGTGTGACAGCCTGGAACCGGTACCATGAGGATTCCAGCGATTCCACCGAGATCCGCACGATATCGATTCAGAGACGCCCTCCGACACGACGTGCGCGAAGAATTACACACGTGATGCCAGAGGAATTAACAGGAGCGGTAACGTTACAACAGGATTATAATAGAGCACACAAGAAACAGATATTACAACAACGACTCCGACGACTCAAGATACAAATATACAATACAAAGGTCCAAATCATACAGAAGATCAAATAGGTCCGAGTACGGACAAGATACAAATTGGACTAAGAGTCCTGAAGATAACTAGCGGCGTCCATAACCCTGCCCAGGCCAAGCCGGAAGGGTAACCTTGCTAACGTCGTCTTCTTCGAACATATCTTCATACCTGCCCGGTTATGTCCCGTAGAAGCAGCAATAAGTACGGGTTCGTACTTAACAAGACTTCAAGACGTATAAGCATTCGTCAACCAGTCGTCCTTTGTACTTGAGGCACGCAGGGGACTTAGAGAACGCAAGAGGAACATCATAGGCAATATGGTGGGGTTAAGCGGCAACACGCAAGCACTAAAAACCTATAGAGACACACTACAACATTCGTCTAATCAGAGAAGATGAGAGAGCGCATAAACTAACAGTTCTATACTCCGCAAACATAGCACAACCGATGCGTTCCCCCCTCGCAAGGAAGTACTTACAAAGGCACTCACACGGTGGACAAGTTTTAACCAGTTATTATTTAAGTTGTTCTATCTTACTATGCAAGTTATTAGTATTGAAACAACAGGTGTAAGTTGTCTATGGTCGAGTCATACAGCTCCAAGTCATCCGTAATCGCGGATGCGGCTTATCGATAAGATTTAACCCTGCAGGGGTGCCCAAATGTGTCCACACGCACGCTCAACCCACTTGCCATAGGTGGATATCGCGACTCGCACTCTCCTTCACTACGGAAATGTCCAGGAAGCCACCTAACTAAGTTTAACCCGTTTCAGAGCCCGATCGGAACTCCGAGGCGGACCTAGCTGTTGCGAGAACGGCTAAGAGGATCAGAGCCCACTAGAGGATGACCTCTTAACAATGCGGACCGCACCTACGAGCGTGCAAGAGACAACGGGGTTACAAGGCACTCACGGCTTCCCCAAAAGTAACATCATATCATCTGACCACAAAGAAACATGCTTGCACGCCCGGGAAAAGCAAAACATTCAAACTAATTGTGGCCACTGGACAAAGTTGTAGATTCCGACAGTGGTCGAGGGGAGACCCGGTAAGCATACCCACGTGTGGTAAGAGCGCTCAGTCTCGGAACAGATAACAAGAACTCGGGTCCTAAGTTATTTAGGAAACACAAGTGAGCCATCACAAAACAAGCAGCTGACCCACCGATGCCTCCGCTAAGCAACTATTAGCAGATATATCCATAAACCACCTGTCATAATTCCCCAACAGATAACCCGATAAGATAACAATAACGGTAACGAGATATAACAGCACTAGCATGCACTACGACTCACAAGGCAGACCCGAAACCAAACAATAGCTGTAGGAGGTTGGTGGAGGCAATATAGGCTGCTTGAGGTAACAAGTGGATAGGACACGTGACAAGACCGCAACTTAAGGATAGCATGAGGGAGAAGGCAAAATAAAATAGGTGAGCGACTCCTGCAGAGACAGGAGTTTGGAAATGTTGGGCCTCCAAGAGAGGTTTGTAGAACAACAGCAAGTTTTCCCTTAAGTGGATCACCCAAGGTTTATCGAACTCGGGAGGAAGAGGTCAAAGATATCCCTCTCAAGCAACCCTGCAATCATGATACAAGAAGTCTCTTGTGTCCCCAACACACCTAATACACTTGTCAGATGTATAGGTGCACTAGTTCGGCGAAGAGATAGTGAAATACAAGTAATATGGATGTATATGAGTGGTAATAGTAATCTGAATAAAATATGACAGCGAGTAAACATGCAACAGAACAGTAAATAAACGGAGATTCGATGTTTGGAAACAAGGCCTAGGGATCATACTTTCACTAGTGGACACTCTCAACATTGATCGCACAATAAATAACTTCTTCTCATTTGTGCTACATACATTCTTTTGTTGGATGATAAACACCATTCGTTGTGTAGGGCTACAAGAGCTCCCTCAAGCCGGAGTTAACAAGCGCCACAACACTCAGCATTCATATTTAAGTAACCTTAGAGCATAATAGATCATTGCAAAATAAACCGAGAACTAACATAGCATACACACTGTCCACATTACACTATGAAAGGAGGAATAGATCACATCAATACTATCATAATGATAATTAACTCCACAACCTACAAGAGATCATGATCATAGCCTACGACAAGAACCACACGGTGCACACACTGGCACCTTTACACCATGCAGGAGGAATAGACTACTTTAATAACATCACATGAGTAGCACATAGACTAGTAGCGATACAAAGCTCATCTTATGGATCTCAATCATGCAAGCAGTTCATGAGATCATTGTATTGGAGTACAGAGAGAGAGAGATTAACCACATAGCTACGGTAGAGCCCTCAGCACCGGGGAGAACTACTCCCTCCTCATCATAGGAGACAGCGATGGCGATTAAGATGGCGGTGGTGTCGATGGAGATGGCTCCGGGGGCAATTCCCCGTCCCGGCAGGGTGCCGGAACAGAGACTTCTGTCCCCCGAATTGGAGTTTCGCGATGGCGGCGGCGCCCCTGGAGCTTTTTTGGAGTTTCGTCAATCCGTATCGCGTTTTTAGGTCGAAAGGGGTCTTATAGGCGAAGAGGCGGCGTCGGAGGGGCACCAGGGCGCCCTCCCCATAGGCCAGCGCGGTTAGGGGCCTGCCCGCGCGGCTCTATGGTCTGGGGCCCCTGGGCCTCCTCTCCGTCTCCCCTTCGGTGTCCTGGTCCGTCTCGGTGAATTATGATGTTTGGTCTTCGTTTCGTCGAATTCCGAGAATATTGCCCGAACAGCCTTTCTGGAACCAAAAACAACAGAAAACAGGAACTGGCACTTCGGCATCTTGTTAATAGGTTAGTTCCGGAAAATGCATAAAAACGACATAAAGTATGAACAAAACATGTAGGTATTGTCATAAAACTAGCATGGAACATCAGAAATTATGGATACGTTTGAGACGTATCAAGCATCCCCAAGCTTAGTTCCTACTCGCCTCGAGTAGGTAAACGATAACACAAATAATTTCTGAAGTGACATGCTACCAACATAATCTTGATCAACATTATTGTAAAGCATATGAGATGAATGCAGCGATTCGAAGCAATGATGAAGACAATGAGTAAGCAACTGAATCATATAGCAAAGACTTTTCACGAATAGTACTTTCAAGACAAGCATCAATAAGACTTGCATAAGAGTTGACTCATAAAGCAATAAATTCTTAGTAAAAATCTTTGAACCAACACAAAGGAAGATATAAGTTTCAGCGGTTGCTTTCAACTTCAACATGTATATCTCATGGATAATTGTCAACATAAAGTAATATAACAAGTGCAATAGGTAAACATGTAAGAATCAATGCACACAGTTTACACAAATGTTTGCTTCTAAGATAGAAAGAAGTAGGTAAACTGACTCAACAATAAAGTAAAAGAATGGCCCTTCGTAGAGGGAAGCATTGATTGCTATATTTGTGCTAGAGCTTTTATTTTAAAACATAAAGAGACCATAAAAAGTAAAGTTTTTGAGCGGTGTTTGTTGTTGTCAACGAATGGTAGTGGGCACTCTAACCCCCTTGCCAGACAGACTTTCAAAGAGCGGCTCCCATGAAATTTTATTTTTGGGTGGCACTCCTTCCAACCTTGCTTTCACAAACCATGGCTAACCGAATCCTCGGGTGCCTGCCAACAATCTCATACCATGAAGGAGTGCCTTTTTATTTTAGTTTTATTTAGATGACACTCCTCCCCACCTTTGCTTTCTCAAGCCATGGCTAACCGAATCCTCGGGTGCCGACCAACAATCACATACCATGGAGGAGTGTCTATTTGTAAATTTATGAAAGTTAATTAATTCGGGGCTGGGAACCCCATTGCCAGCTCTTTTTGCAAAATTATTGGATAAGCGGATGAAGCCACTAGTCCATTGGTGAAAGTTGCCCAACAAGATTGAAAGATAAACTCCACATACTTCCTCATGAGCTATAAAACATTGACACAAATAAGAGGTAATAACTTTTGAATTGTTTAAAGATAGCACTCAAGCAATTTACTTTGGAATGGCGGAGAAATACCATGTGGTAGGTAGGTATGGTGGACACAATTGGCATAGTTTTTGGCTCAAGGATTTGGATGCACGAGAAGAATCCCTCTCAATACAAGGCTAGGCTAGCAAGGTTGTTTGAAGCAAACTCAAGTATAAAACGGTGCAGCAAGACTCACATATGAACATATTGTAAGCATTATAAGACTTTACATCGTCTCCTTGTTGTTCAAACACCTTAACCAGAAAATATCTAGACTTAGAGATACCAATCATGCAAACCAAATTTTAACAAGCTCTATGTAGTTCTTCATTAATAGGTGCAAAGTATATGATGCAAGAGCTTAAACATGATCTATATGAGCACAACAATTTCCAAGTATCAAATTGTTCAAGATATTATACCATTTACCACATGGAGCATTTCCTGTTTCCAACCATATAACAATGAACGAAGCAGTTTTCAACCTTCGCCATGAACATTAAAAGTAAAGCTAAGAACACATGTTCATATGCAACAGCGGAGCGTGTCTCTCTCCCACACAAGCATGAATTTATTCAAACAAAACAAAAACAAACAGACGCTCCAAGTAAAGTACATAAGATGTGACCGAATAAAAATATAGTTTCAATAGAAGAAACCTGATAAGTTGATGAAGAAGGGGATGCCTTGGGCATCCCCAAGCTTAGACGCTTGAGTCTTCTTGAAATATGCAGGGATGAACCACGGGGCATCCCCAAGCTTAGGCTTTTCACTCTTCTTGATCATATATCATCCTCCTCTCTTGACCCTTGAAAACTTCCACTACAAGAAAAGTTGCCATGGCCGACGAAGTTGAAGTCGCGCCGTGGTTGCTGGTGCACCATGGCCGACGATTTTTGGTCCCTCCGTGGTTCATGTCAAAACTTTTTTTTTCTCGTTTTTGAGGCCACCTAGCCCGACGAAAGCGGCCAAAACATCGCGTATGGTGGCCCGGGACATGGTGCATCGCGAATTCTCGGGTTCGCCGGCCAAGTCAACGCAAATCCGCACCGCCCAGGGATGTAGGGCCCAGATGGCAGCCTCTCTAGCATTGTTTTTTTCTCGATCGCGCCATCTCGTTCAACGCTCTCCGATCGAGCCGTTTACGATGCAGGATCATGGGTCCCGCTTGTCATCCTCTATGAACCAAATTTCTTTCTTTTCTTGGATTTTTTGACCCCCTGATTTCTGGCTACTTCCTTTTTCTTTTGATCCCTTGCCGCCTTGGAAACGTTGAGACCGCTGCACTAAATGGGACCCGCATGTCATCCTCTATGAGCTATCAACTTTCTTTTCTTGGAGTTTTTTGGCACCTCATATTTGGTCACTTGCCTTTTTCTTTCGATCCCTGCCGCCTTTCAAACGGTGATACCGCTGCTGCTAAATGGGACCCGCATGTCATCCTCTATGTACTATAAAACTTTTTTCTTGGATTTTTTGGCACCTCATATTTGGTCACTTGCCTTTTTCTTTCGATCCCCTGCCGCCTCTCAAACGGTGATACCGCTGCTGCTAAATGGGACCCGCATGTCATCCTCTATGGACTATAAAACTTTCTTTTCTTGAATTATTTTTGGCTCATGATATTTGGTCACTTGCCTTTTTCTTTCGATCCCCTGCCGCCTCTCAAACAGTGAGACCGCTGCAGCTAAATGGGACCCGCATGTCATCCTCTATGAGCAATCAACTTTCTTTTCTTGGAGTTTTTTTGGCACCTCATATTTGGTCACTTGCCTTTTTCTTTCGATCTCATGCCACGTTTGAAACGTTGAGGAACCTGCTGGCTCATGGGACCCGCATGTAATCCTCTATGTGCTATAAAAGTTTCCTTTGTTGGATTTTTTTCACCCTCTGATTTTTGGCTTGCCTTTTTCTTTTGATCCCCTGCCCCCTTTGAAACATTGAGTAAGCTGTTGGCTCAAGGGACCCGCATGTCATCCTCTATGTCCATCAACTTTCTTTTCTTGGATTTTTTCACCCCTAATTACTAGCTACTTTCTTTTTCTTTTGATCTCAAGCCGCATTACAAACATTGAGAGCTGCTGCAAAATGGGACCCACATGTCATCCTCTATGTACAATAAATCTTGGATTATTTTTGGCTCGATATTTGGTCACTTGCCTTTTTCTTTCGATCTCATGCCGCCTTTGAAACGTTGAGTAAGCTGCTGGCTCATGGGTCCAGCATGTCATCCTCTACGAACAATAAAAGTTTCCTTTCTTGGAGTTATTTTTGACCCTAATTTCTGGCTATTTGCCTTTTTATTTTGATCCCTGCCCCTTTGAAACGATGAGGACGCTGTTGGCAGGTCGGTCCCACATGTCATCCTCTATGAACAATAAAAGTTTCCTTTGGTGGATTTATTTTTGACCCCTAATTAATTTCTGGCTATTTCATTTTTTTCTTTTGATCCCCTGCCTTGGAATTGTTGAGAATGCTGCTGCCTCATTTTTCTTTTGGTGTGCCGCCTTGGAAACGTTGAGACCGCTGCTACAAAATGGGACCCGCATGTCATCCTCTATGTACAATAAAGTTTCTTTTCTTGGATTATTTTTGGCTCCCGATATTATGTCACTTGCCTTTTTCTTTCGATCTCATGCCGACTTTGAAACGTTGAGGATGCTGCTGCCTCATGGGTCCCGCATGTCATCCTCTCAAACGATAAATGTTTTCTTTTCTTGTATTTTTTTACCAACTGATTTTTGGCTTTTTTTTTGATTTCCTGCCGCCTTTGAAACGTTGACGACGCTGCTGGCTCATGGGTCCCCGATGTCACCTCCCGTACAAGAAACATGTGATATTTTATTTTGCAGACAATAAACGTTGTATTTCGCTCTGAGCTATTGCAAACGGATAAATTAAATCTTTATATCTACATAAACAAACTTATATGTTGAATCTCCTTGTTTTTTGTTTTTGCGAAGCATAGGACTTTCCTGTTTTTTTTGAGAAAAATCCGACCTTTCCTGTTTTGGAGTGGGCTGAAATTGTACGAGTCAAAAGGCCCAGCAGGATAGTTCGAAGGCCCAGATGTCCAGATACAGCCCAATTGAAATCTTTCTTTTCTTGGATTTTTTTCACCCTGATTTCTGCCTACTTCATTTTTCTTTCGGTCCTGTGCCGCCTTGGAAGCGTTGAGACCGCTGCTACAAAATGGGACCCGCATGTCATCCTCTATGTACAATAAAGTTTCTTTTCTTGGACTATTTTTGGCTGCTGATATTATCACTACAAGGGAAAGGCCTACCGCCGGCGCACCTAAAAGGCCCATTGCCGGCGCACCACGAGCCCGCCGGTGCGAACGGGCCGGTGATAAGTGGCTACTGCCGGCGCACCAACCAGTGCGCCGGCGGAAGTTCATCTACTGCCGGCGCACCAGCGGTGCTTCGCCGGCAAAGGTCTTGTTCCACCGGCGCACGTGCCACTGCGCCGGCAGTAGAGCTTCCAGCACTGGCGCGTGCGATGTGCGCCGGCAGAAGGGCATTGAGGTGCGCCGGCAGTAATATTCGAAAATTCAATTTCGCGCTTTTTCCAGCATATAACAATTCATATTTGCATATTTATATAGCAGTATATAACAGTTCACATTTAGACAGCAGTACATGCAATATGAGAAGCACATAGAGAGCCAAGTTTCATTTCGGTATCAATACACAAATACGCAAGTCTCGTTGATTCATACAACACATGTGCATATGCAACACCGAAGGACGAAGTTTCACAAAGTTAGAAGTCTCGGTACATAGTCGTCACAAGTGTCGTCATACACCTCCCAATGTAGCTACTAACCTAAACTACGATCACATAGAACATGACCAACATGGTCACGATGACCATCATCACGAAGGCCATGGTCTTCATCCGGTTCCTCCTCATGTCCCTCATCTCTCCCGCTAGATAACGGGCGTATCTTCCTTCCGCCTCCACCCTAGTGGGGTATCCCTTGTAGCTGTTGCCGCTGAAGCGGTGCACCTGTCTCCGACAGTCCTCCCAGTCGTCGTAGACTCCAGGAACCCTCCCCTTGTACACGACATATGTCGTCGGCATCTCCATGCACAAGACAAATAAAACGTTAGTACCAATGCAATGAACAAGTGCGAACTCAAATAAAAGACAAGTAGTATGAACTAAATAGCATGTGCCTCATACTTTGTTGGTCGAAATAAATAATAACATACAGGGATGGGGTCAGCGAGGCTAGGTAGGATGCACAATAGATTGATATTTGTGGCCATCACACCAAGCCTCACTGGCCCCACCCCGGAGTGTACAAGTGACCAAACATTTTAATCATCGGCCAATGCAATTAAGAAGTGCGAACTCAAATAAAAGACAAGTAGTACGAATTAAATAGCGTGCCTCATAATTTGTCGGTCGAAACACATATTAACATCCAGGGATGGAGTCAGTGAGGCTAGGTAGGATGCACAATAGATTGATACTTGTGGCCATCGCACCAAGGCTCACTGGCTCCACCCCCGAGTGTACTAGTGACCGAACATTCTAATCATCGGCGAACTCCAAATACGAGGCAAGTAGGGGTCGAGTAAATGCAAATAATTATTAAGGTATCTACGCCATAATCTTGAAATATATAGCAAAGTAAATGAAACTATAGACACATGTTCACATGCACATCCATACAACTAAATAAAAGCAACAAGTCGATTCTATGGGAATATGTAGCAAGTATTACAATACGGAAGTTCAAAGACATATCGTTCAAGCTGTAGCAATATTGTTCCCGTCGTAGGATCAGGTTGTACGCCTAGGGGGGAATGGACGGCAGCCCTCAAGCGTGTTGAACGGCCTCTCATCACGCGACATCTCCAAGCGGAGTTCTATCTCGTCATTAGGTGGTAGACCGTAGCCGTAGAAGAACTCGCCAGACCTTTTGTTGACATCATGCACGATTACCGTGCAAATGAACTGCTGGATGCGACTCCAGTTCTTTCTAATCTCTCTATCAGGGGCATCCGCCATGTTTACAAACCTCTCTCTGAGACTCTCTGGCAGCAACATGTCATCTGCGTACTTTATGTACTCCTGCATCTGAAGGATGGCGTACCACGCGTCCATCCCATTGTCTTGCTTCGACTGCCTGAGGCAGGGGAAGTTGGTTGTGTGGGTTAAGACCAAGCCTCCTCGGGATTTCCTCTCTACTTTGAGGGGGCCTGCCTTGTTGGCGAAGCCGGTGAGAGCATCATTGAGAAGGGCCCTGATGTTGGTGTAGTCTTTCTTCTTGTCCCTACCCGAGTCGAGATAGACTGCATGCGAGTGTTGCGGGTGCACGACGATGAGGGTGCAGTACATGTCTCTGCGGAAAACACACGGATTAACCTTTGGAAATGCAAATGGAGATATAGGATAGAATGGTGATGGGGACTAGTGTGTGATTACTTACTCGGGGAAGTAAGGGATGAGAATGGCGCCCTTCTTAATGTTCGCCAGCATGAAATCCTCGACCTGCCGTGTGGCAATCGCCCGATCCCCAGCGTTGCAGATGATGCTCTCCCGCATATAGAAGGGGTCCATTATCGCGATGGTCGGCGTCCCCTCCTTAACGATCTGGGAAGACAAGCTAAGAGCAACTAGGCGAACCACACTAAAGTGGAGCATTTGCATGCGATAGATGCTGAAGATGTCATTGAACCGGATGAAGCACAAGTCCGCGGGGTACTTCTCGACGAAGTTCATGCCAGTTGGCACCTTCGCCACGAAGAGAGGGTAACTTGGATTTTTTGATTTGAGAAGCTGCCTCTCCAAATACTGGACTTGGTTATGCAAGCTCGCCATATCCCCGGTGAGTAGGTTGAGGACATGCTCCGGCAGCATCGGTTCACCCAAGTGATGCAGAGGTCGCCAATTGTTTGGCAACTTGTCAAGGAGTGCCACCTTGTCCTTGTCTTTGGCCGCCGCCTTGTCTTTGGCGTCCTTCTTGTTTGCCCTCTTCCTCTTCTTGGGTTGTAGTACTGGACCATCTCCCACCGCCGTAACCGTAGCACGGAGTGTGTTTGGGCTCAGCATCTTTTTGACGGCGACGGCGGCGACCTCCTCGGGATTTTCCTCCTCAGCCGTTTCTTGAGAATCGAACAGCTTCTTGGAGCACCCAAATTTCGGGGCCGGCGCATCCTCATGGACAACTTGTGAAGACGTAGGAATATCCCATTGGAAGTCTTCACGTTCGTATTCCTCGGCCTCTGGCGCCGCTGGCTGTTGTGGTGGGGCGCTGACCACCGGCGCCGCTGGCTGTTGTGGTGGGGCGCTGACCACCGGCGCAGCTGGCTGTTGTGGTGGGGCGCTGACCACCGGCGCCGCTGGCTGTCGTGGAGGGACGCTGACCTGTGGCGCCGCAAGGTGCTTGTCTTTGCTTGTCGTCGACCCCGAGTAGGTGTTGATCCTAATTAGGGTCTTCGGCCATAGCAGTACCCAACCCTTCAGTGAGGCAAGATTCAACGGGTCTTCGTCATCGGCACCATGCGGTTGATTAGGAGGAAACAAATCCTCATAGCCCGGTAACGCCCGATCCACTTCAACCCGGTAAACGTCATCCTCCATATCTCGTGTGTGCCACTTCTTATCCAGGGGCCGAAGGATGGACCCCCTCGCGACGTCTTTGAGTTCGCCGTTTACTCTCATCAGGAAGGTGCATGGCGTTGAGAGCGCCTGCGAGAACATGTGTATGGCGTTAGAGAGAGGGCAAGGATGACGAAACTAATATATTAACTTGATGTACACATGGGTTAATTACCGTGAGGGCGTTGAGCTCGGCTAATGTCGACGGGCCGGCACATGCGGCGGCGGGCGTGCAAGTGACGGAGGGGCTGCTACCCGGCATGGACGGTGAATCCCTAGCACCAGCGACATTGCCGGCGGCCGGAGGAGTCTCCATTATAACATTGTCATTGCCGGCGGACGGCGGCGCCATCGAGTTGCTGCCGTCGAAGCTAACCACTTGCATTTTCGGGGGGGGGCCTTGTTTGCCACCCTCATACCACGCGTGTAGAGCGTTGAAATCTGCTTGGACTGAAGCGGCGACTTCAGCTTTGACTTCAGGTACGAGCGTAGCTTTGAGTTGTGGTACCAGTTGCGGTACCAAACCAGCTTGGACTTCGGCTAGGATTGACTCCCTCATTTCCTCCGCCTCCCGCTGCTTCCTCTCACTGCGCGCATTTTTATCGTCCGCAGACGACAAGCCATAGTGACCATGCTTGTAGCCTGTACCGGCGCCAGCCACACGGCCTCTATGCGGCCTTCTCGTCGGTGAATGCTCATTAACGATGTTTAGCGCCCGTACGAGAGGCTTGTCCCAGGCTACCCTGCCCGTCGACGCCTGGGAGGAGGAGCCTTCGTCACATTGAGAAAGTTTTTGTCTTTCTTCTTCCTGCGGAAGAAACGCGAACCATTTAGAAATGTTGCTACTATTATATGAACGATACTTGATCTAATTAAACCGGTAAATTGCTTACCAGTTTTTTCTCCAACGCCAGGACCTTCTTGTCGTTCGTGAACCAAATTATGTCGGTTACGACCTTCGGGTCCGTGACAAGTTCCCCGGTTAGTTTCTTCTTATGGTACCGGGACCTGATGAATCTTCTTTCAAGCGGGTCCTTGTACTTGAGCCAGGGGTTCTCAATGCCGGCATTTACATACGCCTCGTCCTCCTTCGCCCAATAGGGCTCCTTTCCCTCGTACCCACGGCTCCCAAGGTTGTGGTTGCCGATGTTAAGCTCCCGCATTTCCTTCCCCCACAACTTGCGATTCTTGGTTGCTTGTAGCTCTTCATTGGCCACAAAAGCATCAAAGTCCGCCTGGGAGACATGCGGAAAGGCGGAGTGGACCTCTTCGAAACCTTTGCCCTCAGCAATCAGCTTCCGCACCATGTACTTGTAGCTGCTGAGGTGTTTGGTGAACTTCAGGAGGGCTTGTGAGTTCACAATGTTATTGGTTTGATCAGTGGAGGCGTAGTCGCCTAGGAACTTGTATCGTGAGTGCAACCTCGCAATGAGCTGGGCTCGCAGAGGCGCTTTGCTCTCAGCTCGGAGGTCCGTCTCGTTGAGATTGACGACCTCTCGGAGGATACATGCCAGTTGGTTGCCGTACCCCTTGGCAACATCCTTAGGCTCCTTCGGCAATCCACTGGCGGGGTCCACCTCTTTGACTGTGTCTCTGCCGGTGCCGACCGTGTTTTGGCGCCTTGCCTTCCGCGGCCTCTTGGAACCACTTGTCCCGGTGCCACTACTCCCGGCGGCGCCGCTAGGATCGTCGCCGCTTGTCTCGCCGCCACCCCCGGCGGCGCCGGTTGCCTCGTCGCCGCTTGGCGCGTAGGTACTACCCCCGGCGGCGTCGCTTGCCTCGTTGCCGCTTGGCTCGTCGCCACTACCCCCAGCGTCATCCTCCATCTCATGGTCCTCGTCGCCGCCAACACCAGCGGCCTCGGCATCCTCCTCCGTCCTAAAGAAGTGCCTATTGTAGTGCTCCTCTAATTGTTCTTCAGACGCCATGGTGGCTTGCACTAATAGAAGATGAAAAAGAGTTAGAATTCACGGAAAAATTCGGCATGACCTTTGCTAAAAATTGGTCATGCCGAGTGCTAGAATTGCCGGAACGGAAATGAATCGACATTCCGGCACTCAATAGCAACTCAATCCCTGTAACAGAAATGCAATTCACATATATATAGCCATGAACACCATAACCATCAAATTCTCACACTCAGACAACAACAGCTTTAGAGCCCTGGACACTTACAGTAATAGCACTTACAGTAACTACTGACTATGTTCTCTGTATTAAGAAAGAAATATTCCAGTGAGTCAGTGACAGAATTTCATCATGCTAGCCCTGGATTCAAACCAGAATTCAAACACTAAAATAAAAACCAGAATTCAAACACTAAAATAAAAACCAGAATTCAAACCATCTTTAGCATTTTACACCTTAACCATTTTACATCAACACCATGCTACTCTATGGCTACATAATTAAAATTGGTTTAGTGTCATTTCTCATTTGTGGATTATTAGAAAGCTCCAATTATATTTCCTTGATGTGAAAAATGAACTAAATGAACTAAATTTCAAACCAGAGAACAAATTCATTTTCTTTTCTTTTTTTCAAACCAGAGAATAGCACTTGTTCTTTTTATGAACTAAACCTACTGCTAGCACTTGTTCCTTTTAAATTAAGTAAACCTACTGCTAGTGAACACTTGACAGCATCCATTGATATAGCACATTTTTTCAAACCAGAGAATAGCACTTGCTCTTTTTTCAAACCAGAGAATAGCACATTTTTTCATTAAGCATTATTAAACCAGATAATAAATGTGATGCATGCCTAACCCTAACACTTGCTACTGGTGGCATTTGATGCTTGGCAGTTCTTGGCAGTAGGCATTCAACCATGGTGGTTGTTTGATGCTAGCCCTGGACACTTGCTACTGGTGGTTGTTTGATGCTAGCCCTGGACACTTGTATGTATTCAAAAATAAGAAGCAAATATAATACATAACAGTAACTAGGTGCATTAGAAATACTGACTATGTTCTCTGTAGTAAGAATGAACCCATCTTTAGCATGAACCCATCTTTAGCATGAAGCAAACCAATGAATTTTATATATCAAATTCTCCAGGTACTGCAAGCATAAAAAAAACCCTACTGCCTAGCTACCTAGGTACTGCAAGCATTTTTATTTTCATTTTCTTTATTTGCAACCAGTGAGCATCAACATGAGCATTCAACCATGGTGAACTAGCTAATTAATATTCTCTTGCTAATTAAAATTAGCTAGCACAACCTCTCTTGAAAACCAGATAAACTAGCTATGATGTACTTGTCTTTTTTAACTACTGCTTATTAAAATTGCTAAAATGAGAGAATCTACACACTAAAACATGTCATATTGCAAGCATTTTTTTTTGCAAGAAATGATAATATGTTGTTGTTGCCCCTGTGGGACATACTCTCATAGTTAGTCAAAAGTTTTCCCTGAGCTCCTTGTTGATAACAAATTTTGTGAAATTTCTTGTTAACTAATTCCTCTACTTACAAATCCTGTCCAAGCAATTCCTGTCTATGTTCAGAGCAAAAGACCCAAAATTTGCATAAGGGCCAGTTTGATTGTAAGTGCAATTGCAAAGTTCAGAGCAAATTGCAAAATATAAATCATTACCTTAGGCTAAATGAACCAGAGAACAAATTACTAGCAAACCAGAGAGCAAATTGCAAAGTTCAGAGCAAATTACTAGCAAAACCTAAATGAGCTAAATGAACCAGAGAACATTACTGCTTAATTACAACAGAAATACAGCCTTGGTCCTAAATCCTAAACCAGAGAACTAGCATCAACCATGCATAGCACCAATTTAAATCCATTTTAGCAAACCATTTTAGCAAACCAGAGACCAAAACCTAAATGAACTAAACCAATTTAGCTAGCAAAACCATTTTCATTTTCATTTAATGAAGAACTAACATACTGCCTAGTGTCTAGTTTTTATTTTCAATAGCATTTCAGTAGCATCTGCATTAGGCATTTCAGTAGCATCCTACATCTCAATTTTTCCTTACTGCAACCAGAGAGCATAAACTATAAACCCTAAATCGACCAGAGCACATCAAGAACTATAAACTACTACAAGAACTAAGGATTTTCTTACTGCAACCAGAGCACATCAAGCATTCTTGCAAGAACTACTGCAAGCACTAAGGATTCGAATGCACATCAAGCATTCTTGCAAGAACTACTGCAAGAATTCGGAGGCAGAGAGAGGGAAGGAAGAGGGGGATGGATAGGGGAAGGGAGAGGGGTTCTTACCAACGGCGATGGTGGCGACACCCTGCTGCTCCTCTCCGCGACGGTGGCCGGCGCGCAACGCCCTCCTCCTCCTCTCGGCGACGGTGGCGATGGTGGCCGGCGCGTGACGCCCTCCCCTCCTCTCCGCGGCCACGCCCTGCTCCTCCTTGCACGGCAGCTCCGGCGTGCAGCGAGGTCTCTTGGTCCAGGGCTTCCACGCGGCGGCGCTCGAGATCGACGGTGGCGGCGGCGCTCGAGATCGACAGTGGCGGCGGCGCTCGATTGGGAATGGGGAGGGAGAAGAGGGTCGCGCAGCGGTTAAGTCCCAGCTATAGCCGGACCCACATTATTGCCGGCGCACCACATGGTTGGTTCGCCGGGGACAACTTAACCCCCGGCGAACCAAACAGGTGGTGCGCCGGCAATAAGGTGAGCCCGGCTATAACCTGGGACTTGTCCCCCAGCCCCTGGCTGGCCATTTCCTTTTCTATTTTATTTTATTTTTCTTCTTTTCTTTATTTCTTTTCACTTTCTTTTATGTTTCTTTTCTTTTCCCACAAATCCTATACTATTTTATTTCCTTCTCTTTTCAAGATAATAACCAAGCAATATGAGTTAATTAGGCATTACAAAAAAATATTTGAGTTATAGGAAAACAAAGCAAATATGCATGAGTGTTATTAATTATGCAAAAACAAAAAGATATATGTGAATTACATACACACATAATATTGACCAACACAATATTAATTAGTCATACATAAAATATTGGCCATGACCATATGAGTTAATTATGCATTACAAAAGCAATATGAGTTATAGATTGCAAATAAAGTTTTACATCATCGATTGAGAAGAGTGTTTCGCTTTCTTCTTGCTTTTCTTGCTCGTCGTTGAATAATTTAGCCCCGTGTCGTGACTTCTTCTTTTGAAGGGTCGACCTGACCTCGGTAGCGTGGTCCTGCTTCTTCTTGTGGTGTATGTTGTGTCTTCATCCTCGGATTCTTCCATCATTGGGTCTCCGACTTGTCCTTCGAAGTCTTCCTCGTTGGCGACTCCATCCATTCCGACGATGGTCCTCTTGCCTCTCCTCACGATAACACGGCTAGGCCTGGATGGGTCGGTTATGAAGAAGCATTGGTGCACGTGTTCTGCCAGTACCCATGGCTCATTCTGCGCGGTGGCGTTCGTGGACTTTGATTTGTTGGCTTCGGGTAGAAACATGGTGGTGAAATACCGGTCTTCTTTTGTGACGTTCTTAGCCCATCTGATACGGAACATCGGCACTTTCTCCCCAGCGTAGCTAAGCTCCCAGATTTCCTCGATTCTTCCGTAGTATCTAGTCTTTACGTCACCCGTCCAGGAATCCATCGTTACCCCTGAGTTCTGGTAAGCACTGTTCTTGTCTTTTTCTTCCGTGTAGAATGTGTACCCGTTGATATCGTACGCTTGGTAAGTCATGAGGTTGGGCGCGGGGCCATGTGACAAGGCCAATACTAGTTTATCCTTGTCAGAATCCATTGGTGGGGGATTAGCATCAATGTGGTCTTTGAACCAGCGCGCGAAAGAGGAGTTGTGCTCTCTGTATATTTCTGCTTCCGTCATCATCGGCTTGCCACTGTTCTCTATCATGGTTTTGTGCTCTTTCAACCAAGGATCGATCAAGTCAATGTGTTGTAGCGCTACTAAGTTGGCCCTGTCAAAGTCGGAAGTCCGACCAGACATGTGCACGTGCAGTTCCTTCCTTCCATTTTTGTGGCCTACTCCCTCGAACCTGCGGAGGTGCTTGTTTTGAGGCAAACCAACAGGGTCCTCGATGTCTAGATAATTCGTGCAGAAAGAGATGCACTCTTCGGTGAGCCAGCCCTGTACGATGCTTCCATCCGGATGTGACCTGTTACGAACGTATCCTTTAATGACCCCATTCATTCTTTCAAACGGCATCATGTTGTGTAAGAATGCCGGCCCTAGACTGACGATATCATCCATGATATGGACCAACAGATGGACCATCACGTCAAAGAATGCAGGCGGGAAGTACATCTCAAGCTCACATAGGATCACCACGATCTCTTCCTGGAGCCTTGCGAGTTTCTTCACGCTTATCGACTTCCGAGTTATGACGTCGAAGAAGTTACAGAGCCCAGTCAGCGTTGCACGGACATGGTCATCCATTATACCTCGGATTGCAACCGGAAGAATCTGCGTCATCATCACGTGACAGTCATGAGACTTCATGCCGCTGAAGTTTCGTTTCTTGGGGTCCATGTATCTGCTTATTAGCCCGGAGTAACCGAAGGGCACTCTGACTCCTAGAAGGCAATTGAAAAATTGATCGACCTCGGCCGGACTAAAAGTGAAGCAGGAGGGGGGACAGTAATAGTCTGGCTGCTTAATCCTTTTGCGCTTCTGACCGCCGTCCGCCTCCTCCTCCGACTGTCCCTCTTGGGCCGCCGGGATCTGAAGCTCTTCCCTGATGCCCAAAACTTTCAGGTCGTGTCTTGCTTTCGGCCCATCTTTGGTCCGGTCCGGCATGTTGAGAAGAGTGCCAAGCAAGCTCTCGCACACGTTCTTTGTAATATGCATGACATCAAGGCAGTGAGGTGTATCGAGAATTTTCCAGTACGGCAAGTCCCAAAACACGGACCTCCTTTTCCATACACCAATGAGCGGCGTCGTCACCGTTGCCTTTTTCTTCTTCTTCTCTCCAGGCTTTTGACGTATCTTTCCCGGCGGAGGGCACTCCTTCCAACCTTTCAGTAATGTATCGATCTCTTCGCCGCTCTTCTTCCGTGGAGGTCCTCGGGGTTCATTTGTACCATCGAACAGATCTCCACGCTTTCTCCACGGGTCAGTCTTCTGTAGCCACCTTCGATGCCCCATGTAAACTGTTTTCGAAGAGCCGGGATCCTTACCAAGCTGCAAAAACATCGTCTCTTCCATGCACCTGACACATGCCTTGTGTCCATGGCACACCTGGCACGAAATGTAACCGTATCCGAGGTAGTCCTGCACCGTCGTGATCAACGCGGCTCTCAAAGGGAAATATTCTTCCGCGACGGCGTCCCATGTATCTACCCCTTCCTCCGCCCACAACGTTTCAAGCTCCTCCTTTAATAGTTCGAGATACATGTTGATATCGTTTCCTGGCTGTGTCGGCCCTTGAATTAGCATACTCATCTGTATGTACTTCCTCTTCATGCACAGCCAGGGCGGGAGGTTGTAGATCCATACAAACACGGGCCATGTGCTATGTGTGCTGCTCTGGTTTCCGAACGGATTGAATCCGTCCGTGCTCGCACCCAACCTGATGTTTCTGGGTTCTGCCCCAAAACTTCCGAATTCATTGTCTAATGCTTTCCACTGGCTTGCATCCGAAGGGTGTGTCAGCACTGGGTGCTCAATCCGATCTTCATCATTCAACACTGCCTCCTTTCTTTCAGCGTGCCAGCGCATGAGCTTTGCTTCCTTGCGGTCCGCGTAGAACCGTTGCAGCCGGGGGGCGAGCGGGAAGTACCACACAACTTTCCGAGGAGCTTTCTTCTTCCCTTTCTTGTACCGTTCAGCGTCACACACAGGACATTTGGTCTTGTCCACGTGCTCCTTGCGATACATGATACAGTCGTTGATGCAGGCGTGATACTTTTCGTGGGGTAAGTCGAGAGGGCACGTGATTCTCTTGGCCTCGGCTAGACTACCAGGACACGTGTTCCCGGCAGGAAGGAGATCTTTCACGTATTCCAGGATGTCGTCGACGCTTGTGTCCGTCCATCCGTGTTTCGCCTTCATCTGCAGCACATCGAGAGCTACTCTCAAGCGAGACTCCCCCAACCCGCGACCTGAGTCGTACAACGGAGTATTCGAGTCTATCTCCAGTTGCTCAAGCTTTGATTTCCGCTTGGCGCCTTTCGTCTTTTCGAGAAGCAGATCTTGAAGATGAGGGTCCCGCACGACTGAAGCTAGCGGCACCTCTTCGTCGTCGTCAAGGTTATTGTCATCGTCAAGGTTATTATCGTCGTCAAGGTTATCGTCTTCTGCGACAAACTCTTCATCGTCATCAATGTCATGATGCCCTCCTTCTTGCCGGCCATTATTACCACCTGCTGCCGTCGCCCCATTGACCTCCGCGCCATCATCGCTCATCCATTGAGTGTGTCCATGCATGAAACCATTAGTGAGCAGGTGCCCCTGCAATTTTCCTGAATACGGGTCAAACCATTTCCCTCGTTTGCATCTCCGGCACGGACACAATACCTCCGTGCGTTTATTTTCATACATGTCGATGATCGCGTGTTTCAGATATCTCATCACGATGCTTTCACTCATCTCGATAACCATTCTCGCCTGCATGGTAAGATTACATAATTCATTAGAACCATGCATCCGTCGGTAGTTTTCACGGAAAATTTCGGCATGACCTTCCTACACGGTAGGACATAGGAGCGCCAGAAATGTGCCGAAACGGAAACTTGAAGAATCAACATTTCGGCGCAACGTTGGCAACTCATTTTCAACGCCAACACACACACAAGCACAAGCACAAGCACAACATATATATATGCCACACACGAGAGCTTTTCTTCAAATGTCCAACATACATTGATACATTCCTTAATTTGTTCATTAATCACCTATTTGTTTGATATATTCGTCAACAAGATCGAGACGTCGCGCCGCTACCACGACGTATGGAAGCCGACTTTCTAGATCTAGATCTAGATTGAGCGGTCAATGCGGGATAGTAGATCTAGATCTACATAGGGGGATGTGGGAGATGCATGTAGGAAGGGAAGATTTGCTCAAAAAATATGATTTTGTTTGGTCAAATTGGTGAAATTGGGGATAGAAATGGGCAAAAATGAGCTGGGTTGGGAGAAGCCTCGGGTTTGTGTGAAGGAGTGGAGTAATGGTAGTGGGGGGAGTGGTTGTTGAGCAGAAATAACTGCCCAGGTTACTGCCGGCGCACCAGGGCATGGGTGCGCCGGCAGCACATAGCCCTTTCGGCTATATCACCCCCGGGCCAGGCCCAAGAATCATTGCCGGCGCACCAGCCCCGGCGCACCCCTGGGCTGGTGCGCCGGCAATGATTCTTGGGCCTGGCCCGAATCGGCCGAGGCCATGCCAGGAAATAGCGCCGGCGCGTCTGCTCCTCTGGTGCGCCGGCAGAAGGAACGCATCCCCGGCGCGGCTGGGAAGAGGTGCGCCGGCAACACATGCCACCGGCGCACGTCCTTGGTGGTGCGCCGGCACCTATTGCCTCCAACTATAGGCTTTTTCCTAGTAGTGATGTCACTTGCCTTTTTCTTTCAATCTCATGCCGACTTTGAAACGTTGAGGAAGCTGCTGGCTCATGGGTCCCGCATGTCATCCTCTATGAACAATAAAAGTTTCCTTTGTTGGATTTATTTTTTCCCCTAATTTCTGGCTATTTGCCTTTTTCTTTTGATCCCCTGCCCCCTTTGAAACGATGACGACGCAGCTGGCAAGTCGGTCCCACATGTTATCCTCTATGAACAATAAAAGTTTCCTTTGATGGATTTATTTTTGACCCTAATTAATTTCTGGCTATTTCCTTTTTTCTTTTGATCCCCTGCCGCCTTGAAATAGTTGAGGATGCTGCTGCCTCATGGGTCCCGCATGTCATCCTCTCAGAAAGGTAAATGTTTCTTTTCTTGAATTTGTTTACCAACTGATTTTTGGCTTATTTTTTCTTTCGATCTCCTGCCACCTTTAAAACGTTGACGACGCTGCTGGCTCATGGGTCCCCAATGTCAGCCTCCCCATACTGCAAATCCTCTTTCTGCAAAGGTTGTATTTCTAGATAGATAAGGTGGATTCGAATCTGCCATGGTTCAGGCAGCTCAGGTAAGCCTTCTTGCACTGATTAATGGAAGTAGTGTATAGCAAGGTCAAGACATGTGGCTCGGTGTAATGAATCTATTTGAATCATGTTGTGGGTTCAATCTGATAGTTCTCTAACAGGTCAGCCAAAATAGAAATTAAGTTTTTTTCTAAAACGGAAATGCAAATTAAGATGAACACAAACATTAGTTATCATAATAGCTGATCATACATACATACTTGCTAAGAGCAAAAGCTTGCCAGAGTTTTACCACCCATACAATTAATTAGCAGTTCAGATAAGATAACCTTATATAAGTATAACTACAAATGCATTTGCTAAGGGCTCATGGGACAACAGAACTAGACAACCGCGAACTTTATGACCAGCATGTCACAGCGGCATCGAAAGATCTTGACCTTCAACTTTGATCCAATGCGAAGTTTGGCACCGTCAATGAACTTTTTCCACCTGGAAGTAACAGCCAAGCGGCCATCTGTGGGACTGACGGAGTACCGTCCCTCCACGGTGAGACCTTCACTCTCCATGACGAGGGATATCTTGCCCCTTCGGCCAGCATTGAGATCCTTGGAGATACTTTTAGGCAATTTCTGATTCAAAGCAAGAGATACCACCAAAAATTAGTCAATGGCACCAATGCACTGAACCATGTGAGACTTTGAGCAGAGAAGACATCAAGATAAGAGCAGTTATGTTGTCATATACTCACGAACATAGCCTTCAGATGCGTCCTGGTCACCACACGGGTGGCCACAGCAATGAGCTGAGACCTCGGTGATCTGGCTGGGGCGGTGCAGGAGCCTGGGCTGGTACACGAGCTGGTGCTGATGCAGGAGACTGCTGGGCAGGTGTAGTAAACGGTGCCTCTAGAGGAACCGGTGCTGATGCAGGGACTGTTGGGCAGGTGCAGTAAACGGTGCAGCTAGAGGAACCAGTGCTGATGCAGGAGCCTGCTGGGCAGGTGTAGTATATGGGGCCTCTACAGGAACCAATGCTGATGTAGGGGACTGCTGGGTAGATGCAGTAAATGGAGCTGGTACAGGAACCGGTGCTGATGCAGGAGAGTGGGAAGCCGGTGCCGGTGCTGGTGTGGTTGCCCTTTGTGACATCCGCTCCTGTTCCATCAGGGGATCTGCAGCTTTGATCATGTTAAACCCAGCAAGCTAGAACAGAGGGAATGGTTTAGAACAACTGCTCAGAATGCAGTTATCAAAAGATATGAGTAGAAAAAAGTTACATATTATATATTTGGAAGTGTCTCCAACTCTGTAAGCAGTTACGTATATCTGCCCGTTTGAGTTTCTGATCCTCAGCTCGTCGCCCTTCTTCAGACCGTAGTCAAAAGCAAACTTTCTCCAATCATGTCCATACAAATATGTGATGGCCTGCGTCTTGTAGACATACACCTCATAGACCGTGTAGGTGTTCATCAATTTGCCATTGCCATGCATAGTGAAAGACCCTTCATGCGGACACATCTGGTTAATCATTGGACGAAGTTCACAAGGTACAGTCTGCATGTGAAAATTGATACAAATGTAAGAAGCAGGAAGACTAAAAACAAGACTTTACTATATGCCAATTCATGCTAAACCACTGAGAATACATACCTGTAACTCTGTGAAGGAGCTACTAGAAAGGTAGATAGAGCCATATGAGGTGTTATATGCGGGGTATGTACATGGGCCCGCCATATTCCCGCAAGCTCGGCATCGGGATGGTGAAGGAAACATGGGAGGTACTACTGGTGCGTAGCGCTGAATGTAAGTGGAAGAATTAGGTTGTGTAAAGTGCATAGTTCAGAGCAATGCAAATGTTGACAAGCGAGTGCATAACACTATGTTACAAACTGAACAGTGAAAAATTAGTGTATGATGAATATAAGCATGCTAATTTGGTGTTTCCGAATTCCAAAAAGCATTAGACAGAGCCGGTGATAATATCAGACATAAATCATGGCATGTATATGTGGCTTAAGAAAATATACCCGAACCCTTGGATGGTTACGGCCCGGCTGGTCCTTGGACTTGAGCTTATATAAGCATCCAGAAGGTGGGGCTGACAGTAACTTGGTGGCAGCCTCTGCAGATGCCTCATCAGCAGCAGTTGCAATCCTTTTGACCAATGAAGGCTTAGCAGTTTCAGTCTGCATATGAAAATTGAAGAGCAACAGACATCAGCAGTGATATATAAAATGAATCTATGAGACACTGATGCATATAGTGCTGGATGTAAGTGGAAGAATAGGTGTGTGTGTTTCTGAACTATTGGTAAGCATTAGACAAAGCCGGCAATAAACAGACAAAAATCAAATCATGTATGAGGATTAAGAAAATATACCTGCTTACTGAAAAGGGTACCACCCAGCTGGCCCGTGGCCTTGTGCTTGAGGAGGTTTTCAGAAGATGGTGGCGGCACCATCGTCTTCACAGCAGCCTCATCAGGATCATTTTTTATCCATTTGAGTAGAGGCACAAAAGTTTCATCCTGCATATGAATAGCAACAGAACTCATCATTGATATTTAATAAATCTATGAGATAGACTGATGCAAATAGTGCGGGGTGTAAGTGGAAGAATAGGGTTGTGCATAGAGAACAGTTGACAACAATGCAAATGATTACAAAAGAAGCCAATGGAAATCAACAGTTTATATACTGGATGAGACAGACTGAAAAGTGAAAAATTAGTGTATGATGATTGTAAGCAAACGCAGTGTTTCTGAACTTTTGGTAAGCATTAGACAAAGCCAACAGTAATTAAACAAATAATAATGAAATCATGTATGTGGATTAAGAAAATATACCAGATTCATTAAAAGGTCACCACCCAGCTGGCCCATGGCCTCGTGCTTGTAGAGGTTTTCGGAAGATGGTGCCGGCACCATCGTCCTCACAGCAGCCTCATTAGCCTCATTTTGCATCCACTTGAGTAAAGGCGCAGCAGTTTCAGCCTGCATAAGAATGGGAACAGATCTCAGCAGTGATATTGAATGACTCTGAGACAGACTGATGCATATAGTGCTGGATGTAAGTGGAAGGGTATGGCCGTGTATGGACAACAGTTCACAACAATGCAAGGGTGTGTTCGGTTCTGAAACAGCGTGGAATGGAATGGTTCCATTTCAGAGGAATGGAATGGTTACATTTTTGTTCGGTTGGGAAAAATGGAGAGCAGAAGAGATCGAGGTTAAACTAACCATTTGTCTCAAAATTGTAATTAACAATTGCAAATGACATTTTAATCTCAAAGTCGTAATTAACAACGCCTAATGGTGCTCTTTTAATCTAAAAATCGTAATTAACATCATTTTTTGTTGGGTTAGGGGAACTGGAGTAGATGAACATTACTGTATGATGATTGTAAGCAAACGAATTTGGTGTTTCTAAACTTTTGGCTTCGAGATCTTATGGGTTTCAACTCTAGCCTACCCCAACTTGTTTGGGACTGAAAGGCTTGTTGTTGTTGTTGTTGTTGTTGTAAACTTTTGGCAAGCATAGAAAAAACCGACAATAAACAGAGAAAAATCAAGGCATGTTTTGTGGATTAAGAAAATATACCATATTCATTAAAAGATCACCACCCAGCTGGCGCGTGGCCTTGTGCTTGTAGAGGCATTTAGAAGATGGGGGCGGCATCAACATACTGGCAGCCTGATCAGCCGCAGTTTTGATCTTCCTTTTGAGTAAAGGCCCTAAAGTTTCAGTCTGCATATGAATAGCAAAACAAAAGGCAGACCTCAGCAGTGATATTGAATTACTGTATGAGATAGACTGATGCATATAGTGGATGCTCTTAGCCTTTTGCAGCGTGAACACTAGCTATGGACAGACAAAAAAACTAGTTAACTCAGCTTTGTCTAGATATGAATGTACTACCACCATCCAAAAGCTTAAGCCTTATTTATTTTTGAGAAATCAAAACAAGCAAAGTTTGACCAAAATTTTAGAACATTCTATCAACAAATATAATACTGTGTAGATACCGTAGGAAAATATATTTTATTATCTATTTAATGATATTAATTTTGTATTTTGCATGTTACTGATTTTTGGTAAAAGCTTAGTCAAACATGGTATAGTTTGACTTTCTAAAAATAATATAAGCCCAAAGCTTTGGGATGGAGGCAGTAGTATCTAGAGCTAAAACACATCTAGATACATCCGTATCTACAGATAGTTGAGTCAATTAATTTGGATCTGAGGGAGTATCAGATTCAGACTACATCATGGTAAGTTGGTTAAAAAAATTACCCCTGGGCGGTCCCTGCCCAGCTCGGCAGTGGCATTTCGCTTCTTGTGCTGCAGATCGGGCCATGCTCCTGCAGCAGGTGGGGCGCTATTCTCGTTCCCCATAGCCTCAGCACGGAACCTGGAGGTACCAACCTGATACAGAGAATATAGAGCATGGTGTCACAGAGGCTTTACGCACAAACAGCTGAAGACATGTGCTACTTTAAGCATATTCCAGAACAGGAACAGATTGAGGATGCAGAGAGACACTTAAAAGGTAAAGAGTGGATAAGCAAACGGAGTACCTGCTTCGCGGGGCTGGGGACGCAGCTCAGGCTCAGCCAACTGCCCACATGCGTGGTGGCCTTACGCTCCATTGCCCCCACCGCCGAGGTCTTTCCTTTCCTGTACAAGCTGACAAAAGATACAGTGAGGATCAGCAGAAACTACAAAGGTTGCAAATGTCGACAAATAAAGGAAGAACACCCCAATCCAAGCAAAGGTAGCCCCCGCCCCCACCCCCATCAATCACTCCCAGCTCGAGGGTGACCAGAAAGACACCCCTTCGCCCAGAATAGGAAAGAGATGCGCAAGATATCGAGGAGAGGAAAAAAGAACCGATCTCGAGAAAGGAAAGAACATTACTAGTCCTACCTAATCCGCTTGGTCTAGATGCAGCTTGCCCCTCCAAGCTGGATGCCTGGACGGTGGAGGCGAAAGGAGGGGATCGAGCTAGCGGCTTGCATCCGTCGGCAATCGGCACTCGATCGGGAGAGAAGGGGTGCTACATAAAGGGGAGGGGTAACATATTTTATTACACAGTGAACTTATTGATGTGACTAGTCATTACATGTCTCACTGAAACTAGGGCCCATAGTGTGGCACCCCAAATTCACTTGAAGCTGCCCGGCGGGACGCATTGGCGCGTCAAGAAACCCCCGAATTGTAGCGGGGAAATGAAACATTTCACAAAAATTCGAAATTCAAGCACACCGCCACGCGCCAAGCACGCGGCTGTTCCTTCCTCTTCCTCGGTTCCTCCTCCCCTATCCGAAAAAACCCCAAATCCCAAGCTCAAACCAAAAAAAAAACAAATCCCCTGGCCGCCATGCATGTCCTCGTTAACCCGCTGGAGATCGTTCCCGGACGATGCGGACCACCCGCCCTGAGATCCAGAATTCCGTCCACCTCGAGGCACTGCGTGCTGTCTCGCAGCAGCGGCTTGAGGGCGCTGAAGAGGAAGTTCCGCCGGAAAGTGCTCATGGCAACCGTGCAAGCTCACCGGCGTGATGTATCCCGAGAGGAACTGGTCAAAGCTTTGCTATTCGCCACACAAAAAAATTGCGGGCCAAGATCTGGTCAAAGCTTCGTCGATGGCTTGCCGCGAGAGGCTTGGAGTCCAGAGTCAATAAACTAGCTGCTCGAGGACTTGGGCGGTTTACACGGATTCATATTAACTGACTCAAGTTTGTTAGTCTAGTTAACAAATGCATCTAGATACATCCATATCTAGACAGAATTGAGTCAATTAATATGAATCAGAGGGGAGTACCTGAAAGTGTTTCATGCTACCAACTAATGCGCTGGCAGGAATCGATGTAGAAGTAATTGTGCTACTACTCATACGATGAACTGATTGTGTGGGTGTCGAATTTTGCAACGCGATCATCCACTGAATGCTTAATCTAGCGCCAAAGGCGTACAAATCATAACATACTACAGCACCAGAACATAAGAGTACGAATCATAAAGTAGCTCAACATTTTGCATCAGGGCTGGGTGGTCCTGAGACTACCGGGACGCCCCTGATGATCTCCGGGTGTGCATCCTCTTCAACGCAAAGCTGTGTACTCGGTCCACGGCCTCCTTCTGTAGGCTGGATAATCTCAGGTGCAGGACCTTCGTCTATGAGAGGCTCGTCATCAGTACCATCCACAGGTGCATCAGGGCTGGGTGGTCTTGAGACTACCGGACCCCCGATGATCTCCGGGCGTTCATCCACTTCAACGCAAAGCTGTGTACTCGGTCCACGGCCTCCTTCTGTAGGCTGGATAATCTCAGGTGCAGGACCTTCGTCTATGAAAGGCTCGTCATCAGTACCATCCACAGGTGCATCAAACTGAGATTCATCTTCAAATCTCCCATCAAACTGAGAGACCTCTTCAACTCTATGCTTCTGCAATTAGTACATCAACCGATTAGACAAACATCTAAGGGATGCAACCTGAACAAATGCCGTTTTACATATTTACCTTCTCATCTGGCACAACACATGTCCCAGAGCTGAAACCCGTTTCCTGAAGCAAGCGCTTTTTCTCTCCTTCCCGTCCATCCATCTGCAACAAGTTAAATTTGAGTACAGAACCTTGCACAGCAATGCAAACTATTGATTGAAACAGCGGCAGCATCAATATAAATAATTAACTACATATGCCAGCACACATACAGTGTGAGCAAGATCTGCTTCTCCTGCTAAAGGATCATTATATGGTTCACCATGCTAAACCCGCCTAACATATGTGCGGTCCATCCCAAAAATGTGTAAATGATCTGCCACTACAGGGTGAGGCCTCTTCTCACCATTCATACATGTGCAGCGCGGGCAATACACGTCCAGGTTGTGACCTTCATGAGCTCTAATAAACCCCATAAAGGGTTGAACACCATTTATATATGAAGGGGAACATAAGTGTCCATGCAGTATCCAAGTTCTGTCCATCTGTTTAATTATGAGATACAGTGGTTGGTGATTAATTTAAGGTGAAGTAGGAAATGTATATCCATCGAGTACAAAACTATACTACATGATTATGCATTTCAGCAATCATGTCGAGTACAAAAAAAAAATGCCCATCGACATTTTAGCAAACAGATCGTGTACAAAACTCTGCCATGGCATTTCAGCAAATTAACGGATCGAGTGCAGAACTGACTCTATATGCCCACGCAAATGAACAAATTGATCGATGACAAATCGAGCGGAAAACTATAAAGTGCCAATTAGTTCGAGCATACTGACGATTTTTTTAGCAGCATCAAGAAAATATAAATCGTTAGGCCGTCTTGCCCGATACATGATTGAGCTAGAGATAGCAGCCCTACCGTGGATCAACTTGACCGCCGGTGCGTCTCGAGAAGAACGACGGGGAGGGGAAGCTTCTTCTTCGCACGGACGGGACGGGGAGGGGAAGCTCTTCGCACGGACGGGGATAAGTTGTGTAGGGGTGGGTGGGGGGTCATGCGGCCGGGCCGCCGGGGTGATAATTAAGGTCGGTAGGTGGCGTTTAATGGAGTTGCGTGTGTAATTTGCCGTGCACAAGGTTGAGGAATAGGCGGTTCCCTTTGCCGCGCGCACAATTCAAACTATCCCGCCCATGTAGTTTAAATTCGCCATATTTTCGTTAAATCGACATAAAGTCATGTGAGTGGGGGAAAATTAGCAAAGTTGCTTGAAAAATAGTAAAACTCTGGAATTATCCTTTAAATATGCTCTACTTCGTGTGAAAATCGGGGTGTGGAAGCATGTTGAGCTGTTTTATTTGTACTTTCTTCATTAAAACTCCCATTTTATGCACTTTGGATGGAAAGAAATCATTTGTACATAAATTTTGACAACGCCATTTGCAAACACTAATTGTTTTACATGCCAAGATGCACCCATCCACCAAATATATATGGGGCAAAAGTTTATCACAATCTAGCAGATATGCATAATTAGTGAGGGACCCCTTTTGATTTTGTGCAATTTCCACTAATTAGGTAGAGAGAAGGGGTTAATTAATTAGGCCATGTTAGGGGTTATGTGTTTTAGATTAGGTTGTGTGGATTCAAATACAACTTCTTTATTTGTGTGCTATGATTAATCAAAACTAGATCGATCGACTGCGCACACATTATTAGAGGCGCATGCCTTTGCGCACAAAGTGCATGTGTGTGTTGTTGGCCACCAATTAACGAGAGAGAGAGACAGAGAGAGAGGTAGAGAGAGAGCTACATACGAGAGAGCGATTGAAATCCCCAAATTAAACACATATATATGCATGGCACATTTAATTTAATTAGAGCACCACGAGGCACCCCTGGCCTGCTTGATGCACAATTAAGTGTCATTGGCCTATATATAGGGTTTAATTAGGGTTTAGGGTTTAGGGTTAGGAGGATAGGGTTTAGGGTCTAGGGTTTAGGGTTTAATGTTTATGGTGTTTAGGGTTTAGGGATTAGGGATTAGGGTTTATTTAGGGTTTAAGGTTTAGGGATCATCGATCGAGTGCGCACACACACATTATTAGAGGCACACGCGCCTTTGCGCATAAAGTGCATGCGTATATGTGTGTGTTTTTTGGCCACCAACGATATATAGATGATCGAGAGAGAGAGATATTGAAATCCCCAAGAATATGTTCAAATATATATTAAAATATATGCACGAATGCATGCATGGTAGGCCATGCATGCACACTAATTATATATATATTATGAGGAAACTTAATCAAATGTGTTTTCATTCGAGAGAACTTGTCAAAATTCAAGTTAATTAATTTATCATCGATAATTATATAATTAATTAATGAATCTCAGGGAGATGTTATACAACATATGATCGATATAGGCCATGTATATATTAATTGGTGTTAATCTACCGTTTAATTTGCTAGCTAGCTGCTATATATAGAGCATGTTTTTATTAGATCGGGTTATAGCTAGCTAGTATAGTTTAGGGTTATGTGTTTTAATTAACTAGGGCTTGATTAGCTAGGGGTTAGTTATATATATATGATTTAGGGTTAATGCATGGCACATTTAATTTAACTAGAGGACCGCGAGGCACCCCTGGCCTGCTTGATGCACAATTAAGTGTCGTTGGCCTATATATAGGGTTTAATTAGGGTTTAGGGTTTAGGGTTTAGAGTTTAGGGTGTTTAGCTAGGGTCTAGGGTACATTTAGGGTTCAGTGTTTAGGGTGTTTAGGGTCTAGGGTTTAGTGTTTATGGTGTTTAGGGTCTAGGGTTTAGGGTCTAATGTTTAGGGTGTTTAGGGTCTAGGGTTTAGGGTTTAATTAGTGTTTAGGGTGTTTAGGGTTTAGGGTTTAGTGTTTACGGTGTTTAGGGTCTAGGGTTTAGGGTTTAGTGTTTAGGGTGTTTAGGGTCTAGGGTTTAGTGTTTAGGGTGTTTAGGGTTTAGGGGAGTTTTAGGGTTGTTTAAGGTTTAGGGATCATCGATCGAGTGCGCACACACATTATTAGAGGCACCCGCGCCTTTGCGCATAAAGTGCATGCGTATATATGTGTGTTTTTTGCCACCAACAACGATATATAGATGATCGAGAGAGAGATTGAAATCCCCTAGAATATGTTCAAATATATATTAAAATATATGCACGAATGCATGGTAGGCCATGCATGCACACTAATTATATATATATATATATTATGAGGCAACTTGATCAAATGTGTTTTCATACGAGAGAACTTGTCAAAATTCAAGTTAATTAATTTTTCATCGATAATTATATATATAATTAATTAATGAATCACAAGGAGATCAATAATTAATTTAGGGTTTTAGGGTTGTTTAAGGTTTAGGGATCATCATCTATCGAGTGCGCACACACATTATTAGAGGCACCCGCGCGCCTTTACGCATAAAGTGCATGCTTATATATGTGTGTTTTTTGGCCACCAACGATATATAGATGATCAAGAGAGAGAGATTGAAATCCCCAAGAATATGTTCAAATATACATTAAAATATATATGCACAAATGCATGGTAGGCCATGCATGCACACTAATTATATATATATTATGAGGCAACTTAATCAAATGTGTTTTCATTCGAGAGAACTTGTCAAAATTCAAGTTAATTAATTTATCACGATAATTATATAATTAATTAATAAATCTCAGGGATATGTTATACAACATGATCGATATAGGCCATGTATATTTTAATTGGTGTTAATCTACGGTTTGCTAGCTAGCTGCTATATATAGAGCATGTTTTTATTAGATCGGGTTATAGCTAGCTAGTATAGTTTAGGGTTATGTGTTTTAATTAAGTAGGGTTGATTAGCTAGGGTTAGTTACATATATATGGTTTAGGGTTAATGCATGACACATTTAATTTAATTAGAGGACCGCGAGGCACCCCTGGCCTGCTCGATGCACAATTAAGTGTCGTTGGCCTATACATAGGGTTTAATTAGGGTTTAGGGTTAGCTAGGGTTTAAGGTTAGGGTTAGCTAGGGTTTAGCCGGGGACGCACCACTTGGGACGGTGTGACGCCCCGGAACCGGTACCATGAGGATTCCAGCGATCCCGCCGAAATCCGCATGATATGGATTCAGAGACGCCCTCCGACACGACGTGCGCGACGAATCACACACGTGATGCCAGAGGAATTAACACGAGCGGTAACATTACAACAGGATTACAATAGAGCCCACAAGAAACATATATTACAACAACGACTCCAACGAGTCAAGATACAAATAGATACATACAAAGATCCAAGTCATACAGAAGATCAAATACGTCCGAGTACGGACAAGATACAAATTGGACTAAGAGTCCTGAAGATAACCAATGGCGTCCATAACCCTGCCCAGGCCAAGCCGGAAGGGTAACCTTGCTAACGTCGTCATCTCGTACCTGTCAAAGTCGGGCCATCGGTTGCCGACAAAAGGAAGGAAGCAAAAGAGAAAGGGAAAAGGCGAGAGTAAGTACCAAGGAACGAACTCCGGCACGTACTTAGCGAGACTAGAAATGGCTATGCTCGCCGGGCGAATATATATATCGCCTGGGGCTATATGGTAGGTTTAGCGGCAGCAAAACTATAACCAATAGAGACAGACTACAACATCCGTCTACTCAGAGAAGATAAGAGAGCGCATAAGGTAACAGATAAATACTACACAAACATAACCCAGCCAATTACACATATCCCCTTCAACAAAGCGAAGAGGCAATGTAAAAGGCACTCAACGGTGGACAAATTTTTATTAGGTATCGGTTGTAGTAATGCTATATTACTATTAAGTTATTAGCAAATTATTAACAACAAGTATAAGGTGTAAGTTGTTCTATGATCAAGCCATACAATTCCAAGTCGTCCATAACCGCGGACACGGCTTATCGATAAGATGTACACCCTGCAGGGGTTGCCCAAATGTAACCATACGCATGCTCGAACCCACTTACTACAGGTGGAGTCTCACATCAAGACCGTTCCCAATGCAAGAGAAAATTTAATGGGAGCCACCCAACTAAGCTACCCGTGACGAAGTTCGGCCGTACTCCGATACGGACCCAGAGGTTGCGATGGCGTCCAAGGCGGGCACTAACGACCGGCCAAGGATAAGTCGGCACGCAATATGAGTACAGTACAGAATATAAACACCCGAAGGCAACAGGAAGTAAATCGTGCATATCGTGCATATGAGCAAATAAAACCAAGGTTGTGGCTCCCAATAAACAGACTCGAGGAAAGGTAGTGGGTGATGGGGGTCCCACTCCCCCACGTACGGGTAGAGCGCTCAATCTCGGAACAGATAACAAGAACTCGGGTCCTAGGGGACATTAGCAAGTCAAAGTTCCGATGCTTTCGCAAAGGGGCTCACAGATGCCTCTGCTTACAATTTTAGTTGTTAACAATAAAGTAAAGCATGAGTATCTCCAGTAATTGATATAGCATGTGATAACCTCCCAACAACCCAACATATCCCGATAACAGATCGAGATAAACAACAGAGCCTAAACACGCCTACGACTCGCAAGGCTCAAACATCAAGCAACGGCTATGGGTAAGGAATGGTATATATAGGATTACTATGGTAAACAAGTGGAATAGGACACGTGACTCGATAAAGAAGCGCAACATAAGGGTAGCAATGCGAGGGAGAGTTTATAATAGGTGAAGAGAGAGGGCTCGCCTGTGAAAAGCTGCAGAAGAACTTGTCGTATCTCACAACACCACTTCGTGATCCTATCCGTGAAGAAGCAAATGCTGGACAAACAACGGGTGCAAGTCTTACTACTACGGAAGAAGAATCGGCATGATCAAGATATGGTATGCATGCATGACATGGCAAACATGATGCGGCGATGCAACTTATCCATATTAATCGGAGTCGGAACCCCGGACAATCAAATTAAGTTGGAGTTGCATTTTCTACCGTAAAATTTAAGTGTTGATTAGCATGGCATAGAATGGCAAGAGTGAGCTACTTCAATATTAAACGGAGCGGGGAAAACCACGTCGGAAATCCAAAATACTCCGCATATATGTTAGGTGGACATGCATAACTATCAACGCGTGACATGATGCGAGATGCAAACAGGCATATGGATAGCATATTCATGTTCCTCATATTTTTCTGATCAAAATTCATATATTACACTTTTTATTTCGAGTTACCAATTAAAAGTTATTAACAAAATAGTTTTTATGATTTAAAATAGATAAACAGGTTTTATTTTAATTAGGAAAGGACCCGAAAACAAATACTAACCAGGGGCAGGACCCCGGGTTGATTGTAAAACAGGCAGGGGGTTTTTCGAGAAAACCACACGGGCAGGACCGCGGATTGACGGACAAAGATGTGCAGGGGCCTGGACGCAAAATCGTCCAGATCCAGATCTAGGGGAAGTTTCTCACCAGAGGGGGGCTTAGCCCGTGCGGCTGACAGGCTGGGCCCGCGGCCACGTCGGCTCCAGCGTGGTGAAGCGTCTGTGCACGCCCAGAAGGTGTTCGACAGTGTGCGTGCCACGCGCGTTCCAGACGCGGTGGTCACCGGCGGCAGACGTCGCGCGCGCGGCCGATGTAGAGGATCCCTGGATGCGTGCGGGGTACCGTTCGACGCGTCTCGTCGAGCTCGACCAGAAGGTGGCGGCGCCGTCGTCAGGGGTCACCGGAGTATCGCCGGAGATGGAGACCTACGGAGGAACACGGCGGTCTCACGGTGAAATGGCGAACCAGAGAGGGGAGGAGAAGAAGGAGGGGTCCAGGAGGGAGAGGGAGTCACCAGGAAGCTGAGGAGACGGTCAGAGAGGACGGGGAAGGAGGGGCGGCGATGCCATCGTCGACGAAGTGCTTGCAGCCGGAGTTGGGGAAAAACGACGGCGTCGTCGATGTGAGCAGCCCCCCGCTCGATTGAGACCACCTGATGAACAAGGACGACGAGGCGCACCCGCCTGTGCCCTCAGAATGGCGAGGGGTGGACGGAGACGACCGGGCCACGGCGACGAGCTCGCGGTGGTTCACAGAGAGGAAGAAATCGATGGAAAAAAAAGGTGGCGGCGCGGAGGGAGGATGAGGGGGAGGCTAGGGTTTCCAGGGGGATGATAAAGGAGGGAGAGAGAGCAGGTGGGGAGCGGGCGCCGTGGTGGTTGGCGAGGAGGACCACTGCCTCCTCACGCCATGTGCGTGACCGCACCGGGGGAAGACGACAACACGAGGCTGAACCTCTCCTTGAAGCGGTACGCGGGCTGAGGCAGCTGGGCCAGAGGGGAAGGCCGAGCTGGGCCGGAGGAGCTGGAGAGGTGGGCCGCCTGGGGTGGGCTGATGTCGGGCTGAACAAGGAAAGAAAAAGGGGAGAGGGAAACAGGCCAGGGAGAGAGGAGCCCAGAGAAGAAGAGTTGGTTTTTATTTTATTTCGAAAATATGTTTCCTCTTTGATTTTAAAACTGGTTTTGAAAACAACTTATAAACCACACCACAACAAGTGCAGCTTTAATTGAAATTTGATAAACATTTGAAATAGTGTCATATGTTAAATAGTTTTGGTGTTAGGGTTTTGTTTAAAAGAATAGACAAGAAGAGGTTATATATATAAACCATATGAGAGGGGAAACTCAAAATAGTTTTTTTTTCGAAATAACTTTTATTTCATAAAATCTTGTGGATGATATGATGCATATGCTATGATGCATGATGCATGATGATGCACAAAAAGAAAAGAACAAATAAATCTAATAGAGGGTTCTACCCGGGGCCGTTACAATCGACACCACTAACAAGGGATCGCGCCCCGAGATCCCACGCCATGGTACGGGGGAAGAGAGGTGAACTATCGGATCTTCTGGCGACATGTCGGTCTCCTCGACACCACTAACAAGAGTTCTTGCTCCACGTAGATCGGCGACACCACTAACAAGGGTTCTTGCTTCATGTAGAACGGTCGACACCACCAACAAGAAATCGTTGTTCCGCTGTCAATGATGCGCTTCTGTCGGGATCCTTCGAAGAACGAACCTAATAGGTGAGGGGCAAAGATCGTCCAACCCGCGTCGGAACCTAAGACTCAGAGAACTCAGATAAGAGAGAAGACTCAAAACTCGCATAGATAAGAGGAGAAAGAATATAGGTAAGGAGAAAAATCAGAGCTAATCAGATCTATCCAACGAATTTTCAGAAAATAGTTTTGACACTAGACACAACGTCCGTTGGCAAGGTTAACCTACAGGCTCGGACTAGTGGGTACCGTCAACTGGCTCGATACCAACTTGTGACGCCGGAACCGGTACCATGAGGATTCAGCGATCCCGCCGAAATCCGCATGATATCGATTCAGAGACGCCCTCCGACACGACGTGCGCGACGAATCACACACGTGATGCAGAGGAATTAACACGAGCGGTAACATTACAACAGGATTACAATAGAGCCCACAAGAAACATATATTACAACAACGACTCCAACGAGTCAAGATACAAATAGATACATACAAAGATCCAAGTCATACAGAAGATCAAATACGTCCGAGTACGGACAAGATACAAATTGGACTAAGAGTCCTGAAGATAACCAATGGCGTCCATAACCCTGCCCAGGCCAAGCCGGAAGGGTAACCTTGCTAACGTCGTCATCTCGTACCTGTCAAAGTCGGGCCATCGGTTGCCGACAAAAGGGAGGAAGCAAAAGAGAAAGGGAAAAGGCGAGAGTAAGTACCAAGGAACGAACTCCGGCACGTACTTAGCGAGACTAGAAATGGCTATGCTCGCCGGGCGAATATATATATCGCCTGGGGCTATATGGTAGGTTTAGCGGCAGCAAAACTATAACCAATAGAGACAGACTACAACATCCGTCTACTCAGAGAAGATAAGAGAGCGCATAAGGTAACAGATAAATACTACACAAACATAACCCAGCCAATTACACATATCCCCTTCAACAAAGCGAAGAGGCAATGTAAAAGGCACTCAACGGTGGACAAATTTTTATTAGGTATCGGTTGTAGTAATGCTATATTACTATTAAGTTATTAGCAAATTATTAACAACAAGTATAAGGTGTAAGTTGTTCTATGATCAAGCCATACAATTCCAAGTCGTCCATAACCGCGGACACGGCTTATCGATAAGATGTACACCCTGCAGGGGTTGCCCAAATGTAACCATACGCATGCTCGAACCCACTTACTACAGGTGGAGTCTCACATCAAGACCGTTCCCAATGCAAGAGAAAATTTAATGGGAGCCACCCAACTAAGCTACCCGTGACGAAGTTCGGCCGTACTCCGATACGGACCCAGAGGTTGCGATGGCGTCCAAGGCGGGCACTAACGACCGGCCAAGGATAAGTCGGCACACAATATGAGTACAGTACAGAATATAAACACCCGAAGGCAATAGGAAGTAAATCGTGCATATCGTGCATATGAGCAAATAAAACCAAGGTTGTGGCTCCCAATAAACAGACTCGAGGAAAGGTAGTGGGTGATGGGGGTCCCACTCCCCCACGTACGGGTAGAGCGCTCAATCTCGGAACAGATAACAAGAACTCGGGTCCTAGGGGACATTAGCAAGTCAAAGTTCCGATGCTTTCGCAAAGGGGCTCACAGATGCCTCTGCTTACAATTTTAGTTGTTAACAATAAAGTAAAGCATGAGTATCTCCAACAATTGATATAGCATGTGATAACCTCCCAACAACCCAACATATCCCGATAACAGATCGAGATAAACAACAGAGCCTAAACACGCCTACGACTCGCAAGGCTCAAACATCAAGCAACGGCTATGGGTAAGGAATGGTATATATAGGATTACTATGGTAAACAAGTGGAATAGGACACGTGACTCGATAAAGAAGCGCAACATAAGGATAGCAATGCGAGGGAGAGTAGGTGAAGAGAGAGGGCTCGCCTGTGAAAAGCTGCAGAAGAACTTGTCGTATCTCACAACACCACTTCGTGATCCTATCCGTGAAGAAGCAAATGCTGGACAAACAACGGGTGCAAGTCTTACTACTACGGAAGAAGAATCGGCATGATCAAGATATGGTATGCATGCATGACATGGCAAACATGATGCGGCGATGCAACTTATCCATATTAATCGGAGTCGGAACCCCGGACAATCAAATTAAGTTGGAGTTGCATTTTCTACCGTAAAATTTAAGTGTTGATTAGCATGGCATAGAATGGCAAGAGTGAGCTACTTCAATATTAAACGGAGCGGGGAAAACCACGTCGGAAATCCAAAATACTCCGCATATATGTTAGGTGGACATGCATAACTATCAACGCGTGACATGATGCGAGATGCAAACAGGCATATGGATAGCATATTCATGTTCCTCATATTTTTCTGATCAAAATTCATATATTACACTTTTTATTTCGAGTTACCAATTAAAAGTTATTAACAAAATAGTTTTTATGATTTAAAATAGATAAACAGGTTTTATTTTAATTAGGAAAGGACCCGAAAACAAATACTAACCAGGGGCAGGACCCCGGGTTGATTGTAAAACAGGCAGGGGGTTTTTCGAGAAAACCACACGGGCAGGACCGCGGGTTGACGGACAAAGATGTGCAGGGGCCTGGACGCAAAATCGTCCAGATCCAGATCTAGGGGAAGTTTCTCACCAGAGGGGGGCTTAGCCCGTGCGGCTGACAGGCTGGGCCCGCGGCCACGTCGGCTCCAGCGTGGTGAAGCGTCTGTGCACGCCCAGAAGGTGTTCGACGGTGTGCGTGCCACGCGCGTTCCAGACGCGGTGGTCACCGGCGGCAGACGTCGCGCGCGCGGCCGATGTAGAGGATCCCTGGATGCGTGCGGGGTACCGTTCGACGCGTCTCGTCGAGCTCGACCAGAAGGTGGCGGCGCCGTCGTCAGGGGTCACCGGAGTATCGCCGGAGATGGAGACCTGCGGAGGAACACGGCGGTCTCACGGTGAAATGGCGAACCAGAGAGGGGAGGAGAAGAAGGAGGGGTCCAGGAGGGAGAGGGAGTCACCAGGAAGCTGAGGAGACGGTCAGAGAGGACGGGGAAGGAGGGGCGGCGATGCCATCGTCGACGAAGTGCTTGCAGCCGGAGTTGGGGAAAAACGACGGCGTCGTCGATGTGAGCAGCCCCCCGCTCGATTGAGACCACCTGATGAACAAGGACGACGAGGCGCACCCGCCTGTGCCCTCAGAATGGCGAGGGGTGGACGGAGACGACCGGGCCACGGCGACGAGCTCGCGGTGGTTCACAGAGAGGAAGAAATCGATGGAAAAAAAAGGTGGCGGCGCGGAGGGAGGATGAGGGGGAGGCTAGGGTTTCCAGGGGGATGATAAAGGAGGGAGAGAGAGCAGGTGGGGAGCGGGCGCCGTGGTGGTTGGCGAGGAGGACCACTGCCTCCTCACGCCATGTGCGTGACCGCACCGGGGGAAGACGACAACACGAGGCTGAACCTCTCCTTGAAGCGACGCGGGCTGAGGCAGCTGGGCCAGAGGGGAAGGCCGAGCTGGGCCGGAGGAGCTGGAGAGGTGGGCCGCCTGGGGTGGGCTGATGTCGGGCTGAACAAGGAAAGAAAAAGGGGAGAGGGAAACAGGGGTGCTCCTGTACATCGCTTTACGCGATGCAAAGAGACCGAATCGCTCAAGGGAACGTGACTTGGGCCGGCCCATTTACGTCCGTGGTAGCTACACCTCCGATCGATCGAGACTAAAACTGCTGGATGCTATCGTTATGGTTTTCCGATGGGTTTTTTTGAAAAAAAACTCAAATTTGAATAAATGTTCGAATTTAGAAATCGTTCAGACTATGAAAATGTTCAAACTAAAAAGTTGTTTAGCTTTGAAAATTGTTTAAATTTGAAAACTGTTCAAAGATGAAAATTGTTCAAAATTCAAAAACTGTTCAAGTTTTAAAAATCATATTTAAAAACTGTTCAAATTCGAAAATGTTCAAATTTGACAATTGTTCAGTTTTAAAAAAAATCGAATTCTAAAAATGTTCCTGTTCGAAAAAAATGTATTTCAAAAATTGTTTAGATTTTGAAATTGTTCATATTAGAAAAAGAAAATAGAAAAAAAAGATGAAAAAACCGAACATAAAAAGTAAAAAGCTGAAGAAGAAAACTGAGCAGCAAAAAGAAAAATCGGAGAAAACCGCGACCTGATCAGCACATAAACGGAAAAATCTTCTACCGCTTGTAGTGGGCCGGCCCATGAAATTCCTCTCTGAGCGGCGCCCCAGATATACATCGCAATAAGCGATGAATAGGGATTGCCGGGAAACAGGCCAGGGAGAGAGGAGCCCAGAGAAGAAGAGTTGGTTTTTATTTTATTTCGAAAATATGTTTCCTCTTTGATTTTAAAACTGGTTTTGAAAACAACTTATAAACCACACCACAACAAGTGCAGCTTTAATTGAAATTTGATAAACATTTGAAATAGTGTCATATGTTAAATAGTTTTGGTGTTAGGGTTTTGTTTAAAAGAATAGACAAGAAGAGGTTATATATATAAACCATATGAGAGGGGAAACTCAAAATAGTTTTTTTTTCGAAATAACTTTTATTTCATAAAATCTTGTGGATGATATGATGCATATGCTATGATGCATGATGCATGATGATGCACAAAAAGAAAAGAACAAATAAATCTAATAGAGGGTTCTACCCGGGGCCGTTACAATCGACACCACTAACAAGGGATCGCGCCCCGAGATCCCACGCCATGGTACGGGGGAAGAGAGGTGAACTATCGGATCTTCTGGCGACATGTCGGTCTCCTCGACACCACTAACAAGAGTTCTTGCTCCACGTAGATCGGCGACACCACTAACAAGGGTTCTTGCTTCATGTAGAACGGTCGACACCACCAACAAGAAATCGTTGTTCCGCTGTCAATGATGCGCTTCTGTCGGGATCCTTCGAAGAACGAACCTAATAGGTGAGGGCAAAGATCGTCCAACCCGCGTCGGAACCTAAGACTCAGAGAACTCAGATAAGAGAGAAGACTCAAAACTCGCATAGATAAGAGGAGAAAGAATATAGGTAAGGAGAAAAATCAGAGCTAATCAGATCTATCCAACGAATTTTCGGAAAATAGTTTTGACACTAGACACAACGTCCGTTGGCAAGGTTAACCTACGGCTCGGACTAGTGGGTACCGTCAACACAGCTCCGATACCAACTTGTGGCCCGGGCGGTACCATGAGGATTCAGCGATCCCGCCGAAATCCGCATGATATCGATCAGACGCCCTCCGACACGACGTGCGCGACGAATCACACACGTGATGCCGGAGGAATTAACACGAGCGGTAACATTACAACAGATTACAATAGAGCCCACAAGAAACATATATTACAACAACGACTCCAACGAGTCAAGATACAAATAGATACATACAAAGATCCAAGTCATACAGAAGATCAAATACGTCCGAGTACGGACAAGATACAAATTGGACTAAGAGTCTGAAGATAACCAATGGCGTCCATAACCCTGCCGAGGCCAAGCCGGAAGGGTAACCTTGCTAACGTCGTCATCTCGTACTGTCAAAGTCGGGCCATCGGTTGCCGACAAAAGGAAGGAAGCAAAAGAGAAAGGGAAAGGCGAGAGTAAGTACCAAGGAACGAACTCCGGCATGTACTTAGCGAGACTAGAAATGGCTATGCTCGCCGGGCGAATATATATATCGCCTGGGGCTATATGGTAGGTTTAGCGGCAGCAAAACTATAACCAATAGAGACAGACTACAACATCCGTCTACTCAGAGAAGATAAGAGAGCGCATAAGGTAACAGATAAATACTACACAAACATAACCCAGCCAATTACACATATCCCCTTCAACAAAGCGAAGAGGCAATGTAAAAGGCACTCAACGGTGGACAAATTTTTATTAGGTATCGGTTGTAGTAATGCTATATTACTATTAAGTTATTAGCAAATTATTAACAACAAGTATAAGGTGTAAGTTGTTCTATGATCAAGCCATACAATTCCAAGTCGTCCATAACCGCGGACACGGCTTATCGATAAGATGTACACCCTGCAGGGGTTGCCCAAATGTAACCATACGCATGCTCGAACCCACTTACTACAGGTGGAGTCTCACATCAAGACCGTTCCCAATGCAAGAGAAAATTTAATGGGAGCCACCCAACTAAGCTACCCGTGACGAAGTTCGGCCGTACTCCGATACGGACCCAGAGGTTGCGATGGCGTCCAAGGCGGGCACTAACGACCGGCCAAGGATAAGTCGGCACACAATATGAGTAACAGTACAGAATATAAACACCCGAAGGCAATAGGAAGTAAATCGTGCATATCGTGCATATGAGCAAATAAAACCAAGGTTGTGGCTCCCAATAAACAGACTCGAGGAAAGGTAGTGGGTGATGGGGGTCCCACTCCCCCACGTACGGGTAGAGCGCTCAATCTCGGAACAGATAACAAGAACTCGGGTCCTAGGGGACATTAGCAAGTCAAAGTTCCGATGCTTTCGCAAAGGGGCTCACAGATGCCTCTGCTTACAATTTTAGTTGTTAACAATAAAGTAAAGCATGAGTATCTCTAATTGATATAGCATGTGATAACCTCCCAACAACCCAACATATCCCGATAACAGATCGAGATAAACAACAGAGCCTAAACGCGCCTACGAGTCGCAAGGCTCAAACATCAAGCAACGACTATGGGTAAGGAATGGTATATATAGGATTACTATGGTAAACAAGTGGAATAGGACACGTGACTCGATAAAGAAGCGCAACATAAGGATAGCAATGCGAGGGAGAGTTTATAATAGGTGAAGAGAGAGGGCTCGCCTGTGAAAAGCTGCAGAAGAACTTGTCGTATCTCACAACACCACTTCGTGATCCTATCCGTGAAGAAGCAAATGCTGGACAAACAACGGGTGCAAGTCTTACTACTACGGAAGAAGAATCGGCATGATCAAGATATGGTATGCATGCATGACATGGCAAACATGATGCGGCGATGCAACTTATCCATATTAATCGGAGTCGGAACCCCGGACAATCAAATTAAGTTGGAGTTGCATTTTCTACCGTAAAATTTAAGTGTTGATTAGCATGGCATAGAATGGCAAGAGTGAGCTACTTCAATATTAAACGGAGCGGGGAAAACCACGTCGGAAATCCAAAATACTCCGCATATATGTTAGGTGGACATGCATAACTATCAACGCGTGACATGATGCGAGATGCAAACAGGCATATGGATAGCATATTCATGTTCCTCATATTTTTCTGATCAAAATTCATATATTACACTTTTTATTTCGAGTTACCAATTAAAAGTTATTAACAAAATAGTTTTTATGATTTAAAATAGATAAACAGGTTTTATTTTAATTAGGAAAGGACCCGAAAACAAATACTAACCAGGGGCAGGACCCCGGGTTGATTGTAAAACAGGCAGGGGGTTTTTCGAGAAAACCACACGGGCAGGACCGCGGGTTGACGGACAAAGATGTGCAGGGGCCTGGACGCAAAATCGTCCAGATCCAGATCTAGGGGAAGTTTCTCACCAGAGGGGGGCTTAGCCCGTGCGGCTGACAGGCTGGGCCCGCGGCCACGTCGGCTCCAGCGTGGTGAAGCGTCTGTGCACGCCCAGAAGGTGTTCGACGGTGTGCGTGCCACGCGCGTTCCAGACGCGGTGGTCACCGGCGGCAGACGTCGCGCGCGCGGCCGATGTAGAGGATCCCTGGATGCGTGCGGGGTACCGTTCGACGCGTCTCGTCGAGCTCGACCAGAAGGTGGCGGCGCCGTCGTCAGGGGTCACCGGAGTATCGCCGGAGATGGAGACCTGCGGAGGAACGCGGCGGTCTCACGGTGAAATGGCGAACCAGAGAGGGGAGGAGAAGAAGGAGGGGTCCAGGAGGGAGAGGGAGTCACCAGGAAGCTGCGGAGACGGTCAGAGAGGACGGGGAAGGAGGGGCGGCGACGCCATCGTCGACGAAGTGCTTGCAGCCGGAGTTGGGGAAAAACGACGGCGTCGTCGATGTGAGCAGCCCCCCGCTCGATTGAGACCACCTGATGAACAAGGACGACGAGGCGCACCCGCCTGTGCCCTCAGAATGGCGAGGGGTGGACGGAGACGACCGGGCCACGGCGACGAGCTCGCGGTGGTTCACAGAGAGGAAGAAATCGATGGAAAAAAAAGGTGGCGGCGCGGAGGGAGGATGAGGGGGAGGCTAGGGTTTCCAGGGGGATGATAAAGGAGGGAGAGAGAGCAGGTGGGGAGCGGGCGCCGTGGTGGTTGGCGAGGAGGACCACTGCCTCCTCACGCCATGTGCGTGACCGCACCGGGGGAAGACGACAACACGAGGCTGAACCTCTCCTCGAAGCGGTACGCGGGCTGAGGCAGCTGGGCCAGAGGGGAGGGCCGAGCTGGGCCGGAGGAGCTGGAGAGGTGGGCCGCCTGGGGTGGGCTGATGTCGGGCTGAACAAGGAAAGAAAAAGGGGAGAGGGAAACGGGCCAGGGAGAGAGGAGCCCAGAGAAGAAGAGTTGGTTTTTATTTTATTTCGAAAATATGTTTCCTCTTTGATTTTAAAACTGGTTTTGAAAACAACTTATAAACCACACCAGAACAAGTGCAGCTTTAATTGAAATTTGATAAACATTTGAAATAGTGTCATATGTTAAATAGTTTTGGTGTTAGGGTTTTGTTTAAAAGAATAGACAAGAAGAGGTTATATATATAAACCATATGAGAGGGGAAACTCAAAATAGTTTTTTTTTCGAAATAACTTTTATTTCATAAAATCTTGTGGATGATATGATGCATATGCTATGATGCATGATGCATGATGATGCACAAAAAGAAAAGAACAAACAAATCTAATAGAGGGTTCTACCCGGGGCCGTTACAATCGACACCACTAACAAGGGATCGCGCCCCGAGATCCCACGCCATGGTACGGGGGAAGAGAGGTGAACTATCGGATCTTCTGGCGACATGTCGGTCTCCTCGACACCACTAACAAGAGTTCTTGCTCCACGTAGATCGGCGACACCACTAACAAGGGTTCTTGCTTCATGTAGAACGGTCGACACCACCAACAAGAAATCGTTGTTCCGCTGTCAATGATGCGCTTCTGTCGGGATCCTTCGAAGAACGAACCTAATAGGTGAGGGGCAAAGATCGTCCAACCCGCGTCGGAACCTAAGACTCAGAGAACTCAGATAAGAGAGAAGACTCAAAACTCGCATAGATAAGAGGAGAAAGAATATAGGTAAGGAGAAAAATCAGAGCTAATCAGATCTATCCAACGAATTTTCAGAAAATAGTTTTGACACTAGACACAACGTCCGTTGGCAAGGTTAACCTACAGGCTCGGACTAGTGGGTACCGTCAACCTGGCTCTGATACCAACTTGTGACGCCCCGGAACCGGTACCATGAGGATTCCAGCGATCCCGCCGAAATCCGCATGATATCGATTCAGAGACGCCCTCCGACACGACGTGCGCGACGAATCACACACGTGATGCCGGAGGAATTAACACGAGCGGTAACATTACAACATGATTACAATAGAGCCCACAAGAAACATATATTACAACAACGACTCCAACGAGTCAAGATACAAATAGATACATACAAAGATCCAAGTCATACAGAAGATCAAATACGTCCGAGTACGGACAAGATACAAATTGGACTAAGAGTCCTGAAGATAACCAATGGCGTCCATAACCCTGCCCAGGCCAAGCCGGAAGGGTAACCTTGCTAACGTCGTCATCTCGTACCTGTCAAAGTCGGGCCATCGGTTGCCGACAAAAGGAAGGAAGCAAAAGAGAAAGGGAAAAGGCGAGAGTAAGTACCAAGGAACGAACTCCGGCACGTACTTAGCGAGACTAGAAATGGCTATGCTCGCCGGGCGAATATATATATCGCCTGGGGCTATATGGTAGGTTTAGCGGCAGCAAAACTATAACCAATAGAGACACACTACAACATCCGTCTACTCAGAGAAGATAAGAGAGCGCATAAGGTAACAGATAAATACTACACAAACATAACCCAGCCAATTACACATATCCCCTTCAACAAAGCGAAGAGGCAATGTAAAAGGCACTCAACGGTGGACAAATTTTTATTAGGTATCGGTTGTAGTAATGCTATATTACTATTAAGTTATTAGCAAATTATTAACAACAAGTATAAGGTGTAAGTTGTTCTATGATCAAGCCATACAATTCCAAGTCGTCCATAACCGCGGACACGGCTTATCGATAAGATGTACACCCTGCAGGGGTTGCCCAAATGTAACCATACGCATGCTCGAACCCACTTACTACAGGTGGAGTCTCACATCAAGACCGTTCCCAATGCAAGAGAAAATTTAATGGGAGCCACCCAACTAAGCTACCCGTGACGAAGTTCGGCCGTACTCCGATACGGACCCAGAGGTTGCGATGGCGTCCAAGGCGGGCACTAACGACCGGCCAAGGATAAGTCGGCACGCAATATGAGTACAGTACAGAATATAAACACCCGAAGGCAACAGGAAGTAAATCGTGCATATCGTGCATATGAGCAAATAAAACCAAGGTTGTGGCTCCCAATAAACAGACTCGAGGAAAGGTAGTGGGTGATGGGGGTCCCACTCCCCCACGTACGGGTAGAGCGCTCAATCTCGGAACAGATAACAAGAACTCGGGTCCTAGGGGACATTAGCAAGTCAAAGTTCCGATGCTTTCGCAAAGGGGCTCACAGATGCCTCTGCTTACAATTTTAGTTGTTAACAATAAAGTAAAGCATGTGTATCTCCAACAATTGATATAGCATGTGATAACCTCCCAACAACCCAACATATCCCGATAACAGATCGAGATAAACAACAGAGCCTAAACACGCCTACGACTCGCAAGGCTCAAACATCAAGCAACGGCTATGGGTAAGGAATGGTATATATAGGATTACTATGGTAAACAAGTGGAATAGGACACGTGACTCGATAAAGAAGCGCAACATAAGGATAGCAATGCGAGGGAGAGGGTATAATAGGTGAAGAGAGAGGGCTCGCCTGTGAAAAGCTGCAGAAGAACTTGTCGTATCTCACAACACCACTTCGTGATCCTATCCGTGAAGAAGCAAATGCTGGACAAACAACGGGTGCAAGTCTTACTACTACGGAAGAAGAATCGGCATGATCAAGATATGGTATGCATGCATGACATGGCAAACATGATGCGGCGATGCAACTTATCCATATTAATCGGAGTCGGAACCCCGGACAATCAAATTAAGTTGGAGTTGCATTTTCTACCGTAAAATTTAAGTGTTGATTAGCATGGCATAGAATGGCAAGAGTGAGCTACTTCAATATTAAACGGAGCGGGGAAAACCACGTCGGAAATCCAAAATACTCCGCATATATGTTAGGTGGACATGCATAACTATCAACGCGTGACATGATGCGAGATGCAAACAGGCATATGGATAGCATATTCATGTTCCTCATATTTTTCTGATCAAAATTCATATATTACACTTTTTATTTCGAGTTACCAATTAAAAGTTATTAACAAAATAGTTTTTATGATTTAAAATAGATAAACAGGTTTTATTTTAATTAGGAAAGGACCCGAAAACAAATACTAACCAGGGGCAGGACCCCGGGTTGATTGTAAAACAGGCAGGGGGTTTTTCGAGAAAACCACACGGGCAGGACCGCGGGTTGACGGACAAAGATGTGCAGGGGCCTGGACGCCAAATCGTCCAGATCCAGATATAGGGGAAGTTTCTCACCAGAGGGGGGCTTAGCCCGTGCGGCTGACAGGCTGGGCCCGCGGCCACGTCGGCTCCAGCGTGGTGAAGCGTCTGTGCACGCCCAGAAGGTGTTCGACGGTGTGCGTGCCACGCGCGTTCCAGACGCGGTGGTCACCGGCGGCAGACGTCGCGCGCGCGGCCGATGTAGAGGATCCCTGGATGCGTGCGGGGTACCGTTCGACGCGTCTCGTCGAGCTCGACCAGAAGGTGGCGGCGCCGTCGTCAGGGGTCACCGGAGTATCGCCGGAGATGGAGACCTGCGGAGGAACGCGGCGGTCTCACGGTGAAATGGCGAACCAGAGAGGGGAGGAGAAGAAGGAGGGGTCCAGGAGGGAGAGGGAGTCACCAGGAAGCTGAGGAGACGCTCAGAGAGGACGGGGAAGGAGGGGCGGCGACGCCATCGTCGACGAAGTGCTTGCAGCCGGAGTTGGGGAAAAACGACGGCATCGTCGATGTGAGCAGCCCCCCGCTCGATTGAGACCACCTGATGAACAAGGACGACGAGGCGCACCCGCCTGTGCCCTCAGAATGACGAGGGGTGGACGGAGACGACCGGGCCACGGCGACGAGCTCGCGGTGGTTCACAGAGAGGAAGAAATCGATGGAAAAAAAAGGTGGCGGCGCGGAGGGAGGATGAGGGGGAGGCTAGGGTTTCCAGGGGGATGATAAAGGAGGGAGAGAGAGCAGGTGGGGAGCGGGCGCCGTGGTGGTTGGCGAGGAGGACCACTGCCTCCTCACGCCATGTGCGTGACCGCACCGGGGGAAGACGACAACACGAGGCTGAACCTCTCCTCGAAGCGGTACGCGGGCTGAGGCAGCTGGGCCAGGGGGAGGGCCGAGCTGGGCCGGAGGAGCTGGAGAGGTGGGCCGCCTGGGGTGGGCTGATGTCGGGCTGAACAAGGAAAGAAAAAGGGGAGAGGGAAACGGGCCAGGGAGAGAGGAGCCCAGAGAAGAAGAGTTGGTTTTTATTTTATTTCGAAAATATGTTTCCTCTTTGATTTTAAAACTGGTTTTGAAAACAACTTATAAACCACACCAGAACAAGTGCAGCTTTAATTGAAATTTGATAAACATTTGAAATAGTGTCATATGTTAAATAGTTTTGGTGTTAGGGTTTTGTTTAAAAGAATAGACAAGAAGAGGTTATATATATAAACCATATGAGAGGGGAAACTCAAAATAGTTTTTTTTTCGAAATAACTTTTATTTCATAAAATCTTGTGGATGATATGATGCATATGCTATGATGCATGATGCATGATGATGCACAAAAAGAAAAGAACAAACAAATCTAATAGAGGGTTCTACCCGGGGCCGTTACAGACGGTGTCGCCGGTAGTCGCCAGGACGAAGGAGAAGAAGGGCCTCAGCAACGGCATATTGGCTATGAGAAGGGCCGCTGAAAGGCCAAGATGTGCACGGGCAAGACGGATGACGCCGTCGTATGCCCCGAGCTTGTGAACTTTAGCAGCTTGACTTCCCCATTGGCCAGATTTGAAGCACTGACTGACATAGGCACCCCAAATGGGCCTGCCATAGATGGTACCCGGGATTTACTGAAGGCCCGCTATCCGAAGAATAAGAAGATTCGGGAGCCCAAGATGTATTAAGGAAAGCTAGAGTTGAAATAGAAAGTATATTTTGTAATCTGGCGGGACGAGTTAGAAACCGTCCCGGACTCTGTAACTTGTACAATACGAAACCCTCGGCTCCACCTCCTATATAAGGGGGAGTCGAGGGACAAAGAATCGATCGAATCTGTCAACATAACCCTAGTTTTCATAATCGCGAGTACTTTTCGCCTAAACCTTCGAGATCTACTTGCCCTCTACTTCTAGCAAAACCCTAGTCTACAATCTGTAGGCATTGACAAGTTAATCCTTTGTCAATTGGCGCCGTCTGTGGGAACTAGAGGCTGCAAGGATCTGATCTCGATGGCACGTCAAGATCTTCGACTTCATCAACAGCAAGCAACGCGATGGATCGAGGTAACAAGGGAAAAACTGATCTATTCAATTTTATTCCTCACCCGCCCTCCCGTATGGATGCATGTGCCTATCTGGAGGAGCCCATCGTCATGACGTTCGGAGAATTCCGATTTGGCGTCAATAAGGAAGGATCCTACCGTCTCGAAGTTCCGATCTCGTCGGAATTTTCAGCGGTCGACTCCAACTTTTCGTCGGCGACGAGGAGTTTTCGTCGACATACTTCGTCGACAACAAGGCAAGCGGAAAGCTCGCCAAGATCTTCAGCAACACATCCTTCGAGTCATCTGCGGACTCCTTTATAAGCAGCGACTCCGACAGCGTCGACAGCTTCAACTTCATCGACAAGTCTGCTGCCATCGGAAAGGTCTTCACCACTCTATATGATGGTGTCACCAATCCCGACAAAAATCAATGCACAAAATATCATCAGATCTATGTGGTAGAAGGGGCAGGCACATCAGACCCGCCGACATCAGAGGCTTTCGACGAATTGGGAAATCCATACGTCGATCCCGCTGATCTCAGACATGGTCTAGGCACCAAATATCCTGGAACCACAACTCGCGCAAGAGTACAGCTCCCGCAAAGTGCGTGGGATAGGGCCGCGAAAGCCATGGATGGTTCAGAACCCATGACCAACACCGCTACTGCACAAGAACTTCAAGCATATCAATATAGACTTGCTCGAGTAAGCAGAGAGTTGGAAAAACAGACAGCATCCTTGAATAGGAGAAAAGAAGCAGCTTCCGCATCAAGCGACGCCGGGCAGATTTAAGTCGCCTTTCAGGAAATACAGGAGATAGTCACAGAGAAGCTCGGAGGAGAGCAATGTCTCGACTGCAAAACATACCTGAAGCAGAAAGAGGAAACATAATCCAAAATCTCGACATGTCCTTTATGTCGATCGACGAAAGAGGAAATATCATCCCGAAAACGCCAGAGGCAGGTTACATGGCAACACAAGCATACATCTTGGCGTCCAGACCACCTCCTGGGGACCCGAGAGAACCATTGTTCAATATGGCAATGGCTGGAGTAGGGGTTATGGGAACAGCGTTTGCAACAACGCCTCCCGAAGAAAATCCCAGACAAAATAGTCCACGACCCACCGCAGCAGTTCAAGATCCACCAAGAACAAGTGGAGCAAGAGACACAGCAGTCCAAGTAAGGGTGGACAGAGCGCGACAAGAAAGGAGGGACCGTCAGTACTCGCCAGAGCTTGCCGACGAAGATATGTGTGGGCTCCCATGCTTTACGAGAAGAGTGCGAAAAACTCGAGTCCCAAAAGGGTTCAAGTTACCCGAGAATTTCAAGAAGTTCGACGGCCTGCAAGATCCCGAGGATTGGCTCGTGGATTATCTCGAGATGGTGAAACTGGTAGGAGGAACCAGAGCAACAGCTATGCAAAGTATCCAAGTTCACCTGAGTGGTGCTGCAAGATCTTGGATAAAGAAACTCCCCTTGAACTCCATCGACAGCTGGGAAACCTTTGAGGACATCTTCGTGAAGAATTTCCGATCCACCTGCAAAAAACCCGCGTCGTTGGAAGAATTACGAGCGTGTCGACAAAAACATGACGAGTCGATGAGAAAATATATACAGCGGTGGAACATTATCAAAAACTCGGCAGAAGACATATCTGACGAGAGGGCAATAGATGCGTTCGTGGCAGGAATCCGGCGAGCAGACTTCGTCGAGGACTTGGGAAGAACTAATCCCAAGACAATCTCAGCGTTGATGGAAATCGCTAACAAGTGGGCAGATGGAGAAGACGCAATATACAACAAACGACACAGGTCGCCAGAAGAGGATCGTAGTCGAAATTATCAAAATAGAAGGCGATTTTCTCGCCAGTTCTACAACAACGATGCTCCTGGCCATATATCGGCTGGTTTTCGGGGAAACCCTGGAGGAAATAGTCGAGATGATTATCAAAGGAGCAACGAGCAACAAGGCGACAATAGAGGTGATTTTCGCGGCAACAGACAAAATAGTGGACCAAGGATTCAAAGACCTTACGTGTCTCCCGAGGAGATGATGAACGGTCCGTGTCAAATGCACTTTTACCTCGACAACAATGGAAAGAGACAGTCAGGACATCTCCAGAAAGACTGCCGCAATTTTCAGGCAATGTTGCGAGCCGCAGGAATCGCAAATGCCCAAGCAAATAACAGAAATCCCAAGGAGCGAGATTCACCTTCCACCTCCTCCCGCAATAACCGAAGAAAATCGACACCAGCTCAGAATAGCGGCAGCACCACAACCACCCCCATATGTCGATCCCAATTCCAATGGCGCAGTTTTGATGATTCAGAAAGCTAGGCCGTCCAACAGGGCGCAGAAGGTCATATCTCGACAAGTGTTTATGGCAGAAAAGATGCCTCCACCAACAGTCGAGTATCTAAATTGGTCAGGGCAAGACATAGGCTTCACAATTGCGGATCATCCGCAGCAAGTTCCTCGACCAGGACAATCAGCACTTATTCTACCCGCAGTAATTGCTGGGTTCGACGTGTCGCGAGTTTTCATAGATGGCGGCAGCAGTCTAAACCTCATGTATGCAGACACATTGAGGAAGATGAACATATCCCTGGCAAACTTGAAACCAACTGACACACGCTTTCATGGGATCACACCAGAGAAGCCAAGTTACCCATTGGGCAAGATCAACCTCGACGTTCAGTTTGGAACCCGAGAAAACTACAGAATAGAGAACCTGGAGTTCGAAGTTGTGGATTTCCCGTCGCAATATCACGCTTTGTTGGGACGACCAGCTTACGCCAGGTTCATGGCAGTGCCGCATTATACATATCTGTTGTGGAGGTTGCCTGGGCCTAAGGGACCTATCACAATCAAAGGAAGCTTTGCACTGGCCGATAAATGCGACAAAGATTTCCATCGATTGTCAGAAACTTTCGGGATGCAAGCAGAATATGCGGCACCTAGGCTCACTGATTATGATGTGCTGCCAGAGGTAGGAAGATCTAAGGAGCCAACTTTCAATATAAATAAAGATTCAAAAGAGGTACAGATCCACCCGACAGATCCAAAGAAAACGACGTCCATTGCTACAAACATGGATGTCGCATAGGAAAGCGCGCTCGTCGAGTTCCTCCGTGAGCACTGGAAAATCTTCGCATGGTGTCCAGCCGACATGCCAGGAGTACCCAGGGAACTTGCCGAGCACCACCTCAATTTGGATCCTCTTGCACGACCAGTAAAGCAACCTTTGCGGCGTTTTTCAGAGCCTAGCCGCAAAGCTATGTTATCAGAAATAGATCGACTCAAAGATGCCGGGTTCATCAGAGAAATATCTACAGAAGCCACATGGGTAGCTAACCCAGTGATGGTGCCGAAGAAACACACAATAGTCCTTCGCATGTGCGTCGACTTTACGTGTCTCAATAAACATTGTCCCAAGGATCACTTTCCCCTCCCAAGGATCGATCAAATCATCGACTCCACGGCAGGATGTGAACGTCTTTCCTTCCTGGACGCATATTCTGGTTATAACCAGATCAGATTAAAAGAAGAAGATGAAGCCAAGACAGCGTTCATCACACCTTATGGCGTGTTTTGCTACAAAACAATGCCCTTTGGTCTGAAAAACGCGGGAGCAACATATCAGCGGATGATGCAGAAGTGCCTAGCAACACAGATCGGGAAAAATGTACAAGTCTACATCGACGATGTCGTAATAACATCAAAGAAAGGGTCAACGTTGATTGAAGATTTGAAGGAAACCTTCGACAACCTCGACAAGTTCTGCCTCAAGCTGAACCCGACAAAGTGCTCTTTTGGAGTACCCGCAGGAGAACTTCTCGGGTTCTTAGTATCAGCAAGGGGGATTGAAGCTAATCCCGAAAAAATACAGGCCATCGTCACTATGAGAAAGCCAACAAAGTTGAAGGAAATACAACAGTTAACGGGGCGAGTCGCAGCTTTAAGCAGATTCGTCGCCAGGCTAGGAGAAAAGGCGCTGCCGTTTTATGCGTTGATCAAGCAAGGAGAAAAATTTCAATGGAATGAGGAAGCAGACAGAGCTTTCGAGAATCTCAAGCGAGCAATTTCGACACCGCCAATATTGGTGGCGCCAAAAGAGAAAGAACCTCTCCTCTTGTACATTGCAGCTACACCTCAGGTGGTCAGCACGGCCTTAGTGGTGGAAAGGGAAGAAGAAGGTAAGCTTCATGGAGTTCAAAGGCCAGTATATTTCATCAGCGAAGTACTGTCGCCGTCAAAACAGCGGTACCCGCAATATCAAAAGCTAGCATATGGAGTATTCACGACAGCAAGAAAATTGCGGCATTATTTTTCGGCTCACCCGATAATAGTGGTCAATGAAGCTCCCTTATCAAATATATTGAACAATCCAGAGGCTACGGGTCGTGTCTCCCTTTGGGGAATAGAACTTTCCCCTCGGGACATCACGTATGAAAAAAGAAAAGCAATAAAGTCGCAGGTCTTACCAGATTTCATTGCAGAGTGGATGGAGCTACAAAACAGGACCCAGATTTATCGAGGACTTGGACTATGAACTTCGACGGGTCCAAGAGATTGGAAGGTGCCGGAGCAGGCGTGATATTAGTTTCACCTGAAGGCGACAAGTTGAAGTATGTTCTGCGGATGACGTTCCCAAACGCATCTAACAATGAAGCAGAATATGAAGCTCTCATACACGGGATGAAGATGGCGAAAGCTTGCGGTGCAACCCGATTGAAAATTTTCGGCGACTCACAGTTGGTAGCTCAGCAAGTAATGAACCAATGCGACGCAGTCAACGAAAGTATGATAGCATACAAGGAGGTGTACAATGAGCTGGAGAAGCTATTCGATGGATGTGAAGTAAACCACATCAGCAGGATGAGCAACGATGAAGCCGACGTTCTCGCAAACATCGGGTCACAATGCCTCGCAATCCCTCCAGGTGTGTTCTGGGAAGAGATTAGCGAGAGATCAACAAAGCCGGCAAAAACAAAAAAGGAGAAGAAAGAGAAAACATCGACTGTCACCAAGGGCACAGCAGAAGAAGAAGAAGAAGAGCAAGAGCTAGTCATGATGGTGCAAGTCCCTTGGATGCAGGCTTACATATCCTATATCCTAAGGAAAACGTTACCCGATGATCCAGTTGAAGCAAGGCGAATAATCAGGCGATCAAAAGCTTTTACTGTGGTAAAAGGGGAGCTCTACAAACGCAGTATCTCGGGTGTGCTACAACGGTGTGTTACACCCGAAGAAGGAAGGATCATCCTAAAGGACGTGCATGAAGGAATATGTGGGCACCACGCGAGTAGCAGAGCTATCGCGGCTAAGGTTTTCAGAGCAGGATTTTATTGGCTAACAGCAATCGAGGATGCGAAGGAAATAGTGCGAACTTGCGATGCGTGCCAAAGATTTGCGGCAAGACCTCACTCTCCTGCCGCAGAACTTATGCCAATTCCATTGTCTTGGCCTTTCGCTCAATGGGGTCTCGACATGGTAGGTAAATTACACAAAGCTTCGCCAGGAGGTTATGAGTATATGCTTGTTGCTGTCGACAAGTTTACAAAATGGATCGAAGCAAAGCCGATAAATTCACCGGACGGCGCGTCAGCGATTAAGTTCGTGAAAAGCATCGTCTTCAGATTTGGAGTTCCTCACAGTATCGTGACAGACAATGGCAGCAATTTCACGTCCAAGGAGTTCAAAGCATACTGCGCAGAAGTGGGCATCAAATTGAGTTTTGCGTCTGTCGCGCATCCTCAGACCAATGGACAAGTCGAGAAGGCCAACGGCATCATCTGCAATGGCATCAAGAAACGCCTGCTAGGCCCATTGGAAAAAGCTAGGCATACTTGGCCGGAGGAGTTACAAAGTGTGTTGTGGAGTATCCGAACAACACCAAATACGGCGACACAGGAAACACCGTTCTTTCTGGTTCATGGAGCTGAAGCAGTCTTGCCGATAGAAATAGAGCACGATTCTCCAAGAGTCACAGAATATGACGAAGAAACATCGAGAAAAGCTTTGGAGGATGATGTCGATGCACTCGATGAAGCTCGAGACGAAGTCCTATCAAGAGTCGCCAAATATCAGCAGGACCTGAAAAACTATCACAGTCGACGATTGCGGCCAAGGTCTTTTCAAGTTGGTGACTTAGTTCTGCGGCTCAACCAAAAAAGTCACGAAAAACTCGAATCACCATGGCTTGGACCCTACATCGTCACAGAAGTAATCGAAGGAGGAGCATACAGAATCAAAGACAAGAAGACAGGGATCGACGAGCCAAATCCCTGGAATGTGGCACAGCTCAGGCGTTTCTACGCCTAGGTGTCGAAAATATAGTCCTTTGTAAAGCTTCAATGTACTGAAACGCCCACGAGTTTTCAGACGCACTCTTTTCCTTTTTCGGGGCACCGAGTGGGGCCGGAAAAGGTTTTTAATGAGGCGGGCTCGTGGTGCTGCAATATAATAAAGATAGTGGAATTATATATCTTCTTCTCGACAAGATCAGGGGTCTTCCCCTACATGATACAATATATATATAAACACAGTATCGACAAATGCAAAAGAAGCATCCGGCCTTGGTAAAAATACCTCGCCAAAATAAAAAGAGATATCGACAAAATAGTGATCAAACAAAAGCTCGGGGGCTTACACCCGTACAAAATAGTACACAATGTATATTATCTTGCCTTGGGACAACCTCGCATTATAATACACAAGATATTGCAATCAAAACGCCCGGGGGCTTGGCGATAAAAATAAAATACAATGACTTTACAATATAGCTCGTCTATACAGGATACAAAGTTCGGAATAAATGTCAAGGATTTCCCAATATATTATCTATGGTTAAGCGCTCGTTATTTACAGCGCGAGTACTATGCTCAGCATAGCTACCCTTCACGAAGAATTCGGAATCCATCCGAAGAAGTTCATCCATCATATCTTCAGCAACAGGAGTAACTATGTCATCATACTTGCCGAAGTTTCTCTTCCTCTTCGACATCTTCTCCAGGCATTTTGGGACAATTTGCCCTACATCTAACTTCGGGTAGCAAATCTTTATCATGATCATTGCAAACCTTGCACCAGCAGCTAGTTGGGCTCGTACAAAGCCGTGGATGCGAGGAGCATCTCGAAATTTGTCCATCAATGCAGGAAGGGTTTCTGGCATCTTATTGCGAGGAAACATGGTACCATACACCAAAGACAAAGTTCTTGTACAGAAGTCAAGATATTCGCGAACCTGAAGTGCACGATCTTGAAATCTCACGATTTGGCGGGTCCGCTCAGGTGTACCCCAAAAAGTCGATCCGTGCTCATGTGCAAGCCGAAGGAGAACATTGGAACGAGCCTCGACACGTTCATCTTCAGTTATAGGATCCAAAAAAGCACCTATGGTTTCATAAAACAATTCAGTGGGCAATGAGGAGGCAAGCAGCAAAGGAAACGAAGAAGTGAGATAAAGACAATGAAACTTACCCGCCATATCCAAGCTAGCATCTGTTAGCAGCTGCAGCATAGAATTTTCTCGAGATGCAGCCGCGTCAGCTTCAGCAACAGCAGAGTCCTTTTCAGCAATGGCAGTTTGTGCTTGTTGGAGTGCAATTTCCTCGGCTTCAGATGACTTACGAGCCTTCTCCATTAGCACAAGTGATTGCTTCTTCACGAACTGAAGTTGGTGTCGAAGTTCGTCCAATTCTTGCGACAAGGAATCCTCGGCAGACGAAGCATCAGCAGGAGTTCTCCTTGGGGGAGAAGGCAAAATATTGGAAGAACCAGGAGCTGGCGTATAATTGTCAAAAATTAACTGGAAAAAGAAATATTTCGACATCAATCACTGAGCAAAAGATAGATTTTCATTCATCTCCATAATATATACATGTCTATTACAAAAGAAGGACCTTCTAGAGGGATACTGAAATAGTTCTCGCCAATAACACTACGGCGACAAAGCCAAAAGAAAGAGGAATGCTAAAAAAGAAAAAGCAGAGGCATTCAACTAGACCTCCGGCTTTGATGAGCTAGGAGTCGAAGATGGCTTGATCCCGATATAAGCCAGGATTTTCCTCGTGTTGGGCTTAGCTGCCTTGATCAAAGACCTCCACCTTGACTGTTCTATCTGATCAGTGTCGCCAACTTTCGACCAGTCGATAGATTGTTGGCTATCAGCAACCAAGGCGACAGTATTTTCCACGGCAATCTTCATATTCTCATGGCGCACCCTTAACCCAAGATCTTCAGATGGATTGAAACACTTGGCGAGGTCAAGGAAAGTTGCGGGTTCCTCTTTCTTTGGGAAGAAATAAGGAAAAAGCCGCGACAACCCCGCTTTAGCCTGATCAATGCCTCCGCGTGCCTCTGATCCATGAACTTCAAGGAGTGAAAGGGCGTCAAGAAGAGCATCATTGGCGGGTTCATCAAGTTGAAATTCTTGAGCTGTTCTAGCTGTCAAGAAAGAAAAATTGAGCAACAAACGAGTGCAGAGAAGAAAATACAAGAGAATAATGAGTGGTACTTACCTACGAAGCGGCGACTCTGCGTCGTTAAACGCTTACGGATCGCCTCCTCGCGAGCAGACTGGGCGGCTATGTGATCGCTCAGGGAAGTTTCAGCGGTGTGAAGCCTCTTTCTAAGGTCTTCGACACCAGCAGCGTCAGCCTTGGCTTTATCAGCCTCTGCTCGTGCATCAATAGCATCTGACTCAGCCTTTTTGCGAGCCTTTTCACTTTGCTCTAATTGCTGAGCAAGTGTATTGGCACGATCATTGGCTTCCGCCAGTTTTTCTACAATGGAAAATAAATATAGTTACAAATCTCGACAACAAAGAAGGAACAAAAGAACAGAGGCAAAAAGGAGCAGAGCATTACCTTCAGTTTTATTTGCATATTCACGGTACCCAACAAATTGGGCACCGATGCGAAGAAGATCCTTGATCACAGGCTATAAAAGCAAGAGGACAAAGAGAGAATGGGGGTATGAGAAAAATATAGTGATACGCAGAAGCAAACAAAGAAAACATAAACACTGACAAAAAAGTAAAGAACTTACATCTTCCATGAGAAGGTTCGAAGAGCTACTCAATTGGAGAGTAGGCTCCGAGACAATCTCCGTCCTTGCCCTTTTCGGTGAAGGGGCTCGGGGGCTCGAAGGAGGAGTAGAAGCGCCGATGTTTTGTTGAGGAGGCGAGGATTCCTCTCCTTCAACTCGTGGCTCTGAAATAACTAGGGTATGTGACATACTCGTTCGAGCAGCCACATCCAAAGCTGGCGTTTCCTCGTCATCATCACTATTGCAAAAGGGTGGCAGTGTAAAAAGCAAGGCAAGCAAAAATTCTTCGAATAGAAAAATAAAAGAGGGAACTTACGAACTGATGATACTCGCAAGATATGGATCATAAGCTGCCTTTTGCGGTAAAGGAGCAGCTTCTTCGGGTTTAGAAGTCCCGGAATCTTCGACATCACCCCTCTTCCTTTTGTTCTTTGGAGAATCAGCAGGAGGAGGAGACTGGGCCGATGCAGTGTCTTCAGAAGCAGCATCTTTTTCAGCAGATCCCGCAGATTTTCGAGAATCTGCGGGTTCATTCACAAAAGAGGAGGCCTCTTGGTTATCATTAGAGATAACGGTCCTTTCTTCGACTTCCCCACCTTCAGGAAGAGGAGGAAGTGAAACAAGATTTGGATGATTCTGTCCAAAAAGAGGGAAGGATATCAGAACGAAGCAAACAATGCAAAAAAGCAAGGCAGTAAAAAATTGCGCGACAATGATTACCTTAGGAAGCGCATGGGTGGCGCTGTATGGTTTTACGCGACAAGAAGAAGGGATGGCATCTTTTTTGCTGAGGGAGGTGATTTTTCGGACAAGCCTCTCCAGGTCCTTGACTTCCAAATCCACCGACAGCCGGTCCACGTCTTCGTTGCCAGTATATTTCCAGAGAGGGAATTTGCGAGCTTGAAGAGGCTGAACTCTACTCTTAAGGAAATACACTATAATCTGGATACCTGACAATTCTTTGCCGCGAGTATTTTGCAACTCATGGATGCGAGCCATCAGGGATTCAGTCGAAGTTCTTTCTTCCTCGGTAGCCTCTGCATCCCAGGAACGGCGACGAAGAATTTTCTCGGCACCGTCAAAAGGAGGAATATTATCCTCGAGGCAGCCATCGTTTTCTTCGCGAATGTATAGCCACCTCTTGCGCCAACCTTGAACGGAGTCAGGGAGCTTGACGTCGAAGTAATCAGCAGTGGAGCGAATAGAAATAACAACGCCGCCTATATTATAGGCGACATTGGGAGAGCCATTGCGGCGACAGAAGAAAATGCGCTTCCAAAGCGCCCAATTGGGTGAGACGCCAAGGAAGGCTTCACAAAGCGTGATGAAAATAGAAATGTGGAGGATTGAGTTTGGCGTGAGGTGGTGAAGCTGGAGACCGTAGACATAGAGTAATCCACGGAGGAAAGGATGGATGGGGGTGGATAAACCACGGATGAGATGGTCGACAAAACTTACCCGGTACCCCATTGGAGGGGCTGGGTAGCTTTCTTCACTGGGGAAGCAAACCGCTTTGGGCTTCGCGGTGATTCCCAGTTTCTTCAGGAGGTTCAGGTCTTGGTTTGTGATCTTGGACCTCTCCCACTCCGCAGTTCCTAGATCCGCGGCGGCCATGGAAGAATCAGGAGTGCTGTGCCTGGTTAAGCGACGCGGTGGCATCAACAACGGCAATGGCGAGCAGCAGCGAAGAGAAGAGCTTTGGCAGCAGTGGAGCGCAAGGGAAGATTTTGCAGAGGAGAGCAGAGAACGGCGCGAGCGGAAGTGCTCGAGGAAGAAGAAGGAGATCTTATATAGAGGTGCGGTGAAGCGACGGAACCGTTGGATGAAGAAAGAATGCAGGAGATGATTACCACGTGGCAACGAGGGCAAATTAGTATTTCAACATTGACGAGGTTACAGAACGTGCGCCAGGAAAAGCGGAGGACGTGTGTCCCCCACTTGCACGACGTGTCAACATGGTGGGAATAGTGGACCCACAAGGCAGAAATAAAATCCCAATTATTGACAGAGATGAAGAGAATTCGACAAGGGAAAATATGTCGACAAGAAAAATAAAAAGAGAATGGCGACAGGGTTAAATATTCGAATACTCTTGGAGCTTTTGATCAAATACAAGTTTTTGCCCAAATGCTCGGGGGCTACTTTGGAAAAATAGAAAATTTCGAATATGACAATATAGAAATGGCGAGAGCCTATGACCAAATCCAAGAATTTGTTCATAGCCTCGGGGGCTACTCCCATCGGGAGCGCTGGTCGCGCACCCGATAAATATAAAAATATCGAGAAGGATTATAAATATAGCGGCAAAGGATGCTAATCTGTGGAGCCTACACCCAAGCACAAGTTCTTGGCTGTAGCCTCGGGGGCTACTCCCATCGGGAACGCTGTTCGCGTGCCCGATGAATTTAATCAGAAATAGAGAAAAAGAAGTGAGTATATTTCGAGTTACACAAATAACTCTACATATACTCCCATCGGGAAGACAAAATAAAGTCATCTGATATGACTCAATAAAATGTGCTATTCCAAAGGCGAAAAGCACTCGACAATATATTCTCAGAACGCCAAAGTTGCGATCAATTTCTGAATGCCGCAAATTTGCGAAGGTAAGACCCCAGATCCGTTCTGCTGGGCGTGGCATCGCCAAAGACTGCGCTCTGCTACTTTTATCCGTATCAACAGATACGACGAAAAATCCTAACGGACGCGTTAGGTACCCGATAAATTTGACTGGGACTCGACAGAATGGTAAGACCTTAAGCGGCACCTGTCGAAGTTTACACCAGTATCCCGAGATCATGTCCAGGGACGTGATCTTGAAGTAGGTTTTTGCGGATTGCCACTAGAGCAGTTAACTAGTACCTGATCCGTCAGATGAACTAGCCCCAACTACCATTATCCCTGTACAACATAGAATTTTATGTGGAGTATAAATAACAGTTCTCGAACAAAAATAAACGGGAGAGATTTTCCCTGACTCTGCGATTCAAGCAAAATCTCGGGGGCTACTGACATAGGCACCCCAAATGGGCCTGCCATAGATGGTACCCGGGATTTACTGAAGGCCCACTATCCGAAGAATAAGAAGATTCGGGAGCCCAAGATGTATTAAGGAAAGCTAGAGTTGTAATAGAAAGTATATTTTGTAATCTGGCGGGACGAGTTAGAAACCGTCCCGGACTCTGTAACTTGTACAATACGAAACCCTCGGCTCCACCTCCTATATAAGGGGGAGAAATCGATCGAATCTACTGTCAACATAACCCTAGTTTTCATAATCGCCGAGTACTTTTCGCCTAAACCTTCGAGATCTACTTGCCCTCTACTTCTAGCAAAACCCTAGTCTACAATCGTAGGCATTGACAAGTTAATCCTTTGTCACGACCAAAGCAAGCCTCACCGTTAGCGCCATCACATTGATGGCACCAGATCGGGGTTTGGCCGGCAAGATCCGCCAGATTCACCATAGGCCAGATCTGAAGCCGATGACGAGATCCCCGACTCCATTGCGCCATTCTGCTCATGGGAAACACTGGATCTAAGCTTACAACAACACTAACTCCCTCGGATCCAAATTAGCTGACTCAACTTTGCTTATCTAAATATGGATGTATCCACACATGTTTTTACTCTAGATACATACACGTCTAAGGAAAGTTGAATCAATTAATTTAGTTCGGAGGGTGTACAATATACAGAGAGAAGTCGGCCTCGTCTCCGGCCGGCGAGGCCGCCGGAGAGAAGGGGGAGAGGAGCCGGGGGAGTGGGAGAGACTCGAGAGAGAAAGAGAAGAGGAAGAAATGAGAGCTCCCTGGGGAAGAACATTATTTTTGTCGTTCTGCTCGTAGCTTGAAACTGAAAATTTCGGCCGCGCGCCAAATCATCCCGCCGCATCCATTCGAAAATCCCGTGACCAGTTTTACCCTTTTAACCCTGGTCCGGAAGCTACAACCCACCGACCATGGAGGGCTCATTCGGTAACAATGAAATATCTTGCCTAGATCCCGAACCCTCCCCACAGGCCCACACCCACCCACCAACCATTCGCCCCATTAGCTCAAAAATACTCTCACACGCCAAAGCTCTGACTCTCTACAGTACTAGATCTGCTTCGCCGCCGGCATACTCCTCCACAGCGTAGCCTTGATCGTGTTGGCTGTCCACCCCCCATCCGCTCCCCCGCCGCCCTCGTCACCGACCGATCTGCTTCACCGCCGACCTCGCCACCGACGAATCTGCCGCCGACCTCGCCACCGACGGATCTGCTTCACCGCCGACCTCGCCACCGACTACCTCGGCACAGCGGCTGTATCAACTTCACCGAATCCCTTGCCAGCCAACCAGATCTGCTTCACTAACGCCCGCTTCTACTGAAACAGGGTCGATTCATCGTCTCCCGCGTTCGCCGCCGCTGGAATGCAAGTTGCCGCCCGTCCACCCCGCCGCAGCTTGGTTAGTACGCTGGCCCGTTAGATCGCGGTGTTTCTTTAGCCATGTTTTGTGTAGTTATTTGCAGATCTCATATGCCGTTAACTTTCTTGATGTGTTGCTTCGCATGAAGTTTGTTTAAATATTGTACAGTACAAAAGCATTATCCGGTCGCTACCATCCTGTTCATTCTACTGACACCTGTGTGCATCCACATATTTATAGCCTTATACCCATTCATTTGCTGCCAACTGTTTTTGTACTGCATGCTATTGTCGCACTGCTTTTATAGTCATGCTATGGGCATTTCCAATCTGCTTGTTCTTATACCACGTCATTAGCTCACCGCTAGCCGCTAGCTGTTTTCTCGTGTCTGCTATTCTCACACTGCTTTTATAATCATGCTATGTGCATTTCCAATCTGCTTGCTCTTATACCTCGTCTTTAGCTTATATAGTTATTGCTGCGTGCATGTCTGGTCTTTGTATTATCGTAGACTGACTTGTCAATGTTATTTTTCCTAGGGATTGATCATGCGAACCACTTATTAGAACATCCAACATTAACAGCGGGGACGCTAGGGAAGGTTGGAATCTGAGTTCTTGGTTGGTAATTTTGGCAGTTTACTTCCGTTATTATCTATAACCTATATGCATTGTTCCTTATGCAAGAGATTAACACTTGGAACCCTGCCATAGCAATGCCATTCATGCTTTACTATGTTTCTGCCTATTTGATATGCTTGTCTTGGAGAAACTGCGAAGGTGATTTGAACCTGACATTTGGTCATTCTTAATGCCAGTTTACTTTATGTGGAAAACCTTGGCATTACCCTACTCTAAATCTGAATGTCTGAAATTCGTATCTCATGCAAAGCAACATCTAGTTGGTTTTAATCTGATATCTGGTAAATATTGGCTTATTCATTTGGCAGCTCAAGTTTTTTGTTATTTGAAACCAGCTGACTTGGTCTTAAATGTGATATCTAAACACAGATTAAGGACAATGGAGCAGGAGGATTAGCATTTCACTTGATGGCTGAACCTAAAATGACAGGCATGTTGACCACGACTAGTGCACGCAAGAGAAGGACCTGCAGCGAGCCAGTATGTGCTTAGTACATGCATCTTATCTTATCTTGTGCTTATTTCTGCTACATGCTGTTATCTGATCTCTACATTGCGTAATACATGTTTGAATAGTTAATTGTTGTAACTATGTTTGCAATGTTACCAGAATGCAGTTTTAATGAAGCAGTCATCATTAGAAGATAGTCGCCAAAAAAGGATCTGTAGCGACCCTGTGCAACATTATGATGTAAGTTTGTGCTTAGTACAAGTTCCATACATTGTCTTATTTATGCAACTTGTTATTATCTTATATCTACATTGCATAATAAATGTTTGCATAGTTCATCGTTTAACTCTTTTTGCATTATTATCAGAATGCAGTTGTGATGAAGCAATCTTCATTAGAAGTGAGGCCCACAAAAAGTTCTGATCTTTCTTCTGATGCATCTTCTCATAGCCGTCAACCTAGACCATTTCTTTCATCAAACAGTAAATATCTCAAGGCTGTACTTTATAAAAGACATGGTATTGCTGCTTTAAGATCTGTAGCTGATATGTTGACAAAGAGTACACAAGATTCAATCAAGGCGATTGCCAAATGTCAACGTGTTATTGATGATGCTAATAGAAGTCCTCAATGATTCTATGTAATTTTTTTATTTGGGCACATTAATTGCCTTGTAATTTTCCTACTTGTTTTATTTGTGTATGTAATTGTGTGTATCATTGATATCAGATTTTAGGCTCATGAAATTTAATGCAAGTTGACTAGTCAAAGAAGTAGGGCCCTACAACAGATTGGGCCGGCCCACTTACAGTAGTGTGGGACCCACTTTCATTTTGGGCCGGCCCACTTCTTTAGTAGGCCGGCCCGGTTACACGATAGTGGGCTCCACATGCTTATTGGGCCGGCCCACTATCTTGTTGGGCCAGCCCATTTGCTATATGGTGGTCCCACATGGTAAATGGGCCGACCCTTTAACAGAAGGTGGGACCCACTGTGTTTTGGCCCGCCCACTATCTTGTTGGGCCGGCCCACTTGCTATATGGTGGACCCCACATAGTAAATGGGCCGGCCTTTTAACTGGAAAATGGGACCCTGTGTTTTTGGCCCGGTCCACTTTTTTGTTGGGCCGCCCACTTCTATATGGTGGACCCCACACACCAAATGGGCGGCCCTTTAACGGAAAGTGGGACCCTGTGTTTTGGCCGGCCCACTTGCTATATGGTGGACCCCACATACTAAATGGGCCGACCCTTTAATGGAAAGTGGGACCCACCTGTGTTTTTGGCCCGACCCACTTGCTATATGGTGGACCCCACACTAAATGGGCCGCCCTTTAACAGAAAGTGGGACCCACTGTGTTTTGGCCCGGCCACTTGCTTCTTGGGCCGGCCTAGTTGCTGTAAGGTGGACCCCACATGTTAAATGGGGGCCCATTTAAGTTTTGACCAGTCAACCTTAGAGGTTAGGCCCGGCCCACATAACTAATGGACCAGCCCAGCTATATAGTTGACCGGTCAAACTATGTCACTGGCCCGGCCGCGCGTGGCGGCCTCGTGTGGGCCTACCATCTACCACGGGGTTTTTCGGCTAACGCCGTTAACGCGGTCCGGCGCGCCACGTGTCGGTTGCATGACTTCGTCAACGGGCTCCCGAAAACACTTGTACAACGGTCCGATTTTACGTGGCGGAAGGGCGCCCAAACGCGACGGACCGAAAAAACGTCGTAGGACTTTGCTGAGTTTGGACAACGGAACCCATATCGTCGGGTTAGGCCCATAGGCGACGAAAAATACCCCTTAGTGGACGATTTTGGGACGTTGTCTATCAGAACTTTTCTTGTAGTGTTCCTTCACACCAAACTTAGAGCAAACTCATTAGAGGGTTAGTGCATAATCAAAATTCGCATGTTCAGAGGTGACACAATCATTCTTAACACTTCTGGACATTGCACAAAGCTTCTGAAAGTTAATGGAACAAAGAAACTCATTCAACATAGCAAAAGCGGCAATGCGAAATAAAAGGAAGAATCTGTCAAAACAGAACAGTCCGTAAAGACGAATCTTGCAGGGGAACTTAACTTGCTCAAACGGAAAAACTCAAAACTAATGAAAGTTGCGTACATATCTGAGGATCACGCACGTAAATTGGCAGATTTTTCTGAGTTACCTACAGAGACTTCTGCGCAAATTCGTGACAGACAGCAAATCTGTTTCTCTGCGTAATCCAAATCTAGCATCAACTTTACCATAGAGACTTTACTTGGCACAAAAACATGATAATGAGAGGTTGCTACAGTAGTAACAGCTTCCAAGACACAACAAAACAGTAGCAAAATAAACACATGGGTTATCTCCCAAGAAGTTCTTTCTTTATAGCCATTAAGATGGGCTCAGCAATTTTAATGATAATGCTCTCCTAAGGATGAGAGTTGAAGCAAAGAGAGCATCGAAAAGCAAGTATAAAACAAATTTAAGCCTAACCCTCTTCCTATGAAAAGGAATCTTGTACACAAATAAATTCATGAAGAACAAAGTGACAAGCATAAAAGATAAGACACGAGTAACTTCAAGATTCTCAACATAAAGAGGGGAAACTTAATATTATTAAGATGCATACAACCGTGTTTCCCTCTCTCATAATAACTTTCAGTAGCATCATTGATGAAATCCACAATATAACCATCACTTAAAACATTCTTATCATGGTTCATATGCATAAGGGTATCATTATTTTTGACATAAGAAAAACTCTTCTCATTAATAGTAATTGGAGCAGGATCATTATTAAGAATTTGAACATGGTAAACAAGTTGCATACTAAGGGAATGGTTTTTGGCAAGCCCATCATAACTATGACAAGTTTCATAAGGATAATTGTAACATGTGTCATATCCATCTCTACAACGATTATCTAAACCAGAATATGTAATATCATCATTTTCACTAAAAGTAAAGGTCTCAAATATAGGATCTTCAAGCACAACATCCCCAAGCTTAGAGCTTTCAATATCATCATTTGAGGGAACATGAATAGTGCTATCATCATTACTTTCATAATCAGTACCAAAGAGATTTCCAATATCAAAGGTAGTGTGCTCTTCCAAATCATGATCACTAATATGGGTAAAGGGCATAGGAAGATCATTGTACTCAGATTCATTATCATAATAATCATTAGGAGCAACATACTTACGGTTACCTATTGTTACCTCATACACGCGGGGATATGCCGTTGCCTCTTTCTTCTTATTCCCCCTCTTCTTCTTCTTCTTCTTCTTCTTCTTCTTCTTCTTCTTCTTCTTCTTCTTCGTTCCCTTAGGAGGAAGAGGCTTGAAGGGAGGCTTCTCCACATAACCTGATTTATTTCCAGAAACAATAGAAGAAACTTGGGAGGATTCCTCCTTTTCATTAATAAGTTTAAAACACACAGCGGTCCTATCATATTTTGGCAAAGTGTCATCTTCTAAAATATTTTGTATGTAAGTATTTGTATGGCAATTATTAATGCAATAAGAAAGACACCCATGCAGGACATCATCAATATCAAGATCGTTAATATCTAACAAAGAAATTTTTCTTGATAACTCTTCACACTTCAAAAATAAGGTAAGTTCATCATGCTGATTAGGAATAATTTCATCATCACAATACAAATTTGCAGCACTCATGGGGTTCGAATTATCATTGGAGGAGCATTGAAAATTAAAATGACCAACTCTATGGCAAAGTTCACAAATAAAAGGATAGAGGGCACACACTTTTTCTCCAAGATCATCTAGAGCCCTAGACCATTTTCTAGTTTTTTCATTCCTATGATGGATACAATATTCATCTTCGATTTGATTAATTCCACAAGGTCTATGTATTCCACAAAAATTAACATGCTTATAGGAAATAACATTTTCAGAAGTTTGAACATGTTCATTGCAATCATTAATAACAGTTTCATCCTTCATGCAAGTGTCTTTAAAAGGTTCATGATACTTATCAAAATTCTTCCTAGGCAATTCAATGTGAGAAGCAAAAGCTTTATAAAAATTTGCAACAACTTGAGAGTCAAGACCATAAGTAGCACTAATATTTCGAAATTTATCAGTATCCATAAAAGTTTCAATGCATTCATAATCATAATTTATACATGTCTCTCTACCTTTGTCATTCTCCCATTCTTCAGTATTCTCCTGAATCCGATCAAGAAGGTCCCATTTAAACTCTTCTTTGTTGCGTGTGAATGATCCAGAACAAGCAGTATCCAGCAAAGTTTTATCCTGAAAAGAAAGTCTTGCATAGAAATTATCAATGATAACATTACCAGGAAGCTCATGATTGGGGCATTTGAGCATTAAGGACTTCAATCTCCCCCATGCTTGGGCAATACTTGTTGGAGATATGCCCAAGAGGCAATAATAAAATGGTTATTATATATCTTTGTGTTTATGATAAATGTTTACATTCCATGCTATAATTGTATTAACTGAAACATTGATACATGTGTGTTATGTAAACAACAAGGAGTCCCTAGTAAGCCTCTTGTATAACTAGCTTGTTGATTAATAGATGATCAAGGTTTCGTGATCATGAACATTGGATGTTATTAATGACAAGGTTATATCATTATGTGAATGATGTAATGGACACACCCAATTAAGCGTAGCATAAGATCACGTCATTAAGTTCATTTGCTATAAGCTTTCCGATACATAGTTACCTAATCCTTTCGACCATGAGATCATATAAATCACTTATGCCGGAAGGGTACCTTGATTACATCAAACGCCACTGCGTAAATGGGTGGTTATAAAGGTGGTATTAGGTATCCGGAAAGTATGAGTTGAGGCATATGGATCAACAGTGGGATTTGTCCATCCCGATGACGGATAGATATACTCTGGGCCCTCTCGGTGGAATGTCATCTGATTAGCTTGCAAGCATATGAATGGTTCGAAGAGATCACATACCACGGTACGAGTAAAGAGTACTTGTCGAGACGAGGTTGAACAAGGTATCGTGATACCGATGATCAAACCTCGGACAAGTAAAATATCGCGAGACAAAGGGAATCGGTATCGTATGTAAATGGTTCAATCGATCACTAAAGTCATCGTTGAATATGTGGGAGCCATTATGGATCTCCAGGTCCCGCTATTGGTTATTGGTCGGAGAGAAGTCTCAACCATGTCGCATAGTTCACGAACCGTAGGGTGACACACTTAAGGTTTGATGTCGTTTGAGTAGATATGGAATATGGAATGGAGTTCGAAGTTTTGTTTGGAGTCTCGGATAGGATCCAGGACATCACGAGGAGGTCCGGAATGGTCCGGAGAATAAGATTTATATATAGGAAGTCATATTCCAAGTGATCCGGTGCATTTATGGCAAGTTCTAGAATGTTCTAGAAAAGTCCGGAAGAAATCACGATGGAAAGTGGAGTCCCGGAGGGACTCCACCTTGCATGACCTGCCAACCCTAAGGGGGAGGAGTCCCAGGTGGACTCCCCCTAGGGTGGCCGGCCAAGCTTCCCCAAGGAAAGGTGGGAGTCCCACCTTGAGTGGGATTCCCCCTTGGGTAGGTTTCCCACCTTTAGGCAAGTTTTGGATTCGGGTCTTATTCGAAGAGTTGGAGTCCAAGTCTTGGGGGTTTTCCACCTATATAATGAGGGACAAGGGGAGGGTGGCCGGCCACTCTTGCCTCCCACCTTGGCCGCCCCCTTTGTGGCCGGCGCCCAAGCCCCTCTCCCCAAACCCTAGCCTCTCCTCCTCCACCACCTCTCCCGCATACGCTTAGGCGAAGCCCTGCCGGAGATCTCCACCACCACCGCCACCACGCCGTCGTGCTGCCGGGATTCCGAGGAGGATCTACTACTTCCGCTGCCTGGAACGGGGAGGAGGACGTCGTCTTCATCAACACCGAACGTGTGACTGAGTACGGAGGTGCTGCCCGTTTGTGGCACCGTCAAGATCAAGATCTTCTACACGCTTTTGCAAGCGGCAAGTGATCGACTACATCCACCCCGAGATCTAATCTCGTTAGGCTTTGGAAATCTTCGAGGGTTAGTCTCATGATCTTCTCGTTGCTACCATCTACTAGATTAGATCTTGGCTTGTGTTTTCGTTCTTGCGGTAGGAAATTTTTTGTTTTCTATGCTACGAATCCCCTACAGTGGTATCAGAGCCGTGTCTATGCATAGATTGGTTGCACGAGTAGAACACAATTGTTTTGTGGGCGTTGATGCTTTTGTTGTCTTTAGTTCGAGTACTTTGCATCTTGCGGCATAGTGGGATGAAGCGGCCCGGGCTAACTTTACATGACCGCGTTCATGAGACTTGCTCCACGTTCGACATGCCACTTGTATTGCATAAGTGGCTTTGCGGGTGTCTGTCTCTCCCACTATAGTGAAGATCCAATTTACTCTTTCTATTGACAACACTAGTATCACCGTTGTGGTTCATGTTCGTAGGTAGATTAGATCTTACTCAAAAACCCTAAACCACGTAAAATATGCAAACCAAATTAGAGGCGTCTAACTTGTTTTTGCAGGGTTTGATGATGTGATATGGCCATGATGTGATGATGAATATGTATGAGATGATCATTATTGTATTGTGACAACCGGCAGGAGCCTTATGGTTGTCTTTATATTTCATGTTGTAGTATTGTTTCAAAGTAGTTGTAATAGTTGCTACACACGGTGAACAACCATGAAGACGGCGCCATGGACCTTGACGCTACGCCAACGATGATGGAGATCATGCCCGTTGATGATGGAGATCATGTCCGTGCTTTGGAGATGAAGATCAAAGGCGCAAAGACTAAAGGGCCATATCATATCACATATGAATTGCATGTGATGTTAATCCTTTATGCATCTTATTTTGCTTAGATCGCGACGGTAGCATTATAAGATGATCCCTCACATTAATATCAAGATAATAAAGTGTTCTCCCCTCGTATGCACCGTTGCTACAGTTCGTCGTTTCGAAGCATCTCGTGATGATCGGATGTGATAGACTCTATGTTCACATACAACGGGTGTAAGCCATGTTTGCACACGCGGAATACTTGGGTTTGCTTGACGAGCCTAGCATGTACAGACATGGCCTCGGGACAATGGAAACCGAAAGGTTGAACACGAGTCATATGGATGATATGATCAACATGTTGATGTTCACCATTGAAACTACATCATCTCACGTGATGATCGGTTTTGGTGTAGTGGATGTGGATCGTGTGCCACTTAACAACTATGAGGGATGTTGTATTAAGTGGGAGTTCATTAGTAATTAGATTAAAACTTGAACTAATTATCATGAACATAGTCTGAATAGTATTTTGAATTAAATTTGTAGAATTGGCATCCGTTTTCTACCATGCGTTAGTCTTGTAATTGAGATTGAAATACTGTTAAGTCTGACTAATAACTTTACGGACTGGTACCGTATTGTTAAAGAATCAAGATATGATTAAGTCCTATTGCAAGGTTTTAGTAAACCTCACATTGTTTATTCAAAGAACAATGGTTTCAATTAGTACCTAAAATCATCTTGTCTCCATGAAACTTGAAGTTCAAATCCGTTTGAAATTAAAGTAAGGAGCTGGAAATTTTGTTTTCAGAAATAAGCGAGGTATGAGATATATGTGATATCTAAGACCTTATTGCAAGGTGATAGAATATAATTTGGTGAGAGTACATAAACTCATAAGTATTATGGGAATGTACGAAGGTTGAAGACGCCAAGGCGTCCCAATCCTCCAACTATTGGGGCACTAACGATATTCGCATATCCATGAAGTGATCGTCCTTAGTATGCACCGTTGCTAAGACTCGTCGTTTCGAAGCATCTCGTGATGATCGGGTGTCATAGATTCCACGAGTGCATACAACGGGTGCAAGCCAGATTTGCACATGTGAATACTAAGGTTAAACTTTACGAGCCTAGCATGTACAGACATGGTCTCGGAAAGTCGTCATGATGGATAAAATTATGAGTGATATTGTTCATCATATTACAAAGTTACTAATAGTGAAATCTGGAACACTTGTCATATGATGATCAACTTCAAAGTAAGAACCTCAAGGTTATTGGTATTTGACCAACAAACCTAGAAGTTTTTGAAGGTGAAGTATTTTCTGAGAATGAGGAAAACTAAAAGAGAAACTACAAAAGATATTTTGGCAGAAATAAAGAAAAGACTAGAAAGTCTAGCTCAGGTGTATATACATGATATACATGTTATGGATGTATTCCTTATTTTGTCACACAATGAAATTCTTGGGTACTAGTACCAGATTGGTTGGTATGAGATGTCATACAATACAACACAATACAAGAATACAATGGTAATAATGCACGTCTGGAACATAATAAAGTGTTATTATGTTTGTCGTTGGCATTATACCTAGCCCTTAGAATTTATAATAAAGAACTTAATAATTGTTATTTTGCTCTAGTCAAATGAAAACAATGAGTTGTTCAAATTATGACATTACTCCATGAACGATGGATAAGTTATTATAAATCTTAATGGTGAAACACACATACATAACACTGACGCTAAAATGCCATAAGGCAAATGATTTGAATTCCACTTATTTGTGGAACCGCCATTTAGGTCATGTTAGAAAGGAATGCATGAAGAAACTCCATGCAGATGGATTTTTGGAGTCACATGATTTTTGAATCATTTGGCGCTTGCAAATCTCTTCTAAAGAGAATGACTTAAATACTGCTCATAGGCCAAGAGTTGAACGGGCAACTAACTTAGTGGAAACATACATGATGATTCACTGGGTATAGTTGTGTGCGGGAGATTCTTCTACTTCATGATAACTTCCAACAATGAATTGAGTATATATTTGTGGATATATTCGATAAGGAAGAAGTTTGAAACATTTGAATGGATTCAAATAAAGTTCAGCATGAAGTGGAAATCATCGTAATAGAAAAGTCAAATATCTATGATTGGATCATGGTGGAAATATTTGAATTACGAGTTTTAGCGAACATCTAAGAGAGTTATGAAATTGTTCTACAACTCACATTTCTTGGAGTGTCATAATGATGATGGAGTATCCGAGAGATGTATCCAAACCTTGTTGGATTAATGATGAGATAATATAATTTGACGCCATTATATTTTTTATGGATTATGCTTTAGAAACTACCGCTTTTACACTAAATAGAGCATCATCATGATCCGTTGAAATGACACCATACGAGATATGGCATGGGTATGAACCCTAATAGTCTTTTTCTTAAATTTTGGTATGCATATCATAAGTAAATGAGTTTACAACCAAAATCGGATGAATGTCTTTGTTGGTTATCCCAGAGAAATGATTGGGAGTTCTTTCCACTATGAAGTAAAGGACAAAAATGTTTGTTAATGTTACTTGCTTATTTCCAAGAAATTGTTTTCTAGCGAAATATTTGAGTGGGAGGACAATAGAACTTGATAAGGTTTATGAACCTGAGCATAATGATCAGAGTAGCGCAACATCGGAAATGGTTCCGGAAGCGGATACGACGATCATAGCTCCCATGACTACAAAAATGTTTTAGCCATGGAGATCGAAGTACCTATTGAACCTTGTAGGTTTGGTTTACTTTGTGATCAAATAAATGATTTGTGAACAAAGGATTGATTTTGAACAATGATAAACCAACTACAGACAAAGAAGTTATGATGGGCCCTGACTCCGTTAAAATGGCTATGTGCCATGAAATCCAAGATAGATGAATACTTTTTGAAAGTAAATGGATCTATAAAATTGATGGACTTGGATGCAAGGATAGCAAAATATATTACTTAACAGAAGTGTGTATTAAAGGTGTATACAAGATACAACCAAGAGTTTTGCTAGTCCATAGAATACTAGATAGGAATACGAACTTCAATTGGATGAAGTGAGTATTGCGGAGTTGGAATCTTCACCGGATGAAATAGTCAAAGAGTTTTTGATTTCATCAGAAATGATGAAGATGCTTGCATTTGCAAGAAATTAAGTGGGATCGCTGAGAAATATTTGTAATACTTTATGTAGCTGACATATCGTTGATTATAAATAGTGTAATTATATAATTGATTAAAATGTTTCATTGAAAATTAGCTTCAATGAAAGAATATGGACTGAAACATATTTAGTGTCAAGATCTATGAAGATAGATTGAAACACATAATAAGTTTAAGTTAAAGTACATAGAATGAATATTGAAGTAGTTCAATATAAAGAAGGTGTTCTTTTCATGAGAAGGATTAACAAGACTTGAGTGTATATGACACTCAATGAGTTAAAACACATGAGTGATTATAGATCACGTATAATATGTACATAATCAGATGTCCTATGCTCTAAAGTGTTATGAGCATATACCAGAATGATTCATGTGATGATCATTGGACGACAATAAGATTATCCTTGAGTACTTTAGAAGAACCAAGGATATATAAATATATTTTTGTATGGGGTAATGACAAACAAATCGCTGTAAAGTGTTGCACCGATATTAGTTTGGTCACATATAAAAATGAATTCCACAAGGTCTATGTATTCCACAAAAATTAACATGCTTATAGGAAATAGCATTTTCAGAAGTTTGAACATGTTCATTGCAATCATTAATAACAGTTTCATCCTTCATGCAAGTGTCTTTAAAAGGTTCATGATACTTATCAAAATTCTTCCTAGGCAATTCAATGTGAGAAGCAAAAGCTTTATAAAAATTTGCAACAACTTGAGAGTCAAGACCATAAGTAGCACTAATATTTCGAAATTTATCAGTATCCATAAAAGTTTCAATGCATTCATAATCATAATTTATACCTGACTCTCTACCTTTGTCATTCTCCCATTCTTCAGTATTCTTCTGAATCCGATCAACAAGGTCCCATTTAAACTCTTCTTTGTTGCGTGTGAATGATCCAGAACAAGCAGTATCCAGCAAAGTTTTAACCTGAAAAGAAAGTCTTGCATATAAATTATCAATGATAACATTACCAGGAAGCTCATGATTGGGGCATTTGAGCATTAAGGACTTCAATCTCCCCCATGCTTGGGCAATACTTGTTGGAGATATGCCCAAGAGGCAATAATAAAATGGTTATTATATATCTTTGTGTTTATGATAAATGTTTACATTCCATGCTATAATTGTATTAACTGAAACATTGATACATGTGTGTTATGTAAACAACAAGGAGTCCCTAGTAAGCCTCTTGTATAACTAGCTTGTTGATTAATAGATGATCAAGGTTTCGTGATCATGAACATTGGATGTTATTAATGACAAGGTTATATCATTATGTGAATGATGTAATGGACACACCCAATTAAGCGTAGCATAAGATCACGTCATTAAGTTCATTTGCTATAACCTTTCCGATACATAGTTACCTAATCCTTTCGACCATGAGATCATATAAATCACTTATGCCGGAAGGGTACCTTGATTACATCAAACGCCACTGCGTAAATGGGTGGTTATAAAGGTGGTATTAGGTATCCGGAAAGTATGAGTTGAGGCATATGGATCAACGGTGGGATTTGTCCTTCCCGATGACGGATAGATATACTCTGGGCCCTCTCGGTGGAATGTCATCGATTAGCTTGCAAGCATATGAATGGTTCGAAGAGATCACATACCACGGTACGAGTAAAGAGTACTTGTCGGAGACGAGGTTGAACAAGGTATCGTGATACCGATGATCAAACCTCGGACAAGTAAAATATCGCGAGACAAAGGGAATCGGTATCGTATGTAAATGGTTCAATCGATCACTAAAGTCATCGTTGAATATGTGGGAGCCATTATGGATCTCCAGGTCCCGCTATTGGTTATTGGTCGGAGAGAAGTCTCAACCATGTCTGCATAGTTCACGAACCGTAGGGTGACACACTTAAGGTTTGATGTCGTTTGAGTAGATATGGAATATGGAATGGAGTTCGAAGTTTTGTTCGGAGTCTCGGATAGGATCCAGGACATCACGAGGAGGTCCGGAATGGTCTGGAGAATAAGATTTATATATAGGAAGTCATATTCCAAGTGATCCGGTGCATTTATGGCAGGTTCTAGAATGTTCTAGAAAAGTCCGGAAGAAATCACCATGGAAAGTGGAGTCCCGGAGGGACTCCACCTTGCATGACCTGCCAACCCTAAGGGGGAGGAGTCCCATGTGGACTCCCCCTAGGGTGGCCGGCCAAGCTTCCCCAAGGAAAGGTGGGAGTCCCACCTTGAGTGGGATTCCCCCTTGGGTAGGTTTCCCACCTTTAGGCAAGTTTTGGATTCGGGTCTTATTCGAAGAGTTGGAGTCCAAGTCTTGGGGGTTTTCCACCTATATAATGAGGGACAAGGGGAGGGTGGCCGGCCACTCTTGCCTCCCACCTTGGCCGCCCCCCTTTGTGGCCGGCGCCCAAGCCCCTCTCCCCAAGCCCTAGCCTCTCCTCCTCCACCACCTCTCCCGCATACGCTTAGGGAAGCCCTGGAGATCTCCACCACCACCGCCACCACGCCGTCGTGCTGCCGGGATTTCGAGGAGGATCTACTACTTCTGCCCTGGAACGGGGAGGAGGACGTCGTCTTCATCAACACCGAACGTGTGACTGAGTATGGAGGTGCTGCCCGTTTGTGGCACCGTCAAGATCAAGATCTTCTACGCGCTTTTGCAAGCGGCAAGTGATCGACTACATCCACCCCGAGATCTAATCTCGTTAGGCTTTGGAAATCTTCGAGGGTTAGTCTCATGATCTTCTCGTTGCTACCATCTACTAGATTAGATCTTGGCTTGTGTTTCGTTCTTGTGGTAGGAAATTTTTTGTTTTCTATGCTACGAATCCCTACAATACTCTCTCCATCATGAGGCCAGAAATTATATATTCGGTTTCGGTCTTTGTGAATTTCACTTGGAGGATAGAATTTAGAATAAAATTGAGGCACAATATCCTTCCAATCAAGAGAATGCGCATCCTTCAGCAGTTTATACCAATGCGCCGCTTTACCAGACAACGACATAGAGAATAATTTCTTCTTCACTTCATCCATAGAGATACCTGCACACTTGAATAACCCGCATAATTCATGCAAAGAGAGTAAATGATCTCCAGGATGGACAGTTCCATCCCCTTCATAGCGGTTATCCACAACACGTTCAATAATTTTCATGGGTATCTTGAAAGGAATACTTTCAGTAGGTGGATTTAAAATGTCACAAGCATTATTAGAGTTATCGCATATGGGAGATAAAGCATTATCAGAGCAAATTTTCTCCCCTAAAGATGGGAAGCTAAAAAGATCACAAAAACTAGCTTCCCCAAGCTTAGACTTCTCCATAGCATTAGCAGTAATTGCATTCATACTAATAACATTGCTACTAGCATGCAAATAAGGTTCCATAGGTTTTTTAATTTTCGCATCAAACAATTCTAAATCAGGAAAAAGATTAAAAAGCTCACCAATTTTGTTGTTGTTTTCCATTATGCCTAACTAGTGAAAATAAAAACAAGAAACAAAAAGATGCAATTGCAGGATCTAAAGGAAATAGCTTCGAGCACTCACACACCGGCAACAATGCTAAGAAATAACTTAGTAGTCGGAGGATGTGAATACCTTTTACCTTACCTCCCCGGCAACGGCGCCAGAAAATAGCTTGATGTCTACTCACGCTTCTTTTCCTGTAGACAGTGTTGGGCCTCCAAGAGCAGAGGTTTGTAGAACAGCAGCAAGTTTTCGCTTAAGTGGATCACCCAAGGTTTATCGAACTCAGGGAGGAAGAGGTCAAAGATATCCCTCTCAAGCAACCCTGCAATCACGATACAAGAAGTCTCTTGTGTCCCCAACACACCTAATACACTTGTCAGATGTATAGGTGCACTAGTTCGGCGAAGAGATAGTGAAATACAAGTAATATGGATGTATATGAGTGGTAATAGTAATCTGAATAAAATATGGCAGCGAGTAAACATGCAACAGAACATTAAATAAACGGAGATTCGATGTTTGGAAACAAGGCCTAGGGATCATACTTTCAATAGTGGACACTCTCAACATTGATCGCATAATAAATAACTTCTTCTCATTTGTGCTACATACACTCTTTTGTTGGATGATAAACACCATTCGTTGTGTAGGGCTACAAGAGCTCCCTCAAGCCGGAGTTAACAAGCGCCACAACATTCGCATTCATATTTAAGTAACCTTAGAGCATAATAGATCATTGCAAAATAAACCGAGAACTAACATAGCATACACACTGTCCACATTACACTATGAAATGAGGAATAGATCACATCAATACTATCATAATGATAATTAACTCCACAACCTACAAGAGATCATGATCATAGCCTACGACAAGAACCACACGGTGCACACTGGCACCTTTACACCATGCGGGAGGAATAGACTACTTTAATAACATCACATGAGTAGCACATAGACTAGTAGCGATACAAAGCTCATCTTATGGATCTCAATCATGCAAGCAATTCATGAGATCATTGTATTGGAGTACGAGAGAGAGATTAAACCCATAGCTGGTAGAGCCTCAGCCCCGGGGGAGAACTACTCCCTCCTCATCATAGGAGACAACGATGGCGATGAAGATGGCGGTGGTGTCGATGGAGATGGCTCGGGGGCAATTCCCGTCCGCGGGTGCGGACAGACTTCTGTCCCGAAATGGAGTTTCGCGATCGCGGCGGCGCCCTGGAGCTTTTTGGAGTTTCGTCAATCCGTATCGCGTTTATAGGTCGAAAAGGGTCTTATAGGCGAAGAGCGGCGTCGGAGGGGCACCGGGCGCCCCCCATGGGCGCGGCGGGGCTGCCGCGCGCCCTATGGTGGCCCCTGGGCCTCCCTGTCTCTTCGGTGTCCCTGTCCGTCTCGGTGAATTATGATGTTTGGTCTTCGTTTCGTCGAATTCCGAGAATATTGCCCGAACAGCCGAACCAAAAACAGGAACGGCACTTCGGCATCTTGTTAATAGGTTAGTTCCGGAAAATGCATAAAAACGACATAAAGTATGAACAAAACATGTAGGTATTGTCATAAAACTAGCATGGAACATCAGAAATTATGGATACATTTGAGACGTATCAGCGACTCCTTCAGGGACAGGAGTATATGGAAATGCTTGCCTGTTAAAGGTTGCCGAGGAACATCCGAAGGACTTGTCATATCTCACATCACCACTTCATGATCCTATCCGGGAAGAAGAAAATGCTAGACAAACAACGGATGCAAATCTTACTACTACGGATAAAGAACCAGCATGCTCAAAATGATATGCATGACATGGCAAGGATGTTGCGGTGCAACTTATCCATATTAGTCGGAGTCGGAACCCGGACAATAAAAATAGGTTTGGAGTTGCATTTCTACCAGCAAAGTTAAGTGTTAGTTAGCATGGCAAGAACATGGCAGGGGTGAGCTACTTCAAAGTTAAACAGAGCGGGGATATCCTAGTTGGATATCCGAAATACTCCGCATATATGTGAGGTGAACATGCATAACTATCACGTCTCGATATGATGCGAGATGCAAACAGATGAATGGATGGCATATTCATGTTCCTTATATTTTTCTGATCAATTTTCATATAAAATACTTTGTATTTCGAGTTACGGTTCAAAAGATATGATTTATGCAAGAATTATACATTTCCTACAAATTTTCAGAAAAAACAGAATAAGGCCAGGGGCGTTTCTCACCCACGAACAGCTAGCCACAGGCAATGACAAGCGGGCCAAGGAGAGCTGACTGGATGCTGACTGGGCTGCGGGTTGATTCCAAGCAGATCAAGGGCCTGAAAGCAAAACTGTCAGGATAAGGACGACGGGTTGGTTTTTGAAAAGTTGTAGGGGCCTTTTGCAAAAGCTCAGATCTGGAGGGGGTGGAGGGTTTTCTCACCGCGGGTTTGCCTAGCCCATGCGGCTGACGAATGGGGCCCGCGTGACGACGTGGCGCCAGCGCGGCCGCTGATGTGGCAACCATCTGCTGATGTTTTGCCTGTTTCCTGTCGAAACTGACGACGTTCAGATGCTGCTCGTGCTGCGGAAGAAAACCGCGTCGGCGACCAACTGGTGGTGGCGCGCGGCGGTAGAAAAGGGGGAAGGGGACGGTGAGGCTCACCGAGGGTTTGTCGGTGAAGGGGGCGAGCCCCGGGAGGTCAACGACGTCGCAGTAGAGAAGGAGAGCGCGACGGTGCCGTGGCGTGCACGCGGCCAACGGTGGCAGTCGACCACGGACCCGACGAAGCAAGGTGCGCGGGGACGTGGTTGTGGGCGAAGGAGGTCCGTGTCGGCGCGGGGAACCAAGGAGCAGCAACGTCAGAAACGGGGAACCACCGGAGGATGGTCGGCATCGGCATCGGCATCTGCGGGGAAACACCGTGGTCACCGGTGAGGAATCGGACCAAGGGGAGAGCGAGAGGGAGAAGAGGTCCAGGGGGTGCGCGCGGGTACCAGGTTCACGTTGGAGAGTTCGGAGTGGGCGGAGGAGGGCTAGAGCCTCCGGAATCGACGAAACCTTGCCGGAGACGGATAAGAAAACTGGGTCGCAGAGGTCGATGTTGTGCTCGATTCGGAGAGTCCTTGGGTCGAGGAGGTTCAGCGTCTCACGGTGGATCTGGAGGTGGCCTCAGCTCGTCGAGGGAGGGGCCAGGGCAGCGGCGCCATGGTGAGGCCGGTGGTGGCCGGGGATAGGGTTTCTCCTTCTCGTTTGGCTTGCAGCAGAAGAAGAAAAGAGGCGAGAGGGAGGCATGGGGAAGGAGGCAGGTTTGGTGGAGATGCTGTGGTCCAGGGATAAAGCGAGGGGAAGGGAAGAGGACCACGCGGAAGGGAGCAGGTGGGCGAGGCGCCGTGGTGCTCCTTCTCTGCCTCGGCGTGAGCTGCGTGAAGGGAAGGCGACAACAACTGATGGGGATTTTTTTTCTTTGCGAAGGGGTATGGTGGTTGTGGGTCGGGCTGAGAAAGAAGGAGGCCAGATGGGCTTGGCTGGAGGAAGAGAGGGAATGGGCCGCCGGGGAGGAGAGGAAGAAACGGGCCAGAGAGGGAAAAAGGCCTAAGCTAGAGGGGATTAGGGTTTTCTTTTAAAACTCCTTTTCTGTTTTTATTTAACCATTGATTCAAAATCAATTCTATTTTGAATTTGAACCAGGAAAGAGAGTGAGCTTCCAAAAACTAGTTTTCAAAATATTTAATTTATTTGTAACCAAAACAAAGCACATTTATATTTAAAATTTATTTGTTAGAAAGGCTTAATTATAAAATAAGAAATATGAGAGGGAGAGAATAAGGTTTTATTTAAAGGAAAGACAAGGAAGGGTTTTATAAAATAGTTTTATTTTATTAAAAACATGGATGATGATGCATAAAAGAAAAAGAGCAAGCAAAACCTATAGGGGTACTACCCGGGGTCGTTACAGAAGGCAAAATAAAATAGGTGAGCGACTCCTGCAGAGAAATGATTTTAGGAAATGCTTGCCTGTTAAGGATGGTCGAAGAACAACCGGAGAACTTGCCGTATCTCACTACACCACTTCGTGATCCTATCCGGGAAGAAGAAAATACTGGACAAACAACGTATGAAAGTCTTACTACTACGAAGGAGGAATCAACATGAGCAGATGCAGGCATGCATGACATGGCAACGATGATGCGGTGCGACTTTGTAATATCCCAGGTATTGGGGTTACAAAAATAGAGGAAACAGATGTGTGCATTGCATTCATGCATAGAAAATCCGGGGAATTTTCGCGCTTTAAAGTAAAACAGTCACAGTAACTGAAGTTTCACTTGACCTTGGTGGAATTGAAGTAGCTCATCAAGTCAAGCGCTATAAACTTCAATGTGACTTTGTTAAAACCTTGTTTTGGGTAGAGATGATTTGATCTAAGGGGTTAGATCAAATGGAAATAAAACTAACACAACAACACTTTAATCAAGGATCAAATACTTGATCTTATAAAAGATCATAACATGATAATCCTTGTTATATCATATGAACATCCATTTAATTGGAGATCCAGTAACAATAATTGGAGAAACTATTCTTCACTCATCTTCTCCATGTCTTAAACTAATCCATGATCCTACCATGAGCCTCATGGTATTCATTCTATTTCAATCTTGGAAACAAGACAAGGAGATCAACTTTAGAAGTATATATTCTTCTCTATTCCAAATAGTGTTACATCAAACCTAAAGAGGTGAGAGTCCTATTTTATTTAGGGAAGCAATGACAAACCTTGAGGCAAATCTTGGATATATATATCCAAGTGATCACAATATCATCTTTAAGAAGAACCCTAGGATATTATTCAAGACATTCCCTAGAGAGAGAAACCATTAATGTTAAGCAAAGAAATTGGTGATCACATCAATCTCTATGGAGCCTAACCTTAGGTTATCATTGAAGTCCTTCCCAAGTGAGAGAGACCATTCATACCATTTTAACTTTACCTATTTAAGAACAAAGGACAACCATTGAGCTAAAATATTTGGTTGTAAACCATTTCCTTTGGAGTGGTGAGATAACCAATATCAAATGGAATAAGATCAAATCTATGAATTGATGAAGTAAAGTAGTAACTAATCCAACTAAGCATCTAGGTGGAGACTTAACCCTTTCATATCTAATGAGATCTTGTGAGTACACCATAAACCCTAGAATAATCCATTCCTATATAAGAGAGCCCAAGCTATGGTGTTACACTCAAGTAGTTGAGGCAACACTTGAATTTGAGGGAGAGAACTATCCACATGTCCTGATGATTAAATCATCATCCCTTAAGTAGAACTATAAGTTATTATCACAGGCATTCTCCTGGGATATAAACTATAGAGGCCACCATAATAGCCCATCTTAGAAAGTAAATAGAAGTGCTATACTTTAGTTGATCAAGACAATGCTTGATCATGGAAGTGAGAAACCTATTTAATGAGAGATACCTTAGGAAGCCAAACCTTGATCATTATAAATTGTGTAATGATCATAAACCCTAAGAATATGAGGTAGAGACCATGAGAACAAGTTGATCATGTCTAATCCATGATCATGCTCTTGAGGTATATGAGGACAAGTTAAACCTTAATAAGATTAGTAGATATTATTCACCACATGAAATCATAGGGAGAACACTAGTAAGCAACCTAGGCTTATATCTCAATCCTCAATTGTGAATCATTTGGTGATCATAAGTGCAATTCTACCACATCCACATTCCACCTATTCTTCACTTATGAACCACAAGAAAACCTTTAGAGTAAAACTCCATGCTTAATATGGTGAGAAACCATCCATCCATATGACCAAAGTTAACTATAAAAAGAACTAAAACAACTTTAGTTACTTTAACAATAGATTAAGTTATAATAGAAATCTACTAGTATAAGATAAAACCAATTCTTAAGTTCTTAGTAATTAAAGGAGCACATGAAATAATAAGCAAGTAACCATTTTATCATGCATTGGGGAGAGTAAACCTAGCCAATGTAACATGATGTCATCCCCATTTCCATAAACTAGAATTATATCCCAACCCTAGTTTATGTATCACTATGATGATCCTAATATAAACCAGGCCACAATTGAGTTCCAAACCATTTGCCAGTAGGTGAATATAATTAGAACCCTAGAGTTTCTCACTAGATAAACCATGTGATTAAACCACGGTGGTGATCAACCACTTAGTTTTATAATTAATATCAACCCATAATGAGAGTAGTATCTACCATAGGTATTTCAGGGTGTTATTAAAATATAACACTAGTGCTAACTTTGAAATAGGATTATATAATGCTTACAAGGCCTTAACAAAAAGATGCTCACACAAAATATTATGCAAGAAATCAAATTATCAAATAAGAGGATAAGTCCTAATGATACCTACTAAAACACTTGGAGTATAATTATTAACTTTAATCATTTCAAAAGGGAGAGGTATTCCAAATGAAAAAGAAAATTAAAATGAATACTTAAATTCTTGCCTATTTGAAAATTGCAATAAGACTCACATATATGTTTATACAACAACAATGGAGTAATACATTTATCCTTTTAATAGTCCTAATGAAATTCAAATATTCAAAATACCTGCATGGTATTACATGAGTTAAATTTGAATCAAAACAGAATTAAATGAAAAAGGAAAAATAGAAAAGAAAACAAGAGAGAAGGGAAGCTTACCCTGGGCAGGCCAAGGGAGCCCAGCACGAGCCCACCAGAGCGGCCCAGACCACCGCCAGAGCACAGCCCAATACCATTTCGTCTAAAAAAGAACGGAGGGGGTCGTCCTCATCCCCTCCCCTCGCATGGTTGACAGCACGAAGCCGTGCCCGGCTTCCTCTCGCTGCTGTCGACGCCTCCTCGTCCGACGGCGTGACGAGGCGTGCTCTGCGCCCTATAAATACCCTACGATGAACAGAGGCCGAGCTCTTTCCTCCTCTGCTCCAATTCTTCCCAGACATGAAACCCTAGCTCGCCGGTCGTTTCCTATCGCCGCCATCTGGGACATCCCCGCGTTACGCCGTGGACGCCGTCGTCGTTGCCTTGCTCGACTTGCTCAGCCAGGGAAAGGAATCGAGCTGGGGAGCATCGAGTCCCGCGAATCGCTCTCCTCCCTGCCGCCGGTTATCGCCGGAATTGGCGAGGTTGAGCTCATCTCCGCCCCTAATCAACGTCGCCGACTCTCTGGAGAGCATCACGGTAAGATTTCCCGTCGATAGGTACTAGTTTCGCGTCCTAGTTCATCCGGTAGCATCCCGTCGACGTGAGCTGTTGTCCGCCGCCGCTGTTGGTGCTCGCCGGAGTTACTCCGGTGACCATCTGGAGGGGGCGTCGCCACCGTTATGTCCAGTACCACACCGCGCATCCCCTCAGCCTATCCACTCAGACGCGGGAGCCCTGGATCCTCGCCGCCGATCACCACTGGCCGCCGGCCAGGCACTTCTCTTGCCACGCCAGCTATTTTGACTCGGTCCAAGCTGCGTGGCAGCTGACATGGACACTGGCCCACTGGTCAGTGTCAGGTGGGTAGAATAGCCGGGTACACTTAGTTATTTTTCTTGTTTCAGTTCAAATTCATCAATTGCTGCAACTTCAAATAATTATAGAAAATTCAATTCAACTCGGAAAAAATGATAATAATATATTAAAATTCTCAGGAAGGAAAAATCTATCCAATAAAAATATAATATGAATTTTATTTTTAATAAAAATTTAATTGTTTTATACTTAATAATTAAGTCTTTTCTTTTAATTCTAAATGCAATTAAAATTCAATAATTAGAAAAACTTTCCAAGTTAAAGAAAAACCAGTAATTAAATAAAGAAAACATTAAAACTAATTTTCTTTATTTGTTAATTTATTAAATCCTTATTAGGAGGATTTAAACTCAGATTAATAATTACCTTAATTATTAATTGTTTAAAAATAATAAAATGCCTAATTCAATATTATTTTTATTTCCAAGTTACTAATAAATTCAACTTTAAATTGAAGTTATTAATCATATAACTATATAGTAAATAGCAAACCCTAATTCCATATGGAATGATATTACAACCCCATCATTCCATGTGGTACCCGAAAACCCTAATTCAATTATGCACCATACCCTAGCCATTAGTCAACAGGAACCCTAAATGGTTCTAACCTAAACCCTAGGTTAGAACATGTGATCATGATATTTTCCTTTCAAACATAGAACCATGATAGCAACTAAATAATTGCCATGACCACATAAAATGTAAGAACCCTATCACTAGTTAATTGCTATGCTATGTTCTCATCTAAATAAAACTTGTTGATCTAGTAGGATCAACCAAGTGTAAAACCCTAGTTCCTACTCCCAAGACCACCATCCTTAACTATCCATGATTAGCATCACACAATTGTGATGAACACTAATAGTAACCATGATTGAAGATTACCTTACATTTCATACTCCAATAAACCCTACTAATAAGAGATACTTACCAACCATCCTATTTCAGGAGCCAATTATTCCTTACCTAATAGAACCAACAATAAAACCCAGACCACCTCAACCCTAATTGATATACTTCTTATCTAAGAAGTATGTTCTTCAAAAGTTATTCTTTTGAAATAGATAGAGAATGCTCATCAACCCTACCTAATATAACCTATTAACCCTAGCCAGCTATCACCAACAAGGTATACCAACCTTGATAGCACCCATTTCTAATAAATTACCTAAGATATGCTTCCAACCTTGTTAGGATCCATCTAATATCTACTCCAGAAAATAATTGAAACCAGAGTACACCATAGAACCCCACAAACCTAATTATCATACTTGTTCTTTATTATAGAACATGTTCTTCAAAAGTTATTCTTTTGAAATATATAATAAATAGTCATCAACCATGCACTATAGGACTTAAAATTGACAACTGCTCTTTACTTATTATACAACCACTATTCCTTGATGTGTATGATTGTTACTATGCGTTTTACCACTTGCTTATGATTCTAAACCAACACAAACCTGAATAAGAACCTTGTTTGTGAATCACTCTAAAAGTGCAACACACCCTGAACCAATCATTACAACTCACTGATCCTAAATCATCGGGGTTAGGTCACGCTTAGAGCGATTGCATATCATATTTACGCATTATTGCATTCTTGCCAATCTTTTAAACATCGTCCTTACCGGACGATGATGCTATTTCAGAATATGGAGTTATTGCGTATCGAAGGCCTTGACTGCATAATCTTGCAGTCAAGAAAGGCAAGTTCATCGCTTGCTCATGTCATTTGAGTATTTTTACCAAATTACTTGCAAAGTACTATGTTTATCACTATTGCATAAAAAGCAAAACCACTATTTTCATAATTATGAATATGACTATGTGGTGGGCAATGGAACCATGGATTGTGTTGATATGGTGGAGGTTCCATTGCAAGGGTATATATCAATCTAGGATTAAACAACAAATGTCGTCCAGTGATTCTTGTGCCGTAATACCCGTGTTAACCATAAGATCTGGAGTGGGACGGAGTAGTCAAAAGTGTTTCCACCTCTCGTTCATCAACGGACGCGCTTTACCGTAGTACACTTGTGATCCGAGGGGGCAAGCTGGTGAGGCTGGGGAATCCTAAGTCCCCACGGCATAGTCCGTAGTACAGTTGTCGCCCGAAGGAGCAAGATGGTGAGGCTGGGGAGTCCTAAGTCCCCACGGTATTGCGGTCTATGATGGGTTGCAGCTACCGGCGAAGGAGTTTGGTTCGATCCCAAACTGTCGTCGTGGTCGGGGTCCACCCGTGAGTGGGAATAATGGGACCGACGAGGACCCAGGGTCGGGATATGCAACAAAGGGTGGGTGTTCGAGGTAGCGGAGGAACATCTTATACCGGGCCTCACACCAAAGGAAGTGTGGACGGGGAATATGCCCGGTTGGCACCAAGGTTAAGATCTCTTATGGGTAAAGCAACACACCTCTGCAGTGTAACGACGTGACCAGTCACTCCCTGTTCCGGGATATGGAACTACGAACGCTGCCGGAAAGGAACTCCATGAAGTTCTAGTCAACCGGTGAAGGCTGACGGACATAGCTCTTCAGAATAAAAGCAACCTTTTGAAGAAATGTTTACAAAAACTTGCATTGCCTATGACTTTCTAGTCTATGGCTGTAGCTAGTGCATTAAACACCTCTTTCCTATAATGAACTTGTTGAGTACGCTCGTACTCATCCCACTCTTAAATCCCCTGCTTAGGTATGGAGGCATCAAAGGAGGATCTACAGTGCAACTCGAAGGTCGAGGATTCAACAACTACTTCAAGAGACAGGACCATGTCAGGAGAGTCAGATACCACATTCAACAAGGAGAAAACCTAGATTAGCAATAGAAAGGAACTAGCTTCCTAAACCTAGCTCCTATTTAGCTAGAATCTATTCTTTGCCTCTATAGCTAGTTAAATAATCTACAAATAGAGTTCGTGATAGGATTAGGCTACGAGTCGTTCTTCTGGAGTTTATTTGCAGTTTTACCTCGTTGTAAAGTAGGAGGCTGTGATGATCTTATGTAACAGAGTCTGTGTGTTATTCTATAGACATGCCTTGGACCCGCATATGTTTCTGTTGTACCACTCTGAGCGATATAATACTAGTGGAACGGTGTTTCATTGGTGTTATATCAGACTTGCATACTACACCATGCAGTGGTATGCCGGGTCACCACAGTTGGTATCAGAGCAAATGCTTTGACCTTAGGATTAAAACCCTTTAAAGGAGACCTATAGGATTGGTAGTGTCTATAGGAAGTTGTATTAGCTAAGTCAACTATGCTAAACCAAATTCTCTTATGACTTGAGATGGATATTCACTTGAGAATAATCCTGACACACTTGAGTCAACCTTTCTTACCTATCTTTCCTAAGTGAAGTAGTTAGCTAATCCCAAGTAGGTAGCATACCATTAAGACCCTAAAATAATATATGAGTAGACCACAGTTGGTATACAATACATGGTAGTCCAAAGAGAGGATACAACCATAAGGAAGATATCCTATTGGAAGATGTGTACCAACAACTGTTATGGTTAAATAAGAATTACCCAGACCTGTAATAGGAGTGATATCAAGTAATGAAGATATGTATATAAGAAAGAGATTCTACTAGAAGGGTATACCAAGACAAGTAATGGGTAAGTAAAATCTACCCAAACTTGAGAAACAACTGATAGTAAGGGATGAATATGAGTTATATGAGGTCATATAGACCATGATGAGCCAATCATGGGAGGTAAGGAAGAGTGATAGGAATAAAAGATGTCTACTTCCATAGTAGAGAGAGTAATCATATATGATTCACTTGAGAATCATTATGTGATGGAGTAGAACATCATAAATACTTAAGATGAGTACAATAAGAAGTCAGTTGTTTAACAATAGTGTAATATTGTGTTCTAAAACCATGGGAAGTGTGCCAAGCACATCATGACCATAATCTTATGATAGAAATACTTGGTAGTATAGGAGATATATTCCGATAGTTATGTGTTTAGAGTAGCCATGTTATAACCAAAAGATATCATGGGAGATAGTCCTCAACAAAATAGAAGTGAAGCTAATACTTCCAAAGAACTTTAGGTCAACCACAACTATTCCAGACCACTTTGTTTCAAGTTTATCTCATTGCAATTGTGCAATTAAGGTAAATGTTGAGAAAAATAGTAAAATACCCTATATTCATGCTAAGTATCATGATATAAACCTATATTATGTGGTGTTATATACTACACATCAGAGCCTGATGTTTTGAGATGTCTTACTCAACTATTATATTCAGGCTTATGATGGTGTGTATTATATGCACAAAGCTGAATCTTCTTGGATTTTATTGGATTTTCATTGTTTGACTAGATCCATACATGAAGTTTGACTTCGATATGCAAATGCATGTTGCAATATAAAGTTCTTACTTGATGCTATAGATCTAGAGGGTAATGGTATTCGTGTGAGGAAGTGACGAATTCTAAAGATTCTGAAGACAAGATGAAGGTTCATCAGAAGAAGGAAGCAAAATTGTGGGAAGCAACCACAAAACTCCGAAGGAAGTATCAACCAAAACTCATGCTTTGCCTCAACAGAGGAGTACTTTAGTACGGAAGAAGCATGAAGGTCAGAAATATGATGATTATGGTGAAGCTAAAGCAGATCCATAGTCAATATAAAAGAGGGAATGCATGTGAAATCACTTAGGATACTATATTCATAGTGTCAGCTAGTGGTTTTCTTGCAACAATAAACCCTTGAAAAAGGAAGATGACTTATGAAACCATCAAAGATATTATAAGACCATAATTGATATCAGAAGACCATAGTTGATATAGGATCAATACTGCGAGATTAAGTAGAAGATGTCCCGACCAATTGGTCAAAACCTATAATAGAGTATATTTTTAGATAACAAATAGCCACAATTGTTACCAAGTAGTCCATAATTGGATTATTCGTACCGAGAAGTTGTGAACAAATAAAATCTTGTCAGCCAAATAGCTATGATCTATAAACATTTAGTCAAAGGATTCATGCTGGATGTCCACAATTGAGTGGATACACCACAAACATTCTTCGTGAGACTTTTAGAAAAGTATAAACCATAAGTTAGACTTAGACCAATATTCTAACCATAAGTCCAATGGTTGGAAGAAAAGGAGTTAAAGACATAAGAAAACTCTAAGGGGTAGAGTAAAGATTGAGTTGGATGTACAGTAACTCAATGCTTTAAGCTATATAGAAGCAGAAGGTCTGAACTGAGAGGAAGTTCATAAGATTGTTGAACACCACTTTCAGAAGTATGTCAGACCAGAAGCCGAGGTTTATACCTCGAGGAAGTAAGAAGTGGACTATAACTTGAGAAAGTGAGTAGTATTTACTCAGAAGTACGAAAGCTCAAGTAAGTTAAGCATAAAGAAGTTGGACGAAGAAAATACCGTAGACCAAATACAGCTCAAGAAGGCCAAAGACCGAAGGAAATTGACCATACCAGAACCACAGACTAATAGAATGATTCCTTTCATGGAACCTAAAGGAACAAAAATTGTTAGAGGTATCAACTATAATCCATGATTGGATAGGCTAAATGAGTCTAATCTTCTTAGTAAAAGAAACCGTCAAAATCATTTCCATGGTAAGTACCTTACTAAGTACCATTATTGCACTTTTGGTAGTAAGGGAAAACAAAGACCTATTTAGCAATTAGGAGTTTATTATCAAATTAGCCTTCAAATAAGACCAGCAGCACCAGAAGCATTCCCATCATTGAATCTTCAATGAGAAAGGAAACAAGCTTATAGAGTTGGAAGAAATCAAAGAATCAAAGTAAGAACCATGGTTCAGAGACAAACCATAATGGATTCCAGGAAGAATCTGGACAAGGGATATATTCAATTATATCCAGTAAGATCAATACGGAGTTCGAGAAAAGATAGAGTCTGCACAAGTCAGATCCACACTCGGAAACGTGAGAGAGATCAAACTTCGAGGACGAAGTTTAGTTTAAGGGGTAGAGACTGTAATATCCCAGGTATTGGGGTTACAAAAATAGAGGAAACAGATGTGTGCATTGCATTCATGCATAGAAAATCCGGGAATTTTCGCGCTTTAAAGTAAAACAGTCACAGTAACTGAAGTTTCACTTGACCTTGGTGGAATTGAAGTAGCTCATCAAGTCAAGCGCTATAAACTTCAATGTGACTTTGTTAAAACCTTGTTTTGGGTAGAGATGATTTGATCTAAGGGGTTAGATCAAATGGAAATAAAACTAACACAACAACACTTTAATCAAGGATCAAATACTTGATCTTATAAAAGATCATAACATGATAATCCTTGTTATATCATATGAACATCCATTTAATTGGAGATCCAGTAACAATAATTGGAGAAACTATTCTTCACTCATCTTCTCCATGTCTTAAACTAATCCATGATCCTACCATGAGCCTCATGGTATTCATTCTATTTCAATCTTGGAAACAAGACAAGGAGATCAACTTTAGAAGTATATATTCTTCTCTATTCCAAATAGTGTTACATCAAACCTAAAGAGGTGAGAGTCCTATTTTATTTAGGGAAGCAATGACAAACCTTGAGGCAAATCTTGGATATATATATCCAAGTGATCACAATATCATCTTTAAGAAGAACCCTAGGATATTATTCAAGACATTCCCTAGAGAGAGAAACCATTAATGTTAAGCAAAGAAATTGGTGATCACATCAATCTCTATGGAGCCTAACCTTAGGTTATCATTGAAGTCCTTCCCAAGTGAGAGAGACCATTCATACCATTTTAACTTTACCTATTTAAGAACAAAGGACAACCATTGAGCTAAAATATTTGGTTGTAAACCATTTCCTTTGGAGTGGTGAGATAACCAATATCAAATGGAATAAGATCAAATCTATGAATTGATGAAGTAAAGTAGTAACTAATCCAACTAAGCATCTAGGTGGAGACTTAACCCTTTCATATCTAATGAGATCTTGTGAGTACACCATAAACCCTAGAATAATCCATTCCTATATAAGAGAGCCCAAGCTATGGTGTTACACTCAAGTAGTTGAGGCAACACTTGAATTTGAGGGAGAGAACTATCCACATGTCCTGATGATTAAATCATCATCCCTTAAGTAGAACTATAAGTTATTATCACAGGCATTCTCCTGGGATATAAACTATAGAGGCCACCATAATAGCCCATCTTAGAAAGTAAATAGAAGTGCTATACTTTAGTTGATCAAGACAATGCTTGATCATGGAAGTGAGAAACCTATTTAATGAGAGATACCTTAGGAAGCCAAACCTTGATCATTATAAATTGTGTAATGATCATAAACCCTAAGAATATGAGGTAGAGACCATGAGAACAAGTTGATCATGTCTAATCCATGATCATGCTCTTGAGGTATATGAGGACAAGTTAAACCTTAATAAGATTAGTAGATATTATTCACCACATGAAATCATAGGGAGAACACTAGTAAGCAACCTAGGCTTATATCTCAATCCTCAATTGTGAATCATTTGGTGATCATAAGTGCAATTCTACCACATCCACATTCCACCTATTCTTCACTTATGAACCACAAGAAAACCTTTAGAGTAAAACTCCATGCTTAATATGGTGAGAAACCATCCATCCATATGACCAAAGTTAACTATAAAAAGAACTAAAACAACTTTAGTTACTTTAACAATAGATTAAGTTATAATAGAAATCTACTAGTATAAGATAAAACCAATTCTTAAGTTCTTAGTAATTAAAGGAGCACATGAAATAATAAGCAAGTAACCATTTTATCATGCATTGGGGAGAGTAAACCTAGCCAATGTAACATGATGTCATCCCCATTTCCATAAACTAGAATTATATCCCAACCCTAGTTTATGTATCACTATGATGATCCTAATATAAACCAGGCCACAATTGAGTTCCAAACCATTTGCCAGTAGGTGAATATAATTAGAACCCTAGAGTTTCTCACTAGATAAACCATGTGATTAAACCACGGTGGTGATCAACCACTTAGTTTTATAATTAATATCAACCCATAATGAGAGTAGTATCTACCATAGGTATTTCAGGGTGTTATTAAAATATAACACTAGTGCTAACTTTGAAATAGGATTACTATAATGCTTACAAGGCCTTAACAAAAAGATGCTCACACAAAATATTATGCAAGAAATCAAATTATCAAATAAGAGGATAAGTCCTAATGATTCCTACTAAAACACTTGGAGTATAATTATTAACTTTAATCATTTCAAAAGGGAGAGGTATTCCAAATGAAAAAGAAAATTAAAATGAATACTTAAATTCTTGCCTATTTGAAAATTGCAATAAGACTCACATATATGTTTATACAACAACAATGGAGTAATACATTTATCCTTTTAATAGTCCTAATGAAATTCAAATATTCAAAATACCTGCATGGTATTACATGAGTTAAATTTGAATCAAAACAGAATTAAATGAAAAAGGAAAAAATAGAAAAGAAAACAAGAGAGAAGAGAAGCTTACCCTGGGCAGGCCAAGGGAGCCCAGCACGAGCCCACCAGAGCGGCCCAGACCACCGCCAGAGCACAGCCCAATACCATTTCGTCTAAAAAAAGAACGGAGGGGGTCGTCCTCATCCCCTCCCCTCGCATGGTTGACAGCACGAAGCCGTGCCCGGCTTCCTCTCGCTGCTGTCGACGCCTCCTCGTCCGACGGCGTGACGAGGCGTGCTCTGCGCCCTATAAATACCCTACGATGAACAGAGGCCGAGCTCTTTCCTCCTCTGCTCCAATTCTTCCCAGACATGAAACCCTAGCTCGCCGGTCGTTTCCTATCGCCGCCATCTGGGACATCCCCGCGTTACGCCGTGGACGCCGTCGTCGTTGCCTTGCTCGACTTGCTCAGCCAGGGAAAGGAATCGAGCTGGGGAGCATCGAGTCCCGCGAATCGCTCTCCTCCCTGCCGCCGGTTATCGCCGGAATTGGCGAGGTTGAGCTCATCTCCGCCCCTAATCAACGTCGCCGACTCTCTGGAGAGCATCACGGTAAGATTTCCCGTCGATAGGTACTAGTTTCGCGTCCTAGTTCATCCGGTAGCATCCCGTCGACGTGAGCTGTTGTCCGCCGCCGCTGTTGGTGCTCGCCGGAGTTACTCCGGTGACCATCTGGAGGGGGCGTCGCCACCGTTATGTCCAGTACCACACCGCGCATCCCCTCAGCCTATCCACTCAGACGCGGGAGCCCTGGATCCTCGCCGCCGATCACCACTGGCCGCCTGCCAGGCACTTCTCTTACCACGCCAGCTATTTTGACTCGGTCCAAGCTGCGTGGCAGCTGACATGGACACTGGCCCACTGGTCAGTGTCAAGTGGGTAGAATAGCCGGGTACACTTAGTTATTTTTCTTGTTTCAGTTCAAATTCATCAATTGCTGCAACTTCAAATAATTATAGAAAATTCAATTCAACTCGGAAAAAATGATAATAATATATTAAAATTCTCAGGAAGGAAAAATCTATCCAATAAAAATATAATATGAATTTTTATTTTTAATAAAAATTTAATTGTTTTATACTTAATAATTAAGTTTTTTCTTTTAATTCTAAATGCAATTAAAATTCAATAATTAGAAAAACTTTCCAAGTTAAAGAAAAACCAGTAATTAAATAAAGAAAACATTAAAACTAATTTTCTTTATTTGTTAATTTATTAAATCCTTATTAGGAGGATTTAAACTCAGATTAATAATTACCTTAATTATTAATTGTTTAAAAATAATAAAATGCCTAATTCAATATTATTTTTATTTCCAAGTTACTAATAACTTCAACTTTAAATGGAAGTTATTAATCATATAACTATATTGTAAATAGCAAACCCTAATTCCATATGGAATGATATTACAACCCCATCATTCCATGTGGTACCCGAAAACCCTAATTCAATTATGCACCATACCCTAGCCATTAGTCAACAGGAACCCTAAATGGTTCTAACCTAAACCCTAGGTTAGAACATGTGATCATGATATTTTCCTTTCAAACATAGAACCATGATAGCAACTAAATAATTGCCATGACCACATAAAATGTAAGAACCCTATCACTAGTTAATTGCTATGCTATGTTCTCATCTAAATAAAACTTGTTGATCTAGTAGGATCAACCAAGTGTAAAACCCTAGTTCCTACTCCCAAGACCACCATCCTTAACTATCCATGATTAGCATCACACCATTGTGATGAACACTAATAGTAACCATGATTGAAGATTACCTTACATTTCATACTCCAATAAACCCTACTAATGAGAGATACTTACCAACCATCCTATTTCAGGAGCCAATTATTCCTTACCTAATAGAACCAACAATAAAACCCAGACCACCTCAACCCTAATTGATATACTTCTTATCTAAGAAGTATGTTCTTCAAAAGTTATTCTTTTGAAATAGATAGAGAATGCTCATCAACCCTACCTAATATAACCTATTAACCCTAGCCAGCTATCACCAACAAGGTATACCAACCTTGATAGCACCCATTTCTAATAAATTACCTAAGATATGCTTCCAACCTTGTTAGGATCCATCTAATATCTACTCCAGAAAATAATTGAAACCATAGTACACCATAGAACCCCACAAACCTAATTATCATACTTGTTCTTTATTATAGAACATGTTCTTCAAAAGTTATTCTTTTGAAATATATAATAAATAGTCATCAACCATGCACTATAGGACTTAAAATTGACAACTGCTCTTTACTTATTATACAACCACTATTCCTTGATGTGTATGATTGTTACTATGCGTTTCACCACTTGCTTATGATTCTAAACCAACACAAACCTGAATAAGAACCTTGTTTGTGAATCACTCTAAAAGTGCAACACACCCTGAACCAATCATTACAACTCACTGATCCTAAATCATCGGGGTTAGGTCACGCTTAGAGCGATTGCATATCATACTTATGCATTATTGCATTCTTGCCAATCTTTTAAACATCGTCCTTACCGGACGATGATGCTATTTCAGAATTTGGAGTTATTGCGTATCGAAGGCCTTGACTGCATAATCTTGCAGTCAAGAAAGGCAAGTTCATCGCTTGCTCATGTCATTTGAGTATTTTTACCAAATTACTTGCAAAGTACTATGTTTATCACTATTGCATAAAAAGCAAAACCACTATTTTCATAATTATGAATATGACTATGTGGTGGGCAATGGAACCATGGATTGGGTTGATATGGTGGAGGTTCCATTGCAAGGGTATATATCAATCTAGGATAAAACAACAAATGTTGTCCAGTGATTCTTGTGCCGTAATACCCGTGTTAACCATAAGATCTGGAGTGGGACGGAGTAGTCAAAAGTGTTTCCACCTCTCGTTCATCAACGGACGCGCTTTACCGTAGTACACTTGTGATCCGAGGGGGCAAGCTGGTGAGGCTGGGGAGTCCTAAGTCCCCACGGCATAGTCCGTAGTACACTTGTCGCCCGAAGGAGCAAGATGGTGAGGCTGGGGAGTCCTAAGTCCCCACGGTATTGCGGTCTATGATGGGTTGCATCTACCGGCGAAGGAGTTTGGTTCGATCCCAAACTGTCGTGGTCGGGGTCCACCCGTGAGTGGGAATAATGGGACCGACGAGGACCCAGGGTCGGGGTATGCAACAAAGGGTGGGTGTTCGAGGTAGCGGAGGAACATGATTGACTAGGACCTTATACCGGGCCTCACACCAAAGGAAGTGTGGACGGGGAATATGCCCGGTTGGCACCAAGGTTAAGATCTCTTATGGGTAAAGCAACACACCTCTGCAGAGTGTAACGAATCGTGACCAGTCACTCCTGTTCGGGATATGGAACTACGAATGCGGAAAGGAACTCCATGAAGTTCTAGTCAACCGGTGAAGGCTGACGGACATAGCTCTTCAGAATAAAAGCAACCTTTTGAAGAAATGTTTACAAAAACTTGCATTGCCTATGACTTTCTGGTCTATGGCTGTAGCTAGTGCATTAAACACCTCTTTCCTATAATGAACTTGTTGAGTACGCTCGTACTCATCCCACTCTTAAATCCCCTGCTTAGGTATGGAGGCATCAAAGGAGGATCTACAGTGCAACTCGAAGGTCGAGGATTCAACAACTACTTCAAGAGACAGGACCATGTCAGGAGAGTCAGATACCACATTCAACAAGGAGAAAACCTAGATTAGCAATAGAAAGGAACTAGCTTCCTAAACCTAGCTCCTATTTAGCTAGATTCTATTCTTTGCCTCTATAGCTAGTTAAATAATCTACAAATAGAGTTCGTGATAGGATTAGGCTACGAGTCGTTCTTCTGGAGTTTATTTGCAGTTTTACCTCGTTATAAAGTAGGAGGCTGTGATGATCTTATGTAACAGAGTCTGTGTGTTATTCTATAGACATGCCTTGGACCCGCATATGTTTCTGTTGTACCACTCTGAGCGATATAATACTAGTGGAACGGTGTTTCATTGGTGTTATATCAGACTTGCATACTACACCATGCAGTGGTATGCCGGGTCACCACAGACTTATCCCCGGACAAACAGATTAGGTTGGAGTTGCATTTCTACCGGCAAAGTTAAAGGTTGATTAGCATGTCAGTAACATGGCAGGGGTGAGCTACTTCAATATTAATCGGAGCGGGGAAACCCTAGTCGGTGTCCGAAATACTACGGTGTTGCAATTAGGGTGAACATACACGACTATCGATGAACTACATGTTGCATGATGCAAACAGGTATATGGACAACATATTCATGTTCCTCATGTTTTTCTGATCATAATTCATATATAACACTTTTCATTTGGAATGACCATTTGAAAGTTATTAATAGATTAGTTTTTATTAGTAAAAATAGAAAAACAAGGTTTATTTTAATTAGGAAAGGACACGAACGAAAACTGTAACAGGATATAGGAATGTAGGTTAGATATTAAAAGGTATAGGGGGTTATGGCGAAAGATGCAGGGACATGGACGCCGGGTTCAGAAACAAAACTGGCAGGGGTGTGATTGCAAGAAGACGAGATCTGTATGGGTGGGGAATTTCTCACCGAGGGGTTACCTAGCCAGCGAGGCTGACGGGTGGGGCCTGGGGATCCGACGTGGCGCCAGCGTGGTGAAGCTTGGCTGCACACACAGAAGGTGCTCGACACAAGGGATGCCACGTGCGGCGCGGGGAGCGGTGGTGACCACCACGGACAGACAAGGTGCGCGCGGGCGTTTGGACGTGTCCCCGGATGCGCGGAAGGGAGCTTCAGGCTCGCCTCGTCAGCGCGGACCAGACGGTGGCGGCGCCGCTTGCAGGAGGTTGCCGGAACGCTGCCGGTGGCGAGGATCTGCGGGGAAAGTTCGGCCACCACAATTAAAAGGAGAACTAGGAAGAGAGGGAGGAGGAGAAGTGGTCCAGGGGGTGCGCAACATCGCCCAGATGCTCAACCTGTGCTTAGAAGGGGTAGGTGATGATGGAGGTCGCCGAAATCGGCGAAAATTGCCATCGGACACGGAAGAGGAACGGCGGTCGTGGCGAGGAACTGGGGCACCCGGGGTCAATTCCTTGCAGAAGGGGGTCCAACGTGACGAGGCGGACCTCCTGGTGGCGTCGGCGCGGTGCGGGGTGGCCGAAGACGTCGACGCCATGGCGAGGTGGTACTCGGTGGTGAGGAAAAAGAGACAGAGAGGTAGAGGAAGAACTGGTGGCGGCGGTGAGGGGGAGGAGGAGAGGGGGTTGGTGGCTAGGATTCCAGGGAAGGGATAAGAAGGAGATAGGGAGCAGGTGAGGATCAAAAGGACGAGGCAGCGCGGCGTGGGTGCGGTGGTGACGTCGGCCAGGAGCCCTCATGCTCTCTGCGTGCTCGTGTGGAAGAAGCCGACAAGGGGAAAAGAGGGGAGGATCGAAGGGGTACGGGCTACGGGGTGTTGGGCTGGGCCAGGAGTGGCCGACTCTGGGCTGGGAAAGGAAAGAAAAAGGGGCAGAGAGAGGAAGAGCGACCTGAGAAGGGTAGCTAGGGTTCTTTTTTTTTCTTTTTCAAACTTTTCTCCTTTCAAAACTGTTTTGCAAATTGATTTAAAACCAGCTCAAACTAATTTGAATTTTGAAAAAAGAGATGGAGAGATAGAGAACAAAGTAATTAAAATAATATTTGTATTTGTTTTGAATTTAGGTTTTTTTTCAAATGAAAGAGGAGATAGGGGTTATTAAACCATATGAGAGGAAAAACAAAATAATTAGGGTTTTAAAATAATTTTTATTTTGTAAAAAACCATGGGTGATATGATGCATGATGACATGATGATGCATAAAAGGGAAAGCACAAACAAATCTAATATGGGATTACCCTGGGCCGTTACATTGTCTTCTCCAATTTGTGCCTCATGTTTAGATCTTGTGAGCTGCCCTGCATGATCAAGATCATCCTTATGTAATGCTACATGTTGTGTCTGCTGGGATCCGATGAATATTGAATACCATGTTGAGATTGATTATATATTCTTGTCATATGCTATTTGTGATCTTGCATGCACTCCGTTGCTAGTAGATACTATGGCCAAGTAGATGCTTTTGACTCCAAGAGGGGTTATTTATGCTCAATAGTAGGTTCATGCCTCTAGTTTTCTGGAATAGTGACAATAACTTCTAAGATTGTAGATGTGTTGTTTTACTAGGGAGAAAACAACAATGTTTTATTCGAGGGTTATTCTATTGTTTACTTTACACACATTGATTGTTGATAATCGGTTGCTTAAAACTTCATACTGGAAGGGGTTCGAACGATAACCGGAAGGTGGATTAGTAAGAGAAATAGTTGGATTACGGTCTATGTATTATGTTGTAATGCCCAAACGAATCTCATAGTAATCATCTTGTCATGTATGGTCAGTATTATGTCAATTGCCTAGCTATAATTTGTTCACCCAGCATGTTATTTATTTTTATGGAGAGACACCTCTAGTGAACTATGGACCCCGGTCCTTTCCTTTACACTGATAAATTCATCCACTGCAATCCTGCTCTGTTTACTTACTTCAAGCTCCGTTCTCTTTAATTACTGCAAACATCTCCTTCTAATCGATACATTTAATCCTTTGTGTTCAGCAAAACCGGTGGGATTGAGAACGTCACTATAAGTTGGGGCAAAGTATTTTAGTTGTGTTGTGTGCAGGTTCCATGTTGTTGCTGACGCCGGTGGTGCGCCCTGCCAATAGTCAGCTAGAAACACCTTCAGAAGTCACGCCTTTCTCCTACTGGTCGATTAAACCTTGGTTTCTTACTGAGGGAAAACTTGCTGCTGTGCTCATCATACCTTCCTCTTGGGGTTCCCCAACAGTGTGCAATCTGCGCTCGTCAAGCTATTTTTTTGGCGCTGTTGCCGGTGAGAAAGAGGATTTCTGCAAGGGGAGTCTGTCATCTCCAATCTCTTTACTTTGTTATAGTTTTTCTTAGTTTATTTTACTTTGTCTTGTTTGCTTCATTATATAAAAAACACATAAATATTAGTTTCCATTATAGCTGTTATTTCTATTGCTTTGTTTTAATTTTGCTAAAATGGCTTCTACTAAAAATACTAAGTTGTGTGACTTTACTAGCACAAACAACAATGATTTTATTTGTACACCTATTGCTCCAGCTCCTCCTGAAGTAGCTTTCTATGAAATTAAGCCTGCTTTATTAAATCTTGTTATGAAAGAGCAATTTCCTGGTGTTAGTACTAAAGATGCCGCTTCTCACCTTAATAACTTTGTAGAACTTTGTGAGACGCAAAAATGTAAGGATGTAGATCGTGACATTATAAGACTGAAATTGTTTCCTTTCTCTTTGAGAGGTAGAGCTAAAGATTGGTTGCTATCTTTGCCCAGAAATGGTATTGATTCTTGGGTTAAATGCAAAGATGCTTTTATTGGAAAATACAATCCTCCTGCTAAGATTATATCTTTGAGAAGCAACATAATAAAATTTAGACAATTTGATAATGAACATGTTGCTCAAACTTGGGATAGAATGAAATATTTGGTAAAGAATTGTCCCACTCATGGACTGACTACTTGGATGATCATCCAAACTTTTTATCACTACAAGAAAAGTTGCCATGGCCGACGAATTTGAAGTCGCGCCGTGTTTGCTGATGCACCATGGCCGACGATTTTTGCTCTCTCTGTGGTGCATGTCAAAACTTTTTTTCTCGTTTTTGAGGCCACCTAGCCTGACGAAAGTGTCCAAAACGTCGAGTATGGTGGCCCGGGACGTGGTGCATCATGAGTTCTCGGGTGCGCCGGCCGAGTCAACGCAAATCCGCACCGCCTAGGGATGTAGGGCCCAGATGGAAGCCTCTCTAGCATTGTTTTTTTCTCGATCACGTCATCTCGTTCAACGCTCACCGATCGAGCCGTTTTTGATGCAGGATCATGGGTCCCGCATGTCATCCTCTATGAACCAAAATCTCTTTCTTTTCTTGGATTTTTTTGACCCCATGATTTCTGGCTACTTCCTTTTTCTTTTAATCCCGTGCCGCCTTGGAAACATTGAGACCGTGATGCGCGTAGATGTACACGTCCGTTGGGAACCCCAAGAGGAAGGTATGATGCGCACAGCAACAAGTTTTCCCTCAGAAAGAAACCAAGGATATCGAACCAGTAGGAGCCAAGAAGCACGTGAAGGTTGTTGGTGGAGGAGTGTAGTGCGGCGCAACACCAGTGAAACCGGCGCCAACGTGGAACCTGCACAACACAATCAAGATACTTTGCCCCAACATAACAGTGATGTTGTCAATCTCACCGGCTTGCTGAAAACAAAGGATTAAGCGCATCGAGTGGAAAATGGTGTTTGTTTGCAAAGAACAGTAAAGAACAATGATTGCAATAGAATGTATTCAGATGTAAAAGAATGGACCGGGGTCCACAGTTCACTAGTGGTGTCTCTCCAATAAGATAACTAACATGCTGGGTGAATAAATTACAGATGGGCAATTGACAAATAAAGATTCAATACATATCAATGATGATTACTATGAGATTTAATCAGGGAATTACAACAAAGTACATAGACCGCTATCCAGCATGCATCTATGCCTAAATAATCCACCTTCGGGTTAGCATCCGCACCCCTCCAGTATTAAGTTGTAAACAACAGATAATTGCATTAAGTATGGTGCGTAATGTAATCAACACAAATATCCTTAGACAAAGCATTGATGTTTTATCCCTAGTAGCAACAGCACATCCACAACCTTAGAACCTTCTGGCACTGTCCCAGATTAAATGGAGGCATGAACCCACTATCGAGCATAAATACTCCCTCTTGGAGTTACAAGTATCAACTTGGCCAGAGCCTCTACTAGCAACGGAGAGCATGCAAGAACATAAACAACACATATATGATAGATTGATAATCAACTTGACATAGTATTCTAGATTCATCGGATCCCATCAAACACAACATGTAGCATTACAAATAGATGATCTTGATCATGTTAGGCAGCTCACAAGATCTATACAATGATAGCACATGCGGAGAAGACAACCATCTAGCTACTGGTATGGACCCATAGTCCAAGGATGAACTACTCACGCATCAATCCGGAGGCGGGCATGATGATGTAGAGCCCCTCCGGTGATGATTCCCCTCTCCCAGGGTGCCGGAGGCGATCTCTTGAATCCCCGAGATGGGATTGGCGGCGGCGGCGTCTCTGGAAGGTTTTCCGTATCGTGGCTCTCGGTACAAGGGTATTCACGACGAAGGCTTTAAGTAGGCGGAAGGGTAGGTCAGGGGGCGGCGCGAGGGGCCCACACCATAGGGCGGCGCGGGCCCCCCTCTGGCCGCGCGGCCCTATCATGGCGGCGCCTCCTCGCCCCACTTCGTTATCCCTTCGGTCTTCCGGAAGCTTCGTGGAAAAATAGGACCCTGGGCGTTGATTTCGTCCAATTCCGAGAATATTTCCTTACTAGGATTTCTGAAACCAAAAACAGCAACTGGCGCTTCGGCATCTTGTTAATAGGTTAGTGCCGGAAAATGTATAATAATGATGTAAAGTATGTATAAAACATTCAAGTATTGTCATAAAAGTAGCATGGAACATAAGAAATTATAGATACGTTTGAGACGTATCAAGCATCCCCAAGCTTAGTTCCTACTCGCCCTCGAGTAGGTAAACGATAACACAAATAATTTCTGAATTGACATGCTACCAACATAATCTTGATCATCATTATTGTAAAGCATATGAGATGGATGGAGTGATCTGAAGCAAAAGATTGCTAACAAAAGATAATGAGTAAACAAATGAATCATATAGCAAAACTTTTCATGAATAGTACTTTCAAGACAAGTATCAACAAGACTTGCATAAGAGCTAACTCGTAAGCAATAAATTCAAAGTAGAATGCATTGAAGCAACACAAAGGATGATTAAGTTTCAGCAATTGCTTTCAACTTGTAACATGTATATCTCATGGATATTTGTCAACATAGAGTAATATAACAAGTGCAATAAGTAAACATGTAAGAATCAATGCACACAGTTAACACAAGTGGTTGCTTCTAAGATGGAAAGAAGTGGGTAAACTGACTCAACATAAAGTAAAAGAATGGCCCTTCGCAGAGGGAAGCATGGATTACTATTTTTGTGCTAGAGCTTTTTTTTTGAAAACATAGAAACAATTTTGTCAACGGTAGTAATAATTCATATGTGCTATGCATAATACTTCCTACAAGTTGCAAGTCTCATGCATAGAGTACTAATAGTGCTCGCACCTTGTCCTAATCATCTCGGATAACACGGATTATCATCACATGACATATGTTTCAACCAAGTGTCACAAAGGGGTACCTCTATGCCGCCTGTAAAGGTCTAAGGAGAAAGCACGCATTGGATTTCTCGCTTTTGATTATTCTCAACTTAGACATCCATACCGGGACAACATAGACAACAGATAATGGACTCCTCTTTTAATGCTTAAGCATTCAACAACAAATAATATTCTCATAAGAGATTGAGGTTGTATGTCCAAACTGAAACTTCCACCATGATACATGGCTTTAGTTAGCGGCCCAATGTTCTTCTCTAACATATGCATACTCAAACCATTTGATCATGAAATCGCACTTACTTCAGACAAGACGAACATGCATAGCATCTCACATGATATCCAACAAAGGTAAAAAGTTGATGGCGTCCCCAGAAACATGGTTACCGCTCAACAAACAACTTATAAGAATTAAGATACATAACTACATATTCATCACCACAATAGTTTTTAAGCTATTTGTCCCATGAGCTATATATTGCAAAGATAAAGGAATGAAATTTAAAGGTAGCACTCAAGTAATTTACTTTGGAATGGCAGAAAAATACCACATAGTAGGTAGATATGGTGGACACAAATGGCATGGGTTTTGGCTCAAGGTGTTTGGATGCACGAGAAGCATTTCCTCTCAGTACAAGGTTTGGGCTAGCAAGGTTGTTTGAAGCAAACACAAGTATGAACAGGTACAACAAAACTTACACAAGAACATATTGCAAGCATCATAAGACTCTACACTGTCTTCCTTGTTGTTCAAACACTTTACCAGAAAACATCTAGACTTAGAGAGACCAATCATGCAAACCAAATTAAACAATCTCTAAGGTAGTTCTCCATTAATAGATTAAACTACATGATGCAAGAGCTTAAACATGATCTATGAGAGCTCAAACAATTGCCAAGTTATTCCAAACCATATGCAGCATTTTTTGATTCCAACCAAATAGCAATTTAACGAAGCAATTTCAGCGTTCGCCATGAACATTAAAGCACAATTAAGAACACAAGTGTTCCATATGAAAAAGCGGAGCGTAATATCTCCAATATAAGGATGCTGGGATCCAACTTTATTCAAACCAAAACGAAAATAAAAGCAAACCGACGCTCCAAGTAAAGAACATAAGATGTGATAGAATAAAAATATAGTTTCACTAGAAGTGACCTGATAAGTTGTCGATGAAGAAGGGGATGCCTTGAGCATCCCCAAGCTTAGATGCTTGAGTCTTCTTAAAATATGCAGGGATGAACCACCGGGGCATCCCCAAGCTTAGACCTTTCACTCTTCTTGATCATAGTATATCATCCTCTTCTCTTGACCCTTGAAAACTTCCTCCACACCAAACTTCAAGCAAACTCATTAGAGGGTTAGTGCATAATCAAAAATTCACACATTCAGAGGTGACACAATCATTATTAACACTTCTGGATATTGCACAAAGCTTCTGAAAGTTAATGGAACAAAGAAACTCATTCAACATAGCAAAAGCGGCAATGCGAAATAAAAGGCAGAATCTGTCAAAACAGAACAGTCCGTAAAGACGAATTTTGCAGGGGCACTTAACTTGCTCAAACGGAAAACTCAAAACTAATGAAAGCTGCGTACATATCTGAGGATCACGCACGTAAATTTGCAGATTTTTTTGATTTTTTACAGAGAGATCTGCGCGAATTCGTGACAGACATCAATGCTGTTCCTGCGCAGCAATCCAAATCTAGCATTAACTTTAACATAAAGACTTTACTTGGCACAAAAACATGATAAGGAGAGGTTGCTACAGTAGTAAACAACTTCCAAGACTCAACAATACAGTAAATAAAATAAAACTTGGGTTATCTCCCAAGAAGTGCTTTTTCTTTAACGCCAGCTAGGCGCAGAAAGTGCAAATCAAGTAACATCAAGAGATGAAGCATCAACATCATTATTTTTCTTACAAACACAACTTGTTGCAGAGGGTACCTTAGATGCTCCATTATCTAAATTTTCTATGGTGGTGCTAGGGGTTTTATCAATTTTAGGCCTATAGTAATTCTTTGGTTTAGGCACCTTAGAGGCATACATGAACTTTTGCTCTTTACCCACATAAGCTTTATCCTTAAACTTAAGAGAAGAAAAAGTTGAACCCAAGGTTCCCATAGCCCTTTCAAGTTCACTAATCCTATTGATTTGATTATCATGGACAACACAAGTTTCTAGGACACCAATTCTTTCATCAATTCTTCCTAGGGATTTATCAAGTTTATCAGTATTATCAAGTAGCATTCCCAATTTAGTTTCAACACTTGGAAATTTTTTCTCTATGGTTTCCAATTTTTTCATAACATCCTCAAGAGAGATTTCAATTTTAACTTCGTTAACGGGTGGTATTCCAACTAGAATCTCAATGATGCAGCTAGCTTCTAAAGCATGAGTACCTAGGAAATTACCTCCCGAAAGAGTATCAAGAACATACCTATTCCAACTAGATAAGCCAACATAAATGTTCCTAAGAAGGATAATAGTGGAGTGTTTCTTAATGCACCTATGATGAGCATTACTAATTCTGTACCAAGCATCTTTAAAACTTTCTCCACCTTGTTGCTTAAAAGAACGAACTTCAACTTCAGGATTACTCATTTTAATAACAATAAAAGTAAGCTAAGCAAATAAAATAAAGACAAGTAACTAATTTTTTGTGTGTTTTGATATAGAGCTAATAAATAAAACAGAAAGTAAAGTAACTAATTTTTTTGTGTTTTTTTTAATATGAAGCAAACAAGACAGTAAATAAAATAAAGTAAAGCAAGACAAAAACAAAGTAAAGAGATTGGATGTGGAGACTCCCCTTGCAGCGTGTCTTGATCTCCCCGGCAACGGCGCAGAAAAAGTTGCTTGATGCGCGTAGATGTACACGTCCGTTGGGAACCCCAAGAGGAAGGTATGATGCGCACAGCAGCAAGTTTTACCTCAGAAAGAAACCAAGGTTATCGAACCAGTAGGAGCCAAGAAGCACGTGAAGGTTGTTGGTGGAGGAGTGTAGTGCGGCGCAACACCAGTGAAACCGGCGCCAACGTGGAACCTGCACAACACAATCAAGATACTTTGCCCCAACGTAACAGTGAGGTTGTCAATCTCACCGGCTTGCTGAAAACAAAGGATTAAGCGTATCAAGTGGAAAATGGGGTTTGTTTGCAAAGAACAGTAAAGAACAATGATTGCAGTAGAATGTATTCAGATGTAAAAGAATGGACCGGGGTCCACGGTTCACTAGTGGTGTCTCTCCAATAAGATAACTAACATGCTGGGTGAACAAATTACAGATGGGCAATTGACAAATAAAGATTCAATACATATCAATGATGATTACTATGAGATTTAATCAGGGCATTACGACAAAGTACATAGACCGCTATCCAGCATGCATCTATGCCTAAATAATCCACCTTCGGGTTAGCATCCGCACCCCCTCCAGTATTAAGTTGTAAACAACAGATAATTGCATTAAGTATGGTGCGTAATGTAATCAACACAAATATCCTTAGACAAAGCATTGATGTTTTATCCCTAGTAGCAACAGCACATCCACAACCATAGAACTTTCTGTCACTGTCCCAGATTAAATGGAGGCATGAACCCACTATCGAGCATAAATACTCCCTCTTGGAGTTACAAGTATCAACTTGGCCAGAGCCTCTACTAGCAACGGAGAGCATGCAAGAACATAAACAACACATATATGATAGATTGATAATCAACTTGACATAGTATTCTAGATTCATCGGATCCCATCAAACACAACATGTAGCATTACAAATAGATGATCTTGATCATGTTAGGCAGCTCACAAGATCTAAACAATGATAGCACATGCGGAGAAGACAACCATCTAGCTACTGCTATGGACCCATGATAGCACATGCGGAGAAGACAACAATGATAGCTCATAAGATCTCTTGAATCCCCCGAGATGGGATTGGCGGCGGCGGCGTATCTGGAAGGTTTTCCGTATCGTGGCTCTCGGTACAGGGGTATTCGCGACAAAGGCTTTAAGTAGGCGGAAGGGTAGGTCAGGAGGCGGCGCGAGGGGCCCACACCATAGGGCGGCGCGAGCCCCCCTCTGGCCGCGCGACCCTATGGTGGCGGCGCCTCGTCGCCCCACTTCGTTATCCCTTCGGTCTTCCGGAAGCTTCGTGGAAAAATAGGACCCTGGGCGTTGATTTTGTCCAATTCCGAGAATATTTCCTTACTAGGATTTCTGAAACCAAAAACAGCAGAAAACAACAACTGGCGCTTCGGCATCTTGTTAATAGTTTAGTGCCGGAAAATGTATAATAATGATGTAAAGTATGTATAAAACATTCAAGTATTGTCATAAAAGTAGCATGGAACATAAGAAATTATAGATACGTTTGAGACGTATCAGACCGCTGCAGCAAAATGGGACCCGCATGTCACACTACAAGAAAAGTTGCCATGGCCGACGAAGTTGAAGTCGCGTCGTGGTTGCTGGTGCACCATGGCCGACGATTTTTGGTCTCTCCGTGGTGCATGTCAAAACTTTTATTTTCTCGTCTGTGAGGCCACCTAGCCCGACGAAAGCGGCCAAAACGTCGCGTATGGTGGCCCGGGACGTGGTGCATCACGAATTCTCGGGTTCGCCGGCCGAGTCAACGTAAATCCGCACCGCCCAGGGATGTAGGGCCCAGATGGCAGCCTCTCTAGCATTGTTTTTTTTCTCGATCGCGCCATCTCGTTCAACGCTCTCCGATCGAGCCGTTTACGATGCAGGATCATGGGTCCCGCATGGCATCCTCTATGAACCAAAATTCTTTCTTTTCTTGGATTCTTTTTGGCACCTCATATTTGGTCCCTTGACTTTTTCTTTCGATCCCCTGCTGCCTCTCAAACGGTGATACCGCTGCTGCTAAATAGGACCCGCATGTCATCCTCTATGTACTATAAAACTTTCTTTTCTTGGATTTTTTGGCACCTCATATTTGGTCACTTGCCTTTTTCTTTCGATCTCCTGCCGCCTCTCAAACGGTGATACCGCTGCTAAATGGGACCCGCATGTCATCCACTATGTACTATAAAACTTTCTTTTCTTGGATTTTTTTGGCACCTCATATTTGGTCACTTGCCTTTTTCTTTCGATCGCCTGCCGCCTCTCAAACGGTGATACAACTGCTGCAAAATGGGACCCGCATGTCATCCTCTATGTACATTCAAGTTTCTTTTCTTGGATTTTTTTTGGCACCTCATATTTGGTCACTTGCCTTTTTCTTTCGATCTCATGCCACGTTTGAAACATTGAGGAACCTGCTGGCTCATGGGACCCGCATGTCATCCTCTATGTGCTATAAAAGTTTATTTTCTTGGATTTTGTTTCACCTTCTGATTTTTGGCTATTTCCTTTTTCTTTTGATCCCCTGCCGCCTTGGAAACGTTGAGTAAGCTGCTGGCTCATGGGACCCGCATGTCATCCTCTATGTCCATCAACTTTATTTTCTTGGATTTTTTTGACCCCCTAATTTATGGATACTTTCTTTTTCTTTCGATCTCAAGCCGCATTTGAAACGTTGAGACCGCTGGTGCTAAATGGGACCCGCATGTCATCCTCTATGCACAATAAAGTTTCTTTTCTTCGATTATCTTTGGCTCCTGATATTTTGTCACTTGCCTTTTTCTTTCGATCTCATGCCGCCTTTGAAACATTGAGTAAGCTGCTGGCTCATGGGTCCCGCATGTCATCCTCTACGAACAATAAAAGTTTCCTTTCTTGGAGTTATTTTTTACCCCTAATTTTTGACTACTTCCTTTTTCTTTTGATCCCCTGCCGCCTTTGAAACGTTGAGGATCCTGCTGGCTCATGGGTCCCACATGTCAGCCTCTATGAACAATAAACCTTTCCTTTCTTTGAGTTATTTTGACCTCTAATTTCTGGCTATTTTTCCTTTTTTAAAATCCTGTGTCTCCTTGGAAACGTTGAGGATGCTGCTGCCTCATGGGTCCCGCATGTCATCCTCTTAGAACGATAAATGTTTCTTTTTTTTGGATTTTTTACCAGATGATTTTTGGTTTATTTTGTTTCGATTCTCTGCCGTCTTTAAAACGTTGACGACGCTGCTGGCTCATGGGTCCCCGATGTCAGCCCCCCGTACAAGAAACATGTGATACTTGATTATTTTGCAGACAATAAACAGTGTATTTCGCTCTGAGCTATTGCAAACGGAAAAAATAAATCTTTATTTTTAAATAAACAAACTTATATGTTGAAACTCCTTGTTCTTTGTTTTTGCGAAGCATAGGACTTTCCTGTTTTGGAGTGGGCTAATATTGTACGAGTACAAAGGCGTCCAACAGGATAGTTCGAAGGCCCAGACGGCTAGATGCAGCCCAATTGAAATCTTTCTTTTCTTGGATATTTTTGAGCCCCTGATTTCTGGCTACTTCCTTTTTTTGGTCCTGTGCCGCCTTGGAAACGTTGAGAATGCTGCTGCAAAATGGGACCCACATGTCATCCTCTATGTACAATAAATTTTTTCTTTGATTATTTTTGGCTCCTGATATTTGTCACTTGCCTTTTTCTTTCCATCTCATGCCGACTTTGAAACGCTGAGACCGCTGCTGCAAAATGGGACCCGCATGTCATCCTCTATGTACAATAAAAATTACTTTTCTTGGATTATTATTTTTGGCTCCTGATATTTGGTAACTTGTCTTTTTCTTTGGATCTCATGCCACGTTTGAAACGTTGAGGAACCTGCTGGCTCATGGGACCCGCATGTCATCCTCTATGTGCTATAAAAGTTTATTTTCTTGGTTTTTTTCACCCTATGATTTTTGGCTATTTCCTTTTTCTTTTGATCCCTGCCGCCTTGAAACGTTGAGTAAGCTGCTGCAAAATGGGACCCGCATGTCATCCTCTATGTACAATCAACTTTCTTTTCTTTGAGTTTTTTTGGGCACCTGATATTTGGTCACTTGACTTTTTCTTTCGATCCCGTGCCGCCTCTAAAACATTGATACAGCTGCTGCCAAATGGGACCTGCATGTCATCCTTTATGTACAATAAAAGTTTGTTTTCTTGGATTATTTTTCACCTTCTGATATTTGGCTATTTCCTTTTTCTTTCGATCCCCTGCCTTGGAAACGTTGAGACCGCTGCTCCAAATTGGGACCCGCATGTCATCCTCTATGTACTATAAAAGTTTCTTTTCTTGGATTTTGTTTCACCCTCTGATTTTTGGCTATTTCCTTTTTCTTTTGATCCCCTGCTGCCTTGGAAACGTTGAGTAAGCTACCGCCTTGGGACCCACATGTCATCCTCTATGTACAATCAACTTTCTTTTCTTGGAGTTTTTTTACTCCCTAATTTCTGGCTACTTTCTTTTTCTTTTGATCTCAAGCCGCATTAGAAACGTTGGGACCGCTGCTGCAAAATGGGACCCGCATGTCATCCTCTATGTACAATAAAACTTCTTTTCTTGGATTATTTTTGGCTCGTGATATTTGGTCACTTGCTTTTTCTTTCGATCTCATGCCGCCTTTGAAACGTTGAGGAAGCTGCTGGCTCATGGGTCCCGCATGTCATCCTCTATGAATAATAAAAGTTTCCTTTGTTGGAGTTATTTTTTACCCCTAATTTCTGGCTACTTCTTTTTCTTTTGATCCCCTGCCGCCTTTGAACGTTGAGGACTCTACTGGCTAATGGGTCCCATATGTCAGTGATACGTCTCCAACGTATCGATAATTTCTTATGTTCCATGCTTGTTTTATGACAATACCTACATGTTTTATACACACTTTATGTCATATTTATGCATTTTCTGGAACTAACCTATTAACAAGATGTCGAAGTGCCAGTTTGTTTTCTGCTGTTTTTGGTTTCAGAAATCCTAGTAACGAAATATTCTCGAATTGGACGAAATCAACGCCTGGTTCCTATTTTGCCCGGAAGCATCCAGAACACCCGAGAGCCGCGAGGGGCCCCTGTGGCCCCAGATGACAGGGTGGCACGGCCAGGGCTGGGCCCGCGCCACCCTATGGTGTGGTCGCCCCTTTGACCCTCCTGCGCCGCCTCTTCGCCTATAAAAAGCCCTGCATCGAAAACCCTTACGGAGAGAGCCACGATACGCGAAACCTTCCAGAGCCGCCGCCATCGCGAAGCCAAGATCTAGGGGATAGGAGTCTCTGCCCGCCGGAGCGGGAAAGTGCCCCGGAAGGCTTCTCCATCGACACCGCTGCCATCTCCACCGCCATCTTCATCACCGCTGCTGCTCCCATGAGGAGGGAGTAGTTCTCCATCGAGGCTCGGGGCTGTACCGGTAGCTATGTGGTTCATCTCTCTCCTATGTAGTTCAATACAATAATCTCATGAGCTGCCTTACATGATTGAGATTCATATGATGATGCTTGTAATCTAGATGTCATTATGCTAGTCAAGTGAGTTTTACTTATGTGATCTCCGGAGACTCCTTGTCCCACGTGTGTAAAGGTGACAGTGTGTGCACCGTGTGGGTCTCTTAGGCTATATTTCACGAAGTACTTATTCACTGTTGAAGAGCGTAGTGAAGTGCTTATTTATATCTCTTTATGATTGCAATGTGCATCGTATCACAATTTATCTATGTGCTACTCTAGCAAAGTTATTAAAGTAGTTTTATTCCTCCTGCATGTGTGCAAAGGTGACAGTGTGTGCACCGTGTTAGTACTTGGTTTATGCTATGATCATGATCTCTTGTAGATTGCGAAGTTAACTATTGCTATGATAATATTGATGTGATCTATTCCTCCTACATATGCATGAAGGTGACAGTGTGCATGCTATGCTAGTACTTGGTTTAGTCTTTTGATCTATCTTACACTAAAGGTTACTAAAACATGAGCATTATTGTGGAGCTTGTTAACTCCGGCATTGAGGGTTCGTGTAATCCTACGCAATGTGTTCATCATCCAACAAAAGTGTAGAGTATGCATTTATCTATTCTGTTATGTGATCAATGTTGAGAGTGTCCACTAGTGAAAGTGTAATCCCTAGGCCTTGTTCCTAAATACTGCTGAGTTACTACTGCTTGTTTACTGTTTTACTGCGTTACTACTGCTGCAATACTACCACCATCAACTACACGCCAAGTTTTCTGGCACCGTTGCTACTGCTCATATATATTCATACCACCTGTATTTCACTATCTCTTCGCCGAACTAGTGCACCTATTTGGTGTGTTGGGGACACAAGAGACTTCTTGCTTTGTGGTTGCAGGGTTGCATGAGAGGGATATCTTTGACCTCTTCCTCCCTGAGTTCGATAAACCTTGGGTGATCCACTTAAGGGAAAACTTGCTGCTGTTCTACAAACCTCTGCACTTGGAGGCCCAACACTGTCTACAGGAAAGGAGGGGAACGTAGACATCAAGCTATTTTCTGCGCCCGGGGAGGAAAGGTAAAAGGTACTCACACTCCGGAACTCGGCTACTAAGCTATTTTCCGGCGCCGTTGTAAGTACTCGAAGCTATTTCCTTTAGACTCTGCAATTGCGACATTTGGTTTCTTGTTTACACTAGTTAGGCATAATGGAAAACAACAAAAATATGAGAGATCTTTATGAACTTTATCTTGAATTAGGACATGATGTGTTTGAAGAGAGAATTAAAAAACCCATGGAACTTTATATGCAAACTAATGGGAATGTTATTAATATGAATGCTTTGAACACCATTGTTGCTAATGCTATGGAAAATTCTAAGCTTGGGGAAGCTGGTTTTGATGAGCATGATATTTTTAGTCCCCCAAGCATTGAGGAGAAAATTTACTTTGATGATACTTTGCCTCCTATTTATGATGATTATAATGATAGTAGTCTTTTGTTACCACTGTTATGGAGGATAAATTTGATTATGATTACAATATACCTCCTATATTTGATAGCTACTTTGTTGAATTTGCTCCCACTACAATTAATAAGAATGACTATGCCTATGTTGGGAGTAGTAATTATTTTATGCATGAGACTCATGATAAGAATGCTTTAAGTGATAGTTATATTGTTGAGTTTGCTCATGATGCTACTGAAAGTTATTATGAGAGAGGAAAATATGGTTGTGAAAATTTTCATGTTACTAAAACACCTCTCTATGTGCTGAAATTTTTGAAGCTACACTTGTTTTATCTTCCTATGCTTGTTACTTTGCTCTTCATGAACTTGTTTATTTACAAGATTCCTATGCATAGGAAGCATGTTAGACTTAAATGTGTTTTGAATTTGCCTCTTGATGCTCTCTTTTGCTTCAAATACTATTTCTTGCGAGTGCATCATTAAAACTGCTGAGCCCATCTTAATGGCTATAAAGAAAGAACTTCTTGGGAGATAACCCATGTGTTTTTTTTTACTACAGTACTTTGTTTTATATTTGAGTCTTGGAAGTTGTTTACTACTGTAGCAACCTCTCCTTATCATGTTTTTGTGCCAAGTAAAGTTTCTATGCTAAAGTTGATGTTATATTTGGGATCGCTGCGCAGAAACAGCATTGCTGTCTGTCACGAATCTGGGCACAGGCCTCTGTAGAAAATTAGAAAAAATCTGCCAATTTACGAGCGTGATCCTCAGATATGTACGCAACTTTCATTAGTTTTGAGCTTTTCCATTTGAGCAAGTCTGGTGCCAGCTTTAAATTCGTCTTTACGGACTGTTCTGTTTTTGACAGATTCTGCCTTTTATTTCGCATTGCCTCTTTTGCTATGTTGGATTTATTTCTTTGATCCATTAATGTCCAGTAGCATTATGCAATGTCCAGAAGTGAAAAGAATGATTGTGCCACCTCTGAACATGTGAATTATTAATTGTGCACTAACCCTCTAATGAGTTTGCTTGAAGTTTGGTGTGAAGGAAGTTTTCAAGGGTCAAGAGAGGAGAATGATATACTATGATCAAGAGGAGTGAAAGCTCTAAGCTTGGGGATGCCCCGTGGTTCACCCCTGCATATTTTAAGAAGACTCAAGCGTCTAAGCTTGGGGATGCCCAAGGCATCCCCTTCTTCATCGACAACTTATCAGGTTTCTTCTAGTGAAACTATATTTTTATTCGGTCACATCTTTTGTACTTTACTTGGAGCGTCTGTATGCTTTTATTTTTGTTTTTGTTTTGTTATCTTAGTTCTCTGAATAAGTTCATCCTTGTGTGGGAGAGAGACACGCTCCGCTGGTTCGTATGAACACATGTGTTCTTAGCTCATAATATTCATGGCGAAGTTTCCTCTTCGTTAAATTGTTATATTGTTGGAATTGGAAAATGCTACATGTAGTAATTGCTATAATGTCTTGGATAATGTGATACTTGGCAATTGTTGTGCTCATGTTTAAGCTCTTGCATCATATACTTTGCACCCATTAATGAAGAAATACTTAGAGCTTGCTAATTTGGTTTGCATATTTGGTTTCTCTAGAGTCTAGATAATATCTAGTATTGAGTTTTGAACAACAAGGAAGACGGTGTAGAGTCTTATAATGTTTTCAATATGTCTTTTATGTGAGTTTTGTTGTACCGTTCATCCTTGTGTTTGTTTCAAATAACCTTGCTAGCCTAAAACTTGTATCGAGAGGGAATACTTCTCATGCATCCAAAATCCTTGAGCCAACTACTATGCCATTTGTGTCCACCATACCTACCTACTACATGGTATTTCTCCGCCATTCCAAAGTAAATTGCTTGAGTGCTACCTTTAAAATTCCATCATTCACCTTTGCAATATATAGCTCATGGGACAAATAGCTTAAAAACTATTGTGGTATTGAATATGTACTTATGCACTTTATCTCTTATTAAGTTGCTTGTTGTGCGATAACCATGCTTCTGGGGACGCCATCAACTACCCTTTGTTGAATATCATGTGAGTTGCTATGCATGTTCGTCTTGTCTGAAGTAAGAGAGATCTACCACCTTATGATTGGAGCATGCATATTGTTAGAGAAGAACATTGGGCCGCTAACTAAAGCCATGAATCATGGTTGAAGTTTCAGTTTTGGACACATATCCTCAATCTCATATGAGAATAATAATTGTTGCTACATGCTTATGCATTAAAGAGGAGTCCATTATCTGTTGTCCATGTTGTCCCGGTATGGGTGTCTAAGTTGAAGAATGATCAAAAGCGAGAAATCCAATGCGAACTTTCTCCTTAGACCCTTGTACAGGCGGCATGGAGGTACCCCATTGTGACACTTGGTTGAAACATGGCATGCAAAGATCCGGTAGTCCAAGCTAAGTAGGACGAGGTGCGGGCACTATTAGTATACTATGCATGAGGCTTGCAACTTGTAAGATATAATTTACATAACTCATATGCTTTATTACTACCGTTGACAAAATTGTTTCACGTTTTCAAAATAAAAGCTCTAGCACAAATACAGCAATCGATGCTTTCCTTTTTGAAGGACCTTTCTTTTACTTTTATTGTTGAGTCAGTTTACCTATCTCCTTCCACCTTAAGAAGCAAACACTTGTGTGAACTGTGCATTGATTCCTACATACTTGCATATTGCACTTGTTATATTACTTTACATTGACAATATCCATGAGATATACATGTTATAAGTTGAAAGCAACCGCTGAAACTTAATCTTCCTATGTGTTGCTTCAATACCTTTACTTTGATTTATTGCTTTATGAGTTAACTCTTATGCAAGACTTATTGATGCTTGTCTTGAAGTACTATTCATGAAAAGTCTTTGCTTTATGATTCACTTGTTTACTCATGTCATTACCATTGTTTTGATCGCTGCATTCATCTCATATGCTTATAATAGTATGATCAAGGTTATGATGGCATGTCACTTAAGAAATTATCTTTGTTATCGTTTTACCTGCTCGGGACGAGCAGAACTAAGCTTGGGGATGCTGATACGTCTCCAACGTATCGATAATTTCTTATGTTCCATGCTTGTTATATGACAATACCTACATGTTTTATACACACTTTATGTCATATTTATGCATTTTCTGGAACTAACCTATTAACAAGATGCCGAAGTGCCAGTTCCTGTTTTCTGCTGTTTTTGGTTTCAGAAATCCTAGTAACGAAATATTCTCGGAATTGGACGAAATCAACGCCCTGTTCCTATTTTTCCCGGAAGCATCCAGAACACCCGAGAGCCGCGGAGGGGGGCCCCGGCCCCATGACAGGTGGCGCGGCCAGGGCTGGGCCCGCGCCACCCTATGGTGTGGTCGCCCTTTGACCCTCCTGCGCCGCCTCTTCGCCTATAAAAAGCCCCTGCATCGAAAACCCTTACGGAGAGAGCCACGATACGCGAAACCTTCCAGAGCCGCCGCCATCGCGAAGCCAAGATCTAGGGGATAGGAGTCTCTGTTCCGGCACCCTGCCGGAGCGGGAAAGTGCCCCCGGAAGGCTTCTCCATTGACACGCTGCCATCTCCACCGCCATCTTCATCACCGCTGCTGCTCCCATGAGGAGGGAGTAGTTCTCCATCGAGGCTCGGGGCTGTACCGGTAGCTATGTGGTTCATCTCTCTCCTATGTAGTTCAATACAATAATCTCATGAGCTGCCTTACATGATTGAGATTCATATGATGATGCTTGTAATCTAGATGTCATTATGCTAGTCAAGTGAGTTTTACTTATGTGATCTCCGGAGACTCCTTGTCCCACGTGTGTAAAGGTGACAGTGTGTGCACCGTGTGGGTCTCTTAGGCTATATTTCACGAAGTACTTATTCACTGTTGAAGAGCGTAGTGAAGTGCTTATTTATATCTCTTTATGATTGCAATGTGCATCGTATCACAATTTATCTATGTGCTACTCTAGCAAAGTTATTAAAGTAGTTTTATTCCTCCTGCATGTGTGCAAAGGTGACAGTGTGTGCACCGTGTTAGTACTTGGTTTATGCTATGATCATGATCTCTTGTAGATTGCGAAGTTAACTATTGCTATGATAATATTGATGTGATCTATTCCTCCTACATATGCATGAAGGTGACAGTGTGCATGCTATGCTAGTACTTGGTTTAGTCTTTTGATCTATCTTACACTAAAGGTTACTAAAACATGAGCATTATTGTGGAGCTTGTTAACTCCGGCATTGAGGGTTCGTGTAATCCTACGCAATGTGTTCATCATCCAACAAAAGTGTAGAGTATGCATTTATCTATTCTGTTATGTGATCAATGTTGAGAGTGTCCACTAGTGAAAGTGTAATCCCTAGGCCTTGTTCCTAAATTGCTGAGTTACTACTGCTTGTTTACTGTTACTCGTTACTGGCAATACTACCACCATCAACTACACGCCGCAAGTTTTCCGGCACCGTTGCTACTGCTCATATATATTCATACCACCTGTATTTCACTATCTCTTCGCCTAGTGACCTATTTGGTGTGTTGGGGACACAAGAGACTTCTTGCTTTGTGGTTGCAGGGTTGCATGAGAGGGATATCTTTGACCTCTTCCCCCCTGAGTTCGATAAACCTTGGGTGATCCACTTAAGGGAAAACTTGCTGCTGTTCTACAAACCTCTGCACTTGGAGGCCCAACACTGTCTACAGGAAAGGAGGGGGAACGTAGACATCAGTCAGCCTCTATGAACGATAAACCTTTCTTTTCTTGGAGTTATTTTGCCCCCTAATTTCTGGCTATTTTGCCTTTTTTGGATCCCGTGCCGCCTTGGAAACGTTGAGGATGCTGCTGCCTCATGGGTCCCGCATGTCATCCGCTCAGAACGATAAATGTTTCTTTTCTTCGATTTTTTACCAACTGATTTTTGGTTTATTTTTTTTCGATCCCCTGCCGCCTTTAAAACTTTGACGACGCTGCTGGCTCATGGGTCCCGATGTCAGCCTCCCCGTACAAGAAACATGTGATATCTTGATTATTTTGCAGACAATAAAAAGTGTATTTCGCTCTGAGTTATTGCAAACGGATAAATTAAATATTTATTTTTACATAAACAAACTAATATGTTGAATCTCCTTGTTTTTGTTTTGTTTTTGCGAAGCATAGGACTTTCCTGTTTTGGAGTGGGCTGAAATTTTACGAGTCAAAAGGCGTCCAGCAGGGATAGTTCGAAGGCCCAGATGGCCATGCAGCCCCAATTGATATCTTCCTTAACTTGGATTATTTTTTGATCAAAAGGCCCAGCAGGGATATATCCTTTTTCTTTTGGTCCTGTGTGCCGCCTTGGAAATGTTGAGGACGCTGCTGCCTCATGGGACCCGCATGTCATCCTATATGAACTATAAAAGTTTCTTTTCTTGGATTTTTTTCACCCTCTGATTTTTGGCTATTTTTCTTTTGTTCCCCTGCCGCCTTGGGACCCGCATGTCATCCTCTATGTACAATCAACTTTCTTTTCTTGGCTACTTTCTTTTTCTTTTGATCTCAAGCCGCATTTGAAACGTTGAGACCGCTGCTGCAAAATTGGACCCACATGTCATCCTCAATGTAAAATAAAAGTTTCTTTTCTTGGATTATTTTCACCCTCTGATTTTTGGCTATTTCCTTTTTCTTTCGATCCCCTGCTGCCTTGGAAACGTTGAGGATGCAGCTGCCTCATGGGTCCCACATGTCATCCCCTATGAACAATAAAAGTTTATTTTCTTCGATTTTTTCACCCTCTGCTTTTTGGCTATTTCCTCTTTCTTTTGATCCCATGCCGCCTTGGAAACGTTGAGGATGCTACTGCCTCATGGGACCCGCATGTCATACTCTATGTACAATAAAAGTTTTTTTTTGGATTATTTTTGGCTCCTGATATTTGGTGACTTGCCTTTTTCTTTCAATCTCATGCCGCCTCTCAAACGTTGAGTAAGCTGCTGGCTCATGGGACCCGCATGTCATTAACTATGTACAATAAAATTTCTTTTCTTGGATTATTTTTGGCTCCTGATATTTGGTCACTTGCCTTTTTCTTTCGATCTCATGCCGTCTTTGAAACGTTCAGACCGCTGCTACAACATGAGACCCATATGTCATCCTCTATGTACAATGAAAGTTTCTTTTCTTGGATTATTTTTGGCTCCTGATATTTGGTCACTTGCCTTTTTCTTTTGATCTCATGCCGTCTTTGAAACGTTCAGACCGCTGCTACAACATGGGACCCATATGTCATCCTCTATGTACAATGAAAGTTTCTTTTCATGGATTATTTTTTGCTCCTGATATTTGGTCACTTTCCTTTTTCTTTCGATCTCATGCCGTCTCGGCCCTCTGAAACGTCGAGTAAGTTGTTGGCTCATGGGACCCGCATGTCATCCTCTATGTACAATAAAGTTTTTTTCTTGGATTTTTTACCCCCTGATTTTTGGTCACTTGCCTTTTTTCTTTTGATCTTGTGCTGCCTTTGAAATTGTGGATGCTGCTGGCTCATGGGTCCCACATGCCAGCCTCTATGAACAATAATATTTCTTTTCTTGGATTTTTTACCCCTGATTTCTGGCTATTTGCCTTTTTCTTTGGATCCCCGACCGCCTTTGAAACGATGAGGACGCTGCTGGCGCATAGCTCCCACATGTCAGCCTCTATGAACAATAAACCTTTCTTTTCTTGGATTTATTGTTGACCCCTAATTAATGGCTACTTCGCTTTTTTTCGATCCCCAGCCGCCTTAGAAACATTGAGGACGCTGCTGGCTCATGGGTCCCATATGTCAGCCTCTATGAAAAATAAAACATTTACTTTCTTGGATTTATTTTTGACACCTAATTAATGACTACTTGGTTCTTTCTTTTGATCCCGTGACGCCTTTGAAACGTTGAGGGCCCTGCTGGCTCATGGGTCCAACATGTCAGCCTCTATGAACAATAAGAGTTTCCTTTGTTGCATTTATTTTTGACCCCTAATTTCTTATTTGCCTTTTTCCCCTGCCGCCTTAGAAACGTTGAGGACGCTGCTGGCTCATGGGTCCCACATGTCAGCCTGTTTGTACGATAAAAGTTTCCTTTGCTGGATTTGTTTTGACCCCTAATTTCTGGCTATTTGCCTTTTTCTTTCGAGCTCTACCGCCTTTGAAACGTTGATGAAGCCGCTGCAAACTGGGTACAATATGTCAGCCTCTTTGTGCGATAAACCTTTCCTTTCTTGGATTTTTTGGACACCTGATTTCGAGCTACTTGTCTTTTTCTTTCGATCTCCTGCCCCCTTTGAGAAACGTCGAGAACGATGCTGGTTCGTGGGTCCCACATGTCATCCTCTCTGAATGATAAATGTTGAGGCCGCGGCTGCAAGATACGTCCCACATGTCAGCCTGACTGTTGAATAAACATTTCCTTTCTCGAATTTATATTTGACCCCTGATTTCTGGCTACTTTGCCGTTTCTTTCGATCCCCTGCCGCCTTGTCAATGTTTAGGACACTTCTGCAAAATGGGTCCCACATGTCATCCTCTATGTAGAATAAATGTTTCCTTTCTTGTATTATTTTTTTCTTTCGATCTCTGGCTGCCTTTCAATGATGTAGACGCAGCTATTGGGCCGTTATCTCCTGAGCTAGTAGGCCCACGTAAATTACCATGTAGATTGTACTTTTTTTCTATTGGTAAGGTTTTTTTTGAGAACTTTCTATTGGTAAGGTGGTACATAGGGTTACCCTTACCCAAAAAATATGTGGTACATGGAGCAGCGCTGGAACCCTGATCGTTACTGAAGTCATTTGCGCCTAATAGCGCGAGCTTAGCTAATTTTTGAAGAAAAAAAGATGTCCGGCGTGGTATTCAAAACAAAGATCTTCATGTCTGCTACTCCACCGAAAAACAGACCAGCATGTATTCATCACAATACGGGTAGCTAATTTAGGAAAAATGTGTTCATCACGGGATTCAAACAAAGATCTTCATCTCTGCTAAATTTTGATTTCACCAAAAACCGAACAGCGTGTGTTCATGACTTTAAGTTCACGAACACTATGGTTTCTCTATAAAATAAGGTCACCATCCGTTCCTTTACTGAAGGCATTTGCGAAAAGTGTCTTTGGCTAATGGGCACCAGTGCTCCTGCTGTTTAAAAAAATCAAATATCATACATATTTGTTTCAAAAAAATCTGAAAATAAATGTAGACATAATAAATAAAGTAACCTACAAGCGTGTAAAATTTTAATATGAAATTCTTTATATTGTAGACTACACAAAAAAGACAAAATCTATTGAAATTTGGAGATTTGAAATATGCATACCCAGATCCACACGTTTGTTATTTTTGTGTAGCCCAGAATTTTTTGTATTTGAAACTGAAATTTTGCACGTTTATGGGACAATTCATTAGCTACACCATGATTTTTTTTCTAATTTTTTGAAACACATAAATATGTTTTTTATTTTTTCTAAAATAGCAGGAGCACTGGTGCCCAAGAGCACCAAATCTCTTAGGCATTTGCGCCTAATAGCGCGAGCTTAGCTAATTTTTGAAGAAAAAAAGATGTCCATTGTGGTATTCAGGACAAAGATCTTCATGTCTGCTACTCCACCAAACAACAGACCAGCATGTATTCATCACAATACGAGTAGCTAATTTGTGAAAAATATGTTCAGCACGGGATTCAAACAAAGATCTTCATCTCTGCAAAATTTTGATTTCAGCAAAAACCGAACAGCGAATGTTCATGAGGTTAAGTTCACGAACACTATGTTTTCTCTATAAAATAAGGTCACCATCTGTCTCTTATTTCTCAAGGAAAAACAGGTGGAAGTGTTGGGACGAACCACATGGGTGCTTCGGCTCTATGTTCAATCTTCTCTTTTTTGTACTGCAATCTTGAGCCTATGGCATGACCTCCATTGACGTGCATTCTGCACCAATTTGGCCTTGGACGTATACATGTATCTGTTATCACCGGATTTTGACCAAATCAGGAGATGGGCCGTAAGTGAAGATGGGCTTGAAGGACACACACGTGGAGCGTCTTTGAAGCGGCCTTGCGCGAAGAGTTTGGGCTAGATTGCCCATGTATTTGTAAATATAGTAGATCGCATCGTAATTTAGATTAAAAGATAGAGTTTAACCCGTGCACGGTTAGGTGCACGTCCAAATTAGAAAGTCCCTTGGACTATAAATATGTATCTAGGGTTATCGAAAAGGAGGACAATCACGTTCACAACAAACAAATCAGGCGCATCGCCACCCCTTCTTTCGAGGGTTTCTCCCGGGTAAGCATCATGCTGCCTAGATCGCATCTTGCGATCTAGGCAGCACAAGTTTATTCGTTTACCTTGTGCTGCTCGTACTGAAGCGTTGTTGATGGCGAGCAGCACTACTTATCGTAGATGTCTTGGGGCTTGCATAGATGCTTTTCTTACGCATATCTGCTTAGCTGTGCCGTCCCTTGATATCTAGCTGCCCTTACACCTATCCAGGTGTAAGGGCAGCGTCTTGCTTGTTCGTTGTTTAGTAGATCTGATCCGTTATAGCTGCTCCTTGATTCTTCAAGGATTGGTTTAATATCTGTATGATTAGGCCTTACAAACGGGTTGAACGATCCGGTAGTGCGCTAGGTATGGTTTGCTAGCTCTAAGAGGGATGTTCCGGGAATTGACTTAACGTTGGTTTTTAGGCCTCTTTTAGGGTTAGTTTTCCATTATCTTGCGTGTCTATTAGGCTCAACTACGCGTAGGATGTTCCGATCATACGATGAAAACTCTAAGCTGTCGTAGATTGGTTTAGCTTTATACTGATCAAGCAGGAGCCCCATGCCATCGTCAACCCGACAGAAACCATGGGGCGATCGGCTCTTTGAGCCGATCCACAGGGCAACCTGAGAGCCGATCGGGCTCGTATTTAATGTTTACGTGTCTGCCATGCAGGGAACTAATCGAAGCAATTCAACACCTTCCTGACCAGGTATAGGTCAGGTGGCACGCCCTTGCAACCGCTAGGTCGTGTGCCGGAGCATTTGCGGGACGACGTCGAGGGACCAGGGCCCTCTGCAGCCTTGGAAGCCTCCCGGCTCTTCGTGTTGCTTAACCACTGCTCGCCGGTGGGTTTTGGCAGGCAACACATTCTGGCACGCCCGGTGGGACAATCTTCTGCAACAACCACGTCGACATCCACGATGGCGGAAGAACCGATCAAGTACGAAGATCTGCCTCCTGAGCATAAGAAGAAATATGATGAGCTCAAGGCTACCTTCGAGGCCGATCTCATCGGCTCTTTCGAGAAGACCCGTTCGCACGGGATCAAGTTTAAAGGGTTCCAACCCGAAGGTGCGCTGGATGGACTGGATCTATCTCTCCCTTCGGACGAACGTACCAGAGCCCTGCGACAGGAAGTCAACTATGACGTTGCTCATTCTCTTCATCGGCACTCTGAGAGCCTGGTGAACACTCTGGAGCGTGTCGCGCTCAATGTGGTGCAAGAAGTCATGAAGCACAAGTACTCTCCGTCAGGACCTGCTCTAGGAACTCACCAAGGGGAGATACCGCTCTACACAAGGCCACCACCGCAGTACACGCTTGCCGCTCCACATCAACAAGGTTCACCGGCGTACGTCGTTTACAAGGTTGGAGGTGATCCTGGCGACTACCAATTCCTGTATGATCCGCCCAAGGAGATTCCACATGGATACGTGTGCACATACGTGCCGGACTGCAACGACTGGATGACCCCGGTTATGGCAGGAAGGACTGCCACGGCAGGAGGAGTCGCTGGAGCAGGAATCAATGCTGGAGCAGATGTTGAGAAACAGGCGTGGCTAGCTAAATATGCCACCAGTACAAGTCATCAACGAGCAACTTCTGCAGCTCCTATGGTGGATGAGATCACCGCAATCATGAGAGATCAGTTCGGCATCCTGCCGAAGAAAAGAATGATCGGCTATTCCAAGCCGTATCCCAACGAGTACGACCTGATCCCGCTACTCCGGCCGGGCATAACCGAACCGAAACCGAAAACCGAAGCCGAAAAAACCTAACTGCACCTAAAAATTCGGTTTTATCAGTTTTCAGTTAAGATTATAGTTAGCAGAATCACTAACCATTTAACATTCGGTTTTTTCGGTTTTAAACCGAATAACCGCGGTTTTAACCGAAAATAACCGTCCTAAACCAGCCCAGGCCGGCAGGCCCAGCCGCCCAGGCGCGGAGATGCCCAGGCCCAGGCGCCCAACACTCTCTTCGTCTCGCGTCGGTCGCGGACGGTCTTCGCCTCGGCGGCTCGGCCTCGCACCACGCAACGAACGACGCGACCAGAAGGGCGCCGAACCCTAATTCTGCTGGCGGCGCCCATACCTCCGGCCGACCGGCGACGCCCACGTCGACAGCAAGCCTCCGCGGCTCCGCCGGATCCTCCCGTCCCCATCCTCTCCGGTATCCACCATCTCCAGGGCCTCCGGCCTCCTCGAGCAGTCCTCATCATCCTGGTGAGCCGACGCCCCTCCTGGTCCCCTCCACTCGGTTGTTCTCCCCTCTCAGTCGCTTCGCCGACGTGGCCGTCGTCTTCTCCATCGCAGGTGGTCGCCGCCAGCGCTACTTCGGTGGCTCCCCACGACGAGGCGCGTCACGCGAGCCCTCTGCCCCATCCTGGTTCGCCCCCAGGTGCTGGTTCCATCTCCGACGGCAACAGGAGCTTCTCTGACTGCACCTAGTCCGCGCGACCCCGCGCACGCCTCCAATCGCCCTCGCGCGTGGCGTCCGTCTCGAGCACGTCCACGAGCCCTTGGTGAGACTCTGCTCCTCACGTTTTTCCTGGTTGTCATCGTTCTCTGTCACCAGTGCGAACTGTCCGTGAAATTCAGTCAAAACACATGTCTTGTTCTTCAGTTAACGCCTCCGCGCCTCGCGCACGCGCGTGTCCTTCCGGCTAAGCCAGCTAATTTTGCTAATGTTTTGCCTGATAGCTTGCTAGTTAGCTTTGCACCATGTCAATCAATCCACCTGCTAGCCTGCTTGCTTAAGCTAGCTAGTCACGGTAGGGATATATTAGGCATCCAGCTATCTGCTTGCTTCAGATTGGCATCAACGATCAACCGATCCAACTGCCTGTGTATCCGCTTAGCTGCTTGTTAATATCTGTCTCGCGGTTGCATAGCTTGTATCTGCTTTCTCTTCAGTTTCGTCAGACAAAGTACCACCTCCCAGTTCCTTTCAGTATGTTTCTTCTATTTCAATTGCAAAACGTGTTACTTTATATCTTCTAATCTATACCTTAAAATCAAACATGTTATATATCAATTTATATATTAGGGAGTCCTTGGCTGTTGTCGTCGGCTGCCATTCCCGGAGTTACCTCACGATCTGGCTGCCACCATCGCGAGCTGCCGGCCTCCTGATCTGGCAAGTTTGCCATCCTCGTCGGCCTCAAGATCTGGGCGCAGCTGGCCCTTAGATTTGCACGTCCTTGGATCAGCAATGCCAGAGTACATGTCTGAGACAACGATGTGCACTTGCTACTGTATGTTTGCTTCATTCCTTGTTACTTGCTAGACTGAATCTGTGATGTATCTGTGAATTTATTTGGCACAATATCTGTGAATATATCTCTCTTGTTATATTTTAGCATGAAGCAAAAAGGTCATGCCAAAATTTTCACTTGACCGAATGCACCATAGAAAAAGACATGCCAAAAGTTGTCTGTTGTTCAAAAATTCGCGTCAACTTTGGTTAATTTGGTTTTTACCGAAACCGAACCGAATGTTATTGGTTATTACCGAAACCGAATCGTATTCTCGTACAAAACCGTATTTACCGAAGTATTGAAACCGTATTTACCGAAAACCCGTATAAACCGAACCGATTTAACCGATTTAACCGAATGCGCAGCCGGACCCGCTACCGCCTAAGTATCGGCTCCCTGACTTCACCAAATTCAGTGGGTTAGAAGGAACCAGCTCAATCGAGCATGTGAGCCGATACTTGGCACAGTTGGGTATGGTCTCAGCCTCAGACGAGCTACGCGTGAGGTTCTTCTCGTAGTCTCTCACGGGTCCGGCTTTTGGGTGGTACACCTCGTTGCTACCAGACTCGGTTCGGACGTGGAAGCAGCTGGAGGAGCAGTTTCACGTACAGTACCACTCAGAAGCTACTGAAGCTGGCATTGCCGATCTGACCCAGGTTCGGCAAAGGCGAGGAGAGACGGTGTCTGAATACATTCAGCGCTTCAGGACCGTCAGGAACCGATGTTATTCGGTTCGTCTAACTGAGAAGGAAGCATGCGAGCTGGCGATAGCAGGCCTGTCAGCACCGCTCAAAGATGTGACCTTCCAAGCAGAGTACAATTCACTGGCGCATATGGTTCAGAAATTGACTGCGTATGAACAGCGCCATCCAGAATTGTACCAGGACAAGTACAAGCGCGTCGCCCTGATCGAGATGGACGAAGATGAAGATTCTCCAGGAGATCAGGAGATCGCTGTTGCTGAGTGGACCCGGGGGCAAAACCCGTGTCCTGCAAGTGGGTGAAACAACCAGGGCCTACGAAGGGGTTCGACTTCGATTTGAGCAAAACGGAGCAAATTTTTGATTTGCTGCTGAAGGAAAAACAGCTGAAGTTACCCGAAGGCCACAAAATCCCCACGGTACAAGAGATGAACGGCAGGCCATACTGCAAATGGCATGACACGTTCACCCATGCCACCAACGACTGCAAAGTCTTGCGCGGACAGATTCAGATGGCGATAGAGCAAGGCCGATTACTCTTCGGTCAGTTTGCCATGAGAGTTGACACGCAGCCGTTTCCGGAAGTCAACGTGGTCGATCTCAGTCACTGCATAGGACGCGAGCCAGGCTTCTCATTTGATATCAATATGGCTGGGTTCGCAGATCGCCATGGCAAGGATGAGCCAGAGAGCAGTCACTCCCGTGGCAAAGATAAAAAGGAGGCCGATCCACGCGACCGGCCCCAGCATGATGACAGACGGTATTTAACTAAGAGAGAGGTGATAAGCGTCCGGTATCAACGACCACTCTCCGCACATCTCCTCAACAAATATGAGCAGCAGTACGACCGACGTCGGCGCTACGACGAAGATGATGATAGATATCGTCGGTCTGATGCAGACAACAGGAAATACCGTCGACACGAAGGGTATGAGCGTCACGCTAGAGGGAGGTCAAGAGAGCGAGAGGACGTGGATAGGCACTGGAACTGTCCTTTCTTCAAACATTGCTGAGACTCAGGAATGAGCCGATTGCCTACAATCGAGAACTGCCCAGAATGCACACAGAAGAGGAAGGGAATGAATGAAGTTTCAGTGTTCGAGCGACTAGGACCTCTCCCACCTCAGAACAAACGAGCTGAGTCGTCTCAAGATGAAGACTTTGAGGAGTCAGAAGAAGAAGATAGATATCACCGACCAAGGTGGTGTCCTGATGGACTCAGCCACTCCCAAAAGCGCAGAGTGCAACGGCTAAGAAACTTGGAAGAAGCCGAGGCGCAGTACCTGTACACGTTGAGGAAAGCACGGCCTTATCTGGCCGTGAAGATTCAGCAAACGCTGGAGACAGAGGCTCGCCCACCAAAGAAAGTGTGGCGACCCAAGCAGACAAAAGCCGATGCAGAGGCATCGGCTGATACAAACATGGTGTTCATTCTCCCGTTAGAGTTTTGTGCTCCGAGAGATAAGGAAGTATCAGTGGCACAGTTTGATTGCGGGCCACGACCAGTTATCTTCGAGAAGCCAAAAGAAAAGAGCTACAGGCATCTTAAAGCCCTATACCGGAAGGGTTATATCAATGGGCAGCCTATTAGCAAGATGCTGGTTGACACGGGAGCAGCAGTCAACATTATGCCGTACTCCATGTTACGATGTTTGGGACGTTCCAGTGAAGATTTGATCAAGACCAACGTCACGCTAAGCGACTTCAACGGCCAACCGTCAGAAGCCAAGGGCGTTCTGAACGTGGACTTGACTGTCGGCCAAAAGACCATCCCTACGTCCTTCTTCATCGTCGACAGCAAGAGCACTTACGCTGTCCTGTTAGGAAGGGATTGGATCCACGCTAACTGTTGCATTCCATCCACAATGCATCAGTGCATCATACAATGGGATGGAGATGAAGTGGAGGTTGTTCATGATGTCTACGGGTGCTTCTATTCTTGTAGACAGTGTTGGGCCTCCAAGTGCAGAGGTTTGTAGAACAGCAGCAAGTTTCCCTTAAGTGGATTACCCAAGGTTTATCGAACTCAGGGAGGAAGAGGTCAAAGATATCCCTCTCAAGCAACCCTGTAATCACAAAGCAAGAAGTCTCTTGTGTCCCCAACACACCAAATACACTTGTCAGGTGTATAGATGCACTAGTTCGGCGAAGAGATAGTGAAATACAAGTAATATGGATGTATATGAGTGGTAATAGCAATCTGAATAAAATATGGCAGCGAGTAAACATGCAACAGAACAGTAAGTAAACGGTGTTTTCAGTATTGGAAACAAGGCCTAGGGATCATACTTTCACTAGTGGACACTCTCAACATTGATCGCATAATAAATACTTCTTCTCATATGTGCTACATACACTCTTGTTTGATAATGAACATCATTCGTTGCGTAGGATTACACGAACCCTCAATGCCGGAGTTAACAAGCTCCGCAACATTCGATATTCATGTTTAAGTAACCTTAGAGCATAATAGATCATTGCAAAATAAACCAAGAACTAACATAGCGCACACACTGTCCACATTACACTATGAAGGAGGAATAGATCACATCAATACTATCATAATGACAATTAACTCCACGATCTACAAGAGATCATGATCATAGCCTACGACAAGAACCACACGGTGCACGCACTGATCACCTTTACACACATGCAGGAGGAATAGACTACTTTAATAACATCACATGAGTAGCACACAACTAGTAGCGATACAAAGCTCATCATATGGATCTCAATCATGTAAGGCAGCTCATGAGATCATTGTATTGGAGTACAGAGAGAGATTAACCACATAGCTACGGTAGAGCCCTCAGCCTCGGGGAGAACTACTCCCTCCTCATCATGGGAACAGCGATGGCGGTGAAGATGGCGGTGGAGACGGCTTCCGGGGGCAATTCCCCGTCCGGCAGGGTGCCGGAACAGAGACTTCTGTCCCCCGAATCTTGATTTCGCGATGGCGGCTCTGGAAGGTTTTTCTCCGTATCGTGGTCTCTCTCGGGGTTTTTAGGTCAGGGAGGCCTAAATAGGCGAAGAGAGGGAGTCGGAGGGGCCACGGGGTGCCCACACCCTAGGGGGGCGCGCCCCCCCCCCTGGCCCGCGCCGGGGTGTGGTGTGGGCCCCCCTGGCTCCCCTCTCGTCCCTCTCCGGTGCTCTGGAAGCTTCCGGGAAAAATAGGAACTTGGGCGGTGATTTCGTCCGATTCCGAGAATATTTCGTTACTAGGATTTCTGAAACCAAAAACAGCAGAAAACAGCTGGCCTTTCGGCATCTCGTCAATAGGTTAGTTCCGAAAACGCATAATAATGACATATAATGTGTATAAAACATGTAGATATCATCAATAAAGTGGCATGGAACATAAGAAATTATAGATACGTTTGAGACGTATCAAGCATCCCAAGCTTAGTTCTGCTCGTCTAGGTAAAACGATAACAATGATAATTTCTTAAGTGACATGCCATCATAACCTTGATCATACTATTGTAAAGCACATGAGATAAATGCAGAGATTCAAAGCAATGATGAAGATAATGAGTAAACAAATGAATCATATAACAAAGACTTTTCATGAATAATACTTTCAAGCCAAGCATCAATAAGTCTTGCATAAGAGTTAACTCATAAGCAATAAATTCTTAGTAGAAAGCTTTGAAACAACACAAAGGAAGATATAAGTTTCAGCGGTTGCTTTCAACTTTAACATGTATATCTCGTGGATAATTGTCAACACAAAGTAATATAACAAGTGCAATAGGTAAACATGTAAGAATCAATGCACACAATTTACACAAGTGTTTGCTTCTAAGATAGAAAGAATAGGTAAACTGACTCAACAATAAGGTAAAAGAATGGTCCGTCAAAGAGGAAAGCATTGATTGCTATATTTGTGCTAGAGCTTTGATTTTGAAAACATATAGAGAGCATAAAAGTAGAGTTTTGAGAGGTGTTTGTTGTTGTCAACGAATGGTAGCGGGTACTCTAACCCCCTTGCCAGACAAACCTTCAAAGAGCGGCTCCCATTTTATTTTATTTTTAGGTGGCACTCCTTCCAACCTTTCTTTCACAAACCATGGCTAACCGAATCCTCGGGTGCCTGCCAACAATCTCATACCACGAAGGAGCGCCTTTTTATTTTAGTTTTATTATGATGACACTCCTCCCCACCTTTGCTTTCTCAAGCCATGGCTAACCGAATCCTTCGGGTGCCGTCCAACAATCACATACCATGGAGGAGTGTCTATTTTTGTTAATTAAGTTGGGACTGGGAATCCCATTGCCAGCTCTTTTTGCAAAATTATTGGATAAGCGGATGAAGCCACTAGTCCATTGGTGAAAGTTGCCCAACAAGATTGAAAGATAAACACCACATACTTCCTCATGAGCTATAAAACATTGACACAAATCAGAGGTGATAAATTTTGAATGGTTTAAAGGTAGCACTCAAGCAATTTACTTTGGAATGGCGGAGAAATACCATGTAGTAGGTAGGTATGGTGGACACAAATGGCATGAATATTGGCTCAAGTATTTGGATGCATGAGAAGTATTCCCTCTCGATACAAGGTTTAGGCTAGCAAGGTTATTTGAAGCAAACTCAAGTATGAAATGGTGCAGCAAGACTCACATATAAACATATTGTAAGCATTATAAGACTTTACATCGTCTCCTTGTTGTTCAAACACCTCAACCAGAAAATATCTAGACTTAGAGAGACCAATCATGCAAACCAAATTTTAACAAGCTCTATGTAATTATTCATTAATGGGTACAAGGTACATGATGCAAGAGCTTAAAAAAGATCTATATGAGCACAACAATTGCCAAGTTTCACATTATCCAAGACATTTTACCAATTACTACATGTAGCATTTTCCAATTCCAACCATATAACAATTTAACGAAGAGGAAACTTCGCCATGAATATTATGAGTAAAGCCTAAGGACACATGTGTTCATACGAACCAGCGGAGCGTGTCTCTCTCCCACACAAGGATGAACTTATTCAGAGAACTAAGATAACAAAACAAAAACAAAAATAAAAGCACACAGACGCTCCAAGTAAAGTACATAAGATGTGACTGAATAAAAATATAGTTTCACTAGAAGAAACCTGATAAGTTGTCGATGAAGAAGGGGATGCGTTGGGCATCCCCAAGCTTAGATGCTTGAGTCTTCTTGAAATATGCAGGGATGAACCACCGGGGCATCCCCAAGCTTAGACCTTTCACTCTTCTCGATCACATTATATCACCCTCTTCTATTGACCCTTGAAAACTTCCTTCACACCAAACTTCAAGCAAACTCGTTAGAGGGTTAGTGCATAATCAAAAATTCACATGTTCAGAGGTGACACAATCATTCTTAACACTTCTGGACATTGCACAAAACTTCTGAAAGTTAATGGAACAAAGAAACTCATTCAACTTAACAAAAGCGGCAATGCGAAATAAAAGGCAGAATCTGTCAAAAACAGAACAGTCCGTAAAGACGAATTTTAAGATGGCACCAGACTTGCTCAAATGGAAAAACTCAAAACTAATGAAAGTTGCGTACATATCTGAGGATCACGCTCGTAAATTGGCAGATTTTTTCGAATTTTCTACAGAGAACTGTGCCAGAATTCGTGACAGACAGCAATGCTGTTTCTGCGCAGCGATCCCAAATATAACATCAACTTTAACATAGAAACTTTACTTGGCACAAAAACATGATAAGGAGAGGTTGCTACAGTAGTAAACAACTTCCAAGACACAAATATAAAACAAAGTACTGTAGTAAAAAAACACATGGGTTATCTCCCAAGAAGTTCTTTCTTTATAGCCATTAAGATGGGCTCAGCAGTTTTAATGATGCACTCGTAAGAAATAGTATTTGAAGCAAAGAGAGCATCAAGAGGCAAATTCAAAACACATTTAAGTCTAACATGCTTCCTATGCAAAAGAATCTTATACACAAATGAATTCATGAAGAGCAAAGTGGCAAGCATAAGAGGATAAAACAAGTGTAGCTTCAAAAATTTCAGCACATAGAGAGGTGTTTTAGTAACATGAAAATTTTTACAACCATATTTTCCTCTCTCATAATAACTTTCAGTAGCAACATGAGCAAACTCAACAATATAACTATCACATAAAGCATTCTTATCATGAGTCTCATGCATAAAATAATTACTACTCCCAACATAAGCATAGTCATTCTTATTAATTGTAGTGGGAGCAAATTCAACAAAGTAGCTATCAAATATAGGAGGTATATTGTAATCATAATCAAATTTATCCTTCATAACAGGTGGTAACAAAAGACTACTATCATTATAATCATCATAAATAGGAGGCAAAGTATCATCAAAGTAAATTTCCTCCTCATTGGGGGACTAAAAATATCATGCTCATCAAAGCCAGCTTCCCCAAGCTTAGAATTTTCCATAGCATTAGCAACAATAGTGTTCAAAGCATTCATATTAATAACATTCCCATTAGCATGCATATAAAGTTCCATGGGTTTTTTAATTCTCTCCTCAAACTCATCATGTCCTAATTCAAGATAAAGTTCATAAAGATCTCTCATATTTTTGTTGTTTTCCATTATGCCTAACTAGTGTAAACAAGAAATCAAATGTCGCAATTGCAGAGTCTAAAGGAAATAGCTTCGAGCACACACACAATGGCGCCAGAAAAGTACTGTTACCTGGAACCGAAGTATGAGTGCCTTTTACCTTTCCTCCCCGGCAACGGCGCCATAAAAGTGCTTGATGTCTACGGGTGCTTCTATTCTTGTAGACAGTGTTGGGCCTCCAAGTGCAGAGGTTTGTAGAACAGCAGCAAGTTTCCCTTAAGTGGATTACCCAAGGTTTATCGAACTCGGGGAGGAAGAGGTCAAAGATATCCCTCTCAAGCAACCCTGTAATCACAAAGCAAGAAGTCTCTTGTGTCCCCAACACACCAAATACACTTGTCAGGTGTATAGATGCACTAGTTCGGCGAAGAGATAGTGAAATACAAGTAATATGGATGTATATGAGTGGTAATAGCAATCTGAATAAAATATGGCAGCGAGTAAACATGCAACAGAACAGTAAGTAAACGGTGTTTTCAGTATTGGAAACAAGGCCTAGGGATCATACTTTCACTAGTGGACACTCTCAACATTGATCGCATAATAAATACTTCTTCTCATATGTGCTACATACACTCTTGTTTGATAATGAACATCATTCGTTGCGTAGGATTACACGAACCCTCAATGCCGGAGTTAACAAGCTCCACAACATTCGATATTCATGTTTAAGTAACCTTAGAGCATAATAGATCATTGCAAAATAAACCAAGAACTAACATAGCGCACGCACTGTCCACATTACACTATGAAGGAGGAATAGATCACATCAATACTATCATAATGACAATTAACTCCACGATCTACAAGAGATCATGATCATAGCCTACGACAAGAACCACACGGTGCACGCACTGATCACCTTTACACACATGCAGGAGGAATAGACTACTTTAATAACATCACATGAGTAGCACACAACTAGCAGCGATACAAAGCTCATCATATGGATCTCAATCATGTAAGGCAGCTCATGAGATCATTGTATTGGAGTACAGAGAGAGAGATTAACCACATAGCTACGGTAGAGCCCTCAGCCCCAGGGGAGAACTACTCCCTCCTCATCATGGGAACAGCGATGGCGGTGAAGATGGCGGTGGAGACGGCTTCCGGGGGCAATTCCCCGCTCCGCGGTGCCGGAACAGAGACTTCGTCCCCGAATCTTGATTTCGCGATGGCGGCGGCTCGGAAGGTTTTTCTCCGTATCGTGGTCTCTCTCGGGGTTTTTAGGTCAGGGAGGCCTAAATAGGCGAAGAGAGGGAGTCGGAGGGCCACGGGGTGCCCACACCCTAGCGCCCCCCCGGCCCGCGTGTGGTGTGGGGCCCCCTGGCTCCCCTCTCGTCCCTCTCCGGTGCTCTGGAAGCTTCCGGGAAAAATAGGAACTTGGGCGGTGATTTCGTCCGATTCCGAGAATATTTCGTTACTAGGATTTCTGAAACCAAAAACAGCAGAAAACAGAATGGCCTTTCGGCATCTCGTCAATAGGTTAGTTCCGGAAAACGCATAATAATGACATATAATGTGTATAAAACATGTAGATATCATCAATAAAGTGGCATGGAACATAAGAAATTATAGATACGTTTGAGACGTATCATTCATGCAGATGATTCGATCGACATCTCTTTGGCTGCCATGAACATCTGGGAAGCAAACGACCAAGAGCCGCTCTCTGGAATCAATCTGGACGGCTGTGAGCGCATCGAAGCTACAAAAAATGGGGTGAGGCTGGTCTTATCCACTGGCCTGACAGAGTAGCAAGATCCGAGTCTACGGACGTACGTGGCGAGGCCGATCCCTGCGATCGGCCCCAAAAAATGAAAAGTAAGGATTTCACCTCAACCAAGCCATGTAGCCGTATCAGAGAACAAAGAAGTTGTAAACCCTCAGTACACATTGCAATGGAAAAGGAGGCCGATTCTAGCAATCGGCCAGAATCAACCTCACCATGCCTTCTGTCGGTGTTCATCATGGATTTAGCAGGCGATGGAAAGCTGGGGTATGGGTTTACAGCAGCTGATGGGCTAGAAGAGATCGACATTGGTCCTGGGGATAAGCCACGACCAACATTTATCAGCAAATAGTCGGATCAACAACTGCAAGGGAAGCCGATTCCAGCAATCGGCTAAAATCAGTCTCACCACATTTGCTAGTTGCCGTGTTATTTAACATGGTGATTTGTGAGACAAGCTTGAATTGGCTGAAAAGTCGATATCTTCAATCACTTGAAGGATTCGGCTCGGGGGGCATACACGGAGAAGGTACAAGGCGTACAAGACCACGAAGTATGTACCCAAGGGGAGCCGATTCATGAAATCAATCGGCTGATAAAAAATCGAAAATACAAAAAATTTCGGCACAGCCGATGCTTGGACATCGACTCTAGTACAATTACACAAGATCTACCAGTTGCGTGTTCAAGACGCGGGTTTCGACCAGGTCGGTTTTCAGTTCAGCTATGAGGTCTTATTGCTTCCTCGAAGGAATGAACAATGAGCCGATTTTGGTGCCTGAATCTTCTCTTCGAGGACAACATCAGTTTTGGCGTGCAAGGTAGCCGTTTTCTCATTAAGTTGTTGGTATTTCGTCTACAACATCGGCTTTCGGCGGAAGGAAGGTGATCAACGGGGGCAAGTTTGGCTGGCTCTGCATAGTGGCTGCCTCGAATTACCTGAGTTCAAAGCCCTTTGTTTGATCTGTGCATTCTCACCGCTAGTCTCGCCTTGACTGGGGCTCGGGGGGCAGCTGGTCTGGTAGATGCTCCGTTTTAGAAGCTGATTGGGATGTCATCGGCTGATCCTTCGTCGCAACCTTCTTCAAAAAATGGTGAATTCTTGAGGATTACTGGACCTGGTGGGAGGAGTTTAAGGGCTTTCTTGAAGACTTCACATTATCCACCAGATCTCAAAGTCATCAGTTGAGGAATGGAAGGATGGATTACGTAGGACCGATGCGTTGATATCAGCTCATTAAGCATTGGCTAAGTGGAATCGGCAAAATCAGTTGAGGGAAAAAATCGGCTAAATCAATTTGAAGAAAATCGACAAAGTCAAATTAGAGGAAGTTCTTCATTGATAATAAGATTTCTTACATAGAAGAGCTGATTGCCCTCAAAAGGAAGAATCTATTCATCTTCATTGATTAAAAAGGGGAACAGATTGCTACTGCTAGTCTTATGCTAGTAAATCCCTACTCTAAGGGCTGTTGCCGTCTTCGCCGTCGCTAGGGTAGCTGCCGTCATTGCTACTATCGACTAGTTCCTCGTCGCTGCTACTGTGACCTTCAGCGGAGGCTTCTTCCTCTTCATCATCGTCCTCCTCATCGGACCAGGCCCAGCCACGGATGCGCTTTGGCGGCGGTTCGTCGGAGGAGGTGTCGTCCTCTGGTTCCTTCTTCGTGTCAGAGGAGATGTCTTCGTCTTCGTCGTCCTCTTCTTCTTCTTCTTCTTCTTCTTCTTTGGTGGAGGAGGTGAATTTACCCCGGAAGGGAGGGTCGTCGTCGTCGCTCTCCACCTCCATTTCTCCGTCAATCAGGAATCGGAGGTCATCTTCCCCGTCAGTCAGGGGCATGTCGCCATCCGACCAGACGAGGTCCTCGGGTCGGCCCTCTGGCACGAAGTCGAAGTTGAACTCCTGCTCGTCCCAATGCTTGGGGGCGCGCCTATTGTACGCTTCCATCTGGTTGACCTCTGGCTCCAGCTCACTCGAGGAAGAGGATTGGGAGGAGGAAGAGGAAGACATGGCTACAGAGGAGGAGGGTTTTTTGGCCGATGGCTGGTTTGGAGCAGGGGGATGAAGAGGTGAACTGTTCGATGTGGTTAAATAAAGGAGATATAGTGGAGATTTAATGCTCGGACAGTTTCCAAGGATGTGGTGCCAAAGTTGTCAAATCGTGCAGAGAAGTTGAGGAGGCAAGACATCATGATGAAGAATACTGCGACAGTTCTGCTCTGCCACGACATGACCCCTCGAAGGAAAAACAGAGTGGTTTTGAAATTATCATTGCCAAAACCAGGGGGCATGTGTTATCACCGGATTTTGGCCAAATCAGGAGATGGGCCGTAAGTGAAGATGGGCTTGAAGGACACACACATGGAGCGTCTTTGAAGCGGCCTTGCGCGAAGAGTTTGGGCTAGATTGCCCATGTATCTGTAAATATAGTAGATCACATCGTAATTTAGATTAAAAGATAGAGTTTAACCCATGCACGGTTAGGTGCACGTCCAAATTAGAAAGTCCCTTGGACTATAAATATGTATCTAGGGTTATCTGAAAAGGAGGACAATCACGTTCACAACCAACAAATCAGGCGCATCGCCACCCCTTCTTTCGAGGGTTTCTCCCGGGTAAGCATCATGTTGCCTAGATCGCATCTTGTGATCTAGGCAGCACAAGTTTATTCGTTTACCTTGTGCTGCTCGTACTGAAGCGTTGTTGATAGCGAGCAGCACTACTTATCGTAGATGTCTTGGGTCTTGCATAGATGCTTTTCTTACGCATATCTGCTTAGCTGTGCCGTCCCTTGATATCTAGCTACCCTTACACCTATCCAGGTGTAAGAGCAGCGTCTTGCTTGTTCGTTGTTTAGTAGATCTGATCCGTTATAGCTGCTCCTTGATTCTTCAAGGATTGGTTTAATATCTGTATGATTAGGCCTTACAAACGGGTTGAACGATCCAGTAGTGCGCTAGGTATGGTTTGCTAGCTCTAAGAAGGATGTTCCGGGAATTGACTTAACGTTGGTTTTTAGGCCTCTTTTAGGGTTAGTTTTCCATTATCTTGCGTGTCTATTAGGCTCAACTGCGTGTAGGATGTTCCGATCATACGGTGAAAACTCTAAGCTGTCGTAGATTGGTTTAGCTTTATACTGATCAAGCAGGAGCCCCATGCCATCGTCAACCCGACAGAAACCATGGGGCGATCGGCTCTTTGAGCCGATCCACAGGGCAACCTGAGAGCCGATCGGGCTCGTATTTAATGTTTATGTGTCTGCCATGCAGGAACTAATCGAAGCAATCCAACACCTTCCCGACTGTGCAGGTCAGGTGGCACGCCTTGCAACCGCTAGGTCGTGTGCCGGAGCATTTGCGGGACGACATCGAGGGACCAGGGCCCTCTGCAGCCTTGGAAGCCTCCCGGCTCTTCGTGTTTCTTAACCACTGCTCGCCGGTGGGTTTTGGCAGGCAACAGTATCACGGGCGCGATTGTGGGTAGCAAAGACACAGTCAGGTTTGAACAATTGGAAATCTGGTTCTGCAGCCTCTGCATCGATTGGCGGGGGTAGCATGAAAATTGGGTGATTGAGTCCAAGAAATAAAGAATGCCTCTTCAAATTGTTCAATCTTTCCCACCTTGCCTCTTCTATAGGGTGCAAGGTATGGGCAGATCTCAAGAAAATGTAGCACCGTACCAAAGGATAAGACATCAGCTTGTTACCCATATGTAATATTAGAGGACCGAGGATGTGCCGATAACCCTTAACCTGAATCCACGCGAGATCAGATTCACCAGTAATGGACTCTTCTCTCATTGGTGCCAGGAACCAAGTGCGCTGGTCAGAAAATCCAAGAAATACATCTTCATCTTCATAATTATGATTATCACCATCATCATCTAATTCTTCATCATCTAATTCTTCGTCATCTAATTCTTCATCATCTAATTCGTCTTCTTCTAATTCTTCTTCTTCTAATTCTTCTTCATCAGCATCATTATCTTCATCGGCACCTCCATCGCCTTGAGCCACATTTGCTTCATCATCTTCCATGACAGCATCTCCCTCGATTTGAGCCAAAATTGCAGCCGCTTCTGCTTCTTCATCTTCAATGACAGGGGCGTCAATGAGACGCGGGGCTGCATGTGTCCCTGCAATGCACAAAGATCAACCACAATGCAGCAAGTAGGAACTACACTGAAAATTATCTCTTCTCTTCTATCTTCTATTTTCTACTACTATAAGGCACCAGTTTTGAACAAGACATGTAGCAGCAATTCCAACTGTTGGTGTCCAAAATCTAACGGTTGGGATTAGAGGTATTCGCGTGAAAAAAATACCACACCAGTGTCCACGTGTTTCTAGAACCGTCATGTTTCCATTATGAAGAAAAATCAGAGCAGTCTCACACCGATATCACATGTCCCACTTGATAGTGATTAAGAAAGGTTCCAAATTTTTGTTCATATTTATAAACTGTATGCTCACACTTATTTTGATGGTATAACCAAATTATTAGTTGTATTGAAAGTTTGAACAACATTTAGAACGCAACTTTTGTACATCAGTATTGCGAATCGTAATTGGTCCAACATGTGCAGCATGCCATTTACTAGTTAAGACATAAAACAAAGACTCACCACAGGTATATGGTTCCCAAACCAGAACATCTCCATACGGATATGTAACTGCGTATACACGATGTAGGTGTGAACTTGTACCATATCCAGGAATGCCCATGGCATCGACATAGCTGTTTCTTTCAAAGAATTCGGGGTTTCTCAGGATATTCCACTCCTTTTCTAGGGGCATTTGTAGGATAGCGATCAATTCGTCAAATACAACGATTACCTCGTAATGCCATGGCCCTGCTAGATCATATGTGTACGGCCTCTTGACGATCCGTACTTTGAGCAGTTCCAAACTTTTATCTATTTTGTATTTGAAGAGGAATGGTGGGCTGCCATGCCACCATTCACTAGTAGGGCCCAAAGAAATTCCTGCATCTTGCAGAGATGGAAGAGGTATAATAGTATCTGATATGTATATGTTGCGGATCGTCAAGTGCCCGTCCTGCTGGACAAATGCCACCCAGTCGCCGTTACAACCCACCCAGTGCATGGGTCCATGTCCATCCAGTTCCTCCTTGGTATGGATAAATGCTGGAACTGTCGGCTTGTCTAATGGCATCAGCAATGCGTGAATGCCCTGCAAATAGGATTTGTTTCAAAATTGTCTATGCATGCAAGGTATTCGACAGAATGAAGAGCGGATTGTGCAGAACTGAAGCACAGATGTAATGGATAAATAAAGCAATTCCGAAGAGTACATGTGCATAGTGAAGGCAGCAAACCTTACAGTACTCCCAAATTAGGTGATGATGTTGAGTCTAAATACATGCATGATGTTTGGCAGTAAGAAAATTTGATTGAAAAAACACAAGCTGAAACGAGATGAGTAAATAAATAAATACTCTTACAGTATTGTCGCGGTCGTCTGGCCATGTCTCGGGGTCGCAGTGGAGCAGGCTCGGTAAACCGAACGGAACCTTATGCGCTCCTCGGATGGCATGCCACATGCCGATCATGCCTCGAGCGAGGCGACCAGTGCTGAGGATATCCGCCCGCTCGGCTATGTTCTCCACCAGTGGGTAGTGGAGGTTGCCCCACCCCATGGACTGGTGGTAGCAATCAGGAATCTCCTCAACCTTACGCTTCTGCTTCATTGGAGTCGGTAATCTAAGGGAGAGAGGGGTGAACGGGAGAAAGAGACAGAAGAGGGTTTTTTGGAGAAGATGCAGTAGTACTACGATACTAGGAGGTGGAGATGCGGGGCATGTTTCCGGGGGAGAGGAACCACTATTTCCCTTTAAAAAAATAACCGCACTTGCTCATTAGAACTTGGGGCGGGGATATAGCGGTAACAGATTCCGAGGTATTGACCAACTTTCCCTCACCTTAACCCCACGTGGACACGTGGTTGTGAACCCGAGATAATTTTCTTTTTGATGAACCCGATATACTTATTATAGTAATAAAATAGTACAAGTATATACCTTGTATATACCAACATTATTATTTTAAGGACTTTTGTTCCATGAGCAACAACTTCCCCCACTCCGCTCATCCGAAATCCTAGCCCCTCCAACTTCAAGGACCAATCAACATAGCTATGGCCTTCTAATTTGGCTCAAGTCGCCGCACACATAGTCCTCCCGCCGACAAGGAATAGGAGCATCAGCCCTTTCGTCGCTTGTTGCTATACATAATCATATACAGTACCATATATATTTCAAATTTCCATATAAAAAATAGTTCAAATCTGAATTTTAACATCTCAAGCTAAACCCTCGCTTGCTCTTAAACATAAGCATACCATAGTTCTACTTTTGTCTTCACCGAACAACAGAACACAATGTGTTCATCACAACATAGCCAACCGGAGTACCTAGTAATGTAACTAGAGAAGTGAACCTATAGTTGATCAAGCCTTCAACTTTAACACAATAATACCCCCACATTATGTGTTGAGGAGCCACACCCATATATTTAAGAGTACCATCATGTAGACCACAAATGCATCAATGAAGAGAGGGGTATACTTATAGACCACCTCTTTACAAAACAGTTGTAATTAGTAGACCACAATTGCCTCGTTCATTAGATATGAATTTACATACTACCAGTAGCTACAATGGCTGCAGGCCCTGTTTCATAATTAAACATTACACTTGTTCCAATCCGGGGCGTTGGCGAAGTTTGGGATGAACCAAAGCGGTGTCTTTACCAGGTACCTATCTTCTTTTGTTTTGCATGTTTTCTTCAAGGCGTTGGTTTGGAAACCAACGGCGCAATCTTCACGATTCAGACTGAATCGACATATTTCAGGCAGCTGCGAATTGCGAAGCCATGCTTCATTCGGCAAGGTGTACACACAATTTCTTCTCGTCAGACATCCTGGGACAACATCTGCACCGCCTAATGGCAGCATAATCAGATAGTTCACTCCAAGGAAAAGAGAATATTCTCCAAGGTCATCAATCTTTTCCCATGGAATACCTTCATTTAACTTACTAGTGTCCTTCGTGAACACCAGGCAACCAAACCCAGAAGCATAGTTGCCAACAGTGCGACCATGATGAACACGACTGTCACATCCCGAAATTTTCTAAATTTCGGAATAAAAATAAAAATAAATTTAATTCTTGATTGTTTGAACTTGATTGAATTTTTCACAAGGAATTAAAACTTTGTATTTATTTAAAAGGTATTTGCAAAAATATAGAGTTTACATAAATTGGTTTTCAAAATATATACCAACAATGCTCTATTTTATTCGGAGTTTTTGAAATTTATAAAATTATTATTTTGAGAAAACATTAAATCCTAAAAGGCACTATAGCCACATAAATATGTATGTCAAATTTTGGTTTTATAAAGTTTATATTTTTGTTACAAAATTTGGGTTCATATTAAAGGATTTTTCATGACGAATCCAACGATACCTTATTTGCCTTTTTCTGATTAATTTTGATCCTCCAAAAGTGTATTTTAAATTTCTAGATTTAAGCAAATGAAAGAAAAACCAACCTGGCCCATCTAACTAAACTGATCCACCAAGCCCAGCCCAGCAGAGCAGCCCATCCGGCCGAACGAGCCAACCATCATCTTCCTCCTACACGACTACACGTACGAGAGTTCAACGAATATCAACCATGGCTGTTATTTTCCATTCCTCCCTCTATCAATTTCATCCACCGTTTCTTGTTGAGTTGGACACGAAAGTTATTCTAAATTAAATAGAGAATCCGTTCAGGGAGTTAATTTTCCATTTAGTGGACTTAATCTCCCAAACACAAACGGTGCACCAGAGTGTGTCCCTTATTTTTCTCCCTTATTTTCGTTCTCAAAGTTTTTTCAGAGAAATCCTATACACACCATACAAAGCATGCCATTCTTATACACAAACTCGAGTTCATCGTCGAATTTTGTCGTCCACTGTAAGAATCTTGTCAAGTCATTGCACCAGAATACTTCTCTCAATGCCTCCTACCTCCAGGACATGGTCGGGCATGATTACGTCTCTGTTGGCCGCGACGTCATCGGAGTTCATCGAACGATTTTGTCACGTACGGTACTTTTCTCGTCAATTCCTTTTACCACTAGACTCTACTCGTCATGGCCTACCTCCAGGACATGGTGCTTCCTCATATAGACTTCTTTTTTTTACCGCGTCACCGTTGCTCCGCCGGCCACGACGGCGTCGTCGATTTCGTCGGATACCAAGGACTCAGGCCCTGGTTATTTTGTTCTATACCGTGTCCATATGCTGATGCCGTCGTTTCTCGACTCGCAGCTGGAGGATTCTTCCGCGAGCAGGAGCTGAGGCGACCCTCGCTTGTCCATGTGCGCAACGACGCACGCTAGGAATTCTGCTACTTCGTGGACTCTAGTAGCCCTTCTTCAACATTTCCATCAACTTCCGTACCTGCACTGCCATCTTCAACATTACCTTCGTCAACCTGCGCCAACGTTGGTAAGATGTTTCTCTTGGTCGTCCTATCTTCGTAAACTGTAAACTGTTCGAATTAGAACAACTAGCAAAGTGACCCGCGCATTTGCGCGGCTAGATTTGTGATGTGTTTTCTACATAACTAATTTATAATTATTTTTGGTATTTTATTCATGTTCATGTATTAGTAGTAAAAATTAATATAAGTAATTGCTGACATCAGTTCACACACATTAGATCTACCAATACCTGGTTAGATCATTGAAGTTATTCAATTTGTGTACTCCTTTTATTCACTTATTAACATTTTCCACAAATATCATAAATAGAGTTATATTATTGTTGAAGACTTATAGGATTAATAAGTAGTAAAATAATATGATATGTAGATTATTTTCATATTCAAGCAATATTGTATCTACTTTAATTGCAATTCATTTTTTTAATGCTTTGCTTTTTCATAGAACAAACATATAGCTTCTTTTGCTACCATAGCCCACATACAAATACTTGAAGGCCCACGATATGACAATCCCCGTCAAGGTCTGTGAATTCCATATATCTTGGCCAAGAGTACAAACTAATAACAATAGTAATCAATACTTAGTATATATTTAGGGAAATTCCAACACCTAGGAAACAATTCAACTTGTTCACACCTTCAATGTCTAGAATATTAAGTCAGATGGTAATATGATAATAAAAAAAACTGAAATTTTGTGTGTTTGGGCAAGATTTAGATGACCAAAGCATACATGATGGATTCATAGGAGCTGAAAGGAAGAAAAATGGTGAGAAACAGTTATTTGATAACTATTATATGCAGTGAATAAAAACAAAATGCCTCAGCTGATGCCTCCCGAATATGAACAACCAAGGTTTTTCATGGCTGGGGATCCTGCTCAATGGAACCGCAGCTACAAACTCGCGCCTCAGGTATTAATATCCACAAATACTCTCTGCAGGTAGACTTAAAATACTCCATCTCCGCAGGCTGACTCTCAATCCAATGCATGCAACTTCTGTAGCAAAGATGTCATGCTCATACAGTAGAAATTTATGGAGCACACCTAGCTACAATATAAAATGCTCCCTTGTCCCTAGATCATATTAATATGCAAACATAGATATACCATAAAACACACCTGCAACCACATCTTTATTAATTTTCTGAAAAAATATGTTTGCAATGTGTGTAGCTGAGCACCCACTTGCTCCCTAGCTAGCTTATTCTCACGTGCAAAACCATCTTTAAAAAATTAAGTTAGTTCTGGTGATTACCATCGACTACTCTAGATAAATTGTGTTAGTGCGCCCTCCAGCGAACTGGCTAGATGGCATGTTGTACCGCAGGTGTCTGGAGTTATTTTTCTCAAATTCAGGCATGTATGAGATTACAACAGTTGTTGTACCGATCTAGTGATGTTTGATTCCTATTGCAATACGGCTGTACAGATCGACCTGAAAAAGAATGATCAGTGGACCATTATGGTCTAATAATACATGCTAACTCAGAGCTAATCTCTTTTTTTACCGAAATATATTTTCTATTTTTTCTGTTCTATCTATGTTAAACATGTGAATGTTTTTTTCCGTTTTGAAGAGACATGCGACTCTATTTTTGTTCATACACAGAACCTATTCTCTGATAAGTCGATATCACTCATTTATTTCACAAAATGACCGCTGATAAAAACATCGAAAGAAAGGGTGGAGGGCTAAGAAAATAATACTTTCTACCAGGTAAGAAATATCATCAGAAATTAATACATGGAACTGGAAAAATATCCATAATAAATCTGATGTGAAATGTATACATATGATTTTTCTTTTGTAGTTGGACATATAGTACGCATACAGCTGGAAGCACCATTCCGAGTAAACTGTAGGCATGCCATTTCTAGTTACTAAGAAATTATATTCTAAAGGGAAGGGAAGTATAAAAAAAGAAGGAAAATGAAATTTTAATGAAGTTGAATTTATAGTATTAAACATTTCTGGAGAAGTTAATGTCACCACAGCACCAAAGATTCATGGCACTACATGCCGCAATAAGCGATAGAATTGAATACTCCTATTTTTATTGATTGATCTATAAAATCTAACATGTAGTATTTGCCAGTGTTTGTTGCACAATATTTTTGTAAAATTCAAAAGTTCATTCACTTTTATGATTATCATCCCAAGTAGTTATGCACAACATTGTAAAAATCACTCTCATTAAATCTGAAAGAATGTTCATTGTACAAACCTGAGTGCCTACTTAATAGCTTGAATTATCAGATAATAAAGCGTCGATGCTCCAGATACATTAACAATAGTGGCATGGGAATGACCCAATTGGGCTCTCCACATCATATCAACTCATTGAATAGCCGAACTTGCTTCATTCGTGTGGAAAGCATGGCCCTCCCCAATATTGGATATGAACTTATTATAGTGACCACGTAACTGAAATGGGAGGATAAATTGTATATTATCTTACGCAACTAACATTGTACCAAGGTACTTCTATTGCCAAAAAGCATGTGAGTGATCCAGCTGAAAATTGACCTATCCATACATCTGACGTACTCAACTGGCAGAAGCCCAGAACAGCCGCATGGATAATATGAGCACAAAAAGATTTTCTCAACTGCAACCAACATCAATCTATATTTATTGCTGACTTGAATTATTGCACCAAAAACATCCTACTGCTATAATCACCTTTCAGCCCGATTACATATGATTTAAGAGATATTCTAGGATGATCCATTTGCAGAACAAATTGTGTTTATTTTACAACCAAACATGACAACTGCCTTTGTAAAACATATATGCATTACAGACTGTCTGCATTTAGCAAAATAAATTTTGAAAGTGTAGATTGGAGGGAAAAACTGACCAATTTCTTCATTGCCTCGTGCATAAGTCTGATATATAGGATTCTTCTTGTATACCAACAAAAGCATACTCTTTTGTCTCCGCCAAAGCTTCATACTACATGGATAGATCTTGCCTAAAATTGACTTGGGCATATATCGATTGCATTACTTATATCCATCTTTTCTAGCAATGCAAAATTCAGGAAATTCAAAAGGAAAAATCATTTGCAATTACAATTCTACAAAAATGAAAAACCTTTTTTGTAAAACACCAATAATGGTTGGTTCCATATTCCATTCGACGCCGTTTTGTGCAGCAGTTTTATCAATATCAAGGAATATATTTGAATGAACTTCCGGGGTTAACTTTTGTAAGTGAAAAACTGCAGTTACGTTCAGATTTGGCAGAAAATGGCTTAGTGTATGCCTAATACTCAATACAATATATGATTGCGGCACCAAACATGCATGGAAACATCAGGATAAACTACCACTTTCACAATAAAAACACTCTTTGAGATTATAGCAAAATTGGAATATAAGCACTGACGTGAATTTATGCATGCTTTGTTCAGCTAATTTGATCATTGTATAATTGTATATGAAGCAGACACAGAACACTGGAAAGGATTCTGGCAAATGCTGAAATACAGCACTGGGAAGGAGAAAAGATAAGTTTGGAATAAAACCTGCCAAATGAAGTACAGAACTCTTTTACAGCCAGCGAACAGGAACCTACACTGCAGTTTCAACTTCCGACGTTGTCCAATGGGTGAACAGCAGGTGATGTGATCGGCACCAGAAAAACGCAGAAGAGGTGACCCGGCCAAACCTACATCAGATTGTCCAGAAATTGGGGCCCTGGTGCAAAGTTCAATATGAGGCCCTAATATTACTTTATTAACTAAAAAAATCCTTGTTTTTTTGTTCTTTTTTAAGTTTTTACATATTCATAATCATTCTCTAAGACATCGCCCTTTCCAACCCGATTTGTAAAAGACATGGTCTGCAAGTACACATACACAAGTGAAATAACAATTTTAACTGATGCACTTGTATATACAGTATGCTACTTTCGCACAAAAAAAAGTATACGCTGTAATGCAATTAACAAATTATTCAACGGAGCTGTTGGAGTAGGAGGTAGGAAGATGCACCTGATGGATATGGTGAATCAGTGATTGACTGATCCACGTCTAGTCCTGATCAGCTGAGCAGAACTGCTGGCCGCTTATCATGGTGCGCGCTTGCCGCCTGCCGCCTCCCGCTCATGCACTCCTGCAACGGGGTGCCGTGATGGCATGCGGTAGAGGACGTTGAGAGGAAGAGATCCACGACCGTAGAGGAGAAGTCCACGGAATCGAAGATCTAGATGAGCCATGCGGCACGACGCGGCGACGATGGAAGTAGGCGAGGCGGCGGCAGATGAGCCAACGTCTTCATAATAGCTAGGTTTCATCTGTTGCGTGTTTATCTCGTACACAGTTTAGACGTGGGGATAAAAACACATCTTTGGACGGGCCTTAGGGATAAATCTTGGCCATTGTTATTAATCGAATTATGCCAAGCTAATCTATACCGTTGATTGTTTGTTGTTTTAATTATGTAATAGATAGATAGATAGATAGATAGGCTTTCTCTCCTAGTCGATGGATTCTCTTCGAGCAAGTACTAGTTCATTATGTATAAAATGGACATATCTTGTTCAGTGCCACTCCGTCTCTAACCTGAATTAGCATCTGTACTGAAATCTACCGCACATATCTCCATTGTAAATTCACAAGACACCCTACTCACGCAGCCTGTTGTTTTGGTCCAACCTTGTAAGCTATTCTCTCTTTGCCCTTTTGCTCAAGTAGAGTAGAGACACTGACGCCCATGAAACCAAATCCGATTATGATGATCGACTGTGGCAGTATAAAGACGTACAAATAATCATCTCCGTAGTCTGTACAAGTAGTCCTAGCATGCAGACAGAAACAACGAATGTTTTGTTACGGACAACCAGATTTTATCTTCTGAGCGTTTCCTAACTTCCTGTGCGTGGGTACATGGGGAGTATATGCTGTGTCTCTCTCTCAATCAGTAATATCCCTGGCCAGCGTATATATATCCAACTTCTGTTTTATTTTCGTCATTTAGACAGAAAATGCCGTGAACTTCTAAAAATCGTATCTTGAGTTCTACTAATCCAAATTTAGCAAACTTTATATTCCTAGAATCCTTAGAAAATATAGAACACAAGGAACTCATTGCTTCGAATTTTGACAAATGTCAATATTCGAATCTCAAATGAGGGATATTGAGTACTTTTATCATAACTTAAATTCTAGAATTATTTTCAATATGATCCTTTTTGGTAAAGAGCTTATGATCATACCAATCCACACATACCATTTTTGACACTTTACTGTTACCCAATATCATGCCTATCTCAGTCCCATATCTTTCAAGCCATGTCTCTTGCCATACAATCTTTCCGATTGATCCATAAAATAGATAACGTTTAAAAGTAAAATGAATAACCAATCTTGAAAATTTTATTGTTTGTATTTCTTGATGACTTTGTTATGGAATGGAGTTTTTATGTGGTGTTATTTTAATATTATAGATTGTACGGAGAGTTACGTGGTTTTGATTGAGAGAAAAGAGAACAATCTTCGACTACCAAAAAGGCAAGTGACACACACCAAAAGTCCCAGTTTTAATTCTTGCACCATAGTGTTTTTATAGTAGACATATCTAGGGTTTATGCTTTTTGCCTGCTATTAAATCCTAGTAGTTTAGCTACACCACTCCTAGACTCCCTTAGCCGCCATTAAATTTAGTTGTTACCTGCTATGCCATGGAAAAATGTTTTGATAGAGGTTAAGGAAAAACAACTAAGTTTAATGAATTACCTAGGTGAATGGTGGAGTTATGGAGAGGGTGGCTGTATCAGGGGGCAAGACCCTGGTGCTAGTGCACACTTGCGGAAAGTCACCCAGGCTTAAAGAGATTGTAGACAACCTTGCTCATTAGCTTCCCGTACAACCACATGCTACTATGGCTCTGGCTTGACAAAGTATGTTGTATGAACCCGGATCCTAGGGGCCAGGTGGTGGTAGAGGGATACTGTAGGTGGAACGGGGCCCTTAGGGAATGGTTCGGGTGATTACACACAGAAGGTCTCGGCCACGGTCTACACCTGTCCTCTAGCAAAATGTGCATCGAGGTAGAAGGATTGACCTGGCCATGTGGGTAAAGGTGTACAACCTCTCGAGAGTGTAAATCTAAGTACTTAGCTGTGTTCCCGGTTATGGACAACTTGAGCGAACTGACAAGTCACTTGTTCAAAGATCTCCTCATCCCAATTTCTTAAATAAAATTTGAATGGGTGAACATGGGTAGGAAGGTACATTGGGGCTTTACCAATGCTACTGTTAATTTGGTACATTGGGGTTTTACCAATGTTACTGCTAATTAGATTGAAAGAAAATGTTTTGATAAACGATAGGGAAAATTGGCTTTATGCAAAATGAACCTGAGCTCTACCAGCCAAATGTACACTTAAGTGTTAGGTTGCCATTTGAGTCCACTATAGTGTCATCTTGCCAATACAATTCCAAATGTATTGACCATTCGTGGCTGCAACCTTTCATGTTGCAGGTGTTTTGAAAGACGAGTGAGTTACGATGGTTAGGGTTACGAGTCTATCCTCAACATGTGTTGGAGATATGCCCAAGAGGCAATAATAAATTGGTTATTATATATCTTTGTGTTTATGATAAATGTTTATATACCATGCTATAATTGTATTAACCGAAACATTGATACATGTGTGTTATGTAAACAACAAGAAGTCCCTAGTAAGCCTCTTGTATAACTAGCTTGTTGATTAATAGATGATCATTGTTTCGTGATCATGAACATTGGATGTTATTGATGACAAGGTTATATCATTATGTGAATGATGTAATGGAAACACCCAATTAAGCGTAGTATAAGATCACGTCATTAAGTCCATTTGCTATAAGCTTTCGATACATAGTTACCAAGTCCTTTCGACCATGAGATCATATAAATCACTTATGCCGGAAGGGTACTTTGATTACATCAAACGCCACTGCATAAATGGGTGGTTATAAAGGTGGGATTAGGTATCCGGAAAGTATGAGCTTGAGGCATATGGATCAACAGTGGGATTTGTCCATCCCGATGACGGATAGATATACTCTGGGCCCTCTCGGTGGAATGTCGTCTAATTGGCTTGCAAGCATATGAATGGTTCATAAGAGACCACATACCACGGTACGAGTAAAGAGGACTTGTCAGGAGACGAGGTTGAACAAGGTATCGTGATACCGATGATCAAACCTCGGACAAGTAATATATCGCGAGACAAAGGGAATCGGTATCGTATGTAAATGGTTCAATCGATCACTAAGTCATCGTTGAATATGTGGGAGCCATTATGGATCTCCAGATCCCGCTATTGGTTATTGGTCGGAGAGAAGTCTCAACCATGTCTGCATATTTCGCGAACCGTAGGGTGACACACTTAAGGTTTGATGTCGTTTGAGTAGATATGAAATATGGAATGGAGTCCGAAGTTTTGTTCGGAGTCTCGGATGGGATCCAGGACATCACGTGGAGTTCCGGAATGGTCCAGAGAATAAGATTCATATATAGGAAGTCATATTCCAAGTTTGGAAATGATCCGGTGCATTTATGAAAGGTTCTAGAAGGTTCTAGAAAAGTCCGGAAGAAAGGCACTATGGAAGGTGGAGTCCGGAGGGACTCCACAACCCTAGGCCGGCCAAACCCTAAGGGGTGGAGTCCCAGGTGGACTCCACCAAGGTGGCCGGCCAACCCCACCTCATGGAAAGGTGGGAGTCCCACCTTGAGTAGGACTCCCTCCTTGGGTAGGTTTCCCACCAAAGGTAGGTTTTCTTTTGGGGTCTTATTCGAAGACTTGGGATCCAACTCTTGGGGCTTCCACCTATATAATTAGGGGCAAGGAGAGGGGGCCGGCCACCCCAAGCACCACAAGTTGGTCGCCTCCATAGCCGGCGCCCAAACCCTAGCCGCCTCCCCAAACCCTAGCCGCCTCCTCATCCACCGCAACTCCCGCATACGCTTAGGCGAAGCCCTGCCGGAGTTCTCCACCACCACCGCCACCATGCCGTCGTGCTGCCGGGATTCCGAAGAGGATCTACTACTTCCGCTGCCCGCTGGAACGGGGAGAAGGACGTCGTCTTCACCAACACCGAACGTGTGACCGAGTACGGAGGTGCTGCCCGATTGTGGCACCGTCAAGATCAAGATCTTCTACGCGCTTTGCAAGCGGCAAGTGATCGTCTACATCCACCCCGAGATCTAATCTCGTTAAGCTTTGCGAATCTTCGAGGGTTAGTCTCTTCATCTCCTCGTTGCTACCGTCTACTAGATTAGATCTTGGCTTGGTTTTCGTTCTTGCGGTAGGAAATTTTTTGTTTTCTATGCTACGAATGGTATCAGAGCCGTGTCTATGCATAGATTGGTTGCACGAGTAGAACACAATTGTTTTGTGGGCGTTGATACTTTTGTTGTCTTTAGTTCGTGTACTTTGCATCTTGCGGCATAGTGGGATGAAGCGGCTCGGGCTAACTTTACATGACCGCGTTCATGAGACTTGCTCCACGTTTGACATGCAACTTGTATTGCATAAGTGGCTTTGCGGGTGTCTGTCTCTCCCACTATAGTGAAGATCCAATTTACTCTTTCTATTGACAACATTAGTATCACCGTTGTGGTTCATGTTCGTAGGTAGCTTGTATCTTACTCGAAAACCCTAAACCACGTAAAATATGCAAACCAAATTAGAGACGTCTAACTTGTTTTTGCAGGGTTTGGTGATGTGATATGGCCATGATGTGATGATGAATATGTATGAGATGATCATTATTGTATTGTGGCAACCGGCAGGAGCCTTATGGTTGTCTTTAAATTTCATGTTGAGTAGTATTTCAAAGTAGTTGTAATAGTTGCTACATGGAGGACAATCATGAAGACGGCGCCATTGACCTTGGTGCTACGCCGACGATGATGGAGATCATGCCCGTTGATGATGGAGGATCATGTCCGTGCTTTGGAGATGAAGATCAAAGGCGCAAAGACAAAAGGGCCATATCATATCACATATGAATTGCATGTGATGTTAATCCTTTTATGCATCTTATTTTGCTTAGATCGTGACGGTAGCATTATAAGATGATCCCTCTCACTAAATATCAAGATAATAAAGTGTTCATCCTTAGTATGCACCGTTGCTAAGACTTGTCGTTTCGAAGCATCACGTGATGATCGGGTGTGATAGATTCAACATGTGCATACAACGGGTACAAGCCAGTTTTGTACACGCGGGTACTAAGGTTGCCTTGACGAGCCTAGCATGTACAGACATGGTCTCGGAACACGGGATACCGAAAGGTAGAGCATGAGTCATATGATTGATATGATGAACACTTTGAGTGTTCGCCATTGAAATCACATCTTGTTCGTGATGATCGGACTAGGTGTGGTGGATTTGGTTCGTGTGATCACTAAAACAATGCGAGGGATATTGTTTTGAGTGGGAGTTCACCTAGTTTTTAATTTTGTTAAATTAAAATTTGAACTCAATTTGTCATAAACTTAGTCTAAACTATTGCAAATATATGTTGTAGATCATGGCGTCCCCATCAATCAATTTTAACCAGTTCCTAGAGAAAGAAAAGCTTAAAAGCAATGGTAGCAACTTCACCGACTGGTTCCGTCATGTGAGGATCTTCCTCAATGGCGGAAATCTGCAATATGTGCTCGAAGCACCGCTAGGTCCCCCACCACCCCCTGCAGTATGCGAGGAAGAAAAGAATGTTTTCGAGACTCGGACTAAAGTGTACTCTCAAGTTCAGTGTGCCATCCTGTGCAGCCTAGAGGCAGAGCTTCAAAAGCGTTTTGAGCACCACGACCCTTGTGAGATGATCCGTGAGCTCAAAGTTATCTTTGAAACTCATGCGGCCGTGGAAAGCTATGAAGCCTCGAAGCAGTTCTTTGGCTGCATGATGGAAGAGGGCAGCTCCGTTAGTGAGCACGTGTTCGCTATGTCCGGACACGCGAGGAAGCTCAGTGACTTGGGGATTGTGATCCCTAACCAGCTGGGTATTCATCGTGTTCTCCAATCACTGCCACCAAGTTACAAGAACTTCGTGATGACCTACAATATGCAGAACATGAACAAGGAGTTACCTGAACTTTTCTCCATGCTGAAATCTGCTGAGGTTGAGATACAGAAAGAGCACCAAGTGTTGATGGTCAATAAGACCACCAAGTTCAAGAAGCAGGGCAAACCTAAGAAGGACCTCAAGAAGGGTGGCAAGAAAGCTGCCGCTCATCCTGAGAAGCCTAAAGGTGGCCCTAAACCTGATACTGATTGCTATTACTGCAATGGGAAGGGGCACTGGAAGCGGAATTGCTCCAAGTATTTGGCTGATCTGAAGAGCAGCCTTGTCAAGAAGAAGAAAGGTATATCTGATATACATGTTATAGATGTTTATCTTACTGGTTCTCGTACTAGTGCCTGGGTATTTGATACTGGTTCGGTTGCTCACATTTGTAACTCGAAACAGGAACTACAGAATAAACGAAGCCTAGCGACGGGTGAAGTGACGATGCGCGTTGGAAATGGATCCAAGGTCGATGTGATCGCTGTCGGCACGCTCCCTCTACATCTACCATCGGGTTTAGTTTTAGACCTTAATAATTGTTATTTGGTGCCTACGTTGAGCATGAACATTATATTTGGATCGTGTTTAATGCAAGAAGGTTATTCATTCAAGTCTGAGAATAATGGTTGTTCTATTTTTATGAATAATATCTTTTATGGTCATGCGCCTGAGAAGAATGGTTTATTTCTATTAAGTCTCGATAGTAGCGATACACATGTTCATAACATTGATGCTAAACGAATTAAATTGAATGATAATTCTACTTATATGTGGCACTGTCGTCTTGGTCATATTGGAGTGAAACGCATGAAGAAACTCCATTCCGATGGACTACTTGAGTCACTTGACAGATGCGAAGCATGTCTAATGGGAAAAATGACTAAGACTCCATTCTCTGGTATTATGGAGCGAGCTACAGACTTATTGGAAATCATACATACCGATGTGTGCGGACCAATGAGTGTAGCCTCGCGCGGTGGTTATCGTTATGTTCTAACCTTCAGAGATGATCTGAGTAGATATGGGTATATCTATTTCATGAAACATAAATCCGAGACTTTCCAGAAGTTCAAAGAATCCCAAAGTGAAGTAGAAAATCAACGTAACAAGAAGATCAAGTTTCTGCGTTCTGATCGCGGAGGCGAATATCTGAGTTATGAATTTGGCATGCATTTTAAGAAATGCGGAATACTTTCACAGTTGACACTGCCGGGAACACCACAGCGCAATGGTGTGTCCGAACGTCGTAATCGAACTCTCTTAGATATGGTTCATTCTATGATGTCTCTTACTGATTTGCCGTTATCATTTTGGGGATATGCGTTAGAGACAGCAGCATTCACTTTAAATAGGGCACCATCGAAATCCATTGCAATGACACCGTATGAATTGTGGTTTAATAAGAAACCTAAGCTGTCGTTCCTTAAAGTTTGGGGCTGCGAAGCCTATGTAAAAAAGTTACAACCGGACAAGCTAGAACCCAAAGCGGAGAAATGCGTCTTCATAGGATACCCTAAGGAAACTATAGGGTATACTTTCTATCACAGATCCGAAGACAAAATCTTTGTTGCTAAGAACGGAGCCTTTCTTGAGAAAGAGTTTCTCACTAAAGAAGTGACTGGAAGAAAAGTAGAACTCGACGAGGTTACTGAACCTTCTCTCGTTGATCAGAGTAGCGCAGTACCGGAAGATGTTCCTGTGCCGCCTGCACCGGTAACAGAGGAAGCTAATGATAATGATCATGAAACTTCGAGCGAGGTAGCTACTGAACCTCGCAGGTCGACAAGAGAACGTACCACTCCTGATTGGTATGATCCTTGTCTAAATCTCATGATTGTGGACAACAATGATGAGGACCCTGCGACGTATGAAGAAGCGATGATGAGCCCAGATTCCAACAAATGGCAAGAAGCCATGAAATCCGAAATGGGATCCATGTATGATAACAAAGTATGGACTTTGGTAGATCTACCTGATAGCCGCAAGGCTGTTGAGAATAAATGGATCTTCAAGAGAAAACAGATGCTGATGGTAATGTTACTGTCTATAAAGCTCGACTTGTCGCAAAGGGTTTCCGACAAATTCAAGGTGTTGACTACGATGAGACTTTCTCACCTGTAGCGAAGCTAAAGTATGTGAGGATTTTGTTAGCAATAGCTGCATTTTTCGATTATGAGATTTGGCAGATGGATGTCAAAACGGCATTCCTTAATGGTGACATTGAGGAAGAGTTGTATATGGTACAACCCAAAGGTTTTGTCGATCCTAAAAATGCTGACATGGTATGCAAACTTCAGCGTTCCATTTATGGACTGAAGCAAGCATCCAGGAGTTGGAACCGACGCTTTGATAAGGTGATCAAAGACTTCGGGTTTATACAGTGCCATGGAGAGGCATGTATTTACAAGAAAGTGAGTGGGACCTCTGTAGCATTCCTGAAATTATATGTAGATGACATATTATTGATTGGGAATGATATAGAACTATTAAGCAGTGTAAAAGGTTATTTGAATAAGTGTTTTTCAATGAAGGACCTTGGTGAAGCAGCGTACATTTTAAGCATCAAGATTTATAGAGATAGATCAAGACGCCTAATAGGGCTTTCACAAAGTACATACCTGGACAAGATTCTAAAGAAGTTTAGAATGGATGAAAGTAAGAAAGGATTCTTACGATGTTGCCAGGTAAGGTCTTGAGTAAGACTCAAGGTGCGGCTACGGCAGAAGAAAGAGAGAGGATGAATCAGATCCCCTATGCCTCGGCAGTAGGCTCTATCATGTATGTCATGCTGTGTACTAGACCGGATATAGCACATGTTGTTAGTTTGACTAGCAGATATCAAAGTGATCCAGGAATGGAACACTGGACAGCGGTCAAGAATATCCTGAAGTACTTGAAAAGAACTAAGGATATGTTTCTTTGTTATGGCGGTGACCAAGAGCTCGTTGTAACAAGTTACACCGATGCAAGTTGGAACACTGATCCGATGACTCTAAGTCTCAGTCTGGGTACGTGTTTATATTGAATGGTGCTGCAGTAAGCTGGTGCAGCTCCAAGCAGTGCACGGTGGCGAAGTCTTCAACTGAATCGGAATACATAGCGGCTTCGGAGGCTTCATCGGAAGCGGTATGGATGAAGAGGTTCATTGTTGAGCTCGGTGTGGTTCCTAGTGCATTGGACCCACTAGTCATTTATTGTGACAACATGGGTGCCATCGCCAATGCACAAGAACCAATGTCACACAAGAAGCTAAAGCATATCAAGCTGCGTTTTCATTCGATTCACGAGTACATCGAAGATGGAGAAGTAAAGATTTGCAAAGTACACACTGATCTGAATGTAGCAGATCCGTTGAGTAAAGCTCTCCCTAGGGCAAAGCATGACCAACACCAGAATGCCATGGGTGTTAGGTACCTTACAATGTAATCTAGATTATTGACTCTAGTGCAAGTGGGAGACTGTTGGAGATATGCCCAAGAGGCAATAATAAATTGGTTATTATATATCTTTGTGTTTATGATAAATGTTTATATACCATGCTATAATTGTATTAACCGAAACATTGATACATGTGTGTTATGTAAACAACAAGAAGTCCCTAGTAAGCCTCTTGTATAACTAGCTTGTTGATTAATAGATGATCATTGTTTCGTGATCATGAACATTGGATGTTATTGATGACAAGGTTATATCATTATGTGAATGATGTAATGGACACACCCAATTAAGCGTAGCATAAGATCACGTCATTAAGTTCATTTTCTATAAGCTTACGATACATAGTTACCAAGTCATTTCGACCATGAGATCATATAAATCACTTATGCCGGAAGGGTACTTTGATTACATCAAACGCCACTGCGTAAATGGGTGGTTATAAAGGTGGGATTAGGTATCCGAAAAGTATGAGCTTGAGGCATATGGATCAACATGGGATTTGTCCATCCCGATGACGGATAGATATACTCTGGGCCCTCTCGGTGGAATGTCGTCTAATTGGCTTGCAAGCATATGAATGGTTCATAAGAGACCACATACCACGGTACGAGTAAAGAGTACTTGTCAGAGACGAGGTTGAACAAGGTATCGTGATACCGATGATCAAACCTCGGACAAGTAATATATCGCGAGACAAAGGGAATCGGTATCGTATGTAAATGGTTCAATCGATCACTAAGTCATCATTGAATATGTGGGAGCCATTATGGATCTCAGATCCCGCTATTGGTTATTGGTCGGAGAGAAGTCTCAACCATGTCGCATAGTTCGCGAACCGTAGGGTGACACACTTAAGGTTTGATGTCGTTTGAGTAGATATGGAATATGGAATGGAGTTCGAAGTTTTGTTCGGAGTCTCGGATGGGATCCAGGACATCACGAGGAGTTCCGGAATGGTCCGGAGAATAAGATTCATATATAGGAAGTCATATTCCAAGTTTGGAAATGATCCGGTGCATTTATGGAAGGTTCTAGAAGGTTCTAGAAAAGTCTGGAAGAAAGGCACTATGGAAGGTGGAGTCCCGGAGGGACTCCACAACCCTGGCCGGCCAAACGCGAAGGGGTGGAGTCCCAGGTGGACTCCACCAAGGTGGCCGGCCAACCCCACCTCATGGAAAGGTGGGAGTCCCACCTTGAGTAGGACTCCCTCCTTGGGTAGGTTTCCCACCAAAGGTAGGTTTTCTTTTGGGGTCTTATTCGAAGACTTGGGATCCAACTCTTGGGGCTTCCACCTATATAATGAGGGGCAAGGGGAGGGGGCCGGCCAACCCAAGCACCACAAGTTGGCCGCCTCCATAGCCGGCGCCCAAACCCTAGCTGCCTCCCCAAACCCTAGCCGCCTCCTCCTCCCACTACAAGAAAAGTTCTGATAGACAACGTCCCAAAATCGTCAACTAAGGGGCATTTTTCGTCGCCTATGGGCCTAACCCGACGATATGGGTTCTGGTCGAAATGCGTCAGCAAAGTCCTACGACGTTTTTTCGGTCCGTCGCGTTTGGGCGCCCTTCCGCCACGGAAAATCGGACCGTTGTGCAAGTGTTTTGGAGCCCGTTGATGACGTCATGCAACCGACACATGGCGACGCCGTTAACCGCGCTAACGACGTTAAGTGAAACCCCGTGGTAGATGCTAGGCCCACACGAGGCCTGCCACGTCTTAAGCGGGCCGGCCCATTAAGTTTGTGGGCCGGGCCAGCTGACTTAGTTTGACCGGTCAACTATATAGCTGGGCTGGTCCATTAAGTACGTGGGCCGGGCCTAACCTCTAAGGTTGACTGGTCAAATCTTAAGACCGGGCCGAATGCACGTGTTTGACCGGTCAGCAGGCAAAAGGGCCGGCCCACAAGACATGTGGGGCCCACTTTCCTGTTATCGGGCCGGCCCATTTAACAAGTGGGGTCCACCTTTAAGCAACTGGGCCGGCCCAAGAAGTTAGTGGGCCGGCCCAATTAGCATGTGGGTCCCACTTTCCTGGTAAAGGGCCGCCCATTTAGTATGTGGGTCCACCTTTAAGCAATGGGCCGCCAAGTTAGTGGGCCGGCCCAATTAGCATGTGGGTCCCACTTTCTTAAAGGGCGGCCCATTTAGTGTGGGGTCTACCATAGCAACCGGCCGGCCCAAGTTCGTGGGCCGGCCCAATAAGCATGTGGGTCCCACTTTCCTGTTAAAGGGCGACCCATTTAGTACGTGGGGTCCACCATATAGGAAGTGGGTCGGCCCAACAAGATAGTGGGCCGGGCCAAAAACACAGGTGGGTCCCACATTCCAGTTAAAGGGTCGGCCCATTTAGTATGTGGGGACCACCATATAGCAAGTGGGCTGGCCCAACAAGATAGTGGGCTGGGCCAAAAACACAGGTGGGTCCCGCATTCCTGTTAAAGGGCCGGCCCATTTAGTATGTGGGGTCCACCATATAGCAAGTGGGCTGGCCCAACAAGATAGTGGGCCGGCCCAATAAGTAGGTGGGGCCCACTGTCGTGTAACCGGGCCGGCCCAGTTATTAAGTGGGGTCCACAAAAACGCAAGTGGGCTAGCCCAACAGGTCGGCGGGCCGGCCCAATAATATATGCGGGGCCCACTATCCTATTAACGGGCCGGCCCAATTAGCAAGTGGGGTCCACCACAAAGCATTTGGGCTGGCCCAACAAGTTAGTGGGCCGGCCCAATAAGCTTGTGGGGCCAACTTTCTGTTACAGGGCCGGCCCAGTAGTGGGTGGGGTCCACCTTTTATATGCCGGCCGACATATATGTGATTTCACTTAATTGGGCCGTTTAGGATTTTGCGGGCCGGCATATATGTGATTTCGCTTAATTGGGCCATTTAAGAGATGGAAATTTGTGATTTAGATACTGAGAATATTTACGCAGCACATGATTTCTGTCGGATAGCCTCACTTACCGCAAGCACCATAGAAAAAATGCGCGAAAGAACTATAAAAACTAACTAAATATTACATCAGCTGCAAGGCTTTGAAAAAATATTACAGAACCTAGAGAAATTGAATGGTAATTAAACCTAGCAATACAATGAAGCCATTCGGCAATCTTTTAAGTTGTCCATGCAACACCTATATCTGAAACAAAAACATTACAAGTTAAGACAGCAACAATGGAAAGGCAAAGACACTACAAATTTGTTTGCCAAAGAATTTGGAACTCATCATTTCGTTGTTATAACAAGATCATTGTAATGCGCACAATAAGCAAACAAAGAGTGCATGCCGCATACCAACAGCCAATATAACAGAGCACGTTAGAATGAAACATCGGACTTACTACTGTCGAGTCCCATGCAAACCAACATGTTCAGGGAGTACAAAATTGGCATGAACACCATAGTAGCAGGCTATAAATTTTGTAACAATGACTGAGCAAGATGAAGTTATGATGGCTACATCTACAGACAGGGAATGTAAACCAAAAATAGAAGTTACGATGGCAGAAGCTAAAGAGGAGGGAATGTGAACCAACATGTGCCAAGTGCAATTACTTCAAATTGGCCGTGAACTAAACAATACTCCTGAACTTATAGTGAAGGGGATGCAAATCAAAATACTCCTGAACTTATAGTGAAGGGGATGCAAATCAAAATACTCCTGAACTTATAGTGAAGGGGATGCAAATCAAGATGTTTCGGGATATAAACTTCTATAATAGCTAGGAATAAAACAGATAGGAGTTATAATGGAATCACTCATAAACTTGTAGATAAGGGATTGCAAATCAATTTGTTTCGGGATATAAAGTTGTAATGAGCAACACATAGAGGATAGTAAATGCTACGGCTTAGGATGGACCAGAAACGGAATATAGTGGGATCACCTGTGAACTTGTAGAAGGGGGAATGCACACCAATATGTTCAGCATTCCATATGTGAGCGCCATGCCAAGTAAGAGAAACAAGTTAATATTGCAGCATTTGAAGAATCAGGTTGCAGACAAAATTATGATCGAAGTAGCTACTGTGACGAGATCAAATAAATTTGTACTGCAGGATGGCAGAGCGATAGCATGAACTAATAAGGCAGTTACTTTGTTAGCTTACGACGAAGTAGATAGAAATAACAACGGCATCACCTGTAGTACAGGGAATGCGAACCAACATGTTCAGGGAGAACAAGATTGGCATGAACAAAATAGTAGCAGCCTATAATTTTTGTAACAACGACTGAGCAAGATAGAAGTCATGATGGCTACATCTACAGAGCAGGGAATGCAAACCAAAATGTTTAATCGCTTAAAGTTAGCAATGAACTAGAAAATAGCAAGGTGTTACTGTCATAGCTAGGAATGAACTAAAAGAGCTTCAGACAAACAAGCATCTGAACCCAGAACATGGCGCTAAAACAAGGGACTTACATTAGGAGAAGCACTCTATGGGAGTCACAGCAGATCTTCCTGGGGTTGATAGATCCGGTGATGAAGTACACTACATGTGCTACTTGGGGTTGGAGAGACGGCCATTACACTTCAAGGTTACTCATCTCATCTGCAAAAACGTAATGGCGCGTTGTTAGCACAAACAGGTTCCCCCAAGATTAAAGAAGAACTTGCAGGCAAGCAATAGAAAAGCGACAGTAGAAGAGTTTAGATCATGCACGGCGCCGGTGAAGCAGATCCGCATGCACAGTGGTGTCGGTGAGCTAGATCCGATGCGGTGGACGACGGATCCGGCGAAGCGGCTCCGGTGGGGTGGACGATACCGTAGCTGAAACGACTCGGTAGACCTGGATGAGTATATGGTTTCGAGGTTCGGCGGGGATGATCCGGTCCGGTTGATGACGACGTCGATGAAGCGGCTCCGGCAGCCGGATGACGAGGATCGCGAGGCTCGGGTAGGCCAGGGAAGTCCGGCGGGGATGTTCCGGTGCGGTGGTCATGGAGGTGGGAGAGAGAGGGACTTGGGAAGTTCCGGTGGGTGGTCTCAGAGGAGAGAGTGAGGGAAATGAATTTTTTTTCGGGGAGTTTCCGGAGCTAGGGAGGTGGTGATCGAAAAAATGACGGGTAGACCCCCCACCAACCGACTTATACATGGACATTGTTGTCATCTTTACGAGGGTAGAATGGGAAGTTAGAAGCGTGTGAAATATTTGTATTTTTCGGGCGGGAAGTTTTGCCGCTGGAATGAGATTTCGAATTTGGCCACAGTCCAAGTACTAAGTAATATAAAAATATGAGACCGTACTAGTACGGCCAAATGTCACATCAATTCATCATCACGTTGAAAATCGGTTACCTTGATCATAATTATTGGCCGTTGGCACATCAGTTCTCCAATGCTTGATCCAACGGTCAAAGTTCCTTTTTTTAAGAGAACGGTCAAAATTCATTGGATTCGCTCGGGAACTGCGCGCGCCAAAACGAGTCTGACGAAGATGTTTCTAGAGTTCTCACGGACGCGCCTTGGCGATACATTGAATGCAAATCTTGCAAGGTCAAAAAAATGCAAATCTTGCAGGATCGTATGTGGCTGCTATGAGCTGAAGTACTCCATGAAACCATGAACATACATGTAGATGGGAATCCCATGTAGACGATCTGAAGAACGACCCGCTGCATCTTTCACAAATCCATCTACATGACATGATAAACTTTAATTAAGAAGCAGCCACGTAACAATTATTGCCCAAAATCTAACGGGTTCGACAATAAGCTGGTAATTCTCTATTATATATAAACACCAAAAAAATATAGCAAGTAAGAAAGGAGTGTCAATGCCACCAGGACTTACAAAAAAAGGGAATTAGCACTTCGTAATCTCTTTGTTTTTACACATACCTTCTGCTCAGGAATCCAGGGCCTAGGGTCACATCAAGTCATAATCAGAAACCAAAGTCGGTTCCCATGTTCTCCAATTCAAAACGCGTACAAAATATTTCAGTGTGTGAAATAATTGTATTCGATAGGCAGGAGGTATATGCTACAGTGTTGAGATTTTGAATTAGACGGTTGTTAAGTTATTGATTATATGGAGTCGAAATTTGGTAGCATACATAAGTATCTCTGTTCACAACTCGCCTGTACAGAAGCAGGAACAGCTGTTGTGTTGCAGCACAACACAAAGGAGAAGCCACTGTTCCGTTCATTGCACTCAATACATCGATGAATGAACCAGACCAGTTGACAAGCTTCTAGACCTGGGCTATATGTAGAAAGCTGGAAATCAATGGATCACAGAAAATCATCAGTGTCAAGCTTTAATGCACTAGCCAACGCGACCAAAAGTCCGAACTGATGGAAGTACTAATACATCTCAACATAGTCAACGCAACAAAAAGTCCAAACTGACAGAAAGGGCTAGACCGGGAGAAGAGAAGAGAAGGTGTGCGAAAGCGATGACTCGAACTTGAGACTATGGGCTCTGATACCATGTCAAGCTTCATCCACAAGCCAACGGAACCACAAGTCAGAACTGATGGAAAGGGCTAGGCAATCCACTTATAATATTAACAATCAGCAGTGCTCCGGTTCAAAAAAATCCACATCACAACAAGGAAACGACCACCAAGATCATAGCAATTGCAGATAAATGCACCTACGAAATATGCTCAGACTAAGGAACCATTTTACAAGACCAAGGTAATGACCTGTCACTGTCCCCGTTCATCTCCAATTATCTAGCAGATACTCTTCTTACTACTTACTAGCATTCCTAACCTGCTCCAGTAGGGCCTCCTTCTGTGCTGCTATCGTTCTAAAATTGTCGACTTCTAGTCTTAGCGCAGCTGATGCAGCTCGTTCTACTTGGAGTTGCTCCTCTAGAACTTGAGCATGCAAATACTTTGACTTGGACATGGACTTGCACTTCAGCAGTCCAGCATTCCGTAAGAAAGTGTTTTTGGCAATGCCTTTCTTTTTTATTGCCATAGAAAATGCCTTCACACATTCTTCATCGGTTTTTTCCAGACCGTTTTTACCGGGTTTTTCCATCTCTAATTTCATATCTTCCTGCAAAAAATTCAGTTCGTACACATGTGTAAACATGATAGTTACTACAGAGAAACTTGCTGATAGTAGATTTATCATGTGTATGACCTACTTTTATTCCTACAGTTTGGCATGTCCGATTCACATCACATGAATTTTAATAAACATATATAATATCATATTGACATGTACTTTACTACTCCTACAAGTTGGGATGTGAGTCGTCACAAAATTTCAATCTTTGAGAAGACTTACAAGAACACTCTGTGCGACTTCTCCAATCACTTCAAGTTTGTTCTTCTGGCATGCTTCAAAAATCTCTGGCAGAGTCATCTCTTTGTTTGGTTCCCTTTTACTTGCATTATGTAACATCTGCATTTTAGTACTACCATTTATAAATCGAATAACGTGGTTGAAATGGAGGATCATAATATAAGCTGCACACTGGTGTATATACTCTGCATGATCTTTTACTAAAATATTTCTAAATAGCAGTATAAAACAACATGTCCTTACTTTTTGCCGAATGTGCACTATAAGGTTACGAGATCCCGTACGGCTAGGTAAAAGTAGTTTACCGCGGTTTTTCTGATTCTGTTTAGCCAAATTCTGCAAAAAGGAGACTAGTGAGACACTGCTATAAATAAGAATCCAAGATGTGATATGGTCTCAGTCTTACAAATCATACCATATTCTTTGGATCAGACCAGTGCTTCACAAGATCTCCCCACTGTTTGTCAGTCATTTGCTTAAGAGGAGATATAGTTGGAACACTCCCAATAATCTTTCCAGTGAAGTATTTCTTCTTTAGCCTGCTGCGATACTGGCGCAGACAGTCTGAGAATAGACTGTTGAGAACATGCTTTACTTCCTCTTGGTCCTCATCGAACTCGAACCTTAACTGTTCACAACAATATAAACCGTTGGTGCGATATACATAGAGCCAACAAGCTAGAAGGAACGGGACGTGCCAATGTGGTATACGCAAACAAAATTAATGACCAAATCAAGTGCGGAAAACGACAGAGCCATATATATAAGTTCACAAACATAGCCGAACTAGTAATTAAACAGACATGCAAGTAAAGTGCTGGATAAAGTTTATTACAACACAACCTCGTCTTTAGTTCACAACTACATAACTAGGCTCGCACATCAAGACTTTCCACTCGGAGCGTGGATAAAACCGCCGCCTTTCTTCAAGCACATCCATGAGCGGTAGTCGTCACCCTGCATTTGGAGCTTCGTGTCTATGTCACTGTTTGACGGCTGATAGCCGGCGTAGAACTCCCCCGCGCTTCTAACGACATCTTGATGGATGATTTCACAAAACTCTGTTTGGATGCGGAAGAAGTCTTGCTTGATGTCGTCGTCAGGGACCCGCGCCAATTTGTTGGCCCAGTCTCTGAGATGCTCAGGTAGCGTAAGCTGCTGCTGGTCCCGTATGAACTTATTCATGTGATAGAGGGCGTAGTAGGCATCCTTCGTACTAGAAGGCGGCTTCTTGATGCAGGGGAACTTTGTTTGGTGCTTGAACACATGCTTCCCGTACCTAACATTTGGCCTCTCCATGTGGCCTTTCGCTCTGACGTAGCCATTGAGAGCATCATCAAGTACGGACTTGACATTCGTGTAGTCCGTGCTTGACTTACCGTCCGCATCTAAGTATGTGGCCATGGAATGTCTCGGGGTTAAGGAGATGAGTGTGCATGTATTGTCTCTGCGTAGAACACATAATGTTTAAGAACAGGACGATTGAAATCTAAAATAATCACGAGTTAAGACCGGTACGGTGAGGGGGTGACTTACTCGGGAAATACAGGCAGGAGGAGGTTATGCTTCTTCTGGTTCGCTAGAAAGAAGCCCTTGAGGTATTCACTCGCGACTGTCCGGTCTCCGGCGGTGGCCAAGTGGACGGCACGCATGTAGAAGGGGTCGGCTATCGCGATGCCCGGGGTGTTGTCTCTAATGATCCGCATCGCCTTGCTGAGCGAGTATAGGCGAACGAAGGTGTAGTGCAGCGGATAACTGTTCAACATGGCGAAGATGTCATCATACCGCAGGAAGATGTTCTCCGCGAAGGCACTATCGACAAAGCCATGGCCCGAGGGCACCTTGGCAATATACACCGGGTATCCATGATCTTTCTCCCTGATACGCCGCTCCTCCATATACTGAATACCGTCAACCAGAGATCGCATAGGACCAGGTGCAGCATCGTACAATCTTTTAATTAGCATCCGCTCACCCGACACATGCACCCTCGACTCGATATTCTTGGGCACTGGTGGCCCGTCCTGAGCACGGATAGGTGCCGGCTGGCTGGCAGACTTGTCGTCCTTCTTCTTTCTTTTCCGTCCCTTCGGCTTCGTATTTACTGGGACTGCATTCTCCTCTTCGCAAGCCTTCTTCAGTGTGTTAGGACTGATAACACTTCTCACCTCGGCTATCGGCTGAGTCTCGGTGAAGTCGGCAGCTGGAGGCGTCTCCTGAGAACAGAATAGGCGCCGCTTGTTGCAATAGGTTTTCCCCTCGGCGGCAGCTTGAGAGGGTTGGCTACTGAGATCGTAGTCCACCCCAAAATCGAAGTTGCAGTCAAGGTTGGCGAACGTACTGTCCTCGTCCGGACCATCGTTCGGATCCTGTGCCATCTGCATGTCCTCATCAGCTGATGGCGGCACCGTTGGGGTGGTCTTGCCATGGCTTGGCGCCGGCACGGCTGGGGGTGCTGTCTGTGGGGTGGTGTCCCTCGCCCCCAAACGAATCTGGCTCTTTGGCCAAACCATGGACCAATTGAAGCAATGCTGGAGGGTAAGGACCTCATCTTCGTCGGCACCATGGGGTTGAAAGGGAGGTAGCACGTCGTCGTAGCCGCTAAGCACCCGAACCAGTTGAATCCTATACACGTCGGGTTGCATGGGTCTACCGTGTAACTGGCGGTTGCTCGGTTGAACGATTTTGGCCTTGGCAACATCGATCAACTCGCCGTTCACAAACTGCAGGAGAGTGCATGGGACGTCGACGGCGGAGCTCTGCGGAAAACATGTAGGGCGTTAGGGATGGCTAGCTAGTCAAAGGCAAGGATATGGAAGTCATTGGCCGAGGGTTGGTTACCGTGATGGCGTCCAGCTCGGCTAAGGTCGAGGCACCGCCGGCGGCGGGCGTGCAACTGATGGAGTGGCCGCTTGTTGGCGCGGTGCCGGGCGGCGTATTATCCGCAGCGACGGGTGCATTGAGCTGAAGTAATGGCGCCGCGGGAGACACCAAGGTTGGCGCCGCGGGAGACACCAAGGTTGGCGCCGCCGGAGCCACCAAGGTTGGCGCCGCCGGAGCCACCAATGTTGGCGCCGCCGGAGACACCATTGTTGCCGCCTGCGGACTCACCGATGGCTCCACGTTGTGGGAGTTGCTGCCCGTGAAACTGGGAACCGGGGGAGGCCCCTTTTTTCCTCCCCTATACCACGCGTCCAGACCGGCAACCAAGGTAGGGATGATGGAGCTAAGCGTCATGCCCACTTGGTCCTCCACTTGCTGTCGTTGCGTCCTCTGTTGGGTCTCCACGATATGTTGCACTTGTTGCCGCACTTGCTCCTCGACCAATGTCGGGATCTGCGCAACTTGTGCCTTGAGATGTGCGACCTCCTTCTCATCGATGGTGGCCTTTTTCTCCTTTTTCCCCGACTTATAGTATTCTGACCATTTCATAGAGCATCCTTCGCCGACCACACGACCAGCCGACGTCGGCTTACTCAATGGATCCCTCTTCTTGTGGGCATTCAACGCCCTATTTAAAGTGTTGTCCCAAGGGGCACACTGCGAGGAGCTCATGGACCCCGCGCCGCTACTAGCTTCCTTTTCACTTTCCGCAGCAACCTCCTTAGCCTACGGGAGGAACATGCATGAACCATTTAGAAATTTGGATTCATCAATAAGAATGCAACCATAAAGGAGCTAATTAAGCGGGTGCATTCCTTACCAGAAGAGCCTCAAACTGCTTCACCTCCGGAGTGGTGGTGAGCTCCTTTGTTTTCGGGTCTATACGGTACCGGGCCAGGAGAAAGTTCCTGGTTTGCTTGTTTTTGTATTGTGAGAAGAGGGGCTCGAGGCCGTTCTTCACACGCTCCTCATCCGCGGCGTCCCATTTCGGTTGCGCCACCCTAAAACCGCCAGGACCAAGTTTGTGGGTGCCTAAGTTCAGTTTTCGCATGTCCTTCCCCCACTGACTAGAATCCGACGTTGACTCGCTCTCGCACTTGATCTTGAAATCAGCGTAGTCTTGCTCGGTGATCGAGGGATTTGACTCCTTGATCTTCTCGTAACTCTCACCTTTCTGAATCATTTTCTTCACTCGGTTCCTCCAACTAGCGAGGGCGGTGCTCATCTTCGTGAGGGCGGCATTGTGCACTTTGTTCCGCATGAGACGCTTTTCTGAGCAGTCCACCGGGAACTCGTATCGTTCGTGCAGCTTCTTGAAGAGGAGGGTGCGCAAATTCGCTCGGTCAGGATGCCTGAGGTTCTCGGTGTTGATCGAGACCGTGCTCCGGAGGATGCACCCGAGTTGGGTTGCGTACCCTTTGACTAAATCAGGGGGCGCCGTTGGATGCCCACTGGCGTTCACTTCGGTGAATGCCTGCTTCACGGTGCTGAGCACATTCGGGCGACGCTCCCTCCATAGCTTTCTTCGGTGCGCCGGTGTCATCCTCGCCGGCACCATCCGTGGTGTCATCCTCGCCGGCACCATCAGTGGTGTCATCCTCGGCGGCATCATCCGCTCGGTACTCTGGATCGGTGCCATCATCCTCGCCGTCGTCGCGGCGAGGTTGTGACTCCATCACCTCCATTTCATCGGTTAGCATCCAGAATGGCTTGCTGCCGCTGCCGCCGGCCTCTTCGTTGTTGGCCATGTTCGAACTAAGTAGGAAAAAATGCATAAAGTTAGCGCAAGATTTCACGGAAAAATTGGGCATGACCTATGCTAATTTATGGACATATGAGTGCCCCATTTTCGCCGAAACGGAAATGAATCAACATTTCGGCGATAATGGGCAACTTTGTCGATCCCTGCACAAGAAAATGACACCATAGGTGCACGACAACAGCTAGCAGCACATCTCAGCAGGACCAGCTAGCAGCAGCAGCAACATCAGCCAGCAGCACCATCAGCCAGCAGCAGGCCAGCAGCTAGCAGCACCAGCACCAGCAACAGCATGCAGTAGCTAGCAGCAGCTAACACCAGCAACAACTACCAGCACCATCAGCCAGCAGCAGCTAGCAGCCAACACCAGCAGCAGCTACCAGCACCAGCAGCAGCTCACACCAGCACCAGCAAGCAGGAGACGTAAGGTGTTGCTCACCGTGAGTCGCGGGGAGTCACGGAGAGCTGACGTGTTGCTCTAGGACGAGGAAGATGCGAGGGCGGTGGTCAGGTGCTCAACTCTGCCTTGCAAAACATAAAAATAAAAATTCAGTAACCTTTGAACTCTGAAAATAAAAGAGCTACACTTGCTACTACTATAGCAGAAATAAAAGAACATCAGTGCTATCACTTTCACAACAACTGGCATTTTCAAACACCCACTTGTCACATAACTGGACTATATTCTTGCAGGGTATGGGCTCATGAGAAATCAATAGTGAGTGTGTGTGGAGCTCAAGAAAGGTGCCAAAATGCAAGCCTGGACTGGTACCAATTGTTGCCCCCAACAGTACAAACATTTATACCATTTCATTTGATGATGACTGCTAGTACAAAAATGCAGTTCTTAAATATGAAGTTGTTCAATCTGCCCTTAAGTTGTGCACTTAAGACATCTCCCTACCAAGCTAGTACAAAATGGCTATCCAAATAAAGGGTACAACATCAAGCTTATTAGAGAGCAAATAAATGTACATCAGCAAGCTTATTAGAGGGCTACCTTGGAGGATGCGGCGGCGGTCTTCTGCAGCGGTGTTAGCAGTTGAGGGCGACGGCGGCGTGCTTGTCCTGCTCCTGCTCCAAGCCTTGCAAATTTTCAAAATAAAAATTCAGTAAGCTAGCACACCCATTTTGCAATGCATTTCTTCTAAAAAAATAATATACTAGCTTAACAGAACTAGGAGTTTATGGCAGTTAGATTTCTATGTCTTTTCTCGTGCCACTACATAAACTAACACTAAATTAGGTCTATGTACCAGCTGTGTTTTTACAAATGTTAACTGTATTGCATTCTGTGATTTAAAAATAACTAATAACTTCACTTGCTAAGCTGAGCATGGAAATTAAGGTTAAGGGGTGTCAATTTGCTCTATACAGAGAGAAAGGTTTGACGAAGGACAAACCGCACATGGTCTAGCCCCACACAAAGCATATCCAATGGAAATATGATCTCTTGATCCTACATGATAGGTGCTCATGATTCTGGTCGACTACCAATTGCACAAATCAGATAATCAATGCAGACACATATTGTTGGAGTAACTAAACTACCTTCAAGAACACAGATATCCAGCATGGAAACTACCAGGCAGCACAATAGATTACATCAGCACGAGCACTTAGTAGATACAAGAATTCATATAATAAATCTGAGCGCAAAGGGGTGGTTGGCAGAAATCTATCTAGCAGCAGCAACACCAAGCAGCAGGCAGCAAGGGGGAGCACGGAGCAGCAGCAACAACGCCGACTCGAGGGGGAGCAACGAGCAGCAGCAGCAGCGCAGACTCGAGAAGAAGCACCGAGCAGCAGGAGTAGCGCCGGCTCGAGGGGGATCACTGACTAGCAGCAGCAAGTAACCTAGCAGAGGAGGAGGAGGGGAGGAGCACGGCGGCTACCTGGGAAGGATGCGGTAGCATCAACGGTCGAAGGCTTGTGGCTCCTCCACGGTGAGGTCGAGGACGAGGTCGAGGGCGTGCGGCTCCTCCGCGGTCGAGGACGAGGTCGCAGGCGGCGTGCGCTTCTCCACGGTGCGCAGCCTGGGGAGCGACGAGGCAGAGGATGGGGCGCCGGCGGTGGGAGAGGTGGTCGCCGGCGGGGATTCGAGGGGGAGTGGCGGTCACCGGTGGGGAATCAAGGGGGAGTGGCAGTCGCCGGCGGGGAGTGGGGAATGGGGAAATCTCGATCTGGCCGCAGTGGGGAATGGACGGGAGATTTTGGCTAAGTCCCAGACACCCTTAGCAATAGCGCACCTCTAGTGGTGCGCCACTATGAGGCTTAACAATGGCGCACCTCTAGTGGTGCGCCACTACCACTTTATGTCTGGTCAAAAGACAAACGCGGGGGGAATTGACATATTCCGATTAGTACCACACTGGCTCTGTCCTTGGTTGGTTTGTGCCAAACCCAGCCGGCCAGGTTCGAACCCTGGCGGCCCCAATTTTTTTACTTTTCTTTTTAAATTGATTTAACACTATAATAAACATCCAAAATAGCATAATACACCAAAATAAAAGGCATAAATAATTATAATTATGTAGAATATTTAAAATACTATAGAATCTAGAAAATATCCAAAAATATAAATTATATGTCTATTTTGATCGGTACAATGTGTAGATTAACAATATGACATTCATTATTCATACAAAAAAATGATACATAATTATCTTTTCACAATCTTCTTGCCCTTCTTTCTCGCGGTTGAATAATTTAGCCCCGGAACTCCTAGACTTCTTCTCTTGAATGGACGGCCTTTAGGTAGGGTGGTCCTGCTTCTTCTTGTTGTGTATGGTTCTTCATCATCGTCGTCGTCATCTTCCATCTTCGGATCGCCGTACTGGTCAAAGTCTAGCTCGTTGGCGGCTCCATCCATTCCGATGATGCTCCTTTTGCCTCTCCTCACGACAACACGGCTGGGCTTTTGCGGGTCGGTAATGAAGAAGCATTGGTCCACTTGGGAAGCTAGTACCCATGGCTCATATTTCGCGGTGACCTTTGCGCCCGCTGTCTTGGATTTGGCTTCGGGTATAACCATGGTGGTGAAATGCCGGTCTTCTTTTACGACGTTCTTGGCCCACCTGACACGGAACATCGGCACATTCTCTCCGGCGTAGCTCAGCTCCCAGATCTCCTCGATCTTTCCGTAGTATCTCTGCTTGATGTCACCGGTGTAGGACTCCATCGTTACCCCGGAGTTCTGATAATCGCTCTTCATGTCCTTTTCCTCGGTGTAGAATGTGTAGCCATTGATATCGTACGCCTGAAATGTCATCAGGTTGTGTTCGGCGCCCTGTGACAAGGCGAATATGAGTTTTTCTTCCGCAGAAGAATCCTCGTCTATAGGGTACGTCAGCATCTTGTCCTTGAACCACCGCGTGAAGGTTGAGTTGTGCTCTTTGATTATATCTCCGTCCGTCCTCTGTTGGCCCTGATCACTGTACGTCTTTGCGATGAAGGTTTTGTGCTCTACCACCCAAGGATCGACCACGTCTATGTGTTGTAGCGCGACTAGGTTTGCTCTTTCAAAGTCGGTGATTCGACCTCACGATGGGAGTTGGTTAACCATTTATTTTCTAGGTTCGAACCTAATTAACCATTTTGTATTAAGGAGCACAATGGGTTAACCATTACGTTTTAAGGGTTAAAGTGGTTAACCACTGGTTATTAAGGTTCGAACCATTAGTCACAATGATCAACCGGCTTGATGCCTTGGCTGTTATTTTCTTTATCGTCTTTTCGTGGTAAGACTAGTACTACTACCTGTAGAAATAGAAGCTAAATTGTGAAAACATTTTCTAAGATAGATCATCTTTGAACAGTTTCATGTATCAACCTCCCCCTACATGGATAAATAGCATGATCGACTCCATACAGAGAATCTTGAGAATCCTACACAGAAGCTGGTCGCACACGATCAAGTTCATACACAGGAACATAACCACATAGAAAGATTCCAACATCCATTAGTTGATTGTTGGAAAAAAAAAGTGTGCTGGTAAAAGTACGGAATCTTGAGAGAATGATATCAAAGCACGGAGCTCATCAGTACTTCAGAGAACGAGATTTGAGAGATCGAAGTGCCTGTAGCTTCACCAAGAAGCCTGCAGGCTGCAGCCACCGGTGTGGTCGAAGGTCCGGCGCGAGGGCGTCAAGGTCGGAGAAGGGGTGGAGGAGCACCAGTCCGCCAGCACCGCCGCCTGCCGGTGAAATCGCTCGCTGTTGCAGAGGCTGCCGGCGAGTCATTCCAAAGGGAGGAGATGGATTCCGGGCATCTGAGAAATTAAGGCCACAGCAACGCGCGGAGGGGCGGAGCAGCGGGAGGGCAGTTCGTCGGACGGCCGGGCGGGTAACAGGGCGGAGGCGTGCAGGCGGCGATGGGGCCTCGCGTCTAGGGAGGTGCCAGGTTAACCACTGGTAGAGAAGGGACGAACCGTTTGGACCTAAAGTGTTTTGGGGTTAACCACTTGGCCCATTGGGCTCTTATTTAGGTTAGGTTAACCTAACCAATGGATAAACGGGAACCAAGTCCCAATTCTAATTCGACCCTTGAAGTCGACATGCATTTCGCGGCTACCCTCGCGGTGACCCCATCCAGCGAGCTTCCCGAGTTGCCTGTTTACGGGCAGGCCAACGGGGTTCTCGATTTCTAGATAACTCGTGCAGAAGGAGATGCACTCTTCGGTCAGAAAGCCCTTGGCTATGCTTCCGTCTGGACGTGCCCTGTTGCGAACGTACCCTTTGATGACACCATTCATCCTTTCGAACGGCATCATGCTGTGCAGGAACGTCGGCCCCAGTTGGATGATATCCTCCACGATATGTACCAGCAGATGCACCATAACGTCGAAGAATGCGGGCGGGAAGTACATCTCAAGCTCGCACAGTATCACCACGATCTCTTCATGTAGCCTTCTAAGTTGCATCACGCCAGCGCATTAGCTTTGCTTGCTTAGGATCCGCGAAATACCGCTGCAGACGAGGAGTGATCGGAAAGTACCACACCACCTTCCGAGGAGCTTTCTTCCCCTTCTTGTACCGACTGACGCCGCACTCCGGACATATGGTACACTCCGCGTGCTCGTTCCGATAAATGATGCAATCGTTCAAGCACACATGATATTTCACATGCGGTAAATCCAGAGGACACACGATTTTCTTGGCCTCCTCGATACTAGTCGGACACGTGTTACCTTTGGGAAGACGTTCGTGCCAGAATGACATGTTGTCGTTGAAGGATGTGTCGGTCATTTTGTGCTTTACCTTCATCTGCAGAGCCATGAGCGTTACTTTCAGGTGGGTATCCTCCAGCCTGCATCCTTCATACAATGGAGTAACCACGTCTACCTCCAGTTGATCCATCTTGGCTTTCTCTCGGGCGGCAGCCCTTGCGTTACTCGTCTGCTTGAGAAGCAGCTCTTGAAGATAAGGGTCCTGCACCCAGTCCATCGACGATGGTCCATCGTCTTCATCTTCATGATCTTCATGATGACCTCCATCTTGATCTTCCTCATCATCGGGTCCAGGATCTCCTACATTGTGATCATGATCATGGCCGGGATCTTCTACATCCTGATCATGTCCGGGATCTTCTACATGGTGCTCACCTCCTTCCTTATTTCTTGTTGAAATCCCATGGACAAATTCATAATCATCTTCGTCGCCTTCCCACCGATAGCCATCCATGAAACCACGCACGAGAAGGTGGTCCCGCACCATATCGGCTTTAGGGTCCATAAGGCTCGTCAGCTTGCATCTTCGACACGGACATCTTATCTCCTTTTGGTTATTTCTAATCATCTCGGCCGTCGCAGCTTTCAAAAACCTAGCCACAACGCCTTCGCTCATCATGCGGACCATGGTCGCCTGCGGGTATAGAGAAAATGGCTATCTTAGTATACCAAAGAAAATTTTGGCATGACCTTCCCTAAAAATAGGACATATGTATATGCGTAGTATGCCCATTATTCGCCGAAACGGAAATGAATCAACGTTTCGGCAAAATATTGGCAACTCCATCGCATTTCAAATCCCTGCAAACAAAAACATGCAACACATGTGTGGAGGCTTCGCATATACAACACATGTGGAGGCTTCTTGCATACAACACACACATGCACGCGTGACGCTTCGCGCATTCACAACACATGTGGAGAGCTTCGCATAACACATATATGCACACACACGTGTGCAAGACGATCGGAACCGGTCACACACAAAGCATAAAACCAACAAAGTTAACGATACGGCGAGACCGGGAGTGTTGGATGAGGAAAAAAGTTGAGATTGATATGGGTATTGAGCTATAGAAAGCTTCACCCTTACTTACCTATCAAGAAAATTAAGTTTACCACTTAATTTGGGTGAATGAAGAGGTGAAAATGAGGTGGGGAGGAGGGGCAACACGACCAGATCCAGATTTGGTGGGAGGTGGTGGTGGAAGAGTGTTTGGGGAAAGTGGGTGGCACATGTGAGTGGAGGGGAAAAGCAGGAAATGGTCCCAGGTTAGCAGTGGCGCACCACCAAGCCGTGCGCCACTGCTACGGTGACATAGCAATGGCGCACTGCTAGGTGGTGCGCCACTGCCCACCTGGTACCTGCACTCCACGACCCTGCCAAACTTAGCAGTGGCGCACGTTGTTGGTGGTGCGCCATAGCTAGTAGTGGCGCACCGCGGCCGTGCGCCATTGCTAAGGACCTCATATCTAAAGGGGCCCTGGCCACCTCATAGCAGTGGCGCACCACAATGCCGTGCGCCATAGGAAAGAAGTAGCAGTGGTGCACCCCGTCGACGTGCGCCACTATTAGGTTGGGGTAGGAGCTGGCCTCCTGCCAGCCATTTAGTAATGGCGCACCACAAAAGGTGCGCCACTACTACATTTGTAACAGTGGCCCACCGTTTTGTGGTGCGCCACTGCTAAGTAGTAGTGGCGCACGGCCACCAAGGTGCGCCACTGATGTCAATCTTACGGCTAGGCCTTTTCCTAGTAGTGCCACCTTTTCTCTCTGGCCCTTTACCCCTCTCTCCCCGCAGCCCAGCTTCCTCCACCCCGTGGCCCGCCTTGCTTCCTCTCTTCTTCTGGCCCAACACCGCATCGGCTCGTACCCCTTCACCACCTCTTTCTCCCCTGTCGCCATCCTTCTCCACGGAGACAGCGTGAGGCTGTGGTCCATCCCGACGCTAACCGTCGCACATGCTCCATCTCCACCTGCTCCCTCACGCGTCTCACGCACCTCCTCCTTTTTCTTCTTGACCACGACTCTCTCTTCCTCCCCTCCTTTCTTCCTCTCCAAGAAGAACAAGCAGCAAGGGAGAAACTCCATGGCCGTCGCATAGAAATCTTCACCGTGTCGTCATATCCGTCCACCCCAACCTGTTCCGCCGCCACTGTTCGATGCACCTCGTTGATGCGCGTAGATGTACACGGCCGTTGGGAACCCCAAGAGGAAGGTATGATGCGCACAGTGGCAAGTTTTCCCTCAGAAAGAAACCAAGGTTATCGAACCAGTAGGAGCCAAGAAGCACGTGAAGGTTGTTGGTGGAGGAGTTCGGCGCAACACCAGTGAAACCGGCGCCAACGTGAAACCTGCACAACACAATCAAGATACTTTGCCCCAACGTAACAGTGAGGTTGTCAATCTCACCGGCTTGCTGAAAACAAAGGATTAAGCGTATCGAGTGGAAGATGGTGTTTGTTTGCAAAGAACAGTAAGAACAATAATTGCAGTAGATTGTATTCAGATGTAAAAGAATGGACCGGGGTCCACAGTTCACTAGTGGTGTCTCTCCAATAAGATAACTAGCATGCTGGGTGAACAAATTATAGGTGGGCAATTGACAAATCAAGATTCAATACATATCAATGATGATTACTATGTGATTTAATCAGGGCATTACGACAAAGTACATAGACCGCTATCCAGCATGCATCTATGCCTAAATAATCCACCTTCGGGTTAGCATCCGCACCCCCTCCAGTATTAAGTTGTAAACAACAGATAATTGCATTAAGTATGGTGCGTAATGTAATCAACACAAATATCCTTAGACAAAGCATCGATGTTTTATCCCTAGTAGCAACAGCACATCCACAACCTTAGAACCTACTGTCACGATCCCAGATTCAATGGAGGCATGAACCCACTATCGAGCATAATTACCCCTCTTAGAGTTACAAGTATCAACTTGGCCAGAGCCTCTACTAGCAATGGAGAGCATGCAAGAACATAAACAACACATATATGATAGATTGATAATCAACTTAACATAGTATTCTAGATTCATCGGATCCCACCAAACACAACATGTAGCATTACAAATAGATGATCTTGATCATGTTAGGCATCTCACAAGATCTAAACAATGATAGCACATGCGGAGAAGACAACCATCTAGCTACTGCTATGGACCCATAGTCCAAGGATGAACTACTCACGCATCAATCCGGAGGCGGGCATGATGATGTAGAGCCCCTCCGGTGATGATTCCCCTCCCAGGGTGCCGGAGGCGATCTCCTGAATCCCCCGAGATGGGATTGGCGGCGGCGGCGTCTCTGGAAGGTTTTCCGTATCGTGGCTCTCGGTACAGGGGTATTCGCGACGAAGGCTTTAAGTAGGCGGAAGGGCAACGCAGGGGGCTCACGAGGGCCCCACACCATAGGGTCGCGGCCGCGCCGCCCTGTGGTCTGGCCACCTCGTGGCCCCACTTCGTTATCTCTTCGGTCTTCTGGAAGCTTCGTGGAAAAATAGGACCTTGGGCGTTGATTTCGTCCAATTCCGAGAATATTTCCTTACTAGGATTTCTGAAACCAAAAACAGCAGAAAACAGCAACTGGCGCTTCGGCATCTTGTTAGTGCCGAAAATGTATAATAATGTTGTAAAGTATGTATAAAACATTCAAGTATTGTCATAAAAGTAGCATGGAACATAAGAAATTATAGATACGTTTGAGACGTATCACTCGTCGACGCGCATCTCCTGGTGCGAGGAATCGTCCCGGGAGGCCCTCAATGCGTCGCCATCATCTTCGATGTCCTCTCCAAACGCCGGTGTTTTCTTCCGTTATCGGCGAGCACCGCCGACCTCTGGCCACGTCGAGCCCTCCGTCCTATTCCTGGTAACATGGCGTACCTCCTGCACCCCTCCTTTCTCCCCTTTGCTTCCTGGTTTGGAATCTCGTCGCTGACCGACGCCCGTTCTTCGCAGATGCTCTACGTCGGTGTTGGTCCGGTGATCCCCGCAACTGGCGCAGCCCGTTTCTGGTCCCGCGCGGCACGGCGCGTCCTTCTGCGCCGCTTCCCCCTCCCCGCTCGGCCCCCATCATCGAGGCCGTGCTCGACCTGCCGGCGGCCGCCACCATCTCCCTCGCCACGGGCCGCCGCTTATTCTGCTTCCTTTCCCAACGTCGTCGACCTCCCCAAGTTTGTCCGACTCACCGTCGAACTCCCTGGGTGAGTCGCCGCTACCTTCCCCTTCCTTCCGCCCCGTAGCGTCACCACCAGATGGTTGCCGCCGTTGTTTTTCATCGGCGCCCGTCGCTGACCACCATCTCTATTTCCTCCCCTTTCTTTCAGTTTAGTCAGAACAGGCAACAACAGCAGCAGCACAGGCAAGCTTCGCCACGCTGGCCGTCCTACGTGGCTCCGGACCCATCTCTTAGCGTCTTTGGCTCAGTACCGCCTCGGTGAGTTTGTTCCCCAGATCCAGATCTGGATTTCTTTTTCGTTTTGGTCCCTGCATAAATTGTTCCTGAACCCGGCGTCCCTAGCGCATGTGCCTTACACGATAACTCCCTGCATGTTTTGAAAATAAACCCGGGGTCCTCCCCCCGTTCTGTTTATGTTTTCAGGTCCTTTTCTAATTTAAATAAAACCTATTTCCTATTTTTAAATAACTAAACACTAATCTGTTAATAACTTTTAATTGGTAATTCAAAATAAAAAGTGTTCTATATGAAATTTGATCAGAAAAATGCAAGGAACATGAATATGCCATCCTTATGCTCGTTTGCATCTCGCATTAGGTCGCACGTTGATAGTTGTGCATTTCCACCTCACATATATGCAGAGTATTTCGGACACTGACTATGGTTTTCCCCGCTCCGTTTAATTTCGAAGTAGCTCACTCTTGCCATGCTATGCTATGCTAACCAACACTTAAATTTGCCAGTAGAAAATGTGATGGGATTCGTAGCATAGAAAACAAAAAATTTCCTACCACAAGAACGAAAACCAAGCCAAGATCTAATCTAGTAGACGGTAGCAACGAGGAGATGATGAGACTAACCCTCGAAGATTCGCAAAGCTTAACGAGATTAGATCTCGGGTGGATGTAGACGATCACTTGCCGCTTGCAAAAGCGCGTAGAAGATCTTGATCTCAACGGTGCCACAATCGGGCAGCACCTCCGTACTCGGTCACACGTTCGGTGTTGATGAAGACGACGTCCTTCTCCCTGTTCCAGCGGGCAGCGGAAGTTGTAGCTCCTCCTTGAATCCGGCAGCACGACGGCGTGGTGGCGGTGGCGATGGAGATCTCCGGCGGAGCTTCGCTAAGCTGCCAGAGGGGAGGAGTGGGGCGGCTAGGGTTTGGGGAGAGGGGGTGGCCGGCCAGCTTGGGTGCAGCCAAGGTGGTAGTGTTGTGGTGGCCGGCCCCCTCCCCTTGGCCCTCATTATATAGGTGGAACACCCAAGAGTTGGTCTACAAGTCTTCGAATAAGACCCCAAACCAAAACCTTCCATATCACATGAAACCTACCCAAGGAGGGATTCCCACTTGAGGTGGGATTCCCACCTTTCCTTGGGAGGGGGTGGCCGGCCACCTTGGTGGAGTCCACCTGGGACTCCACCCCTCTAGGGTTGGCCGGCCAAGGGTGGTGGAGTCCCTTCGGGACTCCGCCTTCCAAAGTGATTTCTTCCGGACTTTTCTAGAACCTTCCATAAATGCACCGGATCATTTTCAAACTTATAAAATGACTTCCTATATATGAATCTTATTCTCCGGACCATTCCGAAACTCCTCGTGATGTTCGGGATCCCATCCGAGACTTCGAACAAAACTTCGAACTCCATTCCTTATTCAACATCTACTCAAACGACATCAAACCTTAAGTGTGTCACCCTACGGTTCGCAAACTATGTAGACATGGTTGAGACTTCTCTCCGACCAATAACCAATAGCGGGATCTGGAGATCCATAATGGCTCCCACATATTCAACGATGACTTAGTGATCGAATGAACCATTTACATACGATACCGATTCCCTTTGTCTCATGATATATTACTTGTCCGAGGTTTGATCATCGGTATCACGATACCTTGTTCAACCTCGTCTCCTGACAAGTACTCTTTACTCGTACCGTGGTATGTAGTCTCTTATGAACCATTCATATGCTTGCAAGCTAATTAGACGACATTCCACCGAGAGGGCCCAAAGTATATCTATCCGTCATCGGGATGGACAAATCCCACTGTTGATCCATATGCCTCAAGCTCATACTTTCCGGATACCTAATCCCACCTTTATAACCACCCATTTACGCAGTGGCGTTTGATGTAATCAAAGTACCCTTCCGGCATAACTGATTTATATGATCTCATGGTCGAAAGGACTTGGTAACTATGTATTGAAAGCTTATAGCAAATGAACTTAATGACGTGATCTTATGCTACGCTTAATTTGGTGTGTCCATTACATCATTCACATAATGATATAACCTTGTCATTAATAACATCCAATGTTCATGATCACGAAACGATGATCATCTATTAATCAACAAGCTAGTTATACAAGAGGCTTACTAGGGACTTCTTGTTGTTTACATAACACACATGTATCAATGTTTCGGTTAATACAATTATAGCATGGTATATAAACATTTATCATAAACACAAAGATATATAATAACCAATTTGTTATTGCCTCTTGGGCATATCTCCAACAGTCTCCCACTTGCACTAGAGTCAATAATCTAGATTACATTGTAAGGTACCTAACACCCATGGCATTCTGGTGTTGGTCATGCTTTGCCCTAGGGAGAGCTTTAGTCAACGGATCTGCTACATTCAGATCAGTGTGTACTTTGCAAATCTTTACTTCTCCATCTTCGATGTACTCGCGAATCGAATGAAAACGCATCTTGATATGCTTTAGCTTCTTGTGTGACCTTGGTTCTTGTGCATTGGCGATGGCACCCATGTTGTCACAATAAATGACTAGTGGGTCCAATGCACTAGGAACCACACCGAGCTCAACAATGAACCTCTTCATCCATACCGCTTCCGATGAAGCCTCCGAAGCTGCTATGTATTCCGATTCTGTTGAAGACTTCGCCACCGTGCACTGCTTTGAGCTGCACCAGCTTACTACAGCACCATTCAATATAGACACGTACCCAGACTGAGACTTAGAGTCATCAGGATCAGTGTTCCAACTTGCATCGGTGTAACGGTAACAACGAGCTCTTGGTCACCGCCATAACAAAGAAACATATCCTTAGTTCTTTTCAAGTACTTCAGGATATTCTTGACCGCTGTCCAGTGTTCCATTCCTGGATCACTTTGATATCTGCTAGTCAAACTAAAAGCATGTGCTATATCCGGTCTAGTACACAGCATGGCATACATGATAGAGCCTACTGCCGAGGCATAGGGGATCTGATTCATCCTCTCTCTTTCTTCTGCCGTAGCCGGACCTTGAGTTTTACTCAAGACCTTACCTGGCAACATCGGTAAGAATCCTTTCTTACTTTCATCCATTCTAAACTTCTTTAGAATCTTGTCCAGGTATGTACTCGGTGAAAGCCCTATTAGGCGTCTTGATCTATCTCGATAAATCTTAATGCCTAAAATGTACGCTGCTTCACCAAGGTTCTTCATTGAAAAACACTTATTCAAATAACATTTTACACTGCTTAATAGTTCTATATCATTCCCAATCAATAATATGTCATCTACATATAATATCAGGAATGCTACAGAGCTCCCACTCACTTTCTTGTAAATACAGGCCTCTCCATGGCACTGTATAAACCCGAAGTCTTTGATCACCTTATCAAAGCGTCGGTTCCAACTCCTGGATGCTTGCTTCAGTCCATAAATGGAACGCTGAAGTTTGCATACCATGTCAGCATTTTTAGGATCGACAAAACCTTTGGGTTGTACCATATACAACTCTTCCTCAATATCACCATTAAGGAACGCCGTTTTGACATCCATCTGCCAAATCTCATAATCGAAAAATGCAGCTATTGCTAACAAAATCCTCACAGACTTTAGCTTCGCTACAGGTGAGAAAGTCTCATTGTAGTCAACACCTTGAATTTGTCAGAAACCCTTTACGACAAGTCGAGCTTTATAAACAGTAACATTACCGTCAGCATCTGTTTTTCTCTTGAAGATCCATTTATTCTCAACAGCCTTGCGGCTATCAGGTAGATCTACCAAAGTCCATACTTTGTTATCATACATGGATCCCATTTCGGATTTCATGGCTTCTTGCCATTTGTTGGAATCTGGGCTCATCATCGCTTCTTCATACGTCGCAGGGTCCTCATCATTGTTGTCCACAATCATGAGATTTAGACAAGGATCATACCAATCAGGAGTGGTACGTTTCTTGTCGACCTGCGAGGTTCAGTAGCTACCTCGCTCGAAGTTCATGATCATTATCATTAGCTTCCTCTGTTACGGTGCGGGCGGCACAGGAACATCTTCCGGCACTGCGCTACTCGATCAACGAAAGAAGGTTCAAACCTCGTCGAGTTCTACTTTTCTTCCAGTCACTTCTTTAGTGAGAAATTCTTTCTCAAGAAAGGTTCCGTTCTTAGCAACAAAGATTTTGCCTTCGGATCTGTGATAGAAAGTATACCCTATAGTTTCCTTAGGGTATCCTATGAAGACGCATTTCTCCGCTTTGGGTTCTAGCTTGTCCGGTTGTAACTTTTTTACATAGGCTTCGCAACCCCAAACTTTAAGGAACGGCAGCTTAGGTTTCTTATTAAACCATAATTCATACGGTGTCGTTGCAACAGATTTCGATGGTGCCCTATTTAAAGTGAATGTTGTTGTCTCTAACGCATAACCCCAAAATGATAACGGCAAATCAGTAAGAGACATCATAGAACGAACCATATCCAAGAGAGTTCGATTACGATGTTCGGACACACCATTGCGCTGTGGTGTTCCCGGCGGTGTCAACTGTGAAAGTATTCCGCATTTCTTTAAATGCATGCCAAACTCATAACTCAGATATTCGCCTCCGCGATCAGAACGCAGAAACTTGATCTTCTTGTTACGTTGATTTTCTACTTCACTTTGGAATTCCTTGAACTTCTGGAAAGTCTCGGATTTATGTTTCATGAAATAGATATACTGTAACACCTCAGATTTCAATAAAAGAGAGAAGAAGAATTTCAGAGACCAAATTTGAGAACCAACAAAAACTTTTCAAATTTGCATATAGTACCCTGCATAGGACTTGTGCATTTTGAGTGATATGCCATGATGAGTGTTATCTTGTGTATATGATGAATTCCAAAACCCTAGAGTGATCAAGTAATGATCACCAACCAATTAAATCAAAAAGAGAAAGAAATCAAATATTCATAAAACCCTAAAAACCCTAACATATGGTCCATGTCAAATTTGTAAAATTGACCATAGACCCATTTGATCTTCACCAATACTTGTAATATGATATTAAAGAGTAACTACAACTTTGAGAAATCAAAGAAACCCCAATTAAATCAAAGCCAAGAATAAAAATATGAGCACATGAGATAATGGTCATTTTTGACTTTTATATTCTGGTTACTACTTTGAGCCTCTCTATTTCAAAATTTCTAAACTAAACAAATCCAAACCTTTGCATGTCATCCAAGTACACAACAAGATGAACAACTTTTGTAAAGGGCATCACCCCAAATTCATCTTGGATCAAGAGATAGGATCAAGCAAAGTAGAGACTTTTTATTAAAAACAAGATCACCCCATTTTCGAATTTGATCAAACCAGACCACTTCTTGACCATTTCTTGGCTCAACCCAGTCCCTTGGACATCACTCTACCTAGCTCATGCAAAAACCCGACATGGACACGACCAGACATGGCGTGGCCATGGCCATGCCGATCCCGTTCCACCTCGACGTCCACCCCTCTCTCCCTGCAACTCCAGCTCGAGCCACCGTGCCAAACGTGTAGCCCTTGATCTCCTGGATTCACCCGTACGCGCCATGGACCGAGAGGACGACGACAGGACCCGGACGACGCGCGCCCAGTACGTTCCAGGTACGTCGCGAGCGGCATGGGCGACGTCACCGTGCACGGCCGCGCGCGACACGGCCACGCGTCGCTCGCAGCACCTCGCCGTACCCCGACCAAACCCGCGCGCCCTGGTACCTTCCTCGCCACGCGGAGCTCGCCGGACAAGCTGGCGTCACGCTTGGCGACCACGGTCGCCGGAGAGGACCAACGCGCCCGCCGCGGCCGCGACAGTACATGCACGGCCCCGACAACCCTACGCGTCCCCTTGCCGCGCCGTTCACGCTCGTAGCTTCGCCGTGACGTTGTGAACACGACCCCGTCGTCGCCTAGCCCCCTAGACCCCCGGAGCGGCCGCGCCCTTGTCGACCTCGCCGCAGCACCCCAGCACCCACGAGCGCCTATAAAAGGAGGCCTCCCCTCGATCATCCCAGCACACCACCATGACCACCACTCACCACCGCTTCGCCCAGCACCAGTAGCCACCTCAATCGTCGCCGGAGCAATCATCGTCAATCCAGGCCTCCCCAAGCGACGCCACTGCTACCAGGAGCCTCGCCGTCATCTACAACCTCGTCGAGCATACGCCAACCCTAGCTGGAGCCACCGTAAGCCCTCCGACCCCCTACCTGCGCGCCGGCGAGCCCCCTCTCTCGCCGTCGTGACGATGAACCTCGGCCGTTGGATTGGATTCTAATCCAACGCGCCGCAGCAGCCCATACCGTTTCGGCGTTTAAACGTCGCTGACGAGCGGACCCCACCCCCGCGCGCGCGTCTGTGGACCGTGGTTGGGCTAGATGGGCTGGTTTGGGCCGTTTCGTTTTGAATCTGGCCCAGTTAGCTTTCCCGCCGGCCTTTTTATTCAAATTGGTTTTAAACAAATTCAAATAATTCCAATACTGCCTCCACTTTGAAAATTAATAGATTCAAATTGGCTCAACCAAATTTAAGGAACTTTATATTGTTGGAAAGCTAGTGAAATTATCTACAACATGCCACTGGTCTCATGACCAGATTCGTTGTAGAATTAATATGATCAAAATAACAAGGCAGGGACTTTTCCCTATTCAAATAATTATTAAAAATCAAATAAAATAGATATTAAGTTAATTCCAACTCTAATAGCTCACATTTGACTTACACTAATTGATTATGCAATAAAATGGTGTGGTCACTTTGCATGATCATGCCCTAGTTTAATTAATGGACAATATGGCTAGTTTAACTAAGTGATATTGTCCAAAACTATTATGTAAATCTTATGAAGTAAATGACTTCATTTAAATCTTGTCCCAAATGAATTCATGAGATGTTTGCACCCCTGGTCCAAACACTCCTATATGAATATTTGGAGATTTAAAACATTTGGGAAATTATAAAATGGTATGAGGTGAGTTACCTCATTTAAATCATTTTCTCAAATAAGGATAATGAATGTTTGACTTAGGTCAATATGAATTCATGTATGATTATTTGAGGAAGTTAAATCTTAAGAAGATTTCAATGAGAGGAAATTATTTTTCTCAAGAACTAAATGGAAAATTATTAACTACATATGTAATGAGAGGAAATTATTTTTCTTAAATCAAGAAACCAATGCACTTAATTACTTTATGTGTGTGCCTAGCATAGTTTGTGTAAAGTGACTATGAGCATAGTATAGCCTTTAAATTTGTTGAGTGATTATACCTCGTATTCAAATTTAGACGCTAGCACCGGAGATTACCAAGAGGAAGGAGAATTCTACCCAGAGGAGGAAGAAGAAAACCTAGAGAACCACCAAGGCAAGCTAATACTTTTGCAAAGTGCAAAGCCCTCCTTGGGCAAGGCACCATGATTCTTATCTATCTTATACAAGCTTATCCTAAGTTTGCATCATACAAGTGTTACTTGTTGTCTCAAGGTTTTGACCTAACTTGGTCTAAATGAGTAAGCATACTAAAGTAGTAAAGTTAGTCTCACAAATGGCAAAGCAATGTAGCACCCCTCATGATTAGTGCCAATGCTAAAATACTAAAACTTGACTACTCTAGATGGGACACTATGATATGTTGAATTATGGAAAACCTGGGAATCATGAGTCATTCCACTGAATGAAGTTGAAGTGGAATGTGAACAAGAGAAGATAGTGATTTTTGATAAAAACCTGATATTGGTTTGAATGCGATACCTTTCCAATTTTCAAGTACCCCCACAATACCTGATTATGGGTAGGGCTTAACTGGAAGTTTATACACTTTAGTATGGGTTCCCTCTGAACACACATCATAGGGGTTATGCTGAGGCTGCCTCCGTTGTTGAGAAATGATGTGAGTTGAGGTGAATTATACGGCCAAGCCCTATGCAGTTCCCAGGTTAACAGTTGGTTTTCACTGGGAGGCCAAGCTCATGGGGAGAGGTGCTAGGGTTTGTAAGTGAAAGGTTATGGTTGATGATCCGCGTACTGTGTTACGATGATTCGGAGTCATTCCGACGGATGAAATCAAATGTTGTGGCACAAGTGTGCAACCTCTCAGTGTAAATCTATTCTAATAGTCGTGTCCACGGTTACGGACGGTTGGAAGGGCCATACAGTTTCCGGTGTCAGATTATGAAAATATTAATGAAATGCATGGTGACATGGTGACTTGTTGATTTACAACAGATGTTGTGGGAATGACACTAATGTTCCCACCTGAGTTAGTTAGCACATGCTCAAATACTTATGAACTAAAATTTGGCCTATGCAAAATAATTAGAGCTTAGCGTCATTATTCAAATGGTTAGCACTTACTGTAGTATTTAGTTTGCAAGTACTTAAAGTACTTACGGCTTTGTCCCTGGCTATTCAAATGGCCAGAGTATGAAGATGAACAGAACTATCAAGACGAGGACCAGCAGGACGCCTATGACAACTAAGAGCTTTCTGACGTCAAGCGTTGGCCTGTGGACTACAGAGTCCCTTTATCTTTACGCTTCCGCATTGAACTTGTGTTTGTTCATTGATCAATAGATCAACTATTCGTGTAATATGGATCATGTGATTCAAGTTGTAAGACAATATGAGTTGTAATAAATGATGATTGTGATACTTAGCTATTATATCTCGCAACAACAATATTCCTGGGATTGCGATGAATGATATAATAGGCATCCGGACTTAAAAATCCGGGTGTTGACAAGTTGGTATCAGAGCTGTTGTTTGACCTTAATTAGAAATCTTAGTTAGAATGGGCGTTCATAAAAACTTAACTTTGAAATCAAAATGAAGCAAATATTTGTGAAAACTTACACATACTCTTGTCTTTGAGGCTTTTCCAAAACTTGGTGAAATCATGCTCTTTCTTGTTTAAATATACTTAAAAGTTTGCCACACTTAATCCCTCACTAATTTTTTATCCCTCTATTTCACTTTTAGATGGAGCCGAATGAACCCCTCAACACCAAGTTCTACCAGCTTGGGAATGGTGGAGAGTTGATCTTTGAGCACGACCTCAACGCGCTCTCTGACTTCCTTGGACGCCCTCACCCGGAGTTCCACGGGATCCAGGTGAACGACCACGTCGGAGGCGAGTTGCAGTGGATCATCACCGCCGACCTAAGGGGCAAGCTGGAACCTCCCACCTCGGAGAGGATCCTCTTCTCCTTCCGCGAGAGCAACTGGCTCGATGGTCTTGCACGTGGCCTGCAGGAGGCACTTGCACGCCTCTGTGGACAGAACATGGTGCGCATACTTGCGTCCCGCTATGCACACCTCGTAAGGCGTGATGCTATGGGTGTGCCTATGGAGCTGCAGTCACACCCACAGCTAAGGCGCCATGCTGAGCATCTGGATTTCATGTTGTACCACACTCAGAAGGAGTTAGACAACTCCCGTGCGTACGCGAACCAGACTCACCTTGCACTGATGGCGATGCCATCAAGATGCTGTCCAGGGACCGCAACAAGCTTCGCCTGAAGTGCGCGAAGAAGGATGTCACCATTACGCGCCTCCGCGCACAGATAGCATCACTTGAGGCCACAGTCAAGGCTCAGGAGGAACAGCTGATGGAGATAGAGGAAGACGAGGTCGGTATCGATCTTCAGGGAGGAGGCGCCTACCTGAGCGACGATGACGACTTCGAGGAGGACGAGTTCACTGAGGAGGAGGACTACGCGTTCCTGGAGCCAGGACCTGATGATGTCATTCCCATCGACATCGAGGATGAGGGTAGCCGCACTTGATCACGTATGTAGGTGTGAGTTGTATCATGTCCCATGTATCGTAGCATGAAGGGTTCTTAAAACCCTGGGTATGAGTGTGTTTTCCATCCCTTGTATCGTAGTCTGAGAAATGGTTCTTAAAACCATGGGAAGAATGGTATGTTAGTTCGTAATGTGTTATGTGGAATGAATGAATGTGTGTGTTTGTCATCAAAAGCATTCAAGTTTTTACAAGTTTTTAAACTCACTCAAAATAAACCTTAGACAATTCCCTCTTATCTTATAATCTTCTATATATTCAGATGGCCCCTCCCAATCGCAACAACAACGATGCCATGATGCAACTGCTGCAAACCCTGCTTCAAGACAGGGAGACGGAAAGAGCTGAACGTCAAGCCAACATAGCAGCACTGCAAAACCTTGCTCACCAAGGCCATGGGAATCATGATCACCCCGGATCCAAACTCAAGAACTTCCAGAACACCAACCCTCCGGTGTTTAGCAAGACCGAAGAACCCCTCGACGCCGACGACTGGATCCAGACCATGGAGAACAATTTGGAAGTAGCCGGAGTTGAAGCCAATGAGAAGGTCCTGTTTGCAACCCACTATCTTGCCGGACCAGCCCGGCCTGGTGGACCAGCACCCGTGCCATGAACGGAGGTCAAGTCATGACTTGGGCAGATTTCAAGCTCAAGTTCAGCAAGTACCATGTGCCCCCGGGTCTTATCAAAAAGATGCGGGATGAATTCCGCGAACTTAAGCAGGGAAGGATGACGGTGGTAGAATACCGCGACAGATTCCTTACACTGTCAAGGTACGTCCCCGATGAGACTGATACTACTGAGAAGAGGCAGGAGAGATTCCTGAACGGGCTGCATGACGAGATGCAGACTGTCCTCGTCAACATCCCCTTTGCTGACCTTGAAGCCCTTGTTGACTCCGCCATTCAGATGGAGGGCAAGTTGAACCAAGCCAATGAGAACCGCAAACGCAGCATGATGCACCAGAGTGGGCCCAGCAATACTCCAAAGTATCGCCCAGCTCAAGCGGAGGTTGTGCCCCCAGAAACAACAAACCCCAGATGCCGACTTCACGCCCCGGTTTTCAGAACCGGAGTGGAGGAAACCCCAGGCCAGGAGGTCACCACAACAACAACAACAACTACCAGAACAACACCAACAACTTCAACCGCGCGCCAATGAGAGCCCCCAACACCAACAACAACAACACCAACACCGCTCCAAGGACTGGGAGCAATGCCATTCCGGTCGCCAACAAGGACAAGTCCACCATCACTTGTTATGAGTGCGGTGTAGTGGGACACTACTCCAACGAATGCCCCAAGAGGCTCGCCAAGCTCGCCGGCAACACTGCTGCACCTGCCCAACAACAACAACGCGTCTCCACCGGAAAGAAGTTCGCCCCCAACAACCCCAATAACCGCAACGGCCGCCTCTTCCACATGAACGCTAAAGAAGCCCAGGAAGCGCCAGACGTTGTACTGGGTATGTTTCCTGTCAACTCAGCTGCCGAGTGTTGTTTGATTCCGGAGCATCTCATTCTTTTGTCACCGAAGACTTTGCATCAACAAGTAAAATTCAACCTATCAGCTTGAAACATGTCATGATAGTTCAAATTCCCGGATCAACCACTAAAGCCAGAAAATTTTGCAAAAATGTACCCATCAGAATACATGAAGTAGATTTCTATGCCAATCTGATTATTCTGGGAACCAAAGGTTTGGAAATAGTGCTGGGAATGGATTGGATGGCCAAACATCATGGAATGATTGATTGTGCTAAGAAAGCCATCACCATGACCAGTAGCACCGGTATCATAGTGGAACATGTCTCGGAAAGACTACCCAGAAAGTTTACCTGCAACCAGAGTGTAGCCAAGCCCACCCTGGATCAGATCAGGGTTGTCTGTCGATACTCTGATGTATTTCCAGATGGTCTACCCGGTATGCCCCCAGATCGGGATATCAAGTTTATCATCGAATTAATCCCCGGAACTGCACCTATAGCCCAGAGAGCCTATAGTATGAACCCAGCAGAACTAGTAGAACTGAAGAAACAACTGGATGAACTGCTAGCCAAAGGTCTGATCCGACCAAGTGCGTCGCCTTGGAGATCACCAGTTCTGTTTGTGGATAAGAAGGACGGTGCCAGCCGTCTATGTACGGATTATCGCAAGCTGAACGATGTCACCATCAAGAACAAATATCCCTTGCCTAAGATAGAAGATCTGTTTGATCAGCTGACCGGAGCCACCGTATTCTCAAAGATCGACCTCAGGACTGGGTACCACCAGTTGAAGATTCGTGCATCTGATATTCCCAAAACTGCCTTTACCACCAGATATGGATTGTACGAGTACAATGTCATGTCATTTGGATTGACCAATGCCCCCGCTTATTTCATGAACCTCATGAATAAGATTTTCATGAACTTTCTGGATAAGTTTGTTGTCGTTTTCATCGATGACATCCTAATCTACTCCAAATCCGAAGAGGAACATGAGCAACATCTAGAAGCTGTCCTGGAGACCCTTAGAAAGCATAAGCTGTATGCTAAGTTCAGCAAATGTGAGTTCTGGCTGAAAGAAGTAGGATTCCTGGGACATATCCTGTCCGCCGGAGGAATTGCTGTAGACCCCGCCAAAATCAAGACTGTTGCTGAATGGAAAGCCCCAACCACCCAGACCAAGGTCCGCGCTTTTCTTGGATTAGCCGGATATTACCGCAGGTTTGTAGAAGGCTTTTCGAGCATCGCTCGACCAATGACCCAATTGTTGAAGAAGGACAAGAAGTTCGAATGGACGGACAAATGTGAAGAGAGTTTTCAACAACTCAAGCTTAGACTGACCACAGCCCCAATCCTGATCATGTCGGATATCACCAAACCCTTTGACGTTTACTGCGATGCATCCAAGATTGGTCTTGGATGTGTGCTGATGCAGGAAGGAAAAGTATCTTATCTGTCCCGGCAACTGAAGCAGCATGAGCAGAATTATCCGACCCATGACCTCGAACTCGCATCCGTAGTTTTAGCCCTGAAGGTGTGGCGCCATTACCTCATGGGTAATCGCTGCGAGATCTATTCTGATCACAAGAGTTTGAAGTATATCTTCACACAGAAGGAGCTGAATATGAGGCAACGAAGATGGTTAGAGTTGATCAAGGACTATGATATGGAAATTCACTACCACCCCGGCAAGGCCAATGTGGTAGCCGATGCCCTGAGTAGACTGCCATGCCAGCTGAACTCAATGATAGCAGAAGAACAACCTAGCCTGCATCAAGAATTTGAACAGTTCAGAATGGAACTAGTTAGTGAAGGATTCCTCGCCAGCATAGAGCTACAACCCACCTTGATTGGTCAGATCAAGGAAGCCCAGAAGGGAAATGCCAGCATCAATGGAATCAAGACTCAAATAGCCGCAGGAAAAGCACCGGGATTTACCATAGATGAAGAAGGAGTTCTTTGGTACAACGGACGCCTGTGTGTACCGTCAGACTCAGAGTTGAAGCAAGTTATTCTGAAAGAAGCCCATGACACCTTATACTCTATCCACCCCGGAGGTACCAAGATGTACCAAGACTTGAAGGAACAATTTTGGTGGCACGGAATGAAGAGGGAGATCGGAAGCTACATCGCCAAATGTGACATCTGTCAGCGAGTCAAGGCAGAACATCAACGACCCGCAGGACTGCTGCAGCCCCTACAGATTCCCGAATGGAAGTGGGACTCCGTAGGAATGGACTTTATTACCGGTTTGCCCAAATCCAGCAAAGGAAATGATTCGATATGGGTAGTTGTTGATAGATTGACCAAGGTAGCCCACTTCATCGCTGTCAAGACCACCTATCAGGGCCCAAAATTAGCAGAGCTGTACATCTCCAGAATTGTCGCACTGCATGGAACCCCGAAGTCAATAGTGTCCGATAGAGGATCTCAGTTCACATCCAGAAAGGTGCATGAAGGACTCGGAACCCGCCTAAATTTCAGCACCGCTTACCACCCACCACGACGGACAGACAGAACGAGTCAACCAGATATTAGAGGATATGCTGAGAGCATGTGTACTGGAATATGGATCCAAGTGGGAAGACTGCTTGCCATACGCAGAATTCTCGTACAATAATAGCTACCAAGCCAGTTTACAGATGGCCCCCTTTGAAGCCCTGTACGGAAGGAAATGCCGTACCCCCCTCAATTGGTCAGAAGTCGGAGAAAGCCAAGTCTTCGGACCCGATGTTCTTCGAGAAGCCGAAGAGAAGGTGCACAAGATCCGGGAGTACCTCAAGACCGCTCAGTCCCGACAGAAGAGTTACGCCGACAAGAGACGTCGAGAGATGACCTTTGAGATTGGAGATTTTGTGTATCTCAAAGTGTCACCCTGAAAGGAATGCAGCGTTTCCAACTCAAAGGGAAGCTTGCACCCCGGTATGTCGGACCTTTTAAAGTTCTCAGCCGCCGAGGTGAAGTCTCCTATCAACTAGAGCTACCGGAAGAAATGGCGGCTGTGCACAATGTGTTCCACATCTCACTCCTCCGGAAGTGCTTACAAGTCCCAGAGAAGACCGAGGTATTCAAGAACATCGATCACCGTTCGGTGGATATCAATCATGACCTGACATACCGCGAAGTTCCGATACGCATCTTGGAAGAAGCATACAGAACCACCCGCACTCGAAGCATCAAGTTTCTAAAGATACAGTGGAGCAATCATACCGAAGATGAAGCCACCTGGGAGCGGGAGGAAGATATGAAGAAGGAATACCCATAACTCTTTAGTACCTAATCTTTCTTTTAGATCTCGGGACGAGATCTTTTGTAAGGGGGAAGGGTTTGTAACACCTCAAATTTCAATAAAAGAGAGAAGAAGAATTTCAGAGACCAAATTTGAGAACCAACAAAAACTTTTCAAATTTGCATATAGTACCCTGCATAGGACTTGTGCATTTTGAGTGATATGCCATGATGAGTGTTATCTTGTGTATATGATGAATTCCAAAACCCTAGAGTGATCAAGTAATGATCACCAACCAATTAAATCAAAAAGAGAAAGAAATCAAATATTCATAAAACCCTAAAAACCCTAACATATGGTCCATGTCAAATTTGTAAAATTGACCATAGACCCATTTGATCTTCACCAATACTTGTAATATGATATTAAAGAGTAACTACAACTTTGAGAATCAAAGAAACCCCAATTAAATCAAAGCCAAGAATAAAAATATGAGCACATGAGATAATGGTCATTTTTTACTTTTATATTCTGGTTACTACTTTGAGCCTCTCTATTTCAAAATTTCTAAACTAAACAAATCCAAACCTTTGCATGTCATCCAAGTACACAACAAGATGAACAACTTTTGTAAAGGGCATCACCCCAAATTCATCTTGGATCAAGAGATAGGATCAAGCAAAGTAGAGACTTTTTATTAAAAACAAGATCACCCCATTTTCGAATTTGATCAAACCAGACCACTTCTTGACCATTTCTTGGCTCAACCCAGTCCCTTGGACATCACTCTACCTAGCTCATGCAAAAACCCGACATGGACACGACCAGACATGGCGTGGCCATGGCCATGCCGATCCCGTTCCACCTCGACGTCCACCCCTCTCTCCCTGCAACTCCAGCTCGAGCCACCGTGCCAAACGTGTAGCCCTTGATCTCCTGGATTCACCCGTACGCGCCATGGACCGAGAGGACGACGACAGGACCCGGACGACGCGCGCCCAGTACGTTCCAGGTACGCCGCGAGCGGCATGGGCGACGTCACGCGCGCGACACGGCCACGCGTCGCTCGCAGCACCTCGCCGTACCCCGAACAAACCCGCGCGCCCTGGTACCTTCCTCGCCACGCGGAGCTCGCCGGACAAGCTGGCGTCACGCCTTGGCGACCACGGTCGCCGGAGAGGACCAACGCGCCCGCCGCGGCCGCGACAGTACATGCACGGCCCCGACAACCCTACGCATCCCCTTGCCGCGCCGTTCACGCTCGTAGCTTCGCCGTGACGTCGTGAACACGACCCCGTCCCGCCTCGCCCCTAGACCCCCGGAGCGGCCGCGCCTTGTCGACCTCGCCGCAGCACCCCAGCACCACGAGCGCCTATAAAAGGAGGCCTCCCCTCGACCATCAGGCACACCACCATGACCACCACTCACCACCGCTTCGCCCCCCACTCTCCACCTCAATCGTCGGCAAGGCCAACCGACGCCTCACGCGGAAGCTCGCAGCAATCGCCGTCAATCCAGGCCTCCCAAGCGACGCCACCGCTACCAGAGCCTCGCCGTCATCTACAACCTCGTCGAGCATACTGCCAACCCTAGCTGGAGCCACCGTAAGCCCTCCGACCCCCTACCTGCGCCGCCGGCGAGCCCCCTCTCTCGCCGTCGTGACGATGAACCTCGGCCGTTGGATTGGATTCTAATCCAACGCGCCGCAGCAGCCCATACCTTTCGGCGTTAAACGTCGCTGACGAGCGGACCCCACTGTCAGCGCGCCGCGCGTCTGTGGACCGTGGTTGGGCTAGACTGGGCTGGTTTGGGCCGTTTCGTTTTGAATCTGGCCCAGTTAGCTTTCCCGCCGGCCTTTTTATTCAAATTGGTTTTAAACAAATTCAAATAATTCCAATACTGCCTCCACTTTGAAAATTAATAGATTCAAATTGGCTCAACCAAATTTAATGAACTTTATATTGTTGTAAAGCTAGTGAAATTATCTACAACATGCCACTGGTCTCATGACCAGATTAGTTGTAGAATTAATATGATCAAAATAACAAGGCAGGGACTTTTCCCTATTCAAATAATTATTAAAAATCAAATAAAATAGATATTAAGTTAATTCCAACTCTAATAGCTCACATTTGACTTACACTAATTGATTATGCAATAAAATGGTGTGGTCACTTTGCATGATCATGCCCTAGTTTAATTAATGGACAATATGGCTAGTTTAACTAAGTGATATTGTCCAAAACTATTATGTAAATCTTATGAAGTAAATGACTTCATTTAAATCTTGTCCCAAATGAATTCATGAGATGTTTGCACCCCTGGTCCAAACACTCCTATATGAATATTTGGAGATTTAAAACATTTGAGAAATTATAAAATGGTATGAGGTGAGTTACCTCATTTAAATCATTTTCTCAAATAAGGATAATGAATGTTTGACTTAGGTCAATATGAATTCATGTATGATTATTTGAGGAAGTTAAATCTTAAGAAGATTTCAATGAGAGGAAATTATTTTTCTCAAGAACTAAATGGAAAATCATTAACTACATATGTAATGAGAGGAAATTATTTTTCTTAAATCAAGAAACCAATGCACTTAATTACTTTATGTGTGTGCCTAGCATAGTTTGTGTAAAGTGACTATGAGCATAGTATAGCCTTTAAATTTGTTGAGTGATTATACCTCGTATTCAAATTTAGACGCTAGCACCGGAGATTACCAAGAGGAAGGAGAATTCTACCCAGAGGAGGAAGAAGAAAACCTAGAGAACCACCAAGGCAAGCTAATACTTTTGCAAAGTGCAAAGCCCTCCTTGGGCAAGGCACCATGATTCTTATCTATCTTATACAAGCTTATCCTAAGTTTGCATCATACAAGTGTTACTTGTTGTCTCAAGGTTTTGACCTAACTTGGTCTAAATGAGTAAGCATACTAAAGTAGTAAAGTTAGTCTCACAAATGGCAAAGCAATGTAGCACCCCTCATGATTAGTGCCAATGCTAAAATACTAAAACTTGACTACTCTAGATGGGACACTATGATATGTTGAATTATGGAAAACCTGGGAATCATGAGTCATTCCACTGAATGAAGTTGAAGTGGAATGTGAACAAGAGAAGATAGTGATTTTTGATAAAAACCTGATATTGGTTTGAATGCGATACCTTTCCAATTTTCAAGTACCCCCACAATACCTGATTATGGGTAGGGCTTAACTGGAAGTTTATACACTTTAGTATGGGTTCCCTCTGAACACACATCATAGGGGTTATGCTGAGGTTGCCTCCGTTGTTGAGAAATGATGTGAGTTGAGGTGAATTATACGGCCAAGCCCTATGCAGTTCCCAGGTTAACAGTTGGTTTTCACTGGGAGGCCAAGCTCATGGGGAGAGGTGCTCAGACTAGGGTTTGTAAGTGAAAGGTTATGGTTGATGATCCGCGTACTGTGTTACGATGATTCGGAGTCATTCCGATGGATGAAATCAAATGTTGTGGCACAAGTGTGCAACCTCTGCAGAGTGTAAATCTATTCGAATAGCCGTGTCCACGGTTACGGACGGTTGGAAGGGCCATACAGTTTCCGGTGTCAGATTATGAAAATATTAATGAAATGCATGGTGACATGGTGACTTGTTGATTTACAACAGATGTTGTGGGAATGACACTAATGTTCCCACCTGAGTTAGTTAGCACATGCTCAAATACTTATGAACTAAAATTTGGCCTATGCAAAATAATTAGAGCTTAGCGTCATTATTCAAATGGTTAGCACTTACTGTAGTATTTAGTTTGCAAGTACTTAAAGTACTTACGGCTTTGTCCCTGGCTATTCAAATGGCCAGAGTATGAAGATGAACAGAACTATCAAGACGAGGACCAGCAGGACGCCTATGACAACTAAGAGCTTTCTGACGTCAAGCGTTGGCCTGTGGACTACAGAGTCCCTTTATCTTTACGCTTCCGCATTGAACTTGTGTTTGTTCATTGATCAATAGATCAACTATTCGTGTAATATGGATCATGTGATTCAAGTTGTAAGACAATATGAGTTGTAATAAATGATGACTGTGATACTTAGCTATTATATCTCGCAACAACAATATTCATGGGATTGCGATGAATGATATAATAGGCATCCGGACTTAAAAATCCGGGTGTTGACATATACCCATATCTACTCAGATCATATGTGAAGGTTAGAACATAACGATAACCACCGCGCGAGGCTACACTCATTGGTCCGCACACATCGGTATGTATGATTTCCAATAAGTCAGTAGCTCGCTCCATAATACCAGAAAATGGAGTCTTAGACACTTTTCCCATTAGACATGCTTCGCATCTGTCAAGTGACTGAAAGTCAAGTGACTCAAGTAGTCCATCTGCATGGAGTTTCTTCATGCGTTTCACTCCAATATGACCAAGACGACAGTGCCACATATAAGTAGAATTATCATTCAATTTAATTCGTTTAGCATCAATGTTATGAACATGTGTATCGCTAATAAACCATTCTTCTCAGGCGCATGACCATAAAAGATATTATTCATAAAAATAGAACAACCATTATTCTCAGACTTGAATGAATAACCGTCTTGCATTAAACACGATCCAGATATAATGTTCATGCTCAACGCAGGCACCAAATAACAATTATTAAGGTCTAAAACTAATCCCGATGGTAGATGTAGAGGAGCGTGCCGACAGCGATCACATCGACCTTGGATCCATTTCAAACGCGCATCGTCACTTCATCCCTCGCTAGGCTTCGTTTATTCCGTAGTTCCTGTTTCGAGTTACAAATGTGACGAACCGAACCAGTATCAAATACCCAGGCACTAGTACGAGAACCAGTGAGATAAACATCTATAACATGTATATCATATATACCTTTCTTCTTCTTGACAAGGCCGCTCTTCAGATCAGCCAGATACTTGTAGCAATTCCGCTTCCAGTGCCGCTTCCCATTGCAGTAATAGCAGTCAGTATTAGGTTTCGGGCCACCCTTAGGCTTCTCAGGATGAGCGGCGGCTTTCTTGCCACCCTTCTTGAGGTCCTTCTTAGGTTTGCCCTGCTTCTTGAACTTGGTGGTCTTATTGACCATCAAAACTTGGTGCTCTTTCTGTATCTCAACCTCAGCAGATTTCAGCATGGAGAAGAGTTCAGGTAACTCCTTGTTCATGTTCTGCATATTGTAGTTCATCACGAGTCTTGAGGTATCTTCATGAGCTTCACTTGATGAGGACCGGATGAACCATGTGATGTAGCTTGGCTTTGACGCTATTGTTCTCTCATCTTGTTAGATGGTGTGTGAGAGGGTTGTTTTCAAGAAGATATCCTCGAGGTTAGCGCGATTATGCTCCAAGGTTAGTCCAAATTAGTATGTCTTCTCGCAGAGGTGCAGTCACTCTTGAAGGTAGGGGCTTCTGCTTTCTTGATGAAGTGGAGATGCTTCAGCGGATCTTGAAGGTATTGGCTTTTGCTTTGTTGGCGTAGTAGAGATGCTTCAGATGACCTTGAAAGTAGTCGGCGTAGATAGGGGTCTGAGTTAGTTTCCCTGACGGTTGAAAAACAACTGCTAACGGGTTTAGAGTTAGGGTCTTTCGTTAATCTACCCAACTAACTAGTAGTTAGCAATACATCGGCGAGGCAAACTTTAATCCTATCATTGCATGCGACACCCATACAATCATAACCAGAGACAAAATACCACTAACAGAGGCTACTGGTATTTTTCCTAGATGCACAGAAACAAAACAAGATCAACACAATTGGAATCATTCAAAAATATTTATTTTTCAATTTTTGAGACTCAAAATACTAACCAGAAACAGTGATCAAGTTTTATTTATTAAAAATCGTACAAAAATCCTAAAAATACAAGGTCAGTGGCATCTGAAAGATAATTTCATACTGGTTCTAGTGCAATTGGAATCACATCAATCGGAGCTACCAAACTATTTTTATTAGCAAAACAGTACACTGGCAGATTTCCATCTTTAATTTCTGTTTTACAAATTTCAAACAATTAAAAAGGGCGGAAACGTCTAAATAGCAAGACATACATGCACACAACAAACAGATGCAAACACTCAAGGCAGCACACTAGGGAACTACAAGCAATCATCACACCAGACATGGTACTCTAAGTACCCAGAAATTCCTAATGCGCGGGGTAGCTCAATCAAAGCGATTGAGTTTGTCCTATCCATCCTATAGGTTTGGGGCTGGTCGCATATGTTGACGTCTTCATATCATTAGCATCAGCTTCAACTTGGATCCTTGTAGCAGTTGGTGGTGAAGGGGCCGGGTGTTGAGTCGTTGATGTTGAGGCGGAGGAGAAAGCTGTGTAGAACTTCTAGTCTCGACATCCCGGAAACATGAGGTCTTCGAAGAGGTAGCTGTTGAGGTGCTTCTGAAGTAGAGATCTTCTCGTGGCTGGCCTAAAAATAACTAGTCAAGAAACTGAGGGCTTGATCCCTGACGACTGCAAAAAGGTGCAAGTCCACGGAGGAACAAGGTCAGCTCATCGACAAACTTTGGTGACAACCAAAGACATGATCTTAATATCTCTTTATGTGCACCACTAAATCGACATCCAATCTTCAATAGCTGTTGTTGGAGGTATATGAGTCTTCCTGAGGTATTGATCCATATTTGAGTTCGAGTCTCCGGTCTGAGTTGGGGACATCGTCCAATATGCAGGTTTGAAGTGGATGAGACAACAGAGTAAGAATTTTCAAACACCTTTATAAAGCAGAGAGATAAGAATTTAGAAGTTTTGAAGAAATAAGAGGAGTAGAAGCTATGCTTCCGACTAGAGAAAGAATTTGTTACATACATAGCTTTGTCCAAGTAATTGTTTCCTAACTAACGCCCATGCTAACTAAGGTCTCCTACAGTCAGGATAGCTCTGATACCAGCTCTGTGGGGACCCCGGACTAGCTGTCCGAAATACCCTGTTATGTATACAGTTCACGTTCCCATGATCAGTGTGCCGTGAACACATAACCGAACTGATATCAAATTACATCATCCTTTACAAAACGGAATAAGAAAATTACAATGAGGTCACATGACCATCTTTACATAATAGCCACGAAGGGCCTATCCTAATCGTCAGAGTTGCGGAATCACTTCAATCAGCGTAGAGCCCGAGTCCTCTGCCTTAACCCTACAGGCAACTGACTGGGAAGACGTTCCTAGCTCGCATAGACGTCGTCAACTCCTTCTTCATCTATCGAACTCCTTCAAGTCTGGCCAAGTAAATAGCCAGGGACAAAGCCGTGAGTACATTGGAATTGTACTCGCAAACCATCAAGAAAGGTGCCAACAATTCTAACTAAAAGAGACAAGAGACGAAGAATAGTTTCTCTTCTGGATATAGCATGTGAAAGAGAATCAGTTTCTCTTGTGGATATAGCATGTGAAAGAGAATTAGTTTCTCTCGTGGATATAGCATGTGAAAGAGAATTAGTTTCTCTTGTGGATATAGCATCCCACATCGCAGTTGAAGGGGGCACTAAGAGGTTTCTATGACATCTCTATATCTTTATTGAGGAAGATACTTCAAAAGATAGACTACGACATCTCTACATCTTTGTTGAAGAAGATACTTCAAAAGAGTTCTACAACATAAAACACTAGGGTGGGAGTAGCCCTTTTTATTTCCTTTCCGACCATCTTCACATGGTCAACCACTTTCCCGTACCCTTCCGTTATTCCGAAATCAACTTTCTCTTTGTCTTTGTAAAGCCTTTCTAAAACAAAACTAGCCCAGGTTAAGGTAGGCCTTTGCAACCCGTCCATGACCGCGGACGCGGCTATTTGAATAGATTTGACTCTGCAGAGTTTGCACACTTTCCCCACAACTATCCGGATACCTATCGTGTGGGCATCATCCCCGCATAACAACGTATGCCACGACGGATACCCGAACATAACCTTTCGCTTATCTCCACCGACATGAGTCCTTCCCTGCGGGCTTACCCCTTCCCGGCACCCCGGCAGCATACCTCCTTTTTGAGCGTATCTCCGGCGCCACGACAGAAGACCCTCAGTAATCGTCCGGCTATAAGTTAATACAGTGTATTGCCTCCTCCAGAGCGCAACCCGGCGTCAGAGGTCATCGTGACCCTCCTAGAGAGTTGTGAAGGTGTCTCATGCCAGCTTCAACAAACTAGGGCTAAGCCCCGTGCCCACGTTGGGGTAGAGTGGTTGCGCAATAAAAGTTGGGCTGGCGTACACTTATACGCAGTGCTCCTTTAAAAACATTTTACCCACACTTCCTTTGTTTGTCCACAACCAACCATACCACTTTCCGAAACATCAAGACCTTTCTCTTGAACAACACTTGGGCAAGACAACATCTTCCCAAAGTTTTCAAAGTTTTTCCAAAACATAAAACATCGGGGTTTTCCCAACCTAAAGTTGTATGTAAGAGCTAAGATATATCGATGGCACGATGCTAGCCATCATACCACTAAGGAGATGATAATTGAGGTGTCAAGGGGATCATACATGCTTAGGATAAGCATGCATGGGAACAACATAGGTAGGATTGTTCGACAAGGGTCATGATGTTGATCATCATACCACGAAGAAGATGATAAAATAGGTGGTCAAGGGGGCATACATGCTCAAGGTAAGCATGCATGTTGTCAACATAAGAGGGAAAATACTTTCAGATTTGTGGTGTTAACCAACCAACACTAAAGTAAATGAGGGTGATCAACGATATTTGACATACCTAAGGTAGGTAGGCATACTCATCTCAAAATGAGAGTACACCAAGATTATGATGTTATTACTACTACACTAACAAGGGTGTAGGAGTGAACTGGCAAGAAGTGTCACATGCTTAAGGTAAGCATGTAACTCAAGAAGGTAGGATGGCATAGCCATGATCAACAAGGGGTTCAACATACTCGAGAGTAAGTATGCATAATATCAACAAGGGGTTCAAGAAGGGTGTCAATAGGTCGACACACTCAAGGTAGGTGGGCATACCCATCACACTTAGAGGGTACACCAAGATCATGATGATGATCACCATTTCCAAAAAAGGGAATTGTAGGTGAGGTGTCAAGAGAATCAACATGCTCACGGTGAGCATGCTCCATCAACTTAAGTAGAAACAACACAAGATAAAACGAGAGACAAGAATAACAACAAGTAACCACAATATGTGATTCAATATTCAGAGATCAAAAGATGGCTTGCCTTGGCTTATTTGTCCCTGGACTTCTTCAACTCCATCAGTATAAGAATACCAACAATATAAATAAAATCCTTGTCTGATTCCACTTCCTCTTCTCCTTCTCCGGAATCGTTCGCATCTATCGCCGAAAAATATAAAAGGAACACAATCAATCACATTGTACCAACAAAACAACATTCAACAAACAACAATCAATAGCTAACCACTTTACTAAGGGCTAACATATTAAGGACTTCTAGATACTACAAAGCAATTAAAAGAGAACCCATTTTATTTACCTAGTAAAGGTATGAGAGTATCACAACTTAGCAATTGCCCTTCTCGGTTATCACCATGGTATAAACCAATTATCCCCTGGTAGATAACATCATGAAGAGGACAAGTGCATTAGTTTGGCATCACAAACATTCATATTATAATTTGAAACATTTTTGGAAAAGCGGGAAATCATTCTCTCTATTTTATAAAGCTTACATAACACTACACAAGGATGGGAAGTAAATGATATGCCACACCATTTGAAAACTTAAGCCAAACAATACAAGTAAGGTTAAGTTTCAGAGGTTTTGTTTTGCAAGAATAAAACATTGGTTGACCAATTTTAATACAAAGAGGTGGTTAGAGTTTTCAAATAAATCAAAAAGTTTTGCTTCAACAACCCATGTCACACATACACATTACTAACAGTAACAAATATGCACGAACAGAGACTAACAATATTTTTCCTAGATGGCTAGTACTAATACAAGACCAACCCAATTGGATTCACTCAAAAATATTAAACCTACAAATTTAGGAATTTGTTTGAATCTGGCTGTACAGAAAACAAGATCTGTAAGCCATAAATCGTAGAAAAATCCTAAAAATATGAGACCACTGGCATTTGAGAGATATTTAAACAGAGATGCATACACAATTGGATTTGGGTTCAAATTGTTTCTAAAACTCTCACAAATGGATTAACAAGGTTACTGCATGTCTTTACCATTTTCTTTATATCTGGAGTTATATAACAGATAAATGTTTGAAACTTGTTGGAGATGATTAAGAAAACATACAAAAGTCCTAAAAAGTTGGAATCACTCAATTAGGTTCAAAGATGGATTTTTGGTGATTTAAAAGCTAACAGCCATGTCTGCAGATCACACAGAAAAAGTTTAATTCACCACAAATCGTACATAATTCAGAAAAATATGAGATAAGTTGCATCTGAAAGGTATTGAAAAGCTGGTTCTTACCCACTTTGTTTCATTCAAAAATTCGTTCCCAAGCTCCTGGTTTAATTCGACAAAGTCAGATCTGACCAGATCTTGATCTGTGAACCATTTCAGTTTCAGGAGGTCAATCGAAGTGAAACCAACGCCAAAATGAAGGTACTGAACAGTGCTTTCACCCACCGTTGAGTTTGCTCAAAAAGGTTTTGTAAAACGGAAAATATTTAACAAACAGTGAATCTGCATGTTTGCAGAACTTTATTTACCAAGGAAAATCTGTGACGAATTTAAGGATGAGACCAACGCCAAGTTGTAGATATTTTCAATATCTACCTGTGGAACTTTGAATCACTCGATTTGGATCTGCACACGAGATTTGGTGGATTTTACAAGTTCGTACCAGAATCTGAAACAGCAAGATTACAGAAATTACTGCAAGGATTTGGACGAACTTGGATCAAGAGCTTCAGATCTGAGGATGGGTCAAGCTTCTCCATGCTTAGACCAACATGCACCTGCATCAAGATCCAATCTTAGCAATGGAGGAAGAAGAAGAGGAGGGAAAACCATCTAGGGTTAGGGAGAAGAAGGAGAGGGAGGCTCTCATGGTGGGGATGAACTTGAGGGAGGAGGGAGCTTCATCTTGGTGAGCTCTTCATGGCCATGGCCGGCCATGGGAGCCTTGGGGCAGCAACATTTCGTGGAGAGAGGTGGGAGAAGAGTGTGAGGGAGTGGAGAGTGCAAAGAAATGAGCAAAGGAGGAGGGAGTGGCCGGCCAAGCTCCTTAAATAGAGGGAGGATGGTGGCTGCCTCCTTTTTTTGATTGGCTAAGGTGGGTGGCTGCCCATTTAGTGATTGGGTTAGGTGGGAGGCAAGTCTTGTAGAGGAAGAAAAATGGAGAGGAAGGGGCTGGCCGAAATTCTTGCCATGGCCGGCTCTTCTCCTTGTGCCGTGCCAAAAATGAATCATCAACATGGAGCTTTCATCAAGCATGTTGATCAAGGTGGAGCCACATAATTCTTTGCCAAGATGGTGGCTTAGATGATGTGCTTAATTTAGGAAGAGAGATGATAATAAGTATTGGTGCCAATGTTGATGAATAGAACTTTTCATTTGAATTCACATTTGGAAGGATTGGGATTGACCACATGCAACAATGCATGAGCATGCCAAGGTAGATAGGGTGGTGATGGTGGTTTAGATAATTGTAGAGCAAGGCTAAGAGACATGATGAATGAAATAACCATATACTCACAAGGATGAATATGGTGACATAAATTATGAATTCATGAGGTCAAGGTGATGATGAAAAAGAATATAAATTGCTCTACAAATGAGAGGTCAATTGGGAGTGGTTTGAAAGTATCAAATGATCATCCATTTGATCAAGAATTGGAGGATGAAGGAACATTATGGGGTAGATCAGAGATGTACACAAGATGTGCAAGAGTTGTCCTTTGAAATAGAACTTATTGGAAAAGTATTTGAAACACCTCAATTGTCTAGGGACAATTGGGAATGAACTCAAGTGGAATGAAATTTGAAATTGTTGAGATAAAACTAGTTGGAACATAGGGGTTCAAAATATTCTACTTACTTTCTCTAGTAAAGTAGAGTTTTTCTCCAATGTAAAAAAAATAAGCAAGAGGGAAACAAGAAATGGTGTAGGTATCATAAACAAGCCTTTTTCTGAAAAGAAAGCAAGATAGAAAATAATGTTTTATAAATCAGTGCTTGATAGAAATGGGATGAGAAACCAAACCCCTTTCAGTTCTTTGTTTCCTTTGAAGAAATATCTTGAAAAGATTTAATAAAATTAGAAGTAGTTTTGTGATCAAAACTAGAGAAGGAAAATCATCAGGATTTTTGAGAGAGATAACTAATTTAGGGAGAAGTGTTCTCAAGGGTAGATGGTGGCTACAAAATGTATCCATCATTCCCACTCTTGGTTTTGTGAAGATTAAACTTTGAATAAAAACAAGAGGTAAAAGTGAAGGAGGTGATCTAGTGTTGAATCATTGGATAGGATATAAGATTGAGTTGGATATATGTGCTGCAAGGATAGTCTGAGACATGCAAGACATGGAGGTTGAAGAGGGTATTGCACAGATGGGATCCATGTATTGAGATTACCAATGATAGTTGAGGGTTGCTTAGATATCAACTGCCAAAGTCTGGAACTTTTATAAGTCTGCCAAAACAGATTGTTGACTTGGCTTCAGAATCAACCATGATGAGTGGGTATAAGAGAAGGATGTGATGAGGGTTGGATGATCCCAAATTTTTGAATCAAGGATGTTTTGAGCTAGCTTAAACACAAAGGGGAATTTAAATTAGGCACACTCATGTTGCCATAGAGGGAAGGTTTGATGTAGTAAAAAGGAAAACAATTCTTCCTAAGCCACACATGTGTTTTATTAGGTGAGTTGTTTATTTTACCACTAGAGGTGTTGTTCTTTAAGGTAGCTTAAGACAAAACTCAACAAGACAATTCAAGACAATCCATCTACCAGCAGATCAAAGCAATTCATCCAATTAGTTTATAGAAAAAGTTTTTGTTCCCCCTAATTTTTGCACTAAGGACTAATAAACAAGGTTGCAAAAGTGGGGCGTTACACATAGCGAACACGTGCTCACTAACGGAGCTGCCCTCTTCCATCATGCAGCCAAAGAACTGCTTCGAGGCTTCATAGCTTTCCACGGCCGCATGAGTTTCAAAGATAACTTTGAGCTCACGGATCATCTCACAAGGGTCGTGGTGCTCAAAACGCTTTTGAAGCTCTGCCTCTAGGCTGCACAGGATGGCACACTGAACTTGAGAGTACACTTTGGTACGAGTCTCGAAAACATTCTTTTCTTCCTCGCACACTGCAGGGGGTGGTGGGGGACCTAGCGGTGCTTCGAGCACATATTGCAGATTTCCGCCATTGAGGAAGATCCTCACATGACGGAACCAGTCGGTGAAGTTGCTACCATTGCTTTTAAGCTTTTCTTTCTCTAGGAACTGGTTAAAATTGATTGATGGGGACGCCATGATCTACAACATATATTTGCAAAAGTTTAGACTAGGTTTATGACAAAATTGAGTTCAAATTTTAATTTAACAAAATTAAAAACTAGGTGAACTCCCACTCAAAACAATATCCCTCGCATTGTCTTAGTGATCACACGAACCAAATCCACCACACCAAGCCCGATCATCACGAACAAGATGTAATTTCAATGGCGAACACTCAAAGTGTTCATCATATCAATCATATGACTCATGCTCTACCTTTCGGTATCCCGTGTTCCGAGACCATGTCTATACATGCTAGGCTCGTCAAGGCAACCTTAGTACCCGCGTGTACAAAACTGGCTTGTACCCGTTGTATGCACATGTTGAATCTATCACACCCGATCATCACGTGATGCTTCGAAACGACAAGTCTTAGCAACGGTGCATACTAAGGATGAACACTTTATTATCTTGATATTTAGTGAGATGGATCATCTTATAATGCTACCGTCGCGATCTAAGCAATATAAGATGCATAAAAGGATTAACATCACATGCAATTCATATGTGATATGATATGGCCCTTTTGTCTTTGCGCCTTTGATCTTCATCTTCAAAGCACGGACATGATCCTTCATCATCAACGGGCATGATCTCCATCATCGTCGGCGTAGCACCAAGGTCAATGGCGTCGTCTTCATGATTGTCCTCCATGTAGAAACTATTACAACCTCTTTGAAATACTACTCAACATGAAATTTAAAGACAACCATAAGGCTCCTGCCGGTTGCCACAATACAATAATGATCATCTCATACATATTCATCATCACATTATGGCCATATCACATCACCAAACCCTGCAAAAACAAGTTAGACGCCTCTAATTGGTTTGCATATTTTACGTGGTTTAGGGTTTTCGCATAAGATCCAATCTACCTACGAACATGAACCACAACGGTGATACTAATGTTGTCAATAGAAAGAGTAAATTGGATCTTCACTATAGTGGGAGAGACAGACACCCGCAAAGCCACTTATGCAATACAAGTTGCATGTCGAACGTGGGGCAAGTCTCATGAACGCGGTCATGTAAAGTTAGCCCGAGCCGCTTCATCCCACTATGCCGCAAGATGCAAAGTACACGAACTAAAGACAACAAAAGCATCAACGCCCACAAAACAATTGTGTTCTACTCGTGCAACCAATCTATCCATAGACACGGCTCTGATACCACTGATGGGATTCGTAGCATAGAAAACAAAAATTTTCCTACCGCAAGAACGAAAACCAAGCCAAGATCTAATCTAGTAGACGGTAGCAATGAGGAGATGATGATACTAACCCTCAAAGATTCGCAAAGCTTAACGAGATTAGATCTCGGGGTGGATGTAGACGATCACTTGCCGCTTGCAAAAGCGCGTAGAAGATCTTGATCTCGACGGTGCCACAATCGGGCAGCACCTCCGTACTCGGTCACACGTTCGGTGTTGATGAAGACGACGTCCTTCTCCCTGTTCCAGCGGGCAGCGGAAGTAGTAGCTCCTCCTTGAATCCGGCAGCACGACGGCGTGGTGGCGGTGGCGATGGAGATCTCCGGCGGAGCTTCGCTAAGCGTTGCGGGAGAGGGGGAGGAGTGGGGCGGCTAGGGTTTGGGGAGAGGGGTGGCCGGCCAGCTTGGGTGCAGCCAAGGTGGTGGTGTTGTGGTGGCCGGCCCCCTCCCCTTGGCCCTCATTATATAGGTGGAACACCCAAGAGTTGGTCTACAAGTCTTCAAATAAGACCCCAAACCAAAACCTTCCATATCACATGAAACCTACCCAAGGAGGGATTCCCACTTGAGGTGGGATTCCCACCTTTCCTTGGGAGGGGGTGGCCGGCCACCTTGGTGGAGTCCACCTGGGACTCCACCCCTCTAGTTGGCCGGCCAGGTGGTGGAGTCCCTTGGGACTCTGCCTTCCAAAGTGATTTCTTCGGACTTTTCTAGAACCTTCCATAAATGCACCGGATCATTTTCAAACTTATAAAATGACTTCCTATATATGAATCTTATTCTCCGGACCATTCTGGAACTCCTCGTGATGTCCGGGATCCCATCCGAGACTTCGAACAAAACTTCGAACCCCATTCCTTATTCAACATCTACTCAAACGACATCAAACTTTAAGTGTGTCACCCTACGGTTCGCGAACTATGTAGACATGGTTGAGACTTCTCTCTGAACAATAACCAATAGCGGGATCTGGAGATCCATAATGGCTCCCACATATTCAATGATGACTTAGTGATCGAATGAACCATTTACATACGATACCGATTCCCTTTGTCTCACGATATATTACTTGTCCGAGGTTTGATCATCGGTATCACGATACCTTGTTCAACCTCGTCTCCTGACAAGTACTCTTTACTCGTACCATGGTATGTAGTCTCTTATGAACCATTCATATGCTTGCAAGCTAATTAGACGACATTCCACCGAGAGGGCCCAGAGTATATCTATCCGTCATCGGGATGGACAAATCCCACTGTTGATCCATATGCCTCAAGCTCATACTTTCCGGATACCTAATCCCACCTTTATAACCACCCATTTACGCAGTGGCGTTTGTAATCAAAGTACCCTTCCGGCATAACTGATTTATATGATCTCATGGTCGAAAGGACTTGGTAACTATGTATTGAAAGCTTATAGCAAATGAACTTAATGACGTGATCTTATGCTACGCTTAATTGGGTGTGTCCATTACATCATTCACATAATGATATAACCTTGTCATTAATAACATCCAATGTTCATGATCACGAAACGATGATCATCTATTAATCAACAAGCTAGTTATACAAGAGGCTTACTAGGGACTTCTTGTTGTTTACATAACACACATGTATCAATGTTTCGGTTAATACAATTATAGCATGGTATATAAACATTTATCATAAACACAAAGATATATAATAACCAATTTATTATTGCCTCTTGGGCATATCTCCAACAAAATGCAACTCCAACCTAAATTGCTTGTCCGGGGTTCCGACTCCGTTTAAATTGGATAAGTGCATTGCACCATCTATGCCATGTCATGCATATCATCTTGATCATGCCGGTTCTTCTTCCGTAGTAGTAAGATTGCATACGTTGTGTGTTCCAGCATTTGCTTCTTCCCGGATAGGATCACGAAGTGATGATGTGAGATACGACGAGTTCTCCGACAAGTTCTCCTACAGCTTTTCACAGGCGAGCCCTCCCTCTTCACCTATTTTATATTTTGCTCTCCCTCTCACTGCTATCCTTATGTTGCGATTCTTTATCGAGTCACGTATCCTATTCCACTTGTTTACCATAATAATCCTATATGTATCATTCCTTACCCATAGTCGTTGCTTGATGTTTGAGCCTTGCGAGTCGTAGGCGTGTTTAGGCTCTGTTGTTTATCTCGATCTGTTATCGGGATATGTTGGGTTGTTGGGAGGTTATCACATGCTATATCAATTGTTGGAGATAACATGCTTTACTTAATTGTTAACAACTAAAATTGTAAGCAGAGGCATCTGTGAGCCCCTTTGCGAAAGCATCGGAACTTTGACTCGCTAATGTCCCCTAGGACCCGAGTTCTTGTTATCTGTTTCGAGATTGAGCGCTCTACCCGTACGTGGGGACGATTATCGGGACCCCCCTCACCCATTACCTTTTCTCAAGTCAGTTGAAAAGGGGGCCACAACCTTGGTTTTATTTGGCGCATGCATGTTTACATATTGTTGCCTTCGGGTGTTTACTTCCTGTTGCCTTCGGGTGTTTATATTCTGTACTGTACCCCGCGGAACGTTTATGAAGCGTGTGGTTTGCACGCCTAGCCATTAACGCAAACCCTGAGTCCGCTTCGGAGTACGGCCGGACTTCGTTACGGGTAGCTTAGTCGGGTGGCCCCCTAGACTTTCTTGTTGAACTGGGAACGGTCTTGTTGTGAGACATCCACCTGTCGTAAGTGGGTCGAGCATGCGTATGGTTACATTTGGGCAACCCCTTCAAGGTGTACATCTTATTGATAAGCCGTGTCCGCGGTTATGGACGACTTGGAACTGTATAGCTCGATCATAGAACAACTTACACCTTTATGTTGCTGCTAATAATCTGCTAATAACTTGTCTAGTAACACTACAAGAAAAGTTCTGATAGACAACGTCCCAAAATCGTCCACTAAGGGGTATTTTTCGTCGCCTATGGGCCTAACCCGACGATATGGGTTCTGTTGTCCAAACTGCGTCAGGCAAAGTCCCACGACGTTTTTTTCGGTCCGTCGCCCTTCCGCCATGGAAAATCGGACCGTTGTACAAGTGTTTTCAGGAGCCCGTTGATGCCGACGTCATGCAACGACATGGCGACGCCGTTAATCGGCAGTTAACGGCGTTAACCGGCTGAAACCCCGTGGTAGATGGTAGGCCCACACGAGGCCCGCCACGTCTTAAGCGGGCCGGGCCATGACATAGTTTGACCGGTCAACTATATAGCGGGCTGGTTCATTAGTTACGTGGGCCGGCCTAACCTCTCGGTTGATGGTCAAAACTTAAATGGGCCGGCCCATTTAACATGTGGGGTCCACCTTACAAAATGGGCCGGCCCAAGAAGCGGGGGCCAAAACACAGTGGGTCCCACTTTCTGTTAAAGGGCCGGCCCATTTAGTGTGGGGTCCACCATATAGCAAGTGGGCCGTCCCAACAAGCTAGTGGGCCGGGCCAAAAACACAGGTGGGTCCCACTTTCCAGTTAAAGGGTCGGCCCATTTAGTATGTGGGGTCCACCATATAGCAAGTGGGCCGGCCCAACAATAGTGGGCCAAAAACACAGTGGGTCCCACTTTCCCGTTAAAAGGCGGCCCATTTAGTATGTGGGGTCCACCATATAGCAAGGGCTGGCCCACCAAGATAGTGGGCCGGGCCAAAACAAAGGTGGGTCCCACATTCCTGTTAATGGGCGGCCCATTTAGTATGTGGGGTCCACCATATAGCAAGTGGGCCGGCCCAACAAGATAGGGCCAAAAAAACACGGTGGGTCCCACCTTCCTGTTAAAGGGCCGACCCATTTACCATGTGGGTCCACCATATAGCAAGTGGGCTGGCCCAACAAGATAGTGGGCCGGCCCAATAAGCATGTGGAGCCCACTATCGTGTAACCGGGCCGGCCTACTAAAGAAGTGGGCCGGCCCAAAATGAAAGTGGGTCCCACACTACTGTAAGTGGGCCGGCCCAATCTGTTGTAGGGCCCTACTTGTTTGACTAGTCAACTTGCATTAAATTTCATGAGCCTAAAATCTGATATCAATGATACACACAATTACATACACAAATAAAACAAATAGGAAAATTACAAGGCAATTAATGTGCCCAAATAAAAAAATTACATAGAATCATTGAGGACTTCTATTAGCATCATCAATAACACGTTGACATTTGGCAATCGCCTTGATTGAATCTTGTGTACTCTTTGTCAACATATCAGCTACAGATCTTAAAGCAGCAATACCATGTCTTTTATAAAGTACAGCCTTGAGATATTTACTGTTTGATGAAAGAAATGGTCTAGGTTGACGGCTATGAGAAGATGCATCAGAAGAAAGATCAGAACTTTTTGTGGGCCTCACTTCTAATGAAGATTGCTTCATCACAACTGCATTCTGATAATAATGCAAAAAGAGTTAAACGATGAACTATGCAAACATTTATTATGCAATGTAGATATAAGATAATAACAAGTTGCATAAATAAGACAATGTATGGAACTTGTACTAAGCACAAACTTACATCATAATGTTGCACAGGGTCGCTACAGATCCTTTTTTGGCGACTATCTTCTAATGATGACTGCTTCATTAAAACTGCATTCTGGTAACATTGTAAACATAGTTACAACAATTAACTATTCAAACATGTATTACGCAATGTAGAGATCAGATAACAGCATGTAGCAGAAATAAGCACAAGATAAGATAAGATGCATGTACTAAGCACATACTGGCTCACTGCAGGTCCTTCTCTTGCGTGCACTAGTCGTGGTCAACATGCCTATCATTTTAGGTTCAGCCATCAAGTGAAATGCTAATCCTCCTGCTCCATTGTCCTTAATCTGTGTTTAGATATCACATTTAAGACCAAGTCAGCTGGTTTCAAATAACAAAAAACTTGAGCTGCCAAATGAATAAGCCAATATTTACCAGATATCAGATTAAAACCAACTAGATGTTGCTTTGCATGAGATACGAATTTCAGACATTCAGATTTAGAGTAGGGTAATGCCAAGGTTTTCCACATAAAGTAAACTGGCATTAAGAATGACCAAATGTCAGGTTCAAATCACCTTCGCAGTTTCTCCAAGACAAGCATATCAAATAGGCAGAAACATAGTAAAGCATGAATGGCATTGCTATGGCAGGGTTCCAAGTGTTAATCTCTTGCATAAGGAACAATGCATATAGGTTATAGATAATAACGGAAGTAAACTGCCAAAATTACCAACCAAGAACTCAGATTCCAACCTTCCCTAGCGTCCCCGCTGTTAATGTTGGATGTTCTAATAAGTGGTTCGCATGATCAATCCCTAGGAAAAATAACATTGACAAGTCAGTCTACGATAATACAAAGACCAGACATGCACGCAGCAATAACTATATAAGCTAAAGACGAGGTATAAGAGCAAGCAGATTGGAAATGCACATAGCATGATTATAAAAGCAGTGTGAGAATAGCAGACACGAGAAAACAGCTAGCGGCTAGCGGTGAGCTAATGACGTGGTATAAGAACAAGCAGATTGGAAATGCCCATAGCATGACTATAAAAGCAGTGCGACAATAGCATGCAGTACAAAAACAGTTGGCAGCAAATGAATGGGTATAAGGCTATAAATATGTGGATGCACACAGGTGTCAGTAGAATGAACAGGATGGTAGCGACCGGATAATGCTTTTGTACTGTACAATATTTAAACAAACTTCATGCGAAGCAACACATCAAGAAAGTTAACGGCATATGAGATCTGCAAATAACTACACAAAACATGGCTAAACCGCGATCTAACGGGCCAGCGTACTAACCAAGCTGCGGCGGGGTGGACGGGGGCGGCAACTTGCATTCCAGCGGCGGCGAACGCGGGAGACGATGAATCGACCCTGTTTCAGTAGAAGCGGGCGTTAGTGAAGCAGATCTGGTTGGCTGGCAAGGGATTCGGTGAAGTTGATACAGCCGCTGCGCCGAGGTAGTCGGTGGCGAGGTCGGCGGTGAAGCAGATCCGTCGGTGGCGAGGTCGGCGGTGAAGCAGATCCGTCGGTGACGAGGGCGGCGGGGGAGCGGATCAGGTGGGTGGACAGCCAACACGATCAAGGCTACGCTGTGGAGGAGTATGCCGGCGGCGAAGCAGATCTAGTACTGTAGAGAGTCGAGCTTTGGCGTGTGAGAGTATTTTTGAGCTAATGGGGCGAATGGTTGGTGGGTGGGTGTGGGCCTGTGGGGAGGGTTTGGGATCTAGGCAAGATATTTCATTGTTACCGAATGAGCCCTCCATGGTCGGTGGGTTGTAGCTTCCGGACCAGGGTTAAAAGGGTAAAACTGGTCACGGGATTTTCGAATGGATGCGGCGGGATGATTTAAATTTTCAGTTTCAAGCTACGAGCAGAACGACAAAAATAATGTTCTTCCCCAGGGAGCTCTCATTTCTTCCTCTTCTCTTTCTCTCTCGAGTCTCTCCCACTCCCCCGGCTCCTCTCCCCCTTCTCTCCGGCGGCCTCGCCGGCCGGAGACGAGGCCGACTTCTCTCTGTATATTGTACACCCTCCGAACTAAATTAATTGATTCAACTTTCCTTAGACGTGTATGTATCTAGAGTAAAAACATGTGTGGATACATCCATATTTAGATAAGCAAAGTTGAGTCAGCTAATTTGGATCCGAGGGAGTTAGTGTTGTTGTAAGCTTAGATCCAGTGTTTCCCATGAGCAGAATGGCGCAATGGAGTCGGGGATCTCGTCATCGGCTTCAGATCTGGCCTATGGTGAATCTGGCGGATCTTGCCGGCCAAACCCCGATCTGGTGCCATCAATGTGATGGCGCTAACGGTGAGGCTTGCTTTGGTCAGTGCTTCAGATCTGGCCAATGGGGAAGTCAAGCTGCTAAAGTTCACAAGCTCGGGGCATACGACGGCGTCATCCGTCTTGCCCGTGCACATCTTGGCCTTTCAGCGGCCCTTCTCAGAGCCAATATGCCGTTGCTGAGGCCCTTCTTCTCCTTCGTCCTGGCGACTACCGGCGACACCGTCCCAAGTGGTGCGTCCCCGGCGACGGAGTTGCTGGAAAGGATGCGGAGCAGAGATCTGATGTGCGGTCGAGAAGGACTCGATTGATTTTCTTCTATATGTTTTGGGGTCCTTTTTGTAAAGTTGCAGGTTCTATTAGTTATTGTCTAGTACTTTTGGTCCTCTATGTAATTTTTTGGACTAGTTTCCATTGGCACTGATAAACTTGAATTTTGACAAGTTCACGGGGAAAAAATTCCTTTGCACATATGGCCTATCATGTATAAACATTCTTGAGATTTAAACTATATGTAATGTGCCATGCATTAACCCTAAACCATATATATGTAACTAACCCTAGCTGATCAAACCCTACTTAATTAAAACAAATAACCCTAAACTATACGCATGCATTTTATGCGCAAAGGCGCGGGTGCCTCTAATAATGTGTGTGCGCACTCGATCGATGATCCCTAAACCTTATACAACCCTGAAACCCTAATCCCTAATCCCTAAACCCTAAACACCCTAAACACTAAACCCTAGACCCTAAACCCTAATTAAACCCTATATATAGGCCAACGACACTTAATTGTGCATCAAGCAGGCCAGGGGTGCCTCGCGGTCCTCTAATTAAATTAAATGTGCCATGCATTAACCCTAAACCATATATATGTAACTAACCCTAGCTAATCAACCCTACTTAATGAAAACACATAACCCTAAACTATACTAGCTATAACCCGATCTAATAAAAACATGCTCTATATATAACAGCTAGCTAGCAAACCGTAGATTAACACCAATTAATATATACATGGCCTATATCGATCATGTTGTATAACATATCCCTGAGATTCATTAATTAATTATATAATTATCGTGATAAATTAATTAACTTTAATTTTGACAAGTTCTCTCGAATGAAAACACATTTGATTAAGTTGCCTCATAATATATATATATATATAATTAGTGTGCATGCATGGCCTACCATGCATTCGTGCATATATTTTAATGTATATTTGAACATATTCTTGGGGATTTCAATCTCTCTCTCTCGATCATCTATATATCGTTGGTGGCCAAAAAACACACATATATATGCATGCAATTTATGCGTAAAGGCGCGGGTGCCTCTAATAATGTGTGTGCGCACTCGATCGATGATCCCTAAACCTTAAACAACCCTAAAACCTTAAATCCCTAATCCCTAATCCCTAATCCATAAACCCTAAACACCCTAAACACTAAACCCTAAACCCTAGACCCTAAACGTACCCTAACCCTAACCCTAACCCTAACCCTAAACCCTAGCTAACCCTAAACCCTAATTAAACCCTATGTATAGGCCAACGACACTTAATTGTGCATCGAGCAGGCCAGGGGTGCCTCGCGGTCCTCTAATTAAATTAAATGTGCCATGCATTAACCCTAAAACATATATATGTAACTAACCCTAGCTAATCAACCCTACTTAATTAAAACACATAACCCTAAACTATACTAGCTAGCTATAACCCGATCTAATAAAAACATGCTCTATATATAGCAGCTAGCTAGCAAACCGTAGATTAACACCAATTAAAATATACATGGCCTATATCGATCATGTTGTATAACATATCCCTCAGATTCATTAATTAATTATATAATTATCGTGATAAATTAATTAACTTGAATTTTGACAAGTTCTCTCGAATGAAAACACATTTGATTAAGTTGCCTCATAATATATATATATAATTAGTGTGCATGCATGGCCTACAATGCATTCGTGCATATATTTTAATGTATATTTGAACATATTCTTGGGGATTTCAATCTCTCTCTCGATCATCTATATATCGTTGGTGGCCCAAAAAACACACATATATACGCATGCACTTTATGCGTAAAGGCGCGGGTGCCTCTAATAATGTGTGTGCGCACTCGATCGATGATCCCTAAACCTTAAACAACCCTAAAACCTTAAATCCCTAATCCCTAATCCCTAATCCATAAACCCTAAACACCCTAAACACTAAACCCTAAACCCTAGACCCTAAACGTACCCTAACCCTAACCCTAACCCTAACCCTAAACCCTAGCTAACCCTAAACCCTAATTAAACCCTATGTATAGGCCAACGACACTTAATTGTGCATCGATCGAGCAGGCCAGGGGTGCCTCGCGGTCCTCTAATTAAATTAAATGTGCCATGCATTAACCCTAAAACATATATATGTAACTAACCCTAGCTAATCAACCCTACTTAATTAAAACACATAACCCTAAACTATACTAGCTAGCTATAACCCGATCTAATAAAAACATGCTCTATATATAGCAGCTAGCTAGCAAACCGTAGATTAACACCAATTAAAATATACATGGCCTATATCGATCATGTTGTATAACATATCCCTCAGATTCATTAATTAATTATATAATTATCGTGATAAATTAATTAACTTGAATTTTGACAAGTTCTCTCGAATGAAAACACATTTGATTAAGTTGCCTCATAATATATATATAATTAGTGTGCATGCATGGCCTACAATGCATTCGTGCATATATTTTAATGTATATTTGAACATATTCTTGGGGATTTCAATCTCTCTCGATCATCTATATATCGTTGGTGGCCCAAAAACACACATATATACGCATGCACTTTATGCGTAAAGGCGCGGGTGCCTCTAATAATGTGTGTGCGCACTCGATCGATGATCCCTAAACCTTAAACAACCCTAAAACCCCTAAATCCCTAATCCCTAATCCCTAATCCCTAAACCCTAAACACCCTAAACACTAAATCCTAAACCCTCGACCCTAAACCCTAACCCTAACCCTAACCCTCTACCCTAGCTAACCCTAAACCCTAATTAAACCCTATGTATAGGCCAACGACACTTAATTGTGCATCGAGCAGCCCAGGGGTGCCTCGCGGTCCTCTAATTAAATTAATTGTGCCATGCATTAACCCTAAAACATATATATGTAACTAACCCTAGCTAATCAACCCTACTTAATTAAAACACATAACCCTAAACTATACTAGATACAACCCGATCTAATAAAAACATGCTCTATATATAGCAGCTAGCTAGCAAACCGTAGATTAACACCAATTAAAATATACATGGCCTATATCGATCATGTTGTATAACATATCCCTGAGATTCATTAATTAATTATATAATTATCGTGATAAATTAATTAACTTGAATTTTGACAAGTTCTCTCGAATGAAAACACATTTGATTAAGTTGCCTCATAATATATATATAATTAGTGTGCATGCATGGCCTATGATACGTCTCCAACGTATCGATAATTTCTTATGTTCCATGCTACTTTATTGATGATACCTACATGTTTTATGCACATTATATGTCATATTTATGCATTTTCTGGAACTAACCTATTAACAAGATGCCGAAGAGCCAGTTTTCTTTGTTTTTGGTTTCAGAAATCCTAGTAAAGAAATATTCTCGAATTGGACGAAACTTTCGCCCAGGGTCCTATTTTTGCACGAAGCTTCCAGAAGACCGAAGACCTAACGAAGTGGGGCCACGAGGCAGCCAGGGGTGGCCGGCGCGGCCCGGCCCTGGCCGCGCCGACCTATCCCCCGGGCCCCTGTGGCCCCCGCGTTGACCCTCCGCCTACTTAAAGCTTCCGTCGCGAAACCCCCATCGAGAGCCACGATACGGAAAACCTTACAGAGACGCCGCCGCCGCGAATCCCATCTCGGGGATTCGGAGATCGCCTCCGGCACCCTGCCGGAGAGGGGATTCATCTCCGGAGGACTCTACACCGCCATGGTCGCCTCCGGAGTGATGAGTGAGTAGTTCACCCCTGGACCATGGGTCCATAGCAGTAGCTAGATGGTCGTCTTCTCCTTGTTGTGCTTCATTGTTAGATCTTGTGAGCTGCCTAACATGATCAAGATCATCTATCTGTAATTCTATATGTTGTGTTTGTCGGGATCCGATGGATAGAGAGTACTATGATTATGGTGATTATCAATCTATTGTTCATATGTTGTTTATGATCTTGCATGCTCTCCGTTATTAGTAGAGGCTCTGGCCAAGTTTTTACTCTTAACTCCAAGAGGGAGTATTTATGCTCGATAGTGGGTTCATGCCTCCATTGAATCTGGGACAGTGACAGAAAGTTCTAAGGTTGTGGATGTGCTGTTGCCACTAGGGATAAAACATTGATGCTATGTCTAAGGATGTAGTTGTTGATTACATTACGCACCATACTTAATGCAATTGTCTGTTGCTTTGCAACTTAATACTGGAGGGGGTTCGGACGATAACCTGAAGGTGGACTTTTTAGGCATAGATGCAGTTGGATGGCGGTCTATGTTCTTTGTCGTAATGCCCAATTAAATCTCACTATATTTATCATGTCATGTATATGCATTGTTATGCCTTTCTCTATTTGTCAATTGCCCGACTGTAATTTGTTCACCCAACATGCTTTTATCTTATGGGAGAGACACCTCTAGTGAACTGTGGACCCCGGTCCTATTCTTTACATAGCATACAATCTACTTGTTTTACTGTTTTCTTTGCAAACATCTTCCACTCGATACGTTTAATCCTTTGTTACAGCAAGCCGGTGAGATTGACAACCTCACTGTTTCGTTGGGACAAAGTACTTGGGTTGTGTTGTGCAGGTTCCTAGTTGGCGCCGGAATCCCTGGTGTTGCGCCGCATCACATTTCGCGACCATCAACCTTCAACGTGCTTCTTGGCTCCTACTGGTTCGATTAAACCTTGGTTTCATACTGAGGGAAACTTGCTTCTATACGCATCATACCTTCCACTTGGGGTTCCCAACGGACGTGTGCATCCACGCGTATCAAGCTAAATTTCTGGCGCCGTTGCCGGGGAGATCAAGACACGCTGCAAGGGGAGTCTCCACTTCTCAATCTCTTTACTTTGTTTTTGTCTTGCTTTATTTTATTTACTACTTTGTTTGCTGCACTAAATCAAAATACAAAAAAATTAGTTACTTGTCTTTACTTTATTTGCCTAGTTTACTTTATTCCTGTTATCATGAGTAATCCTGAAGTTGAAGTTCGTTCTTTTAAGCAACAAGAGGAGAAAGTTTTAAAGATGCTTGGTATAGAATTAGTAATGCTCATCAAAGGTGCATTAAGAAACACTCCACCACTATCCTTCTTAGGAACTTTTATGTTGGTTTATCTAGTTGGAATAGATATGTTCTTGATACTCTTTCGGGAGGTAATTTCCTAGGTACTCCCGCTTTAGAAGCTAGTTGCATCATTGAGAGTCTAGTTGGAATACCACCTGTTAATGAAGTTAAAATTGAAATCTCTCTTGAAGATGTTATGAAAAAATTGGAAACCATAGAGAAAAATTTTCCAAGTATTGAAACTAAATTAGAAATGTTATTGGATAAAACTGATGAACTTGATAAATCCCTAGGAGGAATTGATGAAAAATTAGTGTCCTAGGAACTTGTGTTATCCATGATAATCAAACCAATAGGATTGATGAACTTGAAAAAGCTATGGGAACCTTGGGTTCAACCTTTTCTTCTCTCAAGTATAATGAGAAAGCCTATGTGGGTAAAGAGCAAAAATTCATGTATGCCTCTAAAGTGCCTAAACAAAAGAATTACTATAGGCCTAAAATTGCTAAAACCCCTAGCACCACCATAGAAAATTTAGATAATGGAGCACCTAAAGCACCCTCTGCAACAAGTTGTGTTTGCATGAAAAATAATAATGTTGATGCTTCATCTCTCGACAATACTTGATTTGCACTTTCTGCGCCTAGCTGAAAGGCGTTAAAGAAAAGCGCTTATGGGAGACAACCCATGTTTTTACCTACAGCAATTTTTTGTTTTGTTGAGTCTTGGAAGTTGTTTACTACTGTAGCAACCTCTCCTTATCATGTTTTTGTGCCAAGTAAAGTTTCTATGTCAAAGTTGATGTTATATTTGGGATCGCTGCGCAGAAACAGCATTGCTGTCTGTCACGAATCTGGGCACAATTCTCTGTAGAAAATTCGAAAAAATCTGCCAATTTACGAGCGTGATCCTCAGATATGTACGCAACTTTCATTAGTTTTGAGTTTTTCCATTTGAGCAAGTCTGGTGCCATTTCTAAATTCGTCTTTACGGACTGTTCTGTTTTTGACAGATTCTGCCTTTTATTTCGCATTGCCCCTTTTGCTATGTTGGATTTATTTCTTTGATCCACTAATGTCCAGTAGCATTATGCAATGTCCAGAAGTGAAAATAATGATTGTGTCACCTCTGAATGTGTGAATTATTAATTGTGCACTAACCCTCTAATGAGTTTGCTTGAAGTTTGGTGTGAAGGAAGTTTTCAAGGGTCAAGAGAGGAGAATGATATACTATGATCAAGAGGAGTGAAAGCTCTAAGCTTGGGGATGCCCCCGTGGTTCACCCCTGCATATTTTAAGAAGACTCAAGCGTCTAAGCTTGGGGATGCCCAAGGCATCCCCTTCTTCATCGACAACATCATCAGGTTCCTCCCCTGAAACTATATTTTTATTCAATCACATCTTGTATTCTTTGCTTGGAGCGTCGGTTTGTTTTCGTTTTTGTTTTTGTTTGAATAAGATGGATCCTAGCATTCACTTTGTGGGAGAGAGACACGCTCCGCTGTTGCATATGGACACATGTGTCCTTAGGCTTTACTCATAATGTTCATGGCGAAGTTTCTTCTTCGTTAAATTGTTATATGGTTGGAATTGGAAAATGCTACATGTAGTAATTCTAAAATGTCTTGGATAATGTGATACTTTGCAATTGTTGTGCTCATGTTTAAGCTCTTGCATCATATGCTTTCAACCCATTAATGAAGAAATACATAGAGCTTGCTAAAATCTGATTTGCATATTTGGTTTCTCTAAGGTCTAGATAATATCTAGTATTGAGTTTTGAACAACAAGGAAGACAGTGTAGAGTCTTATAATGTTTACAATATGTCTTTTATGTGAGTTTTGCTGCACTTGTTCATCCTTGAGTTTGCTTCAAATAACCTTGCTAGCCTAAACCTTGTATCGAGAGGGAATACTTCTCATGCATCCAAAATCCTTGAGCCAACTACTATGCCATTTGTGTCCACCATACCTACCTACTACATGGTATTTCTCCGCCATTCCAAAGTAAATTGCTTGAGTGCTACCTTTAAAATTCCATCATTCACCTTTGCAATATATAGCTCATGGGACAAAATAGCCTTAAAAACTATCGTAGTATTGAATATGTACTTATGCACTTTATATTTTATTAAGTTGCCTGTTGTGCGATAACCATGCTTCTGGGGAACGCCATCAACCATTGTTGAATATCATGTGAGTTGCTATGCATGTCCGTCTTGTCTGAAGGTCTATCATTTTAGTGGTTGGAGCATGCAAAATTGTTAGAGAAGAACATTGGGCCGCTAACTAAAGCCATGAACCATGGTGGAAGTTTCAGTTTTGGACATATATCCTCAATCTCATATGAGAATAATAACTTTGCTACATGCTTATGCATTTAAGAGGAGTCCATTATCTGTTGTCCATGTTGTCCCGGTATGGATGTCTAAGTTGAGAATAATCAAAAGCGAGAAATCCGAAATGCGAGCATTCTCCTTGGACCTTTGTACAGGCGGCATGGAGGTACCCCTTTGTGACACTTGGTTGAAACATGGCATGCGAAGACCCGGTAGTCCAAGTTAAGTAGGACGAGGTGCGGGCACTATTAGTATACTATGCGTGAGGCTTGCAACTTGTAAGATATAATTTTCATAACTCATATGCTTTATTACTACCGTTGACAAAATTGTTTCATGTTTTCAAAATAAAAGCTCTAGCACAAATACAGCAATCGATGCTTTCCTCATTGAAGGACCATTCTTTTACTTTTATTGTTGAGTCAGTTTACCTATCTCCTTCCACCTTAAGAAGCAAACACTTGTGTGAACTGTGCATTGATTCCTACATACTTGCATATTTCACTTGTTATATTACTTTATGTTGACAATATCCATGAGATATACATGTTACAAGTTGAAAGCAACCGCTGAAACTTAATCTTCTTATGTGTTGCTTCAACACCTTTACTTTGATTTATTGCTTTATGAGTTAACTCTTATGCAAAACTTATTGATGCTTGTCTTGAAGTACTATTCATGAAAAGTCTTTGCTATATGATTCAGTTGTTTACTCATGTCATTACCTTTGCTTTGATTGCTGCATTCATTACATATGTTTACAAATAGTATGATCAAGATTATGATGGCATGTCACTTCAGAAATTATCTTTGTTATCGTTTTACCTGCTCGGGACGAGCAGAACTAAGCTTGGGGATGCTGATACGTCTCCAACGTATCGATAATTTCTTATGTTCCATGCTACTTTATTGATGATACCTACATGTTTTATGCACATTATATGTCATATTTATGCATTTTCTGGAACTAACCTATTAACAAGATGCCGAAGAGCCATGTTTTCTGTTTTTGGTTTCAGAAATCCTAGTAAAGAAATATTCTCGGAATTGACGAAACTTTCGCCCAGGGTCCTATTTTTGCACGAAGCTTCCGAAGACCGAAGACCTAACGAAGTGGGGCCACGAGGCAGCAGGGGGTGGCCGGCGCGGCCCCCCGGCCGCGCCGACCTATCCCCCGGGCCCTCGTGTGGCCCCCGCGTTGACCCTCCGCCTACTTAAAGCTTCCGTCGCGAAACCCCCACCGAGAGCCACGATACGGAAAACCTTACAGAGACGCCGCCGCGAATCCCATCTCGGGGATTCGGAGATCGCCTCCGGCACCCTGCCGAGAGGGGATTCATCTCCGGAGGACTCTACACCGCCATGGTCGCCTCCGGAGTGATGAGTGAGTAGTTCACCCCTGGACCATGGGTCCATAGCAGTAGCTAGATGGTCGTCTTCTCCTTGTTGTGCTTCATTGTTAGATCTTGTGAGCTGCCTAACATGATCAAGATCATCTATCTGTAATTCTATATGTTGTGTTTGTCGGGATCCGATGGATAGAGAGTACTATGATTATGGTGATTATCAATCTATTGTTCATGTGTTGTTTATGATCTTGCATGCTCTCCGTTATTAGTAGAGGCTCTGGCCAAGTTTTTACTCTTAACTCCAAGAGGGAGTATTTATGCTCGATAGTGGGTTCATGCCTCCATTGAATCTGGGACAGTGACAGAAAGTTCTAAGGTTGTGGATGTGTTGCCACTAGGGATAAAACATTGATGCTATGTCTAAGGATGTAGTTGTTGATTACATTACGCACCATACTTAATGCAATTGTCTGTTGCTTTGCAACTTAATACTGGAGGGGGTTCGGACGATAACCTGAAGGTGGACTTTTTAGGCATAGATGCAGTTGGATGGCGGTCTATGTCCTTTGTCGTAATGCCCAATTAAATCTCACTATATTTATCATGTCATGTATATGCATTGTTATGCCTTTCTCTATTTGTCAATTGCCCGACTGTAATTTGTTCACCCAACATGCTTTTATCTTATGGGAGAGACACCTCTAGTGAACTGTGGACCCCGGTCCTATTCTTTACATAGCATACAATCTACTTGTTTTACTGCTTTCTTTGCAAACATCTTCCACTCGATACGTTTAATCCTTTGTTACAGCAAGCCGGTGAGATTGACAACCTCACTGTTTCGTTGGGACAAAGTACTTGGGTTGTGTTGTGCAGGTTCCTAGTTGGCGCCGGAATCCCTGGTGTTGCGCCGCATCACATTTCGCGACCATCAACCTTCAACGTGCTTCTTGGCTCCTACTGGTTCGATTAAACCTTGGTTTCATACTGAGGGAAACTTGCTTCTATACGCATCATACCTTCCACTTGGGGTTCCCAACGGACGTGTGCATCCACGCGTATCAGCCTACCATGCATTCGTGCATATATTTTAATGTATATTTGAACATATTCTTGGGGATTTCAATCTCTCTCTCTCGATCATCTAAATATCGTTGGTGGCCAAAAAACACACATATATACGCATGCAATTTATGCGTAAAGGCGCGGGTGCCTCTAATAATGTGTGTGCGCACTCGATCGATGATCCCTAAACCTTAAACAACCCCTAAAACCTTAAATCCCTAATCCCTAATCCCTAAACCCTAAACACCCTAAACACTAAACCCTAAACCCTAGACCCTAAACCCTAACCCTAACCCTAACCCTAACCCTAACCCTAAACCCTAGCTAACCCTAAACCCTAATTAAACCCTATGTATAGGCCAACGACACTTAATTGTGCATCGAGCATGCCAGGGGTGCCTCGCGGTCCTCTAATTAAATTAAATGTGCCATGCATTAATAACCCTAAACCATATATATGTAACTAACCCTTGCTAATCAACCCTACTTAATTAAAACACATAACCCTAAACTATATTAGATATAACCCGATCTAATAAAAACATGCTCTATATATAGCAGCTAGCTAGCAAACCGTAGATTAACACCAATTAAAATATACATGGCCTATATCGATCATGTTGTATAAAATATCCCTCAGATTCATTAATTAATTATATAATTATCTTGATAAATTAATTAACTTGAATTTTGACAAGTTCTCTCGAATGAAAACACATTTGATTAAGTTTCCTCATAATATATATATATATATATAATTTTAGTGTGCATGCATGGCCTACCATGCATTCGTGCATATATTTTAATGTATATTTGAACATATTCTTGGGGATTTCAATCTCTCTCTCTCGATCATCTATATATCGTTGGTGGCCAAAAAACACACATATATACGCATGCACTTTATGCGTAAAGGCGTGGGTGCCTCTAATAATGTGTGTGCGCACTCGATCGATGATCCCTAAACCTTAAACAACCCTAAAACCCTAAATTAATTATCGATCTCCCTATGATTCATTAATTAATTATATATATAATTATCGATGATAAATTAATTAACTTGAATTTTGACAAGTTCTCTCGTATGAAAACACATTTGATCAAGTTGCCTCATAATATATATATATATATAATTAGTGTGCATGCATGGCCTACCATGCATTCGTGCATATATTTTAATATATATTTGAACATATTCTAGGGGATTTCAATCTCTCTCTCTCGATCATCTATATATCGTTGTTGGTGGCAAAAAACACACATATATACGCATGCACTTTATGCGCAAAGGCGCGGGGTGCCTCTAATAATGTGTGCGCACTCGATCGATGATCCCTAAACCTTAAACAACCCTAAAACCATAATCCCTAATCCCCTAAACCCTAAACACCCTAAACACTAAACCCTAGACCCTAAACACCCTAAACACTAAACCCTAAACCCTAGACTCTAAACACCGTAAACACTAAACCCTAAACACCCTAAACACTAATTAAACCCTAAACCCTAGACCCTAAACACCCTAAACACTAGACCCTAAACCCTAGACCCTAAACACTAAACCCTAGACCCTAAACATCGTAAACACTAAACCCTAAACCCTAGAACCTAGCTAAACACCCTAAACACTAAACACTAAACCCTAAACCCTAGCTAACCCTAAACCCTAATTAAACCCTATATATATAGGCCAACGACACTTAATTGTGCATCAAGCAGGCCAGGGGTGCCTCGCGGTCCTCTAGTTAAATTAAATGTGCCATGCATTAACCCTAAACCATATATATATAACTAACCCCTAGCTAATCAAACCCTAGTTAATTAAAACACATAACCCTAAACTATACTAGCTATAACCCGATCTAATAAAAACATGCTCTATATATAGCAGCTAGCTAGCAAATTAAACGGTAGATTAACACCAATTAATATATACATGGCCTATATCGATCATATGTTGTATAACATCTCCCTGAGATTCATTAATTAATTATATAATTATCGATGATAAATTAATTAACTTGAATTTTGACAAGTTCTCTCGAATGAAAACACATTTGATTAAGTTTCCTCATAATATATATATATAATTAGTGTGCATGCATGGCCTACCATGCATGCATTCGTGCATATATTTTAATATATATTTGAACATATTCTTGGGGATTTCAATCTCTCTCTCGATCATCTATATGTCGTTGGTGGCCAAAAAACACACACATATACGCATGCACTTTATGCGCAAAGGCGCGTGTGCCTCTAATAATGTGTGTGTGCGCACTCGATCGATGATCCCTAAACCTTAAACCCTAAATAAACCCTAATCCCTAATCCCTAAACCCTAAACACCATAAACATTAAACCCTAAACCCTAGACCCTAAACCCTAACCTCCTAACCCTAAACACTAAACCTTAATTAAACCCTAACCTCCTAACCCTAAACACTAAACACTTAATTGTGCATCAAGCAGGCCAGGGGTGCCTCGCGGTCCTCTAATTAAATTAAATGTGCCATGCATATATATGTGTTTAATTTGGGGATTTCAATCGCTCTCTCGTATGTAGCTCTCTCTCTACCTCTCTCTCTCTCGTTGGTGGCCAACAACACACACATGCACTTTGTGCGCAAAGGCATGCGCCTCTAATAATGTGTGCGCAGTCGATCGATCTAGTTTTGATTAATCATAGCACACAAATAAAGAAGTTGTATTTGAATCCACACAACCTAATCTAAAACACATAACCCCTAACATGGCCTAATTAATTAACCCCTTCTCGATCTCTACCTAATTAGTGGAAATTGCACAAAATCAAAAGGGGTCCCTCACTAATTATGCATATCTGCTAGATTGTGATAAACTTTTGCCCCATATATATTTGGTGGATGGGTGCATCTTGGCATGTAAAACAATTAGTGTTTGCAAATGGCGTTGTCAAAATTTATGTACAAATGATTTCTTTCCATCCAAAGTGCATAAAATGGGAGTTTTAATGAAGAAAGTACAAATAAAACAGCTCAACATGCTTCCACACCCCGATTTTCACATGAAGTAGAGCATATTTAAAGGATAATTCCAGAGTTTTACTATTTTTCAAGCAACTTTGCTAATTTTCCCCCACTCACATGACTTTATGTCGATTTAACGAAAATATGGCGAATTTAAACTACATGGGCGGGATAGTTTGAATTGTGCGCGCGGCAAAGGGAACCGCCTATTCCTCAACCTTGTGCATGGCAAATTACACACGCAACTCCATTAAACGCCACCTACCGACCTTAATTATCACCCCGGCGGCCCGGCCGCATGACCCCCACCCACCCCTACACAACTTATCCCCGTCCGTGCGAAGAGCTTCCCCTCCCCGTCCCGTCCGTGCGAAGAAGAAGCTTCCCCTCCCCGTCGTTCTTCTCGAGACGCACCGGCGGTCAAGTTGATCCACGGTAGGGCTGCTATCTCTAGCTCAATCATGTATCGGGCAAGACGGCCTAACGATTTATATTTTCTTGATGCTGCTAAAAAAATTCGTCAGTATGCTCGAACTAATTGGCACTTTATAGTTTTCCGCTCGATTTGTCATCGATCAATTTGTTCATTTGCGTGGGCATATAGAGTCAGTTCTGCACTCGATCCGTTAATTTGCTGAAATGCCATGGCAGAGTTTTGTACACGATCTGTTTGCTAAAATGTCGATGGGCATTTTTTGTTTTGTACTCGACATGATTGCTGAAATGCATAATCATGTAGTATAGTTTTGTACTCGATGGATATACATTTCCTACTTCGCCTTAAATTAATCACCAACCACTGTATCTCATAATTAAACAGATGGACAGAACTTGGATACTGCATGGACACTTATGTTCCCCTTCATATATAAATGGTGTTCAACCCTTTATGGGGTTTATTAGAGCTCATGAAGGTCACAACCTGGACGTGTATTGCCCGCGCTGCACATGTATGAATGGTGAGAAGAGGCCTCACCCTGTAGTGGCAGATCATTTACACATTTTTGGGATGGACCGCACATATGTTAGGCGGGTTTAGCATGGTGAACCATATAATGATCCTTTAGCAGGAGAAGCAGATCTTGCTCACACTGTATGTGTGCTGGCATATGTAGTTAATTATTTATATTGATGCTGCCGCTGTTTCAATCAATAGTTTGCATTGCTGTGCAAGGTTCTGTACTCAAATTTAACTTGTTGCAGATGGATGGACGGGAAGGAGAGAAAAAGCGCTTGCTTCAGGAAACGGGTTTCAGCTCTGGGACATGTGTTGTGCCAGATGAGAAGGTAAATATGTAAAGGGATTTCTATTTTCGTGCCCCTGGTTCGTTAGTTGTACTCAGTTTGCCCCAGTCCCTTAGTTTTTCCTCAGTTTTCCCCTCCTCTAGTTTGAAACACGCACAAGTGCTGGAACGGCCGGTAGCCGTCAGGTCAGAGGTCTTGACCGTTAGTCTGACCGGGTGGGGCCGCACAGGGGCAGCTCCTCCCTGACCGTCTCGTGCTGACGGGTAGGGTCAGGAGACACGTCGGAGCAGCCATCCATCTATCGCTGACGTGTGGGCCGTTTTATTTCATGATTTTATACGCGGTGCTGCCAATGACAAATGGGGCCGCTCTAGGGCTGCCGCAGCCAATGACCAGTGGGGTCGTATATTTTTCAGAAAAGACATATATTGCCGCTCTGTGGGGCCGCAGCCAATGACCAGTGGGGTCGTCTATTTATTTAGGGAAACTCATATATTGCCGCTCTGTGGGGCCTCCACAGCCAATGACCAGTGGGGTCGTATATTTTTCAGTAAAAGACATATATTGCCGCTCTGTGGGGCTGCCGCAGCCAATGACCAGTGGGGTCGTCTATTTATTTAGGGAAACTCATATATTGCCGCTCTGTGGGGCCTCCGCAGCCAATGACCAGTGGGGTCGTCTATTTTTCAGGAAAAGACATATATTGCCGCTCTGTGCCGCAGCCAATGACCAGTGGGGTCGTCTATTTATTTAGAGAAACTCATATATTGCCGCTCTGTGGGGCCTCCGCAGCCAATGACCAGTGGGGTCGTCTATTTTTCAGGAAAAGACATATATTGCCGCTCTGTGGGGCTGCCGCAGCCAATGACCAGTGGGGTCGTCTATTTATTTAGAGAGAAAAAATCATATATTGCCGCTCTGATATATGTCTTTAGAGAATATCATAGAGAGAAGCAACAAGTTCGCTAATTAATTATTCTTAAGCTAGACCGGAGAACCGCTGGCAGCTCGTTCCCCACCGTCGGACGGAGCAGCCATCGCCGGCGCCTCGTCGCGCCGCCGGCTCTGTCCCCCGGCGGCGTCGGACGAACTGCGGCGCTGCACGTCAACCACGGCTCCAGCACTTGTTTCGTCCGCACGCATTGTACCCACCGCAGGAAAGTCCGCCGCAAGCAGATCCGCCGCCCACGACGACCGGGATTTGTTCCGCGCACCAATTGGTAGACCTCCGCTTCTGCCTCCCCCGCCCCCTAATCGATTCGGTTCCCGTAATTTATTGGAGTTTGCAGGTACGAAATAGTCCTCAATGTCTCGTCGTAGCGGGTACACCGGCGAGGGTGGGGATTCGATCATGTCGTGGCCACGTTCTACTTCTCCTACCTCGTCGGAAGTGCGGGTATATAGCTTCAGCTCTCTGTACTACCGTTGAATTTGAAGTTCCGCCATGGCCTGTTGGGGTGATTTCAGTTGTTCTTTTTTCCATTATTGTTACAGTTAGCCAGGCAAGCCGATGATCCATGGTACATTGCATACCAAGATGAATCAACCCAGTGGTGTAGCCAGAGGATGGATTTGGAGGAGAAGGTGGCCAATTTAGGTGATGAATTGGCCCGTAAAAACCTGATGATATTCGAGCTGAAGCGTATTGTGGAGGAAGAAAAGAAGAATTCAGAGCTTATTCGCAAGGAGAAGTTGAGAGTTGAGACAGATCTTGCCGTATTTGATCAAGTGGTAGAAAATCTAGAACATGAACTTAAAGTGATGGGAGAGGAGAAAAGTATATTCATCTGTGCAGTTTTATTAGGTGTCATCCCTGTCCTAGCAGTTATGTGGTTCTGGTAGACGATTTAGTATAGAATTGTTATCAAGTTGGGATAGAATTCAAATCATACATACGGATGTACATGGACATCATTGAAAAATACAAATTTATCATAATTTATCCCAATTTGCGGCGTCGAACACGGCCGCGCAGCGATGGGCAAGAAAGGCCGGGACGACGGGCGGCTGAGGGGTGGTCATCTGCGCCATCAAACGTTGAAGCGATGTTATCGGCGATGGCTTCAATGTTCGTGGCATCGATGACCAGTGTCGGAACCGCCGCTGTCTTGGTGTACTTCATCAGCGACGGATCTGCGGAGGGCTGGATCGGCGGCTTTGCAGCGCGGTTGTAGACGATGGCTTCAATCGTCTTGGCATCGATTCGCACTCTCGGCACCGGAAGTGAGACATCAACAGGCTGGGTCTGCGCCGTCGAAGCGATGTTGTAGGCGATGGCTTCAATGTTCGTGGCATCGATGACCACTGTCGGCACGGCCGCCGTCTTGGTGTTCTTCATCATTCAACAGATCTGAGAATAGAATCGAAAGTGAGACAGAGAGAGACATTTCAACTATTTCTGACGGTTAGATCCTCACCGGCACTCTTAGATCCACGGCGCACGCACGGTTAGATGCACGCCGCCGCACGCACGGTTAGATCCGCGCCGCCGCACGCCGCCGCACGCACGGTTAGATCGCGCCGCCGCGCGCACGGTTAGATCCGCGCCGCCGCACGCCACCGCAAGCACGGTTAGATCCGCGCCGCCGCACGCCACCGCAAGCACGGTTAGATCCGCGCCGCCGCACGCCGCCGCACGCACGGTTAGATCTGCGCCGCCGCACGCACGGTTAGAGAGAGGAGGATGCGACTGGAATATGCGACTGCCAGGGTTGGTAGGTATGTGCTCTGCTCTTGTCTCCGTATGCGTCCATCGTGGTCCATAGATACAGGCCGTCCGATCATAAATGATCGAACGGTGCAAGCGTTCGTTGAGCTTTCATCCAACCAAGATCCGTGTGACATACATCTCGACCAATCAGAGATCAGCCAGTGAGTACAAGTTAGGAAAACTGAGTAGAACTGAGAGGGGGAAAAGTGAGGAAATGTTTATCGGAAGGGCAAAACTGAGTATGACTGAGTAAAACAAGTGGGCCCGGAGGGGAAAACTGAGTAACACTAAGTAAAACAGGGGCACCCAAATAATAAACGGACTAAGGGAAATTGAAGCTTTTGGCATAAAAATTGTAAAATTGTGTTATTTGAACAATATATTACATTTTGGCCGACTAGATATTGTTTGCAACTCAAAGATACACAAGTGTGACGAATTTGGACTCATTTGGACAAAGTTTGTAAGCATAGTGGGTATTTGGGAGGTGTATTGAGCAGAAAGCCCTGCATCTTCATATCTAGTAGCTCATGGACTAGGAAGTGGTTTTGAAGCTTTTGGCATAAAAACTTCATATCTCTATATTTCCTTTTCCATTATTATTTCTCTAGGTTGTAGGTAACATAACAAGACTCCATGGGAAGGTTCCACCATGTTTTGAATTATTTTGAATTGAACCCTAAAATGTTAAAACCCTAAAACCCTAAAATGATAAATGTGGCTTAAATGTGGCATACAAATTGTTCATACAAATTCAAATTGTTCAACACAAAGGGATCCCCAATACAAAGGGAACCACAATACAAATTGTTCATACAAATTCAAATTGTTCAACACAAAGGCATCCCCAATACAAAGGGAACCCCAATACAAATTGTTCAACACAAAGGGATCCCCAATACAAAGGGAACCCCAATACAAATTGTTCATACAAATTCAAATTAGTTGTTCAGAATAAAATCTTTCTCTTGCTCCTGGTGTGACTCGCCGGGGCCACCACCTTACTCCGGGTAACCCTACCAGGGATATTACCGGTGTCTACCTTCCTTTTGCCCTCTTTCTTGTTCTTCTTCTTCTGCGAAGCTTCTGCTTTTTCTTCTGCCATGAGCTCTTCGAAGTTAGCATCAAACATGGCCTTACAACTATCGAGGCAATCTCGATAATACTGTTCCCTCCTCTGGACTCATCGGTTGAAGCCTTTCTACATCCATCTGTTCCCTCTGCTCTCGATCCATCGGTTCAATCTCCTCATGTTGAACTGCTGCTTCAATCTCCTCTGCATTTGCTGCTTCAATCTCCTGTGTTGTTGCTTCAATCTCAAGTTGAATTGCTGCTTCATTCTCCTCTGCATTTTCTGCTCCCGCCTGATCTTCCATTCCAAAAGCCGGATCAACTCCATTTTTACAAAGCCTAGCAATGTGTCCAGGGATTCCACAACGTTTGCACTTACGTTTTCGAATCGGTGCACCACCCTCTGCACTAGCTCTGATCCTATTCTTCCTCGGCCTACCTGCCGGTCTAGTCAATACTGGAGAGTACAGTTTGAAGCCTGGATCGACTTTCATCCATTGGTCTTTTCCCAACAAGGTAGGAACATTCATAGCATATGCAGCCCTAAATTTTGCAACAGAGAAATACTCTGACACATACTGATCAACTTCACCATCTTCACCCCCTATAACACTCATGAAAAACAATGCGTGTATGCAGGGTATCCCACGGATCTGCCATCCCCTACAATGGCATGTCCTATCAACCAAACTCACTGGATACCTCCACTGCATGTTTTTACTGTCAGTGTAGGTTACCTCAGCCTCCATTCCTTTTCTGACGCATTGCATCCTCAATTGTTTTGCCCTCTCATGCAAAGACTTAATCAAAGATGGGAGCATGAGATGGCCAACATAATTTGTGGATGCAATTCTTTGACGCAGATCGATCTTTATCATGATCATCTGCCTAATCTTATCAAATATTTGCCACAGCATAAGCCCTTTCAATGACTTGACCTTTGAGTTGAAACTCTCCGCAAGGTTACTTGTTACATAGTCTACCTTGCAAATTTCATTGAATTGGCTTCTTGACCACACCCTACCATGATGTTCATCCAAGTACTCCTTCACCCCAGGTTTTTGTTTATACAACACATCCAAATGAAACATATGCTTCCTAGAGCTGCATGTGTATGAAGCTGGCCATAGGTTGTCAGTAAAAACTTTACCCTTGAATTTCTTTGTAAAATTTTGTACCAAGTGTCGCATACATTCCCTATGCTCCACTCCAGGGAATACTGCTTCTACCGCACTCTCCAAACCTTTGCAAGCGTCTGTGTGGATAACAAGTCCTGGTGGATGACCTATAAGGTCGCGCAAGTTCTGCAGAAACCAAGTCCAACTTTCCTCTGACTCAACCTCCAAAACTCCATAAGCAACAGGGAACATCCAATTATGTCCATCAACTGCAGTAGCAGCAACTAGCTGTCCTTTAAACCTACCATGAAGAGCTGATGCATCCACGGCCAAATAAGGCCTGCAACCGTCCAAAAAGCCTTTCCAACAAGCTTTGAAACAAACAAAAGCCCTTCTAAAACATTCCTTGTGCATTACCTTCCCGCTTTTCAATTTGTAGGGAACTGTATGCTTGTCTATTGCTACAACACTGCCTGGACTAGCCATCTCCACTTCAGCTTTGAAAGTGTAAAGCAACTGAAAGCTTTCATTCCATGGACCATTGATCTTGTCAAGAGCCATTTCCTTTGCATAGAACATCCTCATGTAAGGTACTTTCATCCCTTTATACTTCTCAGCCACCTTTTTCTGGAGTGCCGTTGGACCAAGTGAAGGAGTTTCTCTCAGCCAATCTAGGATTATATCTGCCAACCACCTAGTCTTCGCTAGCTTTGTTTTCAGGTCTGGCTCTCCCCCTAGAGGTGGACACCTATGGATCTCCTTATTAACCTTTATCTGAAACATAATGATAAGGGATGTCAGTAATAGATAACAAATTTTACACCGTGATCTAAATACACAACTGGTTGGCGTAGTACCTGAACCAAGCTGCTTCTGCGCATTGTGGATGCATGCAGCCTAAACCTACACCTTGGGTATGGGCATTTAATTGTGAACCTACCTGGCTCACTTTTAATAACCTCATAATTATTCTTAGTGAGAATGTGATATGTAGTAATTGCATTACGGCAGTCCATCATCGTTTGAAACACGGTGCCTTTTGCAAGCTGAGGATCCTCCCTGTTCCACTCAATTGTTGGCAAGTCTTCACCTTCGTAATCGGCTAAAACGAGGCTGTCATCGTTCTCATTCTTCTCTTCATCATCAGTCTCATCAAATCTGGCACCAAAAGCAATATCTTCCATGTATTGATCCTCCATTGCCTGCTTACTGCATCGATCTACCAATTCAGGAAACATTAACTCATCCTCATCATCTTCAGGAGACTGATCCCCAATCTCTGCATCGTCCTCCACATTGACCACAGGAACGATCTGGCTACCACTCGCACTGGGGACAGATGGTGCTGCTGTGGACCTACAAGGATCGCCACGGCGCACACTATTAGCAGAGGCAGCAGTAGAGAGACATGATGCCCGACCACCTGATGATGCCCCAACACCAGATGATGCCTGGCCCCTGTCCACATGGACACGAATTTTACCGAAATGGCAAGAAGCATTCAAAGCAAAAAGAATTCCCAGATCATCGTCGGAAATTAGTGGAACCAATCTTCGCTCCGTGCTGTTGAAATATTCGAAATGAACTGCATCGCGAGGGCTCCAGGAGTACTTATCGAAGATGTTAGCTTTCAAATCCCTCAACGAGATGGTGGTTGCAACCACCGCAGGGAAGTAAAACCCATTCATTTGGCGTTTAGAATCACGCGTAAAGCTAGAATCCAGCCTAACCACCAGCCGAAAAGCCAGCGCTGGATCAATCCTATTCGAAAAGCAACGCAGTTAGTTGAGCAACAACGATTGGCGCTCAAAAACTGCCTACTGTTAATTCACATAGGCAGACGATGCTTACCCAGATGGAATCCATGCGTTAGATCCCTCCGATTCCCAATCTTCTCCGCGGCTGACGGGAAGAGGCGGTACACCAGACGGATATACAAACTCTACCGCGACAGGGGTAGATCTAGATCTGGTGGAGGCGGATCCCTCTCCGCCTCCCGGGGGTGGTGGTGGGGGCGGGGGCGGCTCGGCGGCGGACGACGCCATAAGGTAGGAGGGCAGGACGGCGTGGCGGCGGAGGGGCGATGTGTGAGCTCCTCCAGTATCGGGCGGAGTGGAAAGCTTTGGGTGAGCTCCTCGAGTCAACAGTCAACATAGTTCGAAAGAAACGGTCAATTCAACACCACCGCGGCTCCCTAGCCGTCACCGGTAACGGTGAAGGCCTCTGACCAGACGGCAACCCTCCCGTCTGAGCGTCTGCGACGGGTTTCAAACTAGAGGGAGGGGAAAACTGAGGAAAAACTAAGGGGCTGGGGAAAACTGAGTACAACTAACGAACCAGGGGCACGAAAATAGAAATCCCATATGTAAAACGGTATTTGTTCAGGTTGCATCCCTTAGATGTTTGTCTAATCGGTTGATGTACTAATTGCAGAAGCATAGAGTTGAAGAGGTCTCTCAGTTTGATGGGAGATTTGAAGATGAATCTCAGTTTGATGCACCTGTGGATGGTACTAATGACGAGCCTTTCATAGACTAAGGTCCTGCACCTGAGATTATCCAGCCTACAGAAGGAGGCCGTGGACCGAGTACACAGCTTTGCGTTGAAGTGGATGCACGCCCGGAGATCATCAGGGCGTCCGGGTAGTCTCAAGACCACCCAGCCCTGATGCACCTGTGGATGGTACTGATGACGAGCCTCTCATAGACGAAGGTCCTGCACCTGAGATTATCCAGCCTACAGAAGGAGGCCGTGGACCGAGTACACAGCTTTGCGTTGAAGAGGATGCACACCCGGAGATCATCAGGGGCGTCCCGGTAGTCTCAGGACCACCCAGCCCTGATGCAAAATGTTGAGCTACTTTATGATTCGTACTCTTATGTTCTGGTGCTGTAGTATGTTATGATTTGTACGCCTTTGGCGCTAGATTAAGCATTCAGTGGATGATCGCGTTGCAAAATTCGACACCCACACAATCAGTTCATCGTATGAGTAGTAGCACAATTACTTCTACAGCGATTCCTGCCAGCGCATTAGTTGGTAGCATGAAACACTTTCAGGTACTCCCCTCGATTCATATTAATTGACTCAATTCTGTCTAGATATGGATGTATCTAGATGCATTTGTTAACTAGACTAACAAACTTGAGTCAGTTAATATGAATCCGTGTAAACCGCCCAAGTCCTCGAGCAGCTAGTTTATTGACTCTGGACTCCAAGCCTCTCGCGGCAAGCCATCGACGAAGCTTTGACCAGATCTTGGCCCGCAATTTTTTTTGTGGCGAATAGCAAAGCTTTGACCAGTTCCTCTCGGGATACAGCATGCCGGTGAGCTTGCATGGTTGCCCTGAGCACTTTCCGGCGGAACTTCCTCTTCGGCGCCCTCAAGCCGCTGCTGCGAGACAGCACACAGTGCCTCGAGGTGGACGGAATTCTGGATCAGGGCGGGGGGTCCGCCTCGTCCGGGAACGATCTCCAGCGGGTTATCGAGGACATGCATGGCGGCCAGGGGATTTGTTTTTTTTTGTTTGAGCTTGGGATTTGGGGTTTTTCGGATAGGGGAGGAGGAACCAAGGAAGAGGAAGGAACAGCCGCGTGCTTGGCGCGTGGCGGTGTGCTTGAATTTCGAATTTTTGTGAAATGTTTCATTTCCCGCTACAATTCGGGGGTTTCTTGACGCGCCAATGCGTCCCGCCGGGCAGCTTCAAGTGAATTTGGGGTGCCACACTATGGGCCCTAGTTTCAGTGAGACATGTAATGACTAGTCACATCAGTAAGTTCACTGTGTAATAAAATATGTTACCCCTCCCCTTTATGTAGCACCCCTTCTCTCCCGATCGAGTGCCGATTGCCGACGGATGCAAGCCGCTAGCTCGATCCCCTCCTTTCGCCTCCACCGTCCAGGCATCCAGCTTGGAGGGGCAAGCTGCATCTAGACCAAGCGGATTAGGTAGGACTAGTAATGTTCTTTCCTTTCTCGAGATCGGTTCTTTTTTCCTCTCCTCGATATCTTGCGCATCTCTTTCCTGGGCGAAGGGGTGTCTTTCTGGTCACCCTCGAGCTGAGAGTGATTGATGGGGGTGGGGGGGGGGCTACCTTTGCTTGGATTGGGGTGTTCTTCCTTTATTTGTCGACATTTGCAACCTTTGTAGTTTCTGCTGATCCTCACTGTATCTTTTGTCAGCTTGTACAGGAAAGGAAAGGCGGTGGGGGCAATGGAGTGTAAGGCCACCACGCATGTGGGCAGTTGGTTGAGCCTGAGCTGCGTCCCCAGCCCCGCAAGCTCCGTTTGCTTATCCACTCTTTACCTTTTAAGTGTCTCTCTGCATCCTCAATCTGTTCCTGTTCTGGAATATGCTTAAAGTAGCACATGTCTTCAGCTGTTTGTGCGTAAAGCCTCTATGACACCATGCTCTATATTCTCTGTATCAGGTTGGTACCTCCAGGTTCCGTGCGGCTATGGGGAACGAGAATAGCGCCCACCTGCTGCAGGAGCATGGCCCGATCTGCAGCACAAGAAGCAAAATGCCACTGCCGAGCTGGGCAGGGACCCCCATTTTTTTAACCAACTTACCATGATGTAGTCTGAATCTGATACTCCCTCAGATCCAAATTAATTGACTCAACTATCTGTAGATACGGATGTATCTAGATGTGTTTTAGCTCTAGATACTACTGCCTCCATCCCAAAGCTTTGGGCTTATATTATTTTTAGAAAGTCAAACTATACCATGTTTGACTAAGCTTTTACCAAAAATCAGTAACATGCAAAATACAAAATTAATATCATTAAATAGATAATAAAATATATTTTCCTACGGTATCTACACAGTATTATATTTGTTGATAGAATGTTTTAAAATTTTGGTCAAACTTTGCTTGTTTTAATTTCTCAAAAATAAATAAGGCTTAAGCTTTTGGATGGTGGTAGTACATTCATATCTAGACAAAGCTGAGTTAACTAGTTTTTTTGTCTGTCCATAGCTAGTGTTCACGCTGCAAAAGGCTAAGAGCATCCACTATATGCATCAGTCTATCTCATACAGTAATTCAATATCACTGCTGAGGTCTGCCTTTTGTTTTGCTATTCATATGCAGACTGAAACTTTAGGGCCTTTACTCAAAAGGAAGATCAAAACTGCGGCTGATCAGGCTGCCAGTATGTTGATGCCGCCCCATCTTCTAAATGCCTCTACAAGCACAAGGCCACGCGCCAGCTGGGTGGTGATATTTTAATGAATATGGTATATTTTCTTAATCCACAAAACATGCCTTGATTTTTCTCTGTTTATTGTCGGTTTTTTCTATGCTTGCCAAAAGTTTACAACAACACCAACAACAACCAAGCCTTTCAGTCCCAAACAAGTTGGGGTAGGCTAGAGTTGAAACCCATAAGATCTCGAAGCCAAAAGTTTAGAAACACCAAATTCGTTTGCTTACAATCATCATACAGTAATGTTCATCTACTCCAGTTCCCCTAACCCAACAAAAAATGATGTTAATTACGATTTTTAGATTAAAAGAGCACCATTAGGCGCTGTTAATTACGACTTTGAGATTAAAATGTCATTTGCAATTGTTAATTGCAATTTTGAGACAAATATTTGTTCCAGGAGTCCATGACAGAAGCATGACATAATATGTGTAGCATGGAGAATGGAGGGGACAAAGAAACAGAAAAAATTGTGAACCAATTTATTTTCCTTACCACTTGAACACAAAAGTACCAGAGCTACCATTCTCAAGGAAAAAGTAAGCTGACAACGTATGAAACTAAGAAAAAAAGGACATTAAAGGGCACTGATCGCCTGCATCTCAAGGAAAATTTATTTCCCTTACTACTTGAATATTATTAAGCATGAATACACAAAACAAAACACCAATATATTTTTTCTCAGGCTACTAATGTGAAATCTGAAAAATGAACCACTTACTATTATCAGGCTAATAAACAAATATAGTAATAGCACCAGAACATGATGCAACCTGCAACATCTTGATGTATTTGTTTGATCTATCCAAGTCTTTTTTTGCCCACACTTACTTCAAAATAACCTCCTCTATCTAACTTCTGCAGGTAGCAAGATTTGGCTCAGTATTAACAAACACTGATGTCGATTGCAAATTTTCATTCAGTAAACAATACAAAAAAAAATCAGCAAACCATGACAAACCGAATGCCAATGATCTAGTACCTCAAGTACTTCACATCATTAATTATACACCACGAGACAACTAACAGTATATCCTTGTGTATCTAAATATGTTTGGATGCACAAATTAACAGATGTTTTGCCTAGCTTGTTTGTTTTGTACTTTTTTTACTATACCCTTAATTATATTGGCACCAGCCCTTTCAAAAATACTCATGGTGTGAGTTAATTTAAACAAGTATGGTTATCACTATCAATAAAAAGAGTTCAACTTGCGTGCTAACATCTAGTCAAGATTCCTCTAGCTTTACCATAAGGAAAATTAGCTAGACTTCACATATCGAAACATTCATATATAAAGCGTGAAAAAAATATGCACCTGCAAACAAGAGAAACTCACTGGCCAGTGTCACTGGTCACCACCCCTTAAGAGTACAAGAGCAGAGTTGTCATAGCTGAAGAAATTGCACAAGAAACTGCACCATGCTATAACTGGATAAAACATCAATAGCAATTAAGCTCCCATTAGCTTTTCTTTTGGGACTTCCAGCATCACCCCCTAGTGACTTCATTGCCCTGGCAGTTCTGATATTTCCAAATTCACCATTACCAACACCATCTAGTGATGAAGGGGGAGAAGGAGGAAGCCCTGAAAAAAATCCAAGCCTTTGGTGAAACTCTTGGTGCAGAAGGGAAAAATGCTTAGCAGTGACTGAATCGACTACAGTACAATGGACGTACAATAGCTGGTACATTTACCAGACACAAATAACCAAATAAGAGATTTAGGGGCACAAGCAAGAATGCAGACCTGGACATACAACATAGAGAATCTCATGGTCCCTTAAAACTGACGGCTATAGGGAAATTCGTTTGCTCCACAAGCTTTGCAATATAGAGAAGGCAATAGTATTATCAATATTAAAATGCATTGGCACCAGCTGCACATAATCCATAGCCTTTCTCTTGATATCTTCAAAAGTGACCAAGCCCGTCACCATGGCATTTACCTGAAAAACCAAGCAGGCAAAGTTTCAGACAAGCTTGATACTAACAAAAGATGTGGGTTTTTCTTAGCTGGCTTCCCATGACATGGCTGGTACTTGCATTTATGTTTCTGCTACCATACTTCTAGAGATGGGTAGCAAGTAACACACTTAGTTGTAAAGCTTGGTAGGGAGCTAGTAAATTGTTTGATGTACAACATTTGAAGACCAACTTCATGGACGTTTGATATGAATTGTAATTTCTTATTAGGTAAAAGGACAATAACGATGTAAATTATGATCTTGGAGTGTACGTTGTAGGAACCTCATGAACATCTTGAGCCAGTACATCTGCCACTGATGATAAGCTAATCCTCTCAAAGCCTCCTTCCAGTTTGCTGTTTGCATATCAACTGATGGTCCTAACTATTTCTTCCATGCAAAAGAAAACAAAAACAAACTGTGTTTGAAAAAGAAGTGATCTCTGCTGTCACCAACTGCATCCAAATTGATCTCTGCTACCACTGGGTGGCCCGAATTCCTAAAATCTGTGCTCATCAGCATGTTATTCCTGGATAATCATAGTAGCTAAATTAGATTATTACTTTTGCCAGCAAAACTGAGCATCTAAACAAAGGTCTAATTCTGAAGAATGTATAAAAACTGAAATATTAACCAAGATAATTCAGTTATCGCTTATCTTCAGTGCAAAATATCCAGGATGCTATAAATTGTAGTTCACTGGAGAATCTTGAGCACGGGGACATTTCATGGCAAACACGGCCAGCACACCGCGACGTTACCTTATCGTCGAGACCGATGTCCCCTCCGGAACAGGCTGGAGTCGCTGGTGCACACCTCTCCTCCTAGGCCGTGAGATTGGAGAAGTTGTCATAGCCGGAATCCTCGGTGAGCCCCCACGAGGTCATGCTCTCTTCTTCGCCATTGGAGGACGCAGCCAGGAGCACGGAGTGGCGGCCGACCATACCGGCCGCGGCAGCATCTTGGAGGAGAAGAGGCCGACGCACTGCCCTTTCTACAGAGAAGGGCTTCTCGGCGCCGCCGCCGAGATCTGCCCCAGGGGCCGCTCCGCTGGTGGAGACCTCGCGGTTCTCCGCACCGGCGTGCGGCCGACTCGGCTGCCCATGCCCCTCTCCACCATCACACAGGAGCTCGCCATTCCCCGCCGCTGGCTGCCCGCTCGTTGTGCTACTCCTGATAGCCGCCGCCAGGAAGAGTTGGATGGGAGTGAAAATAGGGTTTGGGAGGGATAGAGCGTGGCGAGTGAGAGGGAATGTTCGGCCGGGCCTTTTTCCGCTCACTGGAGTGAAGTACAGATTACAGATGCAGTACAGATCGACCACAGTACATCTGACTCCCTTTTTTTTCGCTCAACGCAAGCGCACCAGGTGGATAGCCCATCCATCCCGCTAGGGGTCTCGCACTTACTTGTTCTCCATTGGGTGTTTACTGCAAGATGTACAACTAAGAGCATCTCCAGTCGCGTTTCAAAGTGTCCCCCAAACCACGCCGGATTGAGCGTTTAGGGACGTGTTTCGTTCGTGTCGCGTTTGGGGGACGTCGCTCCCCAGCCGCGTCCCCCAAACGCCGCCCCAAATATTAAAAATACTTTTTTTTGCATTTTTATTTCAATTTCCACAAACTAATACATAATTGGGAACGTGGTTTACACAAAGACATAGTTAGGAACATGGTTTCCACAAACTAATACATAGTTGGAACCGTGGTGGACACAAATATATAATATTGCAAAAAAACTAAACCTAACTAGGCCGTGCATCGGAGGTTTCCTGTGTTCGCTGCTAAGAAACAACACTCGAGGGCACACCTAGTCACCGAAACTGGAAAATCCAGCGGGAGGATGGTGCCCTTGTTGGTTCTACCGATGAGGCGAACAGGCAGAAACCTCCGTGCACGTATTCGCTGCGAAGAAACAACACTCAGTCGTCCTCCTCGTCGGTGCTGTCGCCGTGGTAGTCCCGGCGGCAGCGCGTCTCGTCGAAGACCTTGACGCTCATGTCCCTGTTGCCCAAGTAGGAGAACAGGAGGATGAAGCCGGCTTCGAGGCTGTGGTGGCGCGCGAACTTCTCCCAGCCGATGTTGAGGTACATCTTGCCGCGCGCGTCGTAGATCGCGTCGACGATCCACCGGTAGTAGCCGCACGAAGCCTCCCGCAGATGCATCTTGTGCGGGCGTACGCCGCCGACGTACTCGGCGAAGGAGTCCGGCAGCCTCTGGATGCCGCGCGGGTCGCCCTTGAGGACGAGGACGAACTCGAACAGCGCGTCCGGCTCCACGTCCATCTCCGACGATGAAGACGACGGCGCGGGAGGCGACGGCGATCGTTCAGCTATGCCGCGGCCATGACCACGACCACGACCACGGCCGCGGCCGCGAGGTCGGCCTCCGCCTCTACCAGACTTAGCGGCGAGTCTTGTTGAGAGATGGTGGCAGCTAGGGTTTGGGAGAGAGGTGCTAGGGTTTGTGTGTGAGAGGGACGATGAGAGGCGCCCTTTTTATAGGCCGGAGGGAGGCGGATGAGCGGTGGCGCTCATTAACGCCGGCACGCAGAGCTAGGCGCGACGGGACGCGTCGCTGCGTCCTCTGCGGAACTGCACCGTCGCTGCGCGCCAATAACTTCCGTCGCGAGGTAGGCGACGGTTAGGTTTAAATTAATTGTGCCGCTGACGGGTCGGCACCGCCACTCCCCGCCTCGTTGTTGTGTCCGGCGTCCCGCGCCCCTATGGGACGGGGACGGCTCGGGGCGCCGGACACCGTATCGCGCCGGACAAAAATAGGCTTTGGGGGACGCGGCTGGAACGCATTTTTTGTCCGGCGCGCCCTAAATCCCTTTGGGGGACGGTTTGGGGGACGCGACTGGAGATGCTCTAAACTTATTCAGTTCTCACCATGGGTAATAACCACACAAACTAACAACAAAAAGGGGAAAATCATACCACAGAGAAGATCCATGGGGTTCTATGTGTGTGTGAGAGGGAGGAAGCAGGCATGAGGGAGGGGAACATGTACCTCCTGCCTCACGCGTAGATTGGGCCGGCGGTCTTCAGAACAAACGGGTCGACGCGGGGCATGGCATGGAGGTGGCCGCGGTGTGCCAGCTGGAGGTGGTGGCGGCGGCGTGTGCCATCTGGAGGCAGTGGCCGCAGGTCAGGTGGGGCTGGCGGAGGCGTGGAGGTGGCGGCGGCGTGTGCCAAGTGCAGGCGGCGGCGGCGTCTGGATGCATCGTCATGTATTTTTTCCTTAAACCTATTTTTTTTCCTTGATAATTACGGCTTCCTGGGCCTCTTGGGCCTAAGCTGAACCGTTTAATCCCAGCCGTCAGAGCAATTCATACCACACCCTCTGTTATGAGTGGTAAAAGGTCCCATAAAAGCTGCCCTAAATTTTGCTGAAGTCAATTCACTCGAGTGAACTCCGACATTTACATCTCAGACTACATAGCAGCCTGTTTGGCATAGCTAAATTGTGCAAGCAACTTGCAGCACAAATAATAACTAAATAAGGGTAGGAGCAGGGATTGATATCTCCAATCAAACTTTAGTCTCAAAGTACACAGATATTTTAGCGCAATATGGAACAATGTGTTTACTCAGCCTCATCACCTCCCCACAATAGCAGTACAAAGACAATATGCATAAGTAACTCTAGCTTGCCATCATGTAAAAAAAAATCTCTAGCTTGCCTTTCATGGCCAAACTTCTCTTTGCACTGACTAGCTAAATAGATGATTACAGCCCTGCATGTATGGCTCGTGGATTCAATATGCAAAATAAGCAGGCTAAATCAGCCATACATAACTCTATCAAGATGCATACCAAATGAAATGAAGAGTGCATAACGATGGATGTCTAAATTATGAATTGTCAATAAAAAGTATTGGACAAGGATAGGCAGTCAGCGAGAGTATGCGGTTGCCTCAAGCTACAGGGGACTTGAACGCTTCCATCTGCAAGATGATATGCTCCAACATCTAACTGATCTCTCTCGGGGAAGTCAAAACTCAAGTAGATGGTGTCCGCACTAATGGAGGCAGAGGGGAAAACCACTAGAGATACCGAGAGAGAGCAATGCATGCCCATGAACAGCGCACGCCCTGCCCCACCCAAGCTCTTGACCGGGACTAGTGTCTTGGTGCCCAAATCCACCCGATACATGTCGTATGCCAAACCTGATTTATTTCCCGCTGTCAATGGTCCACAGTGACGGTGCACCAGCATTGGCTCCCCAGAATTGTTGACGAGGTGCATGGTATCAGCCATTGGCGTGACATGCATATTCTTCAGCTTGGCAGCCACCTTCAGCTGTGGCGCCATATCTGGATCAATTTTCAGCATCTTGACAGCATTGTGTGTAATGCAGTAGAAGCAGCCTGCAATCATAACCGGTGAACTTGGCATGGTACCCTTGTCGTACCGTATCACCCTCCAGTTGTCGTCACCAGGCTTGGCCATACCAAGCATGGATAGTTTGTTGAAGCAGAGCACGAATGTAGAATCGTCATCAGCAATGCCAGAGCCACACGCTGGGAAGTACATGTTGAAATAGGAAGTACGGCCTAGAAGGGAGTTGTGGTCCTTTGGGGGCACTAGCGTGGTGAGTGGCGGGAGCTCAGTGAGGTGGCGGGTGAGTGGGTTGAGAAGGCGGATGTATTTCCGATCATGGACCAGGACAAGGAGGCCCTCGGGAGTGAGAGCGAGAAGCTTGTGGTCGTGTAGCTCCGGGATATCAACATTGACGCACTCACCAGTTGATGTGTTGAGGAAACAGCGGCGGTCCGGCGCAGCGAGTTTCTCCTGCAGCATGACCCACCTCCAGGGATGGAACCTCCGGTCGAGGCCAGTGTGCGTGCGTGGTTCAGAGGAACACTGCCGCCACGGGCGGCACACAGCGCGGAAGCGCACAAAGTCAGCGACATCATAAGCAAGCACTCTCTCTGCGATGAGCCCTGCTGGCCCATCAGCGAGATTAGCCCAGTCCCTCCTGCGAGGGCCACAAATCAGATCGGAATCACAATTACCGCTGTGGTAAAGGAGAGGAAGTGCTTCAGACGGCACGTACCAGTTGTTGTTATCAAGAGGGCAGGGTAGGTCTATGAGCCCTGAGAAGCACCCATCATCACCATCAGGATTAGCCAATTTCCCTCTCCTGCGGGCGCCGCAAATCAGATCGGAATCACAATAATAATAATCACTATGGTAAAGAAGAAGTTGAAGTGTTTCTGACGGCACGTACCACTTGTTCTTATTATCATCAGGAAGAGGAGCGCAGCGGCGTCTTCGCTTGGTGCGTGCGCGAGCGCCCACCGGGTGGTACCACCAACTAGGATGACCCTGCCAGCTTGGATCATCAAGCAAACAACCCCGCCGAGAGGAGGAGATCTGCGCGCGGGAGACGGTGTGCAGTTGCTTCTTCTGTGAATCATCCAAACCCCGCCGAGAGGGAATATGCGCGCGGTAGACAGCGCGAAGCTGCTTCTTTGTTGAATCATCATTCAAAACCCGCCGAGAGGGGATCTGCTTCTTTGAATCAAAATCCACACCCAGCCGCCGAGAGGGGATCTGCGCGCGGCAGCCGGGGCATAACCTTTTGTTGCCGGAGACCATGCACTTGTGGCACAGCGCGCGATGGCCGCACCGCTCGGCGGCTACCCACTCCATGGGCTCCACGCACGTGGCCACGTCTTGTTTTATGTCCACCACCACCATGGTGCGGTTGGCTTTTTTTTTTTTTTTGAGGTTAAGTGCTGTTGGCTTCTTGTTCCATTGTATAAGTCGATATGCAGTGCTGCAAGCGGTTTCGATGGGTTTCGATGTGCACTACTACAGCGGGGTATATATTGAGGGTGAGCCAGATCCGACTCGGAGACGCAAAGAATCGGTTCCGGGCAAGGACTGGGAAAGCAGAAATCGTGTCGGGCGATTATTCTCGTGTATTTTTTGAACGTGTTCGCGTCTCTTCGGAAAATTGCAATTTACTCCACGTTCGTACCTATATTTAGTACTTACTAAAATCCTTGTATATGAAATGTTACGCTACCGCAGTCCCATTTTTTAAGACATCTCTCATGATATGGGACAAATTTAGTACTTTTTATTTAGATAACAGGCATATAACCGAGCTTTAAATTAATAAAGCAGCAAGTCTTAGGACAGAGATTTGGTGCACATGAGCACCAGTGATCCCTTTTCTAGAAAATTATTAAAAATCATATTTCTAAGTTTTAGAAAAATCTGAAAATAAATTATGATGTAGTCAGTATTGTATCCCACGAACAAGTAAATTTTCCACTAAAAACAATGTGTATTTTAGGCTGTACAAAAATAACAAATATGTGTATCTGAGTATAGTGATTCAAATCACAAAAAAAAATCAGACTTTGTCATTTTTGTGTAGCTCAGAAAAAAAAACATTTGTAATTGAGATTTTATTCTTTAGTGGAATACAATATTAGCTACTTTTAGAATTTTGTTACATAATTTTTCCAAATATATAAATATAATTTTTTAATACAATGAGAGTATTGCACTAGTGGAAAACATGCATATAGTCCCGGTTTGTTTGGGCCTTTAGTCTCGGTTGTGCAACCGAGACTGCACATTCGGGATTAAAGGTCTCGACCTTTAGTCCCGGTTTGAATATAAACCGGGACTGAAGGGTCCTTGATACGTCTCCGACGTATCGATAATTTCTTATGTTCCATGCTACATTATTGATGATATCTACATGTTTTATGCACACTTTATGTCATATTCGTGCATTTTCTGGAACTAACCTATTAACAAGATGCCGAAGTGCCACTTTGTTTTCTGCTGTTTTTGGTTTCAGAAATCCTAGTAAGGAAATATTCTCGGAATTGGACGAAATCAACGCCCAGGTTCCTATTTTGCCCGGAAGCATCCAACACCCGAGAGCCACCGAGGGGGCCACACAGCCCAGATGACAGGCCGGCGCGGCCCACCCCCTGGCCGCGCGGCCCTATGGCGTCGTCGCCCCTTCGACCCTCCGAGGCTGCCCTTTCGCCTATATAAAGCCCCTGCATCGAAAACCCTTACGGAGGAAGCCACGGTACGCGAAACCTTCCAGAGCCGCCGCCATCGCGAAGCCAAGATCTGGGGACAGAGTCTCCTCGGCGCCGGGACGGGGAAGTGCCCCCGGAAGGCTTCTCCATCGACACCGCTGCCATCTCCACCGCCATCTTCATCAACGCTGCTGCTCCCATGAAGAGGGAGTAGTTCTCCATCGAGGCTCGGGCTGTACCGGTAGCTATGTGGTTAATCTCTCTCCTATGTAATTCAATACAATGATCTCATGAGCTGCTTTACATGATTGAGATTCATATGAGTTTTGTATCACAATTTATCTATGTGCTACTCTAGCAATGTTATTAAAGTAGTTTTATTCCTCCTGCACGTGTGTAAAGGTGACAGTGTGTGCACCGTGTTAGTACTTGGTTTATGCTATGATCATGATCTCTTGTAGATTGCGAAGTTAACTATTGCTATGATAATATTGATGTGATCTATTCCTCCTACATATGCATGATGGTGACAGTGTGCATGCTATGTTAGTACTTGGTTTAGTCTTTGATCTATCTTACACTATAAGGTTACTTAAACATGAGCATTATTGTGGAGCTTGTTAACTCCGGCATTGAGGATTCGTGTAATCCTACGCAATGTGTTCATCATCCAACAAAAGTGTAGAGTATGCATTTATCTATTCTGTTATGTGATCAATGTTGAGAGTGTCCACTAGTGAAAGTCTAATCCCTAGGCCTTGTTCCTAAATACTGCTATCGCTGCTTGTTACTGTTTTACTTTACTGCGTTACTACTGCTTGTTTACTTCCTGCAATATTACTACCATCAACTGCACGCCAGCAGCTATTTTCTGGCGCCATACTACTGCTCATATTCATTCATACCACTTGTATTTCACTATCTCTTCGCGAACTAGTGCACCTATTAGGTGTGTTGGGGACACAAGAGACTTCTTGCTTTGTGATTTCAGGGTTGCTTGAGAGGGATATCTTTGACCTCTTCCTCCCCGAGTTCGATAAACCTTGGGTAATCCACTTAAGGGAAACTTGCTGCTGTTCTACAAACCTCTGCTCTTGGAGGCCCAACACTGTCTACAAGAATAGAAGCACCCGTAGACATCAAGCACTTTTCCGGCGCCGTTGCCGGGAGGGAAGGTAAACGGCACTCACACATTGGCAAGCCCGGCAACTAAGCACTTTTCCTCCCTCGTCAACTACGCGCCAAGCACTTTTCTGGCGCCGTTGCCGGGGAGGAAAGGTAAAAGGCACTCATACTTCGGTTCCAGGCAGTACTTTTTCGGCGCCATTGTGTGTGTGCTCGAAGCTATTTCCTTTAGACTCTGCAATTGCGACATTTGGTTTCTTGTTTACACTAGTTAGGCATAATGGACAACAATGACCTTTTTATTCTATTTCCTGATTTAAGACATGGATGGTTTGATGCGAAAATTAAAAAACCCATGGAACATATTAATATGAATGCTTTGAACACTATTGTTGCTAATGCTATGCAAGATTCTAAGCTTGGGGAAGCTGGCTTTGATGAGCATGATATTTTTAGTCCCCCAAGCATTGAGGAGAAAATTTACTTTGATGATACTTTGCCTCCTATATTTGATGATGAGAATAATAATGATAGCTACTTTGTTGAATTTGCTCCCACTACAACTAATAAAATTGATTATGCCTATGTGGAGAGTAATAATTTTATGCATGAGACTCATGATAAGAATGCTTTATGTGATAGTTATATTGTTGAGTTTGCTCATGATGCTACTGAAAGTTATTATGAGAGAGGAAAATATGGTTGTAAAAAATTTCATGTTACTAAAACACCTCTCTATGTGCTGAAATTTTTGAAGCTACACTTGTTTTATCTTCCTATGCTTGTTACTTTGCTCTTCATGAACTTGTTTATTTACAAGATTCCTATGCATAGGAAGCATGTTAGGCTCAAATGTGTTTTGAATTTGCCTCTTGATGCTCTTTTTGCTTCAACTCTTATTTCTTGCGAGTGCATCATTAAAACTGCTGAGCCCATCTTAATGGCTATAAAGAAAAGAACTTCTTGGGAGATAACCCATGTGTTTTTTTTTACTACAGTACTTTGTTTTATATTTGTGTCTTGAAAGTTGTTTACTACTGTAGCAACCTCTCCTTATCATGTTTTTGTGCCAAGTAAAGTTTCTATGCTAAAGTTGATGTTATATTTGGGATCGCTGCGCAGAAACAGCATTGCTGTCTGTCACGAATCTGGGCACAGGCCTCTGTAGAAAATTCGAAAAAATCTGCCAATTTACGAGCGTGATCCTCAGATATGTACGCAACTTTCATTAGTTTTGAGTTTTTCCATTTGAGCAAGTCTGGTGCCATCTTAAAATTCGTCTTTACGGACTGTTCTGTTTTTGACAGATTCTGCCTTTGATTTCGCATTGCCTCTTTTGCTATGTTGGATTCATTTCTTTGATTCATTAATGTCCAGTAGCTTTATGCAATGTCCAGAAGTGAAAAGAATGTTTGTGTCACCTCTGAACATGTGAATTTTTTATTATGCACTAACCCTCTAATGAGTTTGCTTGAAGTTTGGTGTGAAGGAAGTTTTCAAGGGTCAAGAGAGGATGATGATATACTACGATCAAGAAGAATGAAAAGTCTAAGCTTGGGGATGCCCCGGTGGTTCATCCCTGCATATTTCAAGAAGACTCAAGCATCTAAGCTTGGGGATGCCCAAGGCATCCCCTTCTTCATCGACAAAGTATCAGGTTCCTTCTCTTGAAACTATATTTTTATTCGGTCACATCTTATGTACTTTACTTGGAGCGTCTGTGTGTGCTTTTATTTTTGTTTTGTTATCTTAGTTCTCTGAATAAGTTCATCCTTGTGTGGGAGAGAGACACGCTCCGCTGGTTCGTATGAACACATGTGTTCTTAGCTCATAATATTCATGGCGAAGTTTCCTCTTCGTTAAATTGTTATATGGTTGGAATTGAAAAATGCTACATGTAGTAATTGGTAAAATGTCTTGGATAATGTGATACTTGGCAATTGTTGTGCTCATGTTTAAGCTCTTGCATCATATACTTTGCACCTATTAGTGAAGAAATACATAGAGCATGCTAAAATTTGGTTTGCATAATTGGTCACTCTAAGGTCTAGATAATTTCTAGTATTGAGTTTGAACAACAAGGAAGACGGTGTAGAGTCTTATAATGTTTACAATATGTCTTTTATGTGAGTTTTGCTGCACCAGTTCATCCTTGAGTTTGCTTCAAATAACCTTGCTAGCCTAAACCTTGTATCGAGAGGGAATACTTCTCATGCATCCAAAATCCTTGAGCCAACCACTATGCCATTTGTGTCCACCATACCTACCTACTACATGGTATTTCTCCGCCATTCCAAAGTAAATTGCTTGAGTGCTATCTTTAAACAATTCAAAATTTATCACCTCTTATTTGTGTCAATGTTTTATAGCTCATGAGGAAGTATGTGGTGTTTTATCTTTCGATCTTGTCATTTACTTTTGACAGACTTTCACAATGGACTAGTGGCACATCCGCTTATCCAATAATTTTGCAAAAAGAGCTGGCAATGGGGTTCCCAGCCCCAATTAATTAACTTTCATTAATAATTCTCTTCACATGTTTTGCTCTGATTCATCAGTAAGCAACTTAATTTTGCAAATAGACACTCCTCCATGGTATGTGAATGTTGGAAGGCACCCGAGGATTCGGTTAGCCATGGCTTGTGTAAGCAAAAGGTTGGGAGGAGTGTCATCCATAAATAAAGAAAAACTAAACTAAAGTACATGTGTAAACAAAAGAGAAGAGGGATGATCTACCTTGCTGGTAGAGATAACGTCCTTCATGGGAGCCGCTCTTGAAAGTCTGGTTGATGAGGTAGTTAGAGTGCCCACTACCATTCGTTGGCAACAACAAACACCTCTCAAAATTTTACTTTTATGCTCTCTTTATGTTTTCAAAACCAAAGCTCTAGCACAAATATAGCAATCAATGCTTTCCTCTTTGAAGGACCTTTCTTTTACTTTTATGTTGAGTCAGTTCACCTATCTCTCTCCACCTCAAGAAGCAAACACTTGTGTGAACTGTGCATTGATTCCTACATACTTGCATATTGCACTTGTTATACTACTTTATGTTGACAATATCCATGAGATATACATGTTATAAGTTGAAAGCAACCGCTGAAACTTAATCTTCCTTTGTGTTGCTTCAATACCTTTACTTTGATTTATTGGTTTATGAGTTAACTCTTATGCAAGACTTATTGATGCTTGTCTTGAAGTACTATTCATGTAAAGTCTTTGCTTTATGATTCACTTGTTTACTCATGTCATTACCATTGTTTTGATCGCTGCATTCATTACATATGTTTACAATATGATCAAGGTTATGATGGCATGTCACTTAAGAAATTATCTTTGTTATCGTTTTACCTGCTCGGGACGAGCAGAACTAAGCTTGGGGATGCTGATACTCCGACGTATCGATAATTTCTTATGTTCCATGCTACATTATTGATGATATCTACATGTTTTATGCACACTTTATGTCATATTCGTGCATTTTTTGGAACTAACCTATTAACAAGATGCCGAAGTGCCACTTCCTGTTTTCTGCTGTTTTTGGTTTCAGAAATCCTAGTAAGGAAATATTCTCGGAATTGGACGAAATCAACGCCCAGGTTCCTATTTTGCCCGGAAGCAGAACACCCGAGAGCCACCGGAGGGGGCCACACAGCCCAGATGACAGGCCGGCGGCCCACCCCCGGCCGCGCGGCCCTATGGCGTCGTCGCCCCTTCGACCCTCCGAGGCTGCCCTTTCGCCTATATAAAGCCCCGCATCGAAAACCCTTACGGAGGAAGCCACGGTACGCGAAACCTTCCGAGCCGCCGCCATCGCGAAGCCAAGATCCGGGGGACAGGAGTCTCGTTCCGCACCTGCCGGACGGGGAAGTGCCCCCGGAAGGCTTCTCCATCGACACCGCTGCCATCTCCACCGCCATCTTCATCAACGCTGCTGCTCCCATGAAGAGTGAGTAGTTCTCCATCGAGGCTCGGGGCTGTACCGGTAGCTATGTGGTTAATCTCTCTCCTATGTAATTCAATACAATGATCTCATGAGCTGCTTTACATGATTGAGATTCATATGAGTTTTGTATCACAATTTATCTATGTGCTACTCTAGCAATGTTATTAAAGTAGTTTTATTCCTCCTGCACGTGTGTAAAGGTGACAGTGTGTGCACCGTGTTAGTACTTGGTTTATGCTATGATCATGATCTCTTGTAGATTGCGAAGTTAACTATTGCTATGATAATATTGATGTGATCTATTCCTCCTACATATGCATGATGGTGACAGTGTGCATGCTATGTTAGTACTTGGTTTAGTCTTTGATCTATCTTACACTATAAGGTTACTTAAACATGAGCATAATTGTGGAGCTTGTTAACTCCGGCATTGAGGATTCGTGTAATCCTACGCAATGTGTTCATCATCCAACAAAAGTGTAGAGTATGCATTTATCTATTCTTTATGTGATCAATGTTGAGAGTGTCCACTAGTGAAAGTCTAATCCCTAGGCCTTGTTCCTAAATATGCTATCGCTGCTTTTGTTTTACTCGTTACTACTGCTGCGCGCTTGTTTACTTCCTGCAATATTACTACCATCAATGCACGCCAGCTATTTTCTGGCGCCATACTACTGCTCATATTCATTCATACCACTTGTATTTCACTATCTCTTCGCCGAACTAGTGCACCTATTAGGTGTGTTGGGGACACAAGAGACTTCTTGCTTTGTGATTTCAGGGTTGCTTGAGAGGGATATCTTTGACCTCTTCCTCCCTGAGTTCGATAAACCTTGGGTAATCCACTTAAGGGAAACTTGCTGCTGTTCTACAAACCTCTGCTCTTGGAGGCCCAACACTGTCTACAAGAATAGAAGCACCCGTAGACATCAGTCCTCCACATGGTAATAAAATAATATTGTGAAATATTGTTCACGTACTCTAAGGGCATGTATAGACGCCTCCGGCTCCCGGTGACAAGCCATCTCGCGAATGAAATCGCAGACGTAGCATCCACATAAGTTATTTTCGGGTTCCTGCTTCAAACACTTTATGAAAAAATAGTTCGATCAAACTAATAATCAAGCATGGCATTGAAACAAAATATCAAAAAGATTCACGGACATAGCTATAGTACTACTTACAGGGCGATCTTAAAATGTAAGCTCCGGTTTCCATAGCTATAGTACTACTTACAGGGCGATCTTTCTGCCACTTAGGCATGTTAGCCCTGTAGCCACCTGGACATAGCTATATTTCTTTGACGCAACATTTGCCTTATTTGTTTCCGACCTTTTCTTAAATTCATCTGAAAGCTTGAACTTCACGAATTCGGGCTAGTGATCTTTTATCTTCTCATGCGCTCCGGTGAAGTCCGGAGTCTTGTTTTGCTTGACAAAGTCACGGTACAATCTTTTCTTTTGGTTCTTGAATAGTTCGTCCATCTTATTTAGAGCAAACTCCTTGACTTTCACCTCCATCTTTCTGGCTGTATCGAGATTCTCCTCTAGAGGTAGGGTGAAATGTGCCATGAGCTGACGCCAAAGGTTGTTTTTGGCTACATCATCGACATAAGTACCTTCTTCAACCTCTTCATCCGTTGGCTTGTGCCATTCTCGAACGGTGATCAAGATGCAGTCCCTAACAACCAGTCCGCATTAACTTATAAATAATTTTTCCACCTTCTCGGGAGCAGTCGGTCGGCCATTATGATTGATTTTGACGATGTCGAACCTAGCACCATCGGCCAACTTTTTGGCCGGGCCTCGCTTCGACTTTACAAAAGATTGGCTCGATCCGGAGGGCTAAAAAAGAAAGAATTCATCGTCAATATATATATATATATATATATATGACATATTCATGCTACACCCGGGTGTAGTTACTCCCACGTGTGTTTCACACAATCTAGGTAGTATCTATCATACCGAAGAGTATATACATGTAGTATGAAGTATATAAGAATATTTTGGTGGTATATATACTACTTTGTAGGTAGTATGTAAATTTTTTTACGTACACTATTTCTTTACGTATAAATATGCATGTATTTTGTATATATAGTGCAAACTATGGGTGTATTTAAATTTTTTTCACCAAAGTTGGTATGGAGTATCTTAGATATAGTGTACGAACATACTCAAACCAATAAAGTATGTTATATACTTCCGTATGGTAGTATATGAGACGTGGGTGTAGTTACACCCAGGAGTAGGAAGTATTTATCCTATATATATATATATATATATATATATATATATATAGAACCCAACTATTCTCGAACCCCCCTTAAGAGTGGTTCTAGAATAACTATTCTTGAACCCCCTATTCCTGCTTACTTTCTTATCTCGAGGAAACCCTATTCCCGCTTACTTTCTTCTCCCGGTCAAACCAACCCGACCGATCCAGTCTGAAGCACACCCGAACCAAGTGACCGATCCAGCCCGAAACCCACGGAACCGCACGCCCGCAAGCACTCCCGCAGAACTTCCCTGCCTTATCCAACACTACAAGCTGCCATGGCTGCCTTCCCCCCTCCGGCTTCCTGCCCCGGCCGTCCACCCACCTAGCCCGCCGCCGCGGAAGTCCACCCAACCCAGCGCGCCGCCGTAGCCGGCCATCCCATCGACGGCCTGCCGCCCGACCTCCCTCCCCAACGGCGCGATGCCCAACCTTCCTCCCCAAAGGCGCAGGCCCGGCCCCGGCCTCCATCGTCCACCGCGTGGCCCCGGCCTCCTTCCCCCTCGCGCGCAGCCACCTACTGCCGCCGCGGCTGCCGCCCCACGTCCCACCGCCGTGGCGTCACCCCGCCTCGCTTCCCACAGCCAGCACAAGACGGCCCGCCTCCCCCATCTTCCCTGTCGCTGGCGAGCGAGGGCTCCACCACGGAGTTCACCGCCGCCGCCAAGGGGAGCCCACCAATGGAGCGTGTGGAGTTCACCGGGCGCTCGACACAGGGAGTCGACCTCCCAGGCGCGCAGGTCTGACCAGACGCCGCCTTGGATCCTTCTCTGAATTCTTCAGCTATTTTTATGAATTTCGTTGTTGCGCAATAAGAACAAACGCGAACAGGACTCCTTCCGACACTTGATTTTCAATTTTTAGAAAGTTCATATATTAAGGCTTAGATAGTGGTCTTGTTTATTTAGTTCCTTGTGATTGTCAAAAAATTGTGGAAGTTCGGTTTTATTGGCTGGGGAATTCACTTTACTTTTCAGAAAGAATTTCAATTGGTCTAGTGCAAACAATTTATTTTTTTGGCGAAAGGGGTTCAATTCACCCACGAAGCTCACTATTTTGCAATAGGGAAGTTAGCATTTGTTGCTAATTTTTCTTGTACTTCAGTTCATATCACTTGCGTTTTACTTTGATGTATCAAATTGTATGGTGTAACCAAGCTTGATTGTAACCATGATGGGTTTGTAATAAACGTAGAATGTTGACCCACTTTTGTCACATGTTTGGATAGAACAAGATACCAATTTTTTATCTCTTTGTTCCAGATCTACCTGCAGCTCACTTTTTGTAAAATGGCAAGTTTACTTTTTATTTTATTTTAGGGGAGTTCATTTTATGCATTCTGATGTTATTGATTTGTGGCTGATAGGAAAATAGTAGAAGTTAATTTCATCTATTGTAAAAGCTCACTATTATATTTTTTGGAGTTCAGGGAGTACCAGGTCGTTCTCTGTTTGTTGTCCGTCCGGTAGAGTCTATGAGAAGTTCAGATCTAGGAATGCAACATTTAAGGTAATTGAGACCCAGGTCGGTCTACTCCTCCAGTAGCCTAGTTATTTTTTCATAGTAATAGCCTAGTTATTTTTTCATATTCAAAACTGCTCTAGGAAGCTCCCTGCATTTCCTTCTTGATGCTCATATACGAGAGTACTGATGTGAATACCTAACTGCCCTCTAGCTAAATCTATAGTTATCTTGTTGCTTCAAAGTCTAGCATGGCTTGTGTTTATGAAATATTAACCGAACTGTGTAAAGGGTGTTGCTTTACACTCATATTTTGTGCAAATCATTTTTTCTTAATCCAAAGATGGTGCACTGCTCATAAATGGTTAGTTTGAAGTCTAGTAAAATGGACCTGCTCGTATACCTGTGTGCAACATCGAGTGGTTCTCTTGGTTATTTTTAGCAGGCCGATTAGGTCCAAAAGGGAGTTCACTTTATTTTTTTAGGAAGTAACTCATGTAGTTTCGAGAAAAGGTTTTGCATAAGTTCAATCTTTCATGTCTGAAAGTTCACTCTTTCTTGACAGTGAAAATCGTTTCCATCTACAGCCAAAACTGTTTTGAACACTAAACTTTAATTTAAAGCTAACATGTTGCTTGTTGGTGTAGGCCCAATACTAAATGCATGTTGCTGAAATGTAGGCGCTCAAAGCTGGGATGCTTCCAGTTTATGAAAATCACAGTAATGTTGGTGGGTCAATCATTCGGGATATTTATGTGGAGAAGTTCAGTGTTACTGTTGGCAGACGTAATCTTATTCACAAACAGACTCAGCGCTTTGTTTTGGAAGACACTATGGTGAGTTACAACTTAGATTACTACATATGTCTAAATGCCCACCTATTGAGGAGGCTCTCTAGGGATGAGAATTTATGCTCCCGTTGATATGAACTATTGCTGTCGCTGTTGCTTACTAGTGATGCCACTGATGTGAAATAGAAGTGTTTGTATCTGGCTAAAAATGATCAATCAAAAGAATTTATCTGGTGAGTGCACTTTTAGTTTTGGTCCTGAAGTGCACCTTGTCCGTTGCTGAAGTTCATTTTCCTATCTCAGTAAACTGTTATATGCTATCGGAGATTTCACTATGGCAGAGCTAGAAGCTCATTAAAAAATATGACAAGTCCAGTTTAAAAAAATCACAGTGAGTTGGTGTTAAAGTGAAGTTTACTTCTCTATGTTTTTGTCAATAAGTTGCAGTTCAGTTTGTATTGTACAAATTTCTTTTGTCTTCGCCCACACAAACGATTCACTTCTGGTTGTTATATATGCTGCACGAAGTGCATGTGTAGCAAAACTAGAGGCACAACTTCAATTATGGAGCAATCTAGTTGAGTGAGAATTTCGTTTGAAAAATTGGTATATGGAATGCATCTGTTTTATGTTTGGTTCATTACATTGACACCAGAAACATAGATTAAAAAGCTATAAAAAAGTGATGTCTTGCTGTATTAATGAAAATGATGATGTGAAAAAACACAGATAGGAAAATTCACTTTGTGTTATTGTGAATTCAACTTTTTATACGTAGTCAACAATCTATAAACAATATTTGGGAAGTTCGGTTTTTTGTTTTCAAGAAGTGCACTTAGCTTGGAAATTAACTTCGAATGCATCCAGAAGTTCAGTACTGCTGCTAACCGCTGAGGTGAACTATTGCTTCAGTGGCTATTCCTGGTTCAGATGCATCACCGCTCATGTTCCAGTCTCTCGGCAAGATGTACAAAGCATATTGAAAACTAGTTCGCATTTTATTTTTAGTTAGCTGCAACCTGTAGTGGTGCACGGCGACCTAGTTGCTGAAAATGCCACTGGAAAACAAATCATGTCCAGTTTAATGGGCCTCTGGTATGATAACAATACATAGAAAAATAAAAAAATCCTGTGTTAATCGTAGAAGTTAACTTCCTCCTGTTTGAGAAGTTCTTCCGTTGCCACGCATGGTCAGCAGTTCCTTGTTGTGCAGGGGTGGTTAAGTGATGTGCAACAGGCGAAGTTAAACCTTTTTCTGTTGAGAGTTAAATTAGCAGTTCACTATTCTGTGTCATGAAGTTCACTTTTAAAATGTTGGAAACAGAAGTTCAATAAGTGAACTACAATAAGTTCACTTTAACCATAATTTGTGAACTGAAGTATTTTTAAATCAAGGAGTTCACTTCATATACCTGAAGTTTGCCTCTTTTTATCGGGGAGTTCGTCTTTTTAATTTTGTTCGCAAGTTCACATCTTCCTCGCATAGAAGTTCGCATTTTGTGATTTTATTCATAAAGATTGTTGCTAGCTTAACTACTGCCTTTTGTGATTTTATCCATAAAGATTGCTGCTAGCTTTGTATTAGAGCAAATGTTGGACGATTGCAGCACATAAAAAACAATTTCACCTAGTTCACATATGAAGTTTACTCATTTTTATTTTGGAAAAAATCACTTCATAGATTGATTTCAGTTAAAACACATAAGCACAAGACTGTGCAGTTCGCTTTTATTTAAAATGCAAGTCCGCTTGTCCAACTTAAGGAATTCTCCTTTTCTTTTAGTCACAAATTTTTGTTTTGTCGGGAAGTTTGCTTCTATTTAAAATGCAAGTTCACATGTCCAACTCAGGGACTTCATCTTGTTTTGTCGCGAAGTTCATCTTGTTCATTTTAGGCAGTTCGCTCTTCCAAAACGGTTCACTTTTCTTTTTAAGATCTGAATATTCGAATCATCTGAGGAAGACACTCACTTCTTTATAGGCAAAAAATAGCAAGAAATTTTTTTTTTCCGTATGTACAGTGGCAGTTCACTATTCCTTGTCACAAAGTTCACTTTTAAAAATCCCAGAAGTTTAAATTGTTTTCTTTTCTGGTTTGACAGTACAGGTATTTAGAATTTTGCACTACTAAAGTTTGCTTCAATACCCGTGAACATACTATATCGCTATTGTTTCAACATTATTAGCAGGGGTAGTTCACTGTCCATATTTCGGTAATTTGCATAGCCTGTGACATTTACAGTTAAAAGCGCACATGTTTATTTAGTGGGTTATACATGTGTTTGTCAGGGGAAACAAACGACTACTTCCGTGTGTTAATTTAAATGTGTGGTACGTGTTTGTTTCATTGCCTTGTTTGTTCAATACTATCCACTTTAGATAACTTTTTCGAATGTTCGCTATACACATATAAGCATGATTAAAATCAATTTTTTTCTATCCGCGCACTTCAGACTGCCATGTAATTTCTCTAGTATCTCGAAATATAAGAATTGCTTCACTGCAATTTTGTGTGAACCATGCTTAAAACAGGAAGTTCACCCGATAGCAGTTCAGTCACATCTTTTTTGTAGTTCTGACAGAAATAAGTGAAGTTCATTTTGAGTGGTATGCTTTTATCATCTTGAAGTATGCTACAGGACCGATAGGACATGAGTACAATCTGGTAAGCGGCCTCCAATAACTTCTTTCAGTTTTCCTATACTTGCTGTGCATGTGGCGGAGATGCTGTAGCTTCTTACTGCTATTATTAACCATGCTAATCACTGAAGTAATGGTACTAATTTCTTGGTGATGCTTAGTTGATTGCTCACTGATGTTAATTGTATTCTATTTTGCAGAGAAACTAATAGGATGTATTTGTCTGGAAGTGCACATTGGTGAAAATAGGAATTCACTGTATATAAGTAAGGTGACCAACAGAAGCTCACATTATTCATAAGGGCGGTTCACTTTGTATTTTTCAGGGGTTCATTTAGTTTGTCTGATAGTTTCAGTTAAAAACACACCGTAAAAAGAACAGTTCAAAAAAAATCTGGAGTTCACTGTAATTGCTCTGATAAGTTCATTTGGTACAGCAAAGGGGGTTCACTTTTGTCGATAAAAGTATCAATTCATCATGCTTAAGTTATCTTATACAAAACGATTTGCTCCTGCCCCATTATACTCCTACATGAATCTGCATAAGTGAAGTTGTTATCTTGTGATGGGTCTACATATTTCATTTTCTCACTACCTTTACTACTACTTGCAGCTTCCTAATATGGAGGTGTACATCGATCGGTAATTTTCTAGAAAACTAGGAGAGATACTGATAAGGTAACAATGTATGTTCCTTGCTAAATCTCTCTCCCTCTCTCTCTCAAATTGATTGATTCAAAATTTCAAATGTCTTTGTGATTCATCGCATTTCTGAACTTTGGTTAATGTGCGCCTCTGCATCACCATGCTCTAGCCCAGCGTCATGGGTCTCTCGTCAAGCAGAGCTAAGGCGAAAAGTTACTCGACGGGGACACGACCTGATCCAGGTCAAGCGAAACCCACCACCATTTCTGTTATCTTGATCCACTTCTAACTTTTTTTTATCTTGGTCCAATTCTTCTAACTAGGAGTACTAGCTGGACTTGCCCTGGGTATTTCCTTTTTCTTAAGAAAACTAGTAGTTGGAGTACCTATCTAGCTTCTGGTTTCAAATTGGCAAGTCAAACGGTGCTTAGCACTACTCGATCCAGATGTAGTTAAGCTAGCTACAGTATGTATGTTGGCATGAACAAGAATCCAACTTTGGCTGTTTTAACTTGGTTGTGTTGTTCTTTTGCAGGTGTAGACTTTGTGATGGATACGTGAGTGTACTCTCTTGGCCACCAGGTGCATGTATGTTACTATTGCCAGATTGATTCCCAGGTGATACAATATAGAGTCGACAGAGGTCGGTTGATCAGGTCAATGCAGGGAGGGAGGCATGATCTGTCCAGGTCAACAAGACAAGAAATCATGTGCATATGCAGGGCGTTGGCACATGCATCATTGTTAGATCATATATGCAAGTGGATATTGAATGAGTATTGTATCTAGTAGACATGGGGCATTAAATTGCGGTTCAGGAGAACTGGCGTGGGTTGTTTGGCAAGTTTTTTCCCTTTCATTTATATTTTCCTTTTTTGCTCTGTATAGACAACAAAAATGGAAATTTATTATTTTCTAACCCAGGAGTTCATTCTTCATTTATATGTTGAATTTTTAAACAGAGAAAGTTCAGTTTTAATTTTGGAGCAGTTCGCTATGTTTATGATACTGTTTGAGTTAAATTAGAAGATAAAAAATGCACTTGAAAATGAAAATGTGAAGTTTGACTTTATTTGTCCATCGTGGGTTTAGTATTTTTATTTCGGTATAAAAGTTCACTTTGGTAGTTGTATGATCTCTTCACTTGGGGGCGCTCTACTGCCAAGCCATGTACTAGCTACGATTCTAGTTTTACCGAGTAGAAGTTAATGTATGAGCCCGGTTAAAATTTGGTACAGGTGGGTTACAATACTTCAATGCAACTGACAGGAATAAGTGCCCCCACCGAGCCAATCAAACCAGCCCGGAACCCATGCAATGACCGGAATACTTGAGAAACTGTCCATTGCTTGTCCGTTGAAAGTTCAATTGCTAATGTAGCGAAATTCACTCATATGTACTAGGAAGTTCATAATTTTCGGAAATATAATTTTTTTTTTGGAAGTTCACGTTATATTTGAAAAAACAGAGAAAAAATGTGTCATCACGAAGTTCACTTTTGGTCCAGGCAAAGTTCGCTCGCGTGTATTCGGAAGGCAGCGCATGCGTAGGACGTGGAAATTATACATGCAGACAGACATCGTCCCTGTGAAGTATAATTTTATTACATGTCTGAAACTTTTATACCGTGATCGGAAGTTCACTAACAGATATAAGGAAGTTCACTTCTATATTCGAGCACCTCATGCACTCTGTTTTTCTGGACGGAAATCATACGCATAGAAATCGTCCGTACAACCACCGATTACGCAAATCGACCAACTCAACGTACAATTAGCACTAATATAACTCTACTAATACACCAACATATCGCAATGCCACACCTAATCAATCTAGATGAACCAATTTCGTAATGTTCTTGTGTCGGCGTTATCTTCACTTTTATGTATTTCTGAAATTAAACTAAAACCATTTAGAATTTGGAAAAACATTCAACATGAAAAAGATTCGCCTAATCAATATCTTTTCAACGCAATATCATTTGGAGCATTCCGATAAGTGGTTCAGAAATAAGCCCCAAAAAACAGTTCGAAAAACCAAGAAGTTTGAAAAGCGTAATCACGTATTTTCAAATCTGCTCTTAAACTATAAAGAATTTAGAAAAGTGTTCTTCATGAAAAAGGTGCGCCTAGTCAGTACCTTTCCAACGGCATATCATACGCATCATTCCGGTTAACGGTTTGAAAAGTGAGACCCCAAAACTGTACAAAAATAGAGAAATCTGCGAAAACGTAGTTTTGTATATTTCAAATTAGTTTTAATCAATAAAGAATTTGGGAAAACAATGAACACGAAAAAGTTGAGAAATTTCCGTACGAATCCAACGGTATATTATACGCATCAATCCGATAAGCGGTTTGAAAATCATCATGAAAATACTGTCCGCACGAAAATGTAATTCTGGTATTCTGTCGAGAAGTTCACTAGGAAACACCCGGAAGTTCACAAGTTATTCTCGAACCGGTTCGAGAATAGCAGACCTATATATATATATATATGTATATATATATATCGACGCGGATTTTATGACCTGGTGGCTAGCTGTGCACACATGCCCAGCCGTTGGATATAGGGAGCATGATTGAGATGTGGTGCATAAGGATACTTCACAAAATTTTCGGTAGCTAACGGCGGTATGCATGTCCGTCACCGAACGAAAGCAAAATTGCAGTGGTTAAAAACAACGCGTGTTGTTCCATGAATTTTTGCGCCGTGAGCTAGCTCGCGTTGCTAAGTTGCATGAGAGACAGGCTGTGGAACAAAATAGCACACAGTACCTATCGTGGTTGACAAAAGCAAACACCCCATAAAAAACATGGCACACAGCATACACGCCTTCTTCTGTCTGGCCCGGCACCAATCTGCTACGATTTTTCCTTGACATCCTCTTGTTAGTCAACCAAAACAATCCCACTCCCCCCCTCACGCTCTTTACAAAAGCGCACACATGTTTAAAAACATGACGAAGGCGCTACAAAAAAAATTTTCTCGCTAGATAGAAGTTGATCCGCTAATATTTTTTATTGCCGTGCTAGTGTTAGTCTGCTTTGGCTGGCGTACAACAAAAGTCGTTGGCTAGTTCCATTTGATATGCTCGTGTTAATCAGAAAAAACACATAGTCCTTCACACCCTATACAAGAGGGCACACGTCTTAAAAAAAGATGCGAGGTACAGCACACACCGTTTTTTGTCCTGCTAGCTTGGCGTCGGTCTGCAAAGATGTACCCTTCGCACGCGTGTGTTAATGTGTGTTGCGTGACGCGCCGATGATTCGCCTCATCGTTTCATCTCCTTAGCCTAAACAACATATCTGGCAGTGAAGGTTGACCTTACCCAAGCAACCAGAGGAACCAAGTTCACCATCTAGCTCATTTCCGGTTACTTCTTCTCCATGGCAGATGCATCCGCCGGCGAAAGGTAATCTCCTCCCCCACCCCCCTACCCAATGGAGTTCTGTTATAGGCAAATGCTTTACTTGCCAGTTTTAGATCTGACGTGTGGTGATCCCGTTTTCTACATGAAGTTTTCCTATCGGGCCCTGCCTGCCATCTTCTTGGAACTACGGGGCAGTCGAGATCGCCCTTCGAGGAGCTGCAAGCAAACCTGGGGAGTTCATATTCAAACCGACAGAGGGACAGGTTTTCCAGACGCTAGAAGAAGCATATGAGTTCTTCAACATGTATTCTTGGGAGGTTGGATTTGGCATACGATATGGCCGTAGCCGGATTAATGCAGCCAAAACAAAGACTAGACAAGACCTTATTTGTTCTTGCCAGGTTAGTATATGGAACACAAGGCATTGATAATTTTCATTGTTTGTGTCTATTGTATATCTGTTGGACCGTTTTGTTCCAGACTATAATTACGTTTTATGTGTCTTTGCTATTTACTTTTTCATGTACCAGGGCAAAGACAATGGGGAGATGAGCCGTTCTGCCAGGTGTGACTGTCCCTGCATAATGTCGTTGCTCCGAGGAGACGATGAATCGTGGTATGTTAAACGTTTATGCGAAGAACACAACCACCCCATGTCAGTATCTTGTGGTGAGAAACGTCGGTGGCCATCTCACAGTCGGATCGACGGCAGCACGCGGGAGCTTATTCGCCACTTGCGCGGTAACAATGTCCAGCTCTCTAGAGTCTGTTCGATAGTGGGGTCAGTTCATCATAATGATTCATATGTCCCATTTAGCCGGCAGTCCGTCCGCACATTGTGTGCAAAATTAGCCCAGGAATCGATAGAGGGTGATATTGCAAAAACACTAGAGGTGTTTGGTAGGATAAGATTAAGGGACCCGGGATTTGTTGTAGCGATGGATGTAGATGACAAGAAAAGAGTTAGGTCGCTATTATTCGCCCACGGTTCTAGCCGGGTTGATTATGCATCTTTTGGAGATGTTGTCACCTTTGATACCACATATAGGACGAACCTTTACAATTTGCCATTTGGGTTGTTCGTCGGCGTGAACCACCACTTCCAGAGTATAATTTTTGGGGGCGTACTATTGACCGAAGAAACGACGGAGGCGTTCAAGTGGACATTTCGCAATTTTGTTGTTGCCATGGGTGGGGAAGCACCTCAAACTATTTTGACAGGTTAGCTTTTTTTTGTTGTCGTATGTTAACTTTTTAGTACCTTTAAAAACTGTAATGCATATTTAAATTGCCCCATTTTTACTAGATAACAAACGGTTTTCCTTCTTTCAACAACAGACCAGTGCCATCAGATGAGGGTTGCTATTGATTCAGAGTTGCCGGACACTCGGCACCGGTGGTGCAAATGGCACGTCCTGCGAAAAGCGAAAGAATCGCTAGGCCCCGTGTACAGCAAAAACTCTGTTTTCAAGAGAGAACTGCATGAACTGCTCGACCAAATTGTTGATGTTGAAGAATTCGAGACAAGGTGGGCCGAGATCGTTACTGGCAATGGTCTTGGTGATAACGAGTTTCTTGCCAGGGCGTATGAAAATAGGGAGATGTGGGCGAAGCCTTATTTTTCGGATACATTTTGCGCCGGCATGACTAGCACACAGCGTAGCGAGAGTGCAAACCATGTATTGAAGACGTACATACCTCGGTCAGCACCGATGCACTTGTTTGTCACCCAATATGATCGGTTAATTACAGACCGTGTAGCAGATGTGGGTCGTGAAGAGCATGCTACAAAACTGGTGAGACCTCTCAAGACAACTGTTCTTTCTGTTGTCAAGCACGAATGCTTTGCCTGACTTTCTACATTTTTTGTTTCCTTTGTGACTCGAACATGAAAGGTGGTGTTGGATCTGCTAACCATGTCATATATGTTTTATCCGTTTGTAGGTGAACTACCTCCTGCGGACCGGTGTCCCAATTGAGCGACACGCCACTCGTGTTTACACTAGAGCGATGTTCGAGCGTTTTTTTAGGGAGCTTTTCCGCGCTGGGGCTCTCGTATGTAGAGAAAGTGAAGAAGCTAACAGGTTTATTGTGACTTACGCTTGCTCTTCGAGCTCATCAGTAAGTGGCAGAAAGGAGTTCATTGTAACGACAGATGCAGAGAAAACTGACTACCGGTGCATTTGCAAATCCTTCGAACACTGTGGCATGCCGTGCAGGCACGTGCTGAAGGTAACAGTAATAACTTCAATCAGAATGCAAAATACCTACATTCTATTTTGTTTTTTTCAGCGTTATGTACTAACACTTTTTTGACGTTCTTTGCAGGTGCTTGTCCACACCGGCGCGTGCGAGCTCCCTGCTGGATTGTTGAAGAAGAGATGGAGCATATCCGCTAGGGATGGAGCGGTGTGCAATATCCCTGGTTACGGTGACGCTGCTGCCCGAGGAGCTGATGCTGCGTCCATGCACGGTATGTTGCACGCTGCTGCAATGGAGTTGGTTGGCATGGGCACCAACTCTAGACAGGCATTTGAGATAGCCGTGGATTACATCAGCCATGCGAAGGCTGCTGTGTCGGCGATTACTGTTAAGGACCCGGTTCAGAGTCTTCTGGATGCTCAAAATGCCCCTGCATGTGGTATGGAGAAGCTGAATGTCGACCCATCTGTAGCAGCGCCACCGCGAGTTCGTTCTCGAGGAAGGCCGAAGGAGCTGAGGTACAAGTCCCCTATCGAATCACCAGGATCGCGCAAACGGGCTGTTGCAGACAGCAGTCGTAGCCTAGAAGATGATCGTCCTAGACGGTCATCCCGATTCCTGAAGACAGGGGTGTACATTGTTGAACACTGTGGATCTTGTGGTTCCACGCAGCACCGGTCATCGGAGTGTTCGGTTAATCAGGTGCCAGAGGAATTTACTGCCACGCGGAGGAGGTGCAAGAGTTGTGGCGAAATTGGGCATAACCGTTCGACATGCGGGCGGAAGTCCACCTACACCCCCAAAATGTAGCTTATCGTTTACCTTATGCTTCACTGCCAAAGAATAGTTTCGTTGGCAAAATATGTATTTCCACGAATGGAACTCTTTGTTTTTTGTGTTTTGCTTAAAAGCTGTGCTCGCATGTGTTCCGGTGTCCCCCCTATGGCTAACGACCTTTGGGTGAAAAACACATTGACGCTCAAGGTTACCCGATGCCCCTTCGGCTATGTGTATAGCGGGGCGCGCGGTTGCATTTGTACGGTTTTCTGTATATACGCGGTTTGCGACGTGGCCAGCAACGTGGCAAGGAAGAGGAGGCGTCGGTGACGTGCAGCCAGACGTGGCTAGGGAGCGAAACCGTCGGGGGATATAAAAGCCTTCCGTCTGGCAGGCCCGCTGCCATTTCCCCCCGTTCCCCATCTTCTCCCTGTCGCTCACTCCGCCAAAAAACCCGCCTCCCTCTCCCTCGCTCCGCCCGCCGGTAGATTAGGTGTTAGATCGTCGGCGATCCTGTAGATCCGTACGCGATGGATGCTTGGGGAGCTGCCGCGGAGGATGTGAAGACGGTTGCGGTGGTGGAAGTTGATCCATCGGCGCAGGCTGTTGGAGGGGGAAGCTGTGCTGGAGGGCCGGCGGTCGCTGCGAGGACCACCGCCGTGGAGACCTCCATCATCGGGCCGTTGGTCGTCGGCACGGTGGCGGCGGCAACGGCCGATGTGGATGCGGGCGGAGATGCTGCCGCAGCAGTGAAGGCGGCGTCGGATCTTGTGGAGGAGGCATCATCCTCCTCGGCGGTGAAGACTTTGGCGGATCTGGTGGCTGCTCCGGCTGCCGGCGACGTCAGTGAGGTGCAGGCGGACATGCAGATGGAGGTAACTTCTCTGTCCCTTTGTTTTTGCTTTCGATTGAGCGGGTCTACAGTTGCATGGTTGGAGTGCATTGGGGATGAGAATGACCTAGGAAGAACGATTGATTTCTGTATGTTTTTAAAATGCTTGAGAGCGATGGATCTTGGGCGTAGTCATTTTGCTGTAGAGGTATCTTGCTATGCCTGTAAAAATGTAAGAAAGAAATAGTGTGTGCCTATGATAGGATTTTTGTTGCAGCGGAGATTTCTGTATTTTCATATTTGTGTTGTGAATGCAATAACTAACCTAGCCCGTTGTATTGATTCGTGATTGATGGTGGGTATGAATTGCAGTATGGGTTGTAAGTGAGTACAAAAACAGTATTGTTGATTTGTTTCCTGATTCATGCTAGTTATTAGTTTCAATGTGGGTTACACGTAACATTTGGTGACATAGGGTTACCTTAAAATTTGGTAGACTCACAATTACTGATACAGAAAAATTAAATTGATCTATTCAATGCTTTGTCAACTCCTATCTAGATTAAGAAATCATTAACTACATTTTAAAGCTTGGTATTGATATGTTGCCTGGTACAAAAATAGCTTAAACTATGAAAATTAGTGATAGAAAACTTTCTTGTATGAGCATACATGTCTGCAAAGTTATCAATGACAAATTGATGCTACTCTGTAGCAAATTTTAGCACTGATGGTCCACTACCAAAATAAGAACAAAAATGAATTATGTTCTCCATTTGTTGACAAGGGGAAAATTAGCGATGATTGGTCACTACCAATTAGCAAAATGGAGCTTGTTGAATTATTTGCAGCTGTGATGCATTGCTTAACAAAGCAGACAAAAATATAATTCCCTTTTCAATGATAACTTTGCATGATCAGTTAGTATGGAGTATAATGTAAGTTTGCATGATCAGTTAGTTCTGATGCATTGCTTAACAGACCAGACAAGAATAATGCCCCTGTCAATGATAACTTTGCATGATGGGGCAGACAAAAACAATACCCTTGTCAAAGCATGATCAGGCTAGGTGCTAGCGTAAATGTAGCTATAAAATATAATTCCGTTACATGAATGGTCAGGTAGTTTGGATTATACATAAGATACAATGAAAGAATAATTAAGATGATCTATTTTGTATGCATGTTGTTTGGATGTTACTTTCCTTAAGATGATTACTGTGGTGACTTATATTATTACTATGAAGGCTGGTGAAGGTTCCAGGAAGCGAAAGCGCGATGAGGAGCAGCATGTGCCTCCTCCGGTCCAGGAGCTAGAGCCTGTCCCTCCTCCAATCCAGGAGGAGGAAGAACCTGTGCCAGCTCCACCAGTGCCAGCTCCACCAGTTCCAGCTCCACCAGTACCAGCTGCACCAGTGCCAGCTCCACCAGTGCAAGCTCCACCAGTGCCAGCTCCGCCAGTGCCAGCTCCACCTGTGCCTGCTCCACCTGTGCCTGCTCCACCAGTCCCTGCTCCATATGAGGAGTTGCAGGATTCAGATGGCTCCCTGGAGGTGAGCTATACAAGTTGTTCTGTACCACTGCATGTATTCCATTGTGTTTGGTTTGTATCTTGAATCATAACTTGTAGATTTTGTTGTTGTGCAGTATGACTCCCAGGATTCAGCCGAGTCCGTGGACAGCAGGAACATTGGATCCTTCAAGAGCAAGCTGCTGCAGAAGCTGGATGCTGGGGCCTTCCCTTTCAAGAAGAGGGGGAAGTACTTCTGTCCATGGCACAAGGTGAAGCCCAGGGATGGGAAGCTTAGTGGCCTGAGGCAGCACTGCGAGGAGCTAGCTCAGACTGGCACCTCCAAGCAGATTAGGGCAGAGCATCATGGCCTTCTCTTGGTGCTTGCTATGGAGGATGCTTGAATCCCAGCTCCTGTTGACGGTGGTTTCTCTGGTTGCTTTATTAGATATGCGTTTTGTTTATGATGTTGGAACAACTGCTGCATGGTGTGCTGAACAATGTTTAGGTTTGCTTTTGAACTGAGTTGTCAGTCCATCTACTATAGTGATGGTCTTAAGTACTGAATCTGTGTGGATCTATGTTGTGTGTTGAATTCTTATGTAGGTTATGATGCTTAGCTCTGTGCTTCATTTGGAATGATGGTGGTTGCATGTTGCATTAAGTTGTGAATGGAAGCATAGCTCGAGTTTAGCACAAGTTTGAAACATAAACAGAAGAAACGTAAACCATAATTGAAAGCAAAAATATGCATGTCTTTCATTAACATGATGGGGGCGTTTCCTGAAACCTATTGTATTAGTAGTGAGAAATTTACATATAGATGGTTTGGTAACATGGCTGTGGGTTTACTGATATGCTAGCACACTATGAGTAATGCAAATTTAAAATTAATCCAAGTTAAATATTTCAACGAATCATCCGAATTTTCCCGACTATGTGCTAGTTTGTTTGAATTCATGTTTTTTAACTGCAATTGTCCAGACCATGTGCAGTTTGTAGTAGTGAGGAAATTAAGGGCAAGACGTCGCACAGCTGAAGCAGGCCCCAGACGGGAAACTGGAAGCTCGTACAGGAACAGGCATTTTCTGGCGTCTGCAGCGCGGCAAGAACCGACAACTGAGAACATTGAAATTTGCCGCGCCTTTGAGGATGTACTAAATTGGATTCACCTGTTACTTCACTATACATGGAATGTGCAGTGCGAACGCCCAAGAAAACGTTGAAAATTAATGCCGGAGGCGGTGAGGGGTTAAAAAAACATACGTTGGATTTTCTTCACCGGTACTATAAGGACCCCAATCGTTTGCGTTGTAAAAATGGGCCTAGTCACTTTTTTTTCCTATGTTGGGTAACTTCCTTTTGATCGTTTACTAGGGGGGGAATCGATTTTGTATCACAGCTTTTGTTTTTTGGTTGAAAAAACATGTGATATTTTTTGTTAAATGGTTGAAGAAATAACTCGTTCAAAACGGTGCAGGTGGTATGGTTGTAAAGACGACATAGGCACCTTTCCCACAACGGTCGGCTGTCACATCATAATTCAACGGCTGGTGGCTATAAAAAGGGGGTATCGAAGCAAAGCAGGCACACCCTAAAAATCGTCCTCCCGTTTAGCTACCAGTAGCCAAGCTCCTTTCATTCAGGTGAGGACCAAAAAAAACAGAACTTGCGTCTGTTTCTTGATAGGTGTTCGTTGAGGTCAAGATGTCGTGCATGTCTGCCAATGTATCGGATCGCAGCACCGCTTATCTTGGCTTCTCAAAATTCCCCTGCTACTGCGACGAGCCTGCTGATCTATGGAGGTCTGGGACATCCGAGAACCCAGGAAGACTTTTTTTGAAGTGCGGCATGGAGAAGGTACTCGTCTAGATCTTTGGATTCGTCTGCTGGAGTTTTCCTTCTGTTTTTTGTCATATGAATCTTTTGTGCTAAAGCATTTTGATGTTTACACAGAAATGCAAGTACTGGTTCTGGGAAGATGAGGTTAGTGCACGATCCAGCAGACGTCAGGATGTTCGCAAGGAGTTGGCTTCAGCAAACCCATGTCGCTTGTTTTCCTCATCCAATGTTATGCAAGGGATCAGAGATGTGCAGGCCGAGCTCATGGTTGTTCGAATTGCTTTACTAGCACTAGTTGTTGCGGTTGGCTGGATTGCCAGCAGGGTTTAGTATTGTTAGTGAATGATCTCCCCTACAATAAATTAGGATAGATGTTTCTCTGTGTAATTCATTGGTGGCAGGTTTGTTAGAAAATGTGCTTCATCGTTGTTGTGTTTCATTTGGCCTAGGAGAAAAAACATTTATCAAGCATTGCATGTTGATTCTGGTCGTGCAGAGAAACAGAATAACAAAAGTTTAATTCCCACCTATTCTTGTTGCACACAGAACAAACCAAAGCCTTGAATCATACAGAAACGGTGTATAGTTCCAGGGATTCAGTTAAACCAAACCCTCCATATTACAAAACACATTGTGTGGGCAAACGCGGTTCAAAGGAATTTGGAAAAGGTAGCAATAAACATATCAGACCAGGTATGCAAATGCATCCGACGGGGGTGCATGGTCGCTCCCTTTGCCGTTCGGTACATCACTGACATAACCTGCGTACTTGTCCTCCTCTAGGGTTACTCCTTCAGCCTTTCTCTTCTTTGACAACACCTTCTTCCCTTTCGGTGCGCTTTTCTTCGTGATCGTGTAGGATGATATGATCCCTTTGTATATGAATGTCATTTTAGCTAGGTAGATGGTATCTGGACCAACAGGCTGTTTTGTTCAGGTTAGAATGTTAGTACCAGTCTAACAGTCTGTTTCATGTCAGTTAACTGAACAACAACAAATGGATGTCCCAATAAAGAACACATACCAGGAACTGGTTTGGCTTGGGAACACTGAAGAATGCTGTGCTCACTCCAGTGTCAGGTCTACATTAGAAAAAACGAATTGAGGAATATTTTTTTAGACAGGATCATATTAACACAAAAACGACAACGAATTTTTTGCAAAAATATTTCTAGTCAGTGAAACATGCACCTGTTGCAAACAACTATATAATGTTAAACTGTATATTTTGATTAATCAGGTTTTGTTACCCATGCATGGTGTGATGCTTTTTCAGGGCGACGTCATAAACCCATTGGATGTCAGGGATCCTCCTGTTTGTTAGGTGCTTGATGTGAGATACTGCGAACGAGGTAATCTTCTCCATTGTCGGCCGGAAAACATCCAACACTTGGATGTGTGATGTCCCAGCTAAAGTTGGATTGATCAAGTGTGTTATGCACTTCACAAAGTCTATTGAGACTGAAGCCCACACTTGTTCAAACTTTATCATAGCAACTACCTGTGCATTATCACAAAGAATTATATATCGGTAGGGACAGGAAGCATATTGCACATGCGCTAGTTGGCATTCAGGTTGGGGGGGAACAGTTGTCGCCGTTAGCTTACCCTGCCACAGTTTGATATGTCGTAATGGAAATGTGGCTGGAGGAAACTTTCTTCACAATCATGCACACTAGAATCATCCGAAACCACCTTGTCCTGCAAAAATGTGAATGGTATTCAGTTTTCAGTTCAGTCTTCCTGCACATATGTCACTGTTTATGGTAAGATGGGTATGGAAGCTGTAGTGGTAATAATAGTTAGGATTATACAAAAGGATGATTTTCTCACCGCCCACATATGCATGACGTAGTGTACGTTTCCATCAATTTCTGCCCTCTTGTCTGCTTCGTCGTTCCTCAAAACCCTGACAACAACATTTTCCATTTCTTCGGATAGATCTTCCCTGAACTGCAGCATTCTCTTAATGTATACACCATCTACAGATACCATAGGAGGGTCCCTGAACTCGATCCATATCCTGCATGTATCGTAAAGATAACCATGAGAGAAATAATAGCTTTTAAGCCCGTGCTCGGATGAATAGTTTTGGCCTCTGTATATGATAATTCATTTGTAGACTGGCACTTGAAACTTACTGATTCAGGTCTGGGGGAGTGGCATTGTGTACAAACCATGTTGCTGCCCCCTTCATATGATCTCTGAGTCGTTGAAACCTGTTTTGATCGCTGGTGGCCCTCCTCCCTCTCTTAGGCGCAGTACCATCGCCGAACATCCAGTTGAATGGTATGGGCCTGTCACCGTCTGCTGATTCTGTTTGGAAGAAATACATCGTTTTGTCAGAAGTTGTTTGAGATCCCTTAGATTGTAAGTTTATAAAATGCGGTGAAAAAGCCTACTAGATAAAGACTTACTTCTGGATTTGCTTTTCTGCTCCGATTTGATGGTTTTGACAAGTTCCTCCAATTTTGCACTCATGTCTTCCACAGATGAACTGAACTTAGCATCACCATCTGTTTTCGCCTGAACAATAGCTGATGCGAGCTTGTTCATGCTTTCGGTTGCTTTGCTGAACACCGATACAGCATGTTGAAACTGGTCAGCCGAAGCTTTCATTGCTCGGAGGAATTCTGGATCCATCTTGTGTGTCTGCAAACAATAGTAATCAAGCTGGGTGTATCAGAAAAATAATCTATATGTTCTTTTGCCAGCAGACATGGTTTGGTTCGATTCATCAACTCATTTCGGGAAAGATCTCGGCGCTATACATCAAATAAGTTCATATTACCTGCTCGGGGACATCTTCGTCGAACAGCACCCTTGGCGTCACCGTTTCAGGAAGGGGGCGCAAGGTTGATCTTGGAGCTGGCACCTGTTTCGTTTTATTTGTGCGGGAGTAAGAAACGTCAGTCAAACGTGTGCGGATTCAGCAAAACGGGAGCAGTACAGGGGTGTGGGAAAACAGATCTGGATCCGGCTGTGTCTCATGCAACCAAAATAACAACAGAAGCATGGGAGAAACACAACCTAAAATGAACCTTACAGGCATGGTTGGAGAATAACTTAGATCCACCGAAAAACATGGCAAAGGACTCACCGTTGCAACGAACCTCCAGAATGCTAATTGCAACTCAACTGCCATTCAATCTCAGATTGGTTTGCTGAAACGCTCCTGTTAACCTACTGACTGGTGTCCTTTTTAACCTCCCTACCCCCCTGCAATGAATGATCTAGGCGACGTCTCTGTTTTTATAGTGCTAAGCTGGTTGCATGCTTTCAGATGGCAGAAGTAAAACGCATGGCTGCGGTGGAGGTGTTATATGGGGTAGTGTATAATTCTTCATGTGTAGGCTCTGGTGTTGTTGTGCAGCTGGAGACGCATCAACAGAAAATCGAACCAAATGCTCGATAATATACGACTCGTGTAAAGCCTGGACACGGTTGTCAAATTCTACTGTCGTCAGCTCGTTTTCATGGTGAACTGTCTATTGGTAATCTAGAAAGAAAAGGACATCATCTGTTGACATTTCCTTCTGCACACGATCTCCCTACTCGTATCCATTAGGAAAAAAAAATAAAACAAATCAGGTATCAGGCCTTGACGAGCTTGCATACCTGGTATGCCCTGTTGCGAAATTCACCCGGCGGCAGATCAACGCTTGGGGCAACAGTTGTTGCCCTGCTAATTGCTTCCTGGACAGCCTTGTACATCCCTGTGTATGGTCCTTGCTGCTTACAAGGATAGAATCGAAAAATTTTGGTGATTCTTTGAAAGTTGAGAGGATGTCTAACGAAATTGAACTGTTTTTTTTAAGGGAATTGGTCAGTTATTCAGAACCAACCTGAGTCGCACATATGCCAGTACCGCTAGCATCGGCATTGTTGAACATTGGGCTGAAGTTCATGTGTGTTCCTCTCATGGAGCTTGAGCCCTTGTCAAAAATGCTGACCTGCCAAAAACAGTTGTGTATTATACGTCAGGCAAACTTCACTGGTACTAACGTTTTGGCCATATAAACTGCAGTATAACAAGACAGTAAACATTCTTGGGCAGACATTCGTGTGAAATGCCGTTCGAACCATCCATTTGCTAACAAAATGCAGATGCCTGTAAGTCTAATTATCTAAAACTGGTCTGCTTTTTTTATAGATAGATCCGGGTAGTAGCAGGGTCGGGCAGGCGGATTTGTGCATCCATATTAGGTGATAAATACGGCCGTACCGTTTGACCTCCGAGATTGTTGGCTGCCGGTGGTGGTGAAGAGAAGAGTAAGCCGTCCAGCTCGAAGCCCCGACCTGCCGCCATTAATGAGCTCTGCAGTTGTTGAAGGAAGAAACAGTTTTAGAGGATGAGTAGTACTACGTACAGAGCATATGAATGTGAACTAGAGTATATGTTTCGTTGCCGTAGTTACTGCAAAACAAGAATACCTCTATCTCTTGCTCTGCGAACCCCATGCTAGCGTTGAATGTGCTATCCCCATCCACCTCCATTGCAAACGACGGAGCGAGTAGCGCAGCCAACTAGTAGGGGGGTTGCAGGTGTGCAGAGGAAGGAAGAAGAAGTCTGAGAAGGAAAGCAGCAACAGTAGCGGAGTAGGTGAAGTCTGCTTCGGTTCTACCCCTGTTTAAATGGGTACAGATACTCGCATGCCCCACGTTTTCAGTTGGTTCACCCCCTCCCGCGAAGTGGGACAAGATGAAAAAGAAGACCATTTCGTATTTTTGGCATGGTTCTCCCCTAGATTTTGTGTGCCCCACTATTCAATTCAAGTAGATGAAAATCATAAAACAAAGGGGAATGCACTCCCATCCCCTTTTTTTCATTTACAGTGGGCTTGCCGTATTGTATAAAAATAGACCAGAACCGTTCTCTCTGCCAGTACGTGTTTGCACATTACAGTTGTTTAATGAGGTTGTGGCCAAGCATTAATTGTTAGCTTGGTTAATTTTCCAATATTTTTTTTCGACTTGTTTGCTGTGCATGACACAAAAAAACAGCTGATATTTGTAAAAAGGGCATAAACACATTTGGGTAGCTCGAAATTTCCCAATGGTAAGCAAATCTTGGTATTCGGAAACATAGTGATACGCCCCAGTCCGACTACTATCCGTCTGCGGCGGTCGCTAACATGCGCTATTCCATCATAGGCATCCAACGTCTCTTTGCTCGATCGAGAATCCACTGTCTCATTCTCGACGTCGGACAAAATCCATGGCGTCCCTGATCGGCTATATAAGGTTGCCCGGGCATTTGTCCGAGTCGAGCTCCATGTCGGAGTTGAACTATATGCTTGGGGAGTTGGTGTTTCAAGGAGTAGGGTGTGTTTGGAGGAGTGGGAGTCTGGCAACATTCGGCGTTGTTTGCGGTTGCTGCGGCGGGGGTATGAGCTAGAAAGGAGCAAAAGGTGGATGTTTGTACGCTCGGCAAATTTTTAAGTTCAGATGTTTTAAGTTGCGAACGTCACTGTTTTTTGTACCGTTTAGCAGCAGTCCGACTCTCGTGGCACGTGTGGCAACGCAAATTGCTTCGTGCGTGCTCCGCTTACCCTCTCCTCGGGGACAAATCCAAAAAGTGTGATGCATGAAACTATGTTACGCCGGGGCCAATGCTCCTTGCGGTTGTGTCGTACGCCAGCTTGGGCTATTGGATGTTGACGTACTTACACCACGTGTCCTGGCCCCTCATCCTTTGTTCGATGATCCGCGTCCACTAATGCTTTGACGTCGTTGTGCGGGTCGAGGAGCTGGTATTTGTTTTGTCCGGATGTGAACGACTCGTTTTAGCTGTAGTTCGTTGTATGTCATTTTGGTAGGTGTAGGCGGCGGTGGGGTAGCATTGTCGCTGTTTGGCGTTGATAATGGTTGCTGCGGCGGTGTTTGAATTGGAGGGACAATACAGTGCACTGTGTGCTTGTTTTATTTTATTTAGTGCGACAGCACTTGCGATGACGTATGCAGTTTTTATGTAGATCAAAGGGAGTGCGACGGCCGCGGCGCGCGTGCCAACGCCATAAATCCTTGTGCGGAAGTAAACGACGACCGCGGGGCCACGTGCGTTTTAGCCATTAACGCGGGCGCATTCTGCCAAAAGAGACGGCTCGACACCAATATTTGGGAACAAGGCGCATCGGCCCATTCTTGTTGCAGGTGCGGCAGCCAAAAGCATTTACGGAGCGAACGCTGTGCGCGCCTGTGCCGCATCCACGGAGGTGCATCATAGGCTCAAGTTACATCTACTCCCCCCGCCTGTTAATAGATGTCCAGTGGTTCGTCTAAAATTTGGATGTATCTATGCCTAAAAAATGTGTAAATACATTCGAAATGAGACAATTTTTTGACATCTAAAAATGGACGGGGGTATTATATTTCCTTCTCACGATGACGGTCTGGTGACTTTCTGCCGCGTCCCGCTATATGGGGTGGCAGACTCATTTTCAGGTAGGGCTAAGAACAAATACGGTCGCGCATCGTTTTTTTATCGTCGCCGGTCGACATGAAGTTCTCGTTGTGCCTTATTGTATTTACAACGTTTGCTCTTTGGTAGAAAATCGGTCTACTCCTATTCTTTGTGTCTTCAGGCATTGGTACGCGCGTGGAGATTTGTGTGTTCCTGTTCTGGATACATGTCATGCGGCTGCTCCCCCGTCATCGAGTGTGTGGAGACAGAGCTCTTAATAACAAACGGTACGTCGGTAATAAACTCTATGTCTGCTCCCTCACCACCACTCTCTCCCCCGCCGGCCCGTCACATCCTAGCGCGGCCGAGCTGTACTTCAAGTGCATGCTTTTCGAAACATCCTTCTGCTGCCTCCCCGCCTCGCTGCACAGCCATTTAATGTTGGGATTTTCCTCTGTGTGCGAATCGCAGCGGCAGCATCAGTCCGTGCACCTCAACTATCCATGCATGACCAGCAGGCTGCCGCGACATATGTCGTCTTTGGTTGCCGTCGTGGACAGGTAGACATGTATCGTTGCCAACTGTGTTCCGTCGACATCATGTTGCCTCCGACTGATGTATGAGGGCCAGTTTCTGCTCGCCGTACGGACAGTGGAGAATTGGCTTAACTTGGTCTCATTTTATTTAACCCACCCCGCAGCTCTTCGCTTGATCGACGTATCTCCTTTACTGCAGTCACCTCCCACGCTGTCTCTCTGCTGTTGTTGAGTACACTGCAGTATGATGCGTGTTTGTTGATCGGAGGGTTGCACGTGGGGTACAGACCTTGTTTTTTTATTCCGTTTCATGCATTTTTGGCGTGGAAAAAAGTTACTTCCGTTGTTGTTTGATCCGTCAAGAATACAGTGTGATGAGTACCGGGCATCTCTTAGTAATATCACAAGCAAGCCCCCATTTCGGAAACCGATAATCGTCGATAAATCACAAGTATTCTATATTAAGCATCTCCGGGCGCGTACCACACAAAAAACGATCACTTACGGGGTTAGGTTCGCGTCGGACAAAAGAAACGTTCAACTCGCGTCCCCCAAACAGCAATTATTCGTCCGGTGCGCCCCGATACGGTTTCTGACGCCCCGGGCCCGTTCCCGTTACACAGTTGACGAACCTGGGACATCGGACACACCGAAAAATCAAGGCGAAGGTGACGCAGCCGACTCTGCGGCGGGATAGTCGTTTCTACCATAACCGGCTCACCTAGCTCTGCGTGCCGGCGTTAATGAGCACACCCGCTCCTCCGCCTCCTTCCGACCTATAAAAGAGTCGGCTCTCATCGCCAATCTCGCGCGTAAACCCTAGCCTCCCTCTCCCAAACCCTAACCGCCACCATCTCAGCATGACTCACGCTAGGTGTAGTAAGTTCGGAAGACGACCTCGCGGCCGTGGTCGTGGTTGTGCTCGTGCTCCTGGCCGTGGCAGATGTATGTGTAGCCGGACTTGTTGTTCGAATTCGTACTCGTCCTCAAGGGCGAACCGCGCGGGATCCAGATGCTACCGGACTCCTCCGCAGAATACGTCGCCTGCGACGGTCTCCCACGCACGATGCATCTGCGGGGGTGCTGTGTGGGGCTACTACCGGTGTATTGTCGACGTGATCTACGAAGTTCGCGGCTAGATGTACCTCAACATCAGGTAGGATTAGTTTGTGCGGCACCACAGCCTTTGATCCGGCATCATCCTCATGTCCTCCTACTTCGTCTAGGAGGACATGAGCGTTAAGTTATTCCACGAGATGCGCTGCCGCCTGGGCTACCACGGCGGCAAATCCGCCGAGTAGGAGAACTGAGTGTTGTTTATTCGCAGCGAACACGTGCACGACTGTATTGTCATGCTTGCTCTCTCCAACAAAAAGTTGCTACAGATCGTATCTCGGTTTGTATGTTTCTAGATACTCACAATAGTTGCTACGAATCGTATCTCGGTGGTTTGCCCGCGGGGTCTATAGTAAGACCAATCAAGCATTGGTGCATGGTAGACAAAACATGTGAGGGGTAGTCATACTTCATGAAACAATCAATGAACTACATTCTAAAGTGAGATGTTTTTTTTAGAGCAAAATACTTGGGAAATGAAGGCCTTTGTCCCAGAAATGGATAGGTTAGTGCAACATGTTATATTCGGGGATCGATGTGAATGTTGACATTGGTCATTAGTTTCGGAAAAAAAAGGGATTAAGACGATGGAATGCACTGTCTACGATTCTCTTTACTATTGTATTAGGTATGCTTGCTATCTTTGTTTGTCCTTTGGCTTAGCTCTGACGACATACGGACAGTTTCATTTAGGATATTCCACCTCGGACCAAAATTGCGAATATGTTTGGTAAATATGTTAAATGTTGTTTGTAGACAATTCTAGGATTTTTCCGGGATAGGGTTTTTTTCCTTATGCTGGTATATTTGGGGGGTCAGAACTGATATGAACTTTTTTCGCGTTAAATGTATGGTTGGCTGTTCTATGCTTTTACAATGTTTGCTGATAATGCGTTGATGCTATGTGTTCCGACATAAATCTTACTCATGAATCGTGAAAAGCAAAACCTAACATACCAGATCGTTGAACATGCTACATGTTCGTCCTTAATCCGCTTCGATTTATGCGACACTTCGGAAAGGTGTTAGTTACAACATAGATTAGCCAACATAAAGAGGCATGAAAAAACACATTAAAGCTTCCGTTTGGTCTCCCGACGAAACTGCTCCTATAGATCATCCGGCATTCAAGCAGTTGTTCGTTTATAACTAGGCCGGCGCGAAATGGTCACCATCAACTGTGGTGTACACCTCCCCATCAAGAGCAAGTTCGTCTAGTGTCTGCCTGCATCATATACAAAAAAGGTGCGCTTTAAGTAGGTTTTTTCATTCACGGGTATTTGGCCGTTGTTACAAACATGTTTTTGTCGATTACCTTGTTGTGTCTTTGTCGATCTTCAACAGTTTGCATAATGCATCAATGTGAACACCCCCCGGACCAACTCTGTTTATGTGTTATGTTTTCACGGGGAAAAGAAAGGCATGTCAGTTCAGAAAAACAGTGTGAGCAACTTGTTTTGCATTGTTATTCCGTTATCCGAGGTCAAAATATATCTGTTGGGAAACTTTTTTTTCACCTGTAACGGAAACTTACTTTTCAAACTGTAGACGCAACGTGTTCATAGTAGATTCGTTTAGCGAACGTTTTGGTGATCCTGCTGATGTTGCTCCGGCATACTCCTGTACCTGATATACAGTTATTTTAGTCAGTCGCGTACTGGTAAATTCTTATATGCAAACCCCTTTTTGTGTTATTTATAATCTAGAGTGCGTCGTGGCCGTTTACCTTTTGCTCTTGCGACATGATTTCCTCTTTAGGTGATTTAATGGCAATGGGGTTCGCTCTGTTCTGCAGTTTAACAGGTGCAGGCGCAGGTTCATTGGCCGTGTTCTGAATTTTATCGTTGTCTTCGGCCCACATTTCAGCAACTCGAGCGTACACGCCCTTTTTCTGAAAGGGAAGCAATTAAACATCAAGGACAGAAAAATGTTAGACAGCTGGCTAATCCTCCCTAGATGATTAGTCTGAAGACTATCTAAATCAGATTGATTTGTGCTTTAATTGTTAGTAAATATTATTAAATAATTAGATTTTTGTTACCGGTTTGATGACGAGATCAATATGTGTAGCGATGACAGACAGGTGATGGTGTGGTATGTCGTTGAAATTCACCACTGGCCTGCAATCGTAGCACTGGATCTCTGGTGAGTATCCCGCCAGCTTCACACAGCCCACTACAGCTGCGTATGATCCCTCGCTGTAAAAATGGTTGAACAGGTCAATACAATGCTTTCTGCAGGATCTAATCTAGAGCATTTCGGTGGGCTTGGTGGTGATTTGCGGTTAGATTAGAGAGTATAGTACTTACTGGATTCGTTCAAGCTCGTCTCTCCCGTTTGTGAACCATATTGATGCCTTAACTGCACCGCAGCAATCCTCGATCCAGAATATCCCCTTGTACTCGTCAGTCTTTTTCCCTCTGATCTGCCCGATGACTTTAATCTGTTAAGCAAAAGGATGCAAAAAGATGCACTCAGTAGCCGCCTGGTGAAATACGAAAAGGATTGCATGATCCGCCGCATATGTGTTAATAATATAAAGGTTACATGTACGTACTGACGAGACGGCTGTGTTGTTTATGACCATGAACTCTCTCCTGCGGCTGTTCCATGCATCCTTGATCTGCTTTGTGTTAACTGGCATCAGAGTCTTCCCAAGGTACACTTCGTTCTTCACTTGGGGGCATAGAAACCCATCAATGCTTGTCTGCATAGACTTGGTCACTGGTGTTTCATCCTGCATACAACGAAATGCAGAAAACAAGAGTAAATAAGCCTGTGCTTACTAGATATTTGATGGTTACGGTGGTTAGTGTAAAACATGGCGAGTGGTTGTCTGGGAAACGAAGGTTTGATTTCCTTACCCTGATGAAGGCCGCGGATGAAACTGGGACGATTGCTAGCGACAGGTCAATGCTCCCTTCCTTGATCTGCTCCATATCTGGATTGCGGTCTGTGTATGCACTGGTGGTTTGATTTTGTGGAGTGGAAGGTATGTTTGTGCGCCATCGTTGTGTTGTGGCCTTCTTTTATAGCGAATGGTGATATATGGGACGCCGCCTTTGGATTGCAGAACTGTTGTTTGTTACCACCGATTTTTTTGTTTTCGGATTATTGTTTTGTGGTGCGCTTGTGATGGTCTTCCGGTTGGCCATATTGGTTGGGGAAACCCTTCGCCGCATCCTGTTTGTGCGAGGTTCGTTTTGACCAACAGTCGGCAGGCAGAGATTTGCCCCAGCCATGTTGTTGTGTTTACGCTCATGCTGGAACTATTGTAGTTTAGTTTTTTTACCATGCTTTCGGACGCAACCATTTACATACTCGTAATGCGACAAAAACATGGCTGGGCTTCCGGTCGTGACTTGTGCTTCTGATTTCGTGTTAAGTGTCCACACGATTGATGTTTTGCAGCCTTACTTTACTAGCATGCGGTGCTCCGTAATATGATAGAGGATGTAAAAAAATGGATTAAAATCGTGTTACCGCTTGATCAACACTTCCTAATGTAGCAAGAGTAGGAAAATGTTCCCAGCTGCCTAAATTTCATGATTGGTTCGTTATAGCATGTGTTGCTTAACACCTGTGTGCAATACGATCGTTTCCCAAAAAAATCGTAGTGTTAATTGCTATTGGCTTCGAAAAATCTGTTCTAGCCTACTAGCGATCGATTTGCATTAAAAACGATGTAATATCCCATACTATCTGAAAGGCAATACAAACATTGTTCTGATATTCACACTTTATTTTGGGACAGTACATGAATTGGGCTCATAGTAACTCAAAATACAGGAGGCCACGGTTCAGTCAGGGTAAGCACGCTACCAATCCTACCTTTTGGGCCTCTGTATATTTCAGTGATCGTCAACTTAGTGGCGTCGTAAACGAAGAATCCCTCGTCGTCCGCCATGGTGATGAAGATGTGTGATCCGTTCCTTGTGGCCGACCTTAACTGCAGTGGTTTGGGTTCTGCCTGCTCTGTCCCTCCAACATTTGTCTTCAAAAGACGTTGCCAGAATGACATGCCAAACTTGTATACAAAGTTGTCTAAAAGGCAAGTCGATGACATCTTCATCCAGCTGTGCTCGTGCTTGGTTTGGAACAGAGCAAATGTGTTTAGGACGCCACAATTCAAATGAACCAATAACATGTCTGCCTTACTGTGTTCTCCTATTGCGTAATCAGTATCTCTTACGCTAGCACTGTTGACTTCTACTGGCAGTGTTGTGTGGCTGAAACTGAAATCGCTGAACCTAAATGTCACGATTACCCCTAAGATGTAATCCATGAACAACCTGTCTTTCTTGATGATGCAACTAGGATTGTTCTTAAAGAAAATCTGGTGCGGATGCTTGAATTGTGAGGTGGCGTAGCAGCGCCACTGACCATTCGAAAGGACAGTAAGGTGTACCCTGTTGAAAGGAGATGGGCCGCAGCTTACCCCAAAATCTGTGCGTGTGGGCTGGGAAGATGAGTCCTGGACGAAGAAGCCGATCCCTCCTTGAACAAGATCTTGGAGCACGACGTACTTGCCGTAGTTGTTGGAGGAGATGTATTCCGTTGACCGCACAATTTTCGGAGCAGGCGGCGCCACCGCCGTAACCTCCTTCTCCCCGATGCAGGGCCTGATGGTGTAATATCCGTCAGTTCTTTCGACCACTGCGACGCCTCGTCGGCAGCCGACGACCCTCTCACGGATTAGAGAGGGGCGGCTGATGCGTGCTCTTAACCGAGCCGCCGTGTCGTCTCCGGGCTTATCCGTCGTGTCGGCAAGCCAGGTGATCCGGCCTGCTCCATCCCCTGACTCAACTATGAAACCTATGCTAGCCGGATCCTGGATCTTGGAATAGGCTAGTGCAAAGTCTTGGTGTTGGATCTCCTCCATGAAACACCTGTGGACGCGGGTGCATCTTGTGGTGGAGGCTGTGGAATTTATCCTTAGAAGGATCTCTCTGCGTAGGTTCTGGTCACCAAAAACGTGGTGCTGGTTTGGATCCATGGGTGGAGCGGGGTGGTTTGGCTTCTCCATGGCTGAAGTAGGATTTTTGTGTTTATTTCGGTGGATCTAATCTTGACGAGTAGTAGGTGGGGCAGATGAGAAAAAGCGCGGACAACGCGAATGGTCATTAAAAAAGGGGGGAGGTGGATGGGAATGAAGTGGAGCCTGCTGAAGTTTGTTTCGTCTCTTATTTTCAACAAATAAAACACCTGGGAGTCCAGGTTGATTTGTCATACCACCAATCATAAATACATTACGATGTTACCTACATCTATTCTACATCTATTCATCAAGGATGATGTAAGGGGTGAACGCGATGGCCGTCGCCTATTACTGGTCCTTTTGCGTCTGAAGTTCCTTGAGGGCGGAGATGTCCGCCGCATGCTCCTCTGCCGTGGCCCGAGCCTTATAGGCAGTACCCTTCTTGGATGCGCCCAACGCTTGCATGATGTCCCCCCTTCCTCTGCCGTCTCCGCTACCTCGTCGTGGACTCGCGAATCTCCAACGATTCCTCCGCCGATGGTGACGGTGATGTGCGCCGGCCATGCCGCCACATTCACGGGGCTGGTCTGCGCGCCACTTCTCGGAGGCGACGCCGCTCATCGGCTTTACCGGCGGGGTCTGATCGGTACGTCCTGCACGTACAAGATCGTCCGCTAACCGAGCCGCCTCAATGCGGCTTCCTTCGGCGGAGCGCTCTCATTGGCGCTGCCACGCCTCGTGCACGGTGTCGGGCGAGCTGGATTCCTTGGTTCCGATAGCGGGCGAGGTAGTTCTACTGGCGCTAATTTACGTGACGAACCGCGGTACATATACGGAGCTGGGTGTGCAGTATTGCTCGTTGGATATAACTACGGATGTTGCGCCGCATGGCGGTTTTAGGGTTGAGATTGATGTGTTAAACCCAAACTAGGACCTGCGACCGGTATAAGTTGGGGGGAGGGCTTGGACAGTTGTCCTTGACCTGTTATTCCGCCGAAATGGGCGGTCCTGGATTCGGGGCCTGCTAGATGACCACAATCACTCCTGCCAAGTATCCCGCCGTAAATCTACGGGGGGGGGGGGGGGGGGGTTATAAGGGTCCTGTCTGGACTGATATTATCTACGTAGAAAAGAGATAAATGGGGCCGACACACCTTTGTGTATTTTATATCTTGTGATGGTGATATCATCTGCACCCCCCTGTTCGTATCCTCTTTCTAGCGAAAAAAGGGGACATCTTTTCGACACCTCCATTATGGTTGCACCGGCTCGGGGCGTGAAAGATACGTTCCTTTTTCTACAAAAAAATATACCCGTGTTCGTATCATTTTCCTCATATAGGTTATCGTAGAGTATCATTCTGGCCCGTTGGCCAGCGATTCATCGAAAATAGTAAATGCGGCTAAACTGTATGGCATGTTTTCAACCCAAATGACATGTATTTAGTCTCGGATGGACATCGTTCTCTATTACTCCGACAGGGTGAGAAACCCTGGACAACCTCCCTAAAAATGGAAATCTGATGTAACAAGTTTGCATTGATAGCAATCCTAAAAAAGGCCCGTTTTTTTAAGAGATGGGCTGCTCAACACCCGCGAACTGACTATGAACCAACTGTATTGCACGACGCGTGTATAATGTCCAATGCAAAGACTAAATTTGTACTTGGTTTGTCACATTATGTAAAAAGGGGTGTTGTTGGTCAGAAACATGTCAAAAGGTGGCAAAAAAACTTCACTGGCATCTGTTCGATTTGGTTTAAAAGAAGGCCTCCGCTGGGGAAAATAATGTTGGTACTTGTAACAGTTCTGTCATATAGGTGATCATAGTGTAGCATCCCCCCGAGCGTTGTCTCGGTGATACAGCGACTTTAGATATAACGGCTTAACTATGTGTTGCGGATTTAGCCAATGTAGCATGTACATTTCCTCGGATGGATAGGGGACCCTCTTACTCCGATAGTGGGTGGAAACATAGCCATTGTCAAACTTGTTGATGTGATAGATTAGTTTGTCATTTGGTATCTTGCTAATCGTGGCGGTAGATATAAAAAGCTATTGTTTACCGTACCCGTATTTGTATTAACACAATCTATTGCACGTAACTGTTGTAGTGTTCCACTATAAAAAAAGATATAAAACTCCATTTGTATTTGGGATGCTCCATTAAAAAAAAGGATGTAGTTGACCAATGCGGCGAAGAAAGAGTTAAAAAAAATCACCACGCATCTCTTCCCCACGGGTTGCAAATCTAGAATGCACTGGCAAGAATGTGTAGGTGGTTTTTGGATCACATTGTGTCGTGTCGGTGATCAAAACTGTATCAATCTTGACCGCTTGGCGGTGATACATGGTAAAACTCGTTATACAAATGTGCGCACGCTTTACATTCATTTTACGTCGTTTTAACAAAGGATTTGAAGATGTCGAGGGTAGGGTTTTAGCGGAATTATGAATTAAGGTATCTGGCTCTTGTCCCATTGTGTTTTTATATTTCGTACAAACCATGTTTAAGTAACGATTAAAAGGTGTGAAATTACCGATCGGATGTTTGGTGAACCCGCATGGATCCTGAGTCTATCGGTGAAGGCAACATGACATGTGTAGCACAAAAACAAAAATGTTTCCACTTACGGCCGTACATCTGCTGTCCTCCGTATAGTCGCATGCCATTTAGTAATTATGTCTTCACTCAGAACAAAGGTAGTGATGATTTTATGTTACGATCGATTGGGTGCAACGTCTTGCACGTTCGAACAGACATGATTTTATGCTTGAAGAGCGAAGCAAGATTAAAATCATTATCTGGCTGACAACATCCGGAACAAGTCAAGGGCAGTGAGTAATTATAAACCAAGACAAAATCCATGATTGAAACACATGCTAACATTTAATGATTACGGGCGGTTACATGACACAAGTTGCTTGCAAACTAACGTGGAACTGAAAAATGGAAATGCGGATGGTTTAGGAGGTGGGCATCTAGGAGAAGCCTTGGACGCCGTAGCAAACTACTGGATTTGAAATACAAATAGAACAACAACATGACAATTTTTTTGGCAATCACTGCAGGGGGGTGGCATCGATCTCCGGCCTGCATCTACCTAGTCTGAAATGGTGATGACGGCGTCACCGTCAGCACACTTCCCGTGACTTGCCGATGGCCAGCCCATCTGATTGTCTGAATCCTCTCCATCAGATATGTCGATGACATCATCCTTCTGCAGCTGTTCATCCGGCTCGTCCTTCACTAGTGTGCCGCCAATCTCAATGATGTTGACGGATACCTTGTCTTTACAACGTGCAGCTGCAAGAAACTAAACCACGTCAAAAATAGTTTATAGTTAGTGCATGATCGACTATAACGGGGTGAGACTTGTAACCTGTATCCTTAGGTGGTGGAGTTGCCTGAACACCAGAGACCGCTTTCAGCCAGTCGTCGACTGTCTCGTTCTGCTTCTTGTTTTCCTCGTATGCTGCTTCCCTGGCTTGGCGTTCCTCCTCGTCGCGGATTGAATCCCGGATGACTAACTTGTAGTCCTCATCCTCCTCATCTCCAGCCGCCGTGGGATCGCCATGTTCTTGGACCGCCGCCTGCGGCATAGGGGAATCCGGCACCTCCTCCTCGTCGGAGGACATCTCCGACGACGCGCCATCCGTGGAGTCTACTGGGGCGAATGGCTCGGGTTCGTCTATGGCATTCTGGGTGGGCAGCGATGGATTGGGGCTTGTGGGGGGCGTCATGTCATTCCCAGGAGTGGGCGGGGATGCTGGGCTGCTGGGTGTGTGTATCGTCAAAGTGGAGACTGGAGAACCGGGCGTAGTAGTGCGGTGGTATGGATGGATGCTTCGAGCTCTAGCTAAACGGCCGGCAGGCCTGCGTACGTGCTTGGAAGCTGCTTGGACGGCTAAGAGCATGGCTAGGCGGTTGTTCCTCATGGCTAAGGATGAGTTCTGGCTAGGATGGAATGGCATCCACAAACGTATAGCATCGTTTATATAGTTGGTCCTCTGGTTCCTTTGGTCGACCCGGCGGAAGCATGGTCGTGTGCTTTATCTATATGCGTTGCTGTTGGGCACAATTGGCTAGGACGACAGTGTGTGATCGTAACGAACTGTGTGCCATCCACATCTACGTCCACGGCTTAAAAAGCGATCTGCTGCCGCAGAGACTGAAAAATTATCCTCGCAGACGATACAAGGAGTCACACGCAAAAAAAAAGAAGGTGCTAGCTACGACCTGCTTTCTCTCTATACAACTTTCCCCGCCTTTTGTATAACGGATTTTGCATGCCCATAGCAGGTGAGCATGGTAGACGGTCGATGCAAAAAAAATGCGTGTGGCTGTTGGTGTGTACTTTGTTTATCAGCAACGTTACAAGGGAGAATGAGTTGGTATCGGCATGTACAAAAGGTAGCAATGAGGTGACCCAAATCGGTGCAAGGGTGCTATTCTAGCAGAACGCAAATGTGCAGTTGTTCGATTGTTTCCCGTGTTGTCGGTGGGGACCTGCGTAGAGATGAACCCACTGGACATCAAAATGTGGGCAATGCAGGTGCTGGTGATGGTTTATTTAATCTGCGTGCGACCTAGGTGGACCAACACTGTAGTTGTTTCGTTGCAAACTTCTTGTGGGTGTGCATTGGATATAAAAAAATCCAGAGTTTCGTGATATCGCACGTCCCTAATTATGCTTGAATACCGTGTTTGGCCAAAAAAACGTGCCGACTTTCAAAAGTAGTAATTGTGATAAAAAAACGGATGGCTCGTTTAATGGGTATATTATTTACCTCCCAAGGCTAGAATCCCTTACGTAACATCCATCTTGTGCATGTGCCCCCATGTGTTGGAATACACGTGGAAGGTCCCCTACAAAGGAATGGAAACCCCCCGTTCTGTCTTCCGCCTTCCTCCCGGGCCGCTATCGCGAGCGTCTCCGGGGGTTCCACCAACCGTAATGAAAACCGTCATTTCTTCCTCTCTTCCTGGTCGTTGCGGCTGCCTACGTTGGCGGTGGCGGGCGCGACCGGCCGTCGAGGACGGCGGGTGATTTCGGCGGCGCGCCACCAATGGGTTCCTCGCGCGCTTGGGGTGGGGAGGGGGGGGTGGGGCGTCCCTAGGGGGCGACGCCGGTGGTGTTTGTGCGGAGGATCCCGACGGTGTAGACACCGGTGACGGTCAGGTGGTGGAGACTCAGCATAGGACGGGGGCGGTGACGGTGGGTCAGTAACTTGGTGGCGGCGGCGACATGGAGTGTGACCAGGGTGAGACATGGTACAGTGGAGGGCGCACGACGTCCCAGCAGGAGGGCATGCGTCCTCGTTCACCGATGGCGGCGATGGGGATGCTGTTTTGGAGTCGCAGGGCCAAGATTTTGGTCCATCTGGGGCCCGATCTAGATTATGGGACGGGTGGTGCATACTGTTGTTCGTTTCTGGCTGGTGGTGGAGCTCGAAGCGTGCCCTCCTTGGCCATGACGGGAGCTCGTGGATCACCATGGTGAGGCTAAGATGCCAGATTGTCGTGGCGGCGTAGGTGTAGACAAAAAGATAAGTGGTTCGTTCCGGGTGGGCATTGTGGGCGTTGTGGGGGCATCAGCCTGATGTGTTGCCCGCTTTGGTTGTGTAGGCGTCGATGGCGCCCGTGGGTGTCGTTTCCCAACCTTAGGGGCGCCGTTGAGGTATGTCGACAGTTCCCTGTCACCGCATTGGATTGGTTCTGTCTCCGGGTGAGATCCTAGGTTTGTGTAACCGACGCATTGGCGGAATTACTTTGTCGTTCATGTATTCGGAGCATTGAGTTTGTTTTTTCAGTCGTGTGTTAGGAGTATGAACCGATCTATTTAGCAACCGGGGGGGGGTGTGTATTCCGTTAGTTGTATTTGTCGTGTGTTAGGAGAAATAAAAAATTGAGAGTTGGCACGCCTGTGTGTATAACTATAATGTTGGTTTAAAAATACAACGGTACTAATGGGTCCTAAACTGGTGAGTGTACGTCCTCCATGAGGAGTACTTATTCGTCATGAGAACAAAATTGCAAAAACTACTAGTAGCCGGGTTGAGATGAGATTGAAGACACTCGAAAAGTGGACCAAAACTTATGGGTGAAGCATGTGTTAGTGCTATGTGCGGTTCCGTTTTGTTCAACATTGCATACCGAGTTAGTAAAATTCAGGGGAAAAAAGCGTGGAGCCCCAGGAAAAAAGCTGCCTACCATATCATGCCCCCCCCCCCCCCCCCCCCCCCCCCCCCCCCCCCCCCCCCACACACGGGCCTGTTGGAAATGAGTTGATACATATCTAAAAAACCATAATATCTTGGGATGATACCATATCAGGGTCTTCTTTGCCTATAATAATTCACGACATGATCCAACATAAAAGGGCATCGGGTAGCGTAATATATCTTGTTCGTGCGTGGCCATTGTGCGAGCATTATTTGTGGTGCGTAACTGCCGGTCAATCATCCACGTCTTGCACGAATTGGGACGGCAGTGACCCGGAGTTGTTCTTCAGGTGTAGAAGGTCGAATAGAAGATCAGCCGGGCTTGGTAAGTCCATATTGGGCTGCAAGTGGTTGTATAAAGTTATTTATGGACCGTATGGGAGAAAAAAAAATCATGATTGTCATGTACGGGGGGTACTGTACGTATTGATGCGCATAAACAATATTCATAGTGCATCCCCGTGCTCACCGATGTTAGTCGGCCTCCTTGCTTGACACCGTCGAAGGTGCGGCAGAACTGAAGTGCTTCCGGTGCAAAGTCATAGTTGCTTGGGGTATTTGACCTGCATAAAAGGCAGTAGTTTAAATTGGTGGACTAAAAAAATATATGGTGCTTGAATGGGTTTGAAGTCGGTTTGGTCGGTGCTAACCTGTCGGTGCTATTCGAGATCCTCACATTTGATGACATATAAACCGTTGCCCAATTTTCCCAATCTATGTTCCACCCGTCAAAGAATGCCGCTATGCACGTGCGTATTGCAGAATTTAAGATCTTCGCCACCTTGTTGTGGGCGTCCCACTGTTCGCACCTGTTTCCTGCATCATGAATGGTCGTTTGTCTTCTCTTCATGTCCCAGGCGAAGGATGTCCACCTATTTTCGACGATGGCCATGGTCATGATCTGCATCCGTACAAGCAAAAAGGATGAACGAGAAGCTTGGTAGGAGTTAAGGAAGCAAATGTACAAAACAAAATGGGAGTGTTTAATGGAAAAGCTGCGTATTAACTAACCAGCATGCACTTTGAAACATCGTATTGTATGTGCTTGCCAATCCATTGGTTCTGGATGCTCCTGGAGGAAATATAATCTTCACCGGCTAGTGCTCTCATCTGAAAAAACAATTTTAGAAAGTGCTTTGGGAAACAAAATTGTTTATTCCAGTTGCTAACATGCATCTTAAAAGATTGAATGTCCATGTGTCTGATATAAAAATAAGAAAAAGTGGAAATGGCATGGAACCCATAAAACGAATTCTGCAAATATGAGATGCTCAGGATGAAACCAATTACCCCGAAATCAGTTTCTAGGTAATGCCTCCATGCAATTATTGCTCCATTTGCAGCTGTTTCTTTGAATCTACGTAGCAAGGCGTCACATGTGTCTGGTTCATATGTTCCGTTGGGTTTGAATTGTGCGACGATCTGGGCCATCGATATCTCAATAAACTTCGGATACGCGTGACGCACCCAGTACCTGTGTCAGGTCATGCATTTGTTCAGAAAACATGCAAAAAAAAAAAATAGATGGATGTTAATTTGCGTGATGAAAATCTTTTTTGGGTATAGTTCAAGTTCTAAACCTGTTACTGTCAGCCGTTGCATTAATGGCCCACGTATGGAACTCGGCAGCCGATTTGGATTTTGCTTCATTGTGCGGCAGCGATGTGTCTCTCGGTGGGCATAGTATCCGGCCTTCGCGCACAACCTTACGAGTGACGGGTGACTGTGTATACTCCAATTCGGCTGCAATGTCGTTGAGGTTTATTGTTGATGATGTTCTCTTGTTGAAGAGGTACTCACCGCTTTTCTGTTTGGTGACTGACAGTGGAGATGTTGTGCTGGAGAGTCGTATGGTTTTCCTCGGTGGGCTAGGACCAACTGGCGACACTGATGAGGTTCCCACATGCATCAAAACTTGTTTACTTGGTTGTTTTTTTAGATCCATATCATCAAACTCTGCCCCGAAAGAGAACGTTGGTGCTTCGCATCCAACGTAGCTTCTCAATTTATTTCCATTTGGCGTTCCTGAAAACAAATCAGTGTAGCGATGTTGGACACAAATAAAAAGGTGAATTTTCAATGAAAAAGTGTAAAAGCCGCATACAACATGGAACTCTGACCCCAGGTCAACTAATATGATTGAGCTCATTCTTACGTGGTGGGCGGTTGATTGTGGGCGACGGGGTGAATGGCTGGCCAGGTGAAATTTGTATTTCATCTTGTTGCTCATCGTTGACCGAAAAAGTTGTGACCGTAGGCGAAACTTTGCCTGTAACTCCTAGCACACTAATTCTGTCTATCAATTTGTCGGTTTCGTCTTCTAACGCTTTCCTTGCTACGGTAAGAATCTTCAAACATCTGGCTTTGTGTGCTTTGACGGCAAGCAAGGCTTCCATATTTACCTGCCGAACCAACGGAAACGCACCAAATTCAGAAGTTGTTTCCAACAAAAAATAAGGATTACGAGGATACAATAAAACTCAGAGGGCGCGGGGAGATAGAAGGAACAAACAAATGGCAGTGTTTCTGAGTAGCAAGCATATACTTACGTCCATCCTAGCAGGTGCTCTGATCATGGCACGGCTATTATGAGGTGCCTCTGCCCTCTGTCTTTTTTGATTAGCTGTATGGTTATCCTGTATGTTGACCTTTGGCTTAGTCGGTGTTCTAGCCGCCAATTGTTGCGGCGTTTTTTTGGCAGGAGATACTTTACTAGTGCCGGATGGAGTTTTCCCTGCAACGTACCGTACAACCCTCTTGTACACTACTTGATCATCTGCTCTGATCTGCAAAAATGTAAGATGCAAAATCCCGAGTTATGATAAGTTGGGGTTGGTCAGCAGTCCATTGTTTTAAAGCCAGTTATGTGGTCGTGCACAGATATGGTTACCTTGCCGGCACCGAAAATTCTGCATGGTGTCTGGCCACGGAGCCCCACTGTTTCTGCCATTATCTGTTTCGACAACGTTTGAGCGTCAAATAGTTTGAATCGGGGGGTGCTACTTTTGGGCATTGACAGTGCGCCATAATCCATGTTGTCGAGGTAGAAAACCTGCGAATGATTAAGATGAGAATGGTTTATTTGTGATCTACATATCTTTCTGAAAGAAAAAACATGGTACCTGAAGGAAAAGTGCAGTCCCTGCTGGTGGGGAGTAGCAGGTGTTCGTCCTCATGGCCATCCTTGCATTTACACAGGCTGAGATGACTGAATCAAGAACATATGATGCCCAGTTGAATGTGTGGATCTGTGCAGGGCATTTTAGAGCTGGCCAGAAGTTCACAGACTCCTTCTCTCCCGGGTTTCTCCCGTCGCACAGAAGCCACACGATGAGCATAGAGAATGATACCTTAAACTTAGCTTCATCCTCGTCATTCATTTGATGTCCAGCTAATGCAGACAAGGTTTTGAAAGCTGCATCGCTGGGCTTAGCCCTTTCATCATCCATACCAACAAGGGACATTACCTCTTCGCGCATCGTTGCAGACTTGTCCAAAGAGGAGTCGTACACCTCCTTCCCAGACGAATTGACGCCGAAGACCATAGCAACATCCTCCTGGAAAATCATGATCTTCTTACCATCCACAGGCCCAATTGTCCTGGTCATGGTATCAACTCTTTGCATCAACCAAACAGTGAACTGTTTATCAAACTCTACAGGATGAATTGGTGTTGCAAATTCACTGAACCCAGTTGACTGTGCAATCAGAAACTGTTTCTCTGTGAACAAGCTGACGAGGTTGTTCAGACGAATAATCAACTCTGAGTTTCCGTATTTGGGCTGACTGTTTCCCACCCGAGAGATCTGCGCCTTCATCGTTTGCTCGGTCTGGTTGCGCCCTTTTCTCCCGATCGACGATCCAGAACCGGTACTCATCCTGATGCAAACGAAAACAGAAGAGGGAGTAGGATAGTGGTCAGCAAACATTTGCTACAAGATGGACGCATAACAGGAGCGATCAGTGAGTTAGAAGGAGATAGAGATCGCATGCTAACCTTCGACCGCAAATGAATGGCTAATTAGTTGGGTGTTCGCGGATTCAGACGGCTATGCTTCGGGTACTATGCTTGGGGGTGACTACAAGTGGTGTTATCAGAGATAAAACTGTGCGCCAACTGCTTGGATTCGGCTAGAAACTTTGCTTGTGTGTGCTGCGTTTGGCGAAACAAAGCAATACAACTGCTGGTAACTAACAATGCTACGTGTGCGCGGCGTTGCTCTGTCGTTACACCTATACCCCGTTTTTTTTGAATTCGATTCTTTATTGTATGTTGTGTCCAAACGCTGCATATCTTAGCAAACCATGCGCGTGTAGGAAAAATCCTTGATCCACACGTTGTCGCGCGATCCTACTTCTGTGTTAGAGGCTCATGCTTGTTGGTGCATTCATCTACACCTGCTTCTGTTTTGGGATGCTTGGTTTCACATAAATACGATGTGTGTGCGCTGCCGACTGTGTTAAAAGCATACATGTGTCAGCTAAAAATTTGCCAGGTACATGCTCCCGGTGTGACGGAATATCATGCCGACGTTAGCTCACATGCATGCTCTCTCTATCAACAGTGGTGTAGATCAACGGTTTTGGGGCTATGCGCATCTATGCACCAAGTCATGTGGCTATTTCCCATATATATATATATATATATATATATATACATATATATATATATACCAGCACTATTCTGCAACCGGTTGCAGAATAATATTCTGAGCACCGACTTGTACTTTCCTGGACACAAGGTTGTACTTCCTGGATAACAGGGTTCGACTTTCTGTCGAACTTACCTGGACTTTCCATTTTCTTCAGAGGTACTAATTATACCTCGAGTTTCTCAACCATTTGTCGGAACTACGCAAATGATATACCGTTGGATAGATAATGAAAAACCGCAACTTTTTCATGTTCACACTTTTCACAGATTTTGCACGGTTTAAATTTAATTTTGAAAATACGAAAACGCTTCTATATGGCCAGAAAACGAACTTTTAGTTCGATTTTCGAATCGCTTATCGAAACTGTGCAAATGATATACCGTTGGAAAGATAATGAAATTGCGCAACTTTTTCATGTTTTAAGTTTTTTCAAAATCCTCACAGTTTTTGAACAATTTTGAAAATACCGAAATTCGGACGTACTCAAAAACGAGCGGACAGTAATTTGGATGAATTTTTTCAACCGTTTGTCGGAATGATGCAAATGATATGGCGTTGGAAAGCTATGGACTAGGCGCAACTTTCTTATTTGAATTATTTTCTCTAATTCCTTACAGTTTAAGAGAATAACTCGAATTACTCTCCGCCCGGTTTATGTGACGGGCACCAAATGATTTCCCCGCGATTTCCATTCGGAATATTTAAACAATGGAAATGCGGTTGGAAAGCTGTCAAAATGGCGCATCTTTTTTGTGTTTACCATTTTTGCCAAATCCGAACGGTTTAAAACTAATTTTAGAAGTTTTGAAATCATGTTTCCGGTATATTTTGTGGGATAACGGTTTGAATTTGATGGCTTAGATCCATTTATTTGTTGTAAATGTTGTAGGTAATGAAATTAGACATATACTCTACCATATAAAGCTTTTGGTGACAATAATTGAGGTGGTTGGTGATCAAATCGATGAGATTTGAACAATAGATTTCCGCCCCGTAAAAACAGAGCATTGAACTTCCCTCGACACGAACTTGCACTTCTAGGGAAATGCGGTTGTACTTCTCGGCGCTGTTTTCACGAATGTGTTCAGTAAAATGACTATAAGTTTCTCATACGGTATTCGTTTTGGGTCCATGGCCACACAAAATGCTCAGCACAACCACGCGCATCTGAACTTCTCACGACATGTCCTTGTACTGCTTAGCCTTCGCGGTTGTACTTCCTGAAAATGTTTTACTACATTTGGATTTTGTCGGTTTCCTTGTACTTCCTATAATAAGTGATTGTACTGTTCGTGTCGAATAGTTGTACTTCTCTTCGTCAATAATTGAAATTTCTCGTAGATGACAGGATTATTTTGTTTTTTTCATTTGGATTTTTGTTGGCTTTCCTGTACTTCCTATATTAAGTGTATGTACTGCTCGTGTCAAATGGTTGTACTTCTCATCGTCAATTATTTGAACTTCCTCGCGGATGACAGGATTATTTCGTTTTTACTACATTTGGATTTTGTCGGTTTTCTTGTACTTCATATGGATGAAATTTTTATTTTTTGCTTATATTATTTTGGATACATGTACTTCTAGGAATTTGTCATGCATGTCACGCGAACTTGCACTTCCTAATACATAATCGTTGTACTGCTTGACGTTACTACTTGTACTTCGTTGAAGATAATTGATTTTTGGATGATTTATTTATTTTTGAACACTTCTTGGTAAGTTGCGTACTTCCGACATTTCTTATATGTACTTACCGAAACCAAATTCTTTTTATTTCAACACTTTTTGGCTGGCTTACTTTTGTGTATACTTTTAATAGTGCCTTGGTGTACTTCTCGGGTCTTATTTTTTAAACATCCAACTTGAAGTTCTATTCATATAATTTTCATCATTATTTTTCTGAATTTCCAATGTCAAGCAAGGTGTGTTTCCAGTGTTCTGTCGATTTCTTAGCTCTGATATGTCAACACATCTCTTGCGGGGGAGATAAATTAAAACATTTGCATATAACCTTGGCAAAAATTTACCCTCTTTGGAATATCAGCAAGCACTACAAAGCAATAAATCATAGGGAAAAATGTACGAGTACATAGTCTACATGAAGTAGAAAAACATAGAGCAACTGCAGCCTATGTAGAACGCAGTAAAGAGATAGAGGAGGGCTGCTTCAATAGGCGCTAGAAAAAAGAGAGATACGAACAGCTGCTGCGCACTTGCACGCGAGAGAAACAGAGAGGAGCTGTTGCGCCTGCGAGAGAGAGAGCGGAGCAGCAGCCTGTTCTCCAAAACCGAAAACATGCATTTGCACTTACTAGCACTGTGCGACTAATCTTAATCCTGAACTTGCTTGTACTGCCTAGCAAGAAACGGGAAAAACCAGAGAAGGCACCGAGTTGGGCAGTCCTGTAGACGACGGCCGGGCCATCTCTTTCGCGCCCCACACGAGCCTCTGCATCGTCAGGAGCCCGCCCTCTCCAAATCCTCTGTTCTGTTGTGCATCTCTACGAGCCTGTCCAGCACCATGAGGTTTGTATACTTCTCGGAGTGAATTCGTATACTTCCTATACCTGATGTCCTGTACTTAATAGTGGCCATAATAATTAGAAATAGGAAGAAATTCACATATAAGCGCAAAGAATAAGAAACTAAAAAAATCCCCAAATGTCCAAAGCCCGGGAGTAGATTCGAGGAGGCACCAAGGCACCAGCAGCGATGGACTCTTGAACGGGAACGAAACTGGCAGTAGGGGAGCAGGCCGGCGGCAGTATCAACCGTGCCGGCAAGGTAGTAGGAAGCTCCAGGCGAGCAAGGGCGGACCAAGGGCGTCGGGACGGAAAGTCAGGCGAGGGCCGCCGCTGGCCCACGGGTGAAGGGAAGGGAGCAAGGCTGTCAGGAGGGAGAGCGGACGGCCGCCGGCGAAGCCATGGGAGAATCCTGCCGCGTTGACTGGTGGTGGAGGCCGGCGGCGCGCTTGTAGTGGGTCGAGAAGCGGCGACGCGCGGGCAGACGCGCGGGGTTCGAGGGCGGAGACGTGCGGGTCGAGGGCGGCGGCTCGCGGCTGTTCGGCGGCAAGGGAGCCTGGCCGGCGGTGGTGTGGTCGGGCCGGCCGCGCCTCGGCTTGCTGCGAGGATGGCGGCGGTGTGGTCGGGCCGGCCGCGCCCCGGCTGGCTCAGAGGATTGCGGCGGAGGGCGGCGGCGGGCCCCAGCTAGCTGTGAAGGGCGCCGGAAGGCGGCGGCCCGGCCGGCGGAGAGGACGCCGGGAGGGCTGGCTGGGAGGAGCCGTGGGGAGGGAATGGGGAAATCACATTCGACAGTTTCGCGTCCTATATAAGTGGGTGGTGCTCAGAATATTATTCTGAGCACCGGTTTCAGAATAGTGTGACCCTATATATATATATATATATATATATATATATATATATATATATATATATATATATATATATATATATATATATATATATATATATATATAACCCAACGTGTATTTCGTACATACCTAGAGTGTACATGTCTAAATTACACATACCTAAGGTTTACATACCTAACATATACACATACAAGTTACACATACCTAACATTTACATACTTAACATACACACATGCAAGTTACACATACCTAACATATATATACACGTATCAGTGTACGTACACCATAGGTATGCAATATCTTAGGTATGTATCACTTGAGTATGCATATCTTAGGTATGTATACCTTAGGTATGTGTAACTTAGGTATGCATACCCTCAGGTATGTGTACTACAAAGCAAAAATACGCGTACTATGGTGCCCGGCACCTAGGAGCACCATTTACTGGTGCCCGGCACCTAGGAGCACCAGTTAATTTACCTATATATATATATATATATATATATATATATATATATATATACAAATTAGTTAATGCATCTATTCAGCAGCGGTTTAATTTATATACCTCGGTTGTAACGGCCCAGGGTAGTACCCCTATTAGATTTGTCTGTGCCTTTTTCTTTTGTGCATCATCATGACATCGTGCATCATATCATCCATGGTTTTTACAAAATAAAATTTATTTTGAAACCCTAATTATTTTGTTTCGCTCTCATATGGTTTTAATAAGCCCCCTCTCCTCTTTCATTTAACAAACCCTAAAATCAAAACAAATACAAAAAATTATTTTAATTAGTTTGTTCTCTATCTCCCCATCTCTATTTCAAATTCAAACTTAGTTTGAATTGAATTCAAATTCAATTTGCAAAGCAGTTTTGAAAGAAAAGATAAAAAGGTTTTCAAAATAAAACTCTAACCCTAACCCCTCTCTTGGGCCCTCCCTCTCTCTGGCCAGCTCTGTCTCTCCCTGGACCCTATCTTCCTGGCGGCCCAGCAACCTTTCCTCCGACACACCTCCTTTTCTCCCTTTTGGCCCATACCGTTTCACCTTGTACCCCTCCTCTTTTTTACTTCGTCAAAGAACCAGAGGAGCAGCGTGGCTGTCGTTCTCATCCAGTCGTGGTCCTCCTCCCCATCTTCACGCCTCGCGTGTGAGCCTTCCCCCTCTCTTCACCTTTTCCTGAACACGCCAACCACTCCACCCCGCTCCATCTAGCTTTACATCCCCTTTTCTTCCCCTCCACGAAAGGAACCGAACGGAGAAAAACCATCGCGCCGCCACATCATCTCAACCTCGTCGTCGATTCCGGCCGTCCCCCGCTGTTCCGAGGGCACCGGCGGGTGCGCCTCGAAATCCTTGTTCGCCTGGTACCACCAATCGGACCGGGGAACCCCTCCTTCGACGTCTCCGACCGTTCTTCCCGAGCTCTGGCCACCGCGAATCTTCACCGTGGCGTCGCCGTTCGGCCCTCCCTGCCTTCTCTGACCCCTCCATCGGGTTTCTGGTAACTCCCTCTTCCCCCCAGTCCTCCTCCCCTCCTTCTCCGCCCTCTGTATCGACTTGACCGTGTTGATCCGCCTCCTTCGCCGCAGGACGTCGTCGGCGGTTGCTCTCCGGCGATCCCCTCCACGCGCCACAGCCACCTTCTGGTCTGCGCCAACGAGGCGAACCCGATGCGCTGGTCCTCGTCTCCTGGAACGCCTCCAGTCGCCCGCGCGCATCCGCGCCGCCGCGGTGACTGCCTCCGTCCGGAACGCGCACGGCATCAAACACCCTGCGTGCGCGCACGGAAGCTCCACCACGATGGCCTCCACGTCGACCCGCGGGCCCCATCCGTCATCTTCTGGGTCTAGGAACCCCTCTGGTGAGAATCTCCACCAGATGTGGATCTGGATGCTTTTGCATCTGGGCCCTCCTTTTCTTCTGCAAACAACCCGCCGTCCCTAACCATGTTGGTTTTAACGAAAACCCCCTGTACCTTTGTGAATAAACCCGGGGTCCTCCCCTGACCCTGTTTTTTTTTCGGGTCCTTACCCCAATTAAATAAATCTATTTTTCTATTTTGTTTACTAATAAACTAATCTGCTAATAACTTTTATTTGGTAACTCGAAATAAAATGTTTTATATATGAAAGTTGTTCAGAAAAATGAGAGGAACATGAATATGCCATCCGTGCTTGCTGTTGCACCATGCATCATAAAATTTCGTGGTAGTTTGCATTATCACCTAATATGTAACATATGGAATATGTGGGATACTATATAAATGTTGTCCCGGTTCCATTTAAATTTGAAGTAGCTCACCCTTGCCATGTCGTGCCATGCTAACCAACACTTAAATTTGCCGGTAGAAATGCAACTCCAACTCTAATTTGTTTGTCCGGGGTTCCGACTCCGATTAATATGGATAAGTTGCACCGCATCATCCTTGCCATGTCATGCATATCATCTTGATCATGCCAATTCTTTTGCCGTAGTAGTAAGATTGCATACGTTGTGTGTTCCAGCATTTGCTTCTTCCCGGATAGGATCACGAAGTGGTGATGTGAGATACGACGAGTGCTCCGACAAGTTTTTCTGCAACCTTTCACAGGCGAGCCCACCTTCTTCACTTATTTTACATTTTGCTCTCCCTCTAACTGCTATCCATATGTTGCGATTCTTTATCGAGTCACGTTTCCTATTCCACTTGCTTACCATAATAATCCTATATATATCATTCCTTACCCATAGTCGTTGCTTGATGTTTGAGCCTTGCGGGGTCGTAGGCGTGTTTAGGCTCTGTTGTTTATCTCGATCTGTTATCGGGATATGTTGGGTTGTTGGGAGGATATCACATGCTATATCAGTTGTTGGAGATACACATGCTTTACTTAATTGTTAACAACTAAAATTGTAAGCAGAGGCATCTGTGAGCCCCTTTGCGAAAGCATCGGAACTTTGACTCGCTAATGTCCCCTAGGACCCGAGTTCTTGTTATCTGTTCCGAGATTGAGCACTCTACCCGTACGTGGGGATTACTACTGGGACCCTGATGTCTACGGGTGCTTCTATTCTTGTAGACAGTGTTGGGCCTCCAAGAGCAGAGGTTCGTAGAACAGCAGCAAGTTTCCCTCAAGTGGATCACCCAAGGTTTATCGAACTCAGGAGGAAGAGGTCAAAGATATCCCTCTCATGCAACCCGCAACCACAAAGCAAGAAGTCTCTTGTGTCCCCAACACACCTAATAGGTGTACTAGTTCGGCGAAGAGATAGTGAAATACAAGTGGTATGAATGAATATGAGCAGTAGTATGGCGCCTAATGGCGTGCAGTTGATGGTAGTAATATTGGAAGTAAACAAGCAGTAGTAACACAGCAGTAGTAACTCACTAAAACAGTAAACAAGCAGCGATAGTAGCATTTAGGAACAAGGCCTAGGGATTAGACTTTCACTAGTGGACACTCTCAACATTGATCACATAACAGAATAGATAAATGCATACTCTACACTCTCTTGTTGGAAACAAAATCATCGGCACAAAGTTTAGGGTTAGGGGGTAGATACATGAATTTTCTGGTTCAAATATGTCTAGATCTTGTGTATGACATAAGAAGACTATGTGCTTTGGTTTTTCATTTTTTTCATTTTTTTTTGAATTTTTATGCCCATTTGAATTTTGGTCAAATCTTAGGTTTGACAAAGATTGAAACAAGTTAAAAACATGAATATGAAAAAGTAAGCATGTATCGATCCTTCTTAGTCACTCCAAAATGAAGCTCGTGAGAGTATTTTCCTCCCACACGTGAGCTTGGTACCACTACACAAGAACCATGCATATGTTAAAACTTTTGAATCATGTGTTTTTTCTTCTTTTGATTACTGCCCAAAGGAGAAAAATTATATTAAATGGGTGTTTTCTATGAAGTGCCTACCGCATGAAGTGTACACACTACCACCAATCCAATTTTCACAGGTCTGCATAAGAGACATGGTAGCTACGTACGATGGCAATTTCCAACGATCCATGAATTATCTTTGTGTGCAACCATATACTGAATTATTTTTGGGCTAAAAAGTTTTATTTCAAATGTAATTGGGAGGAAGGGTACATGAATTAGAATTAAAAAACTAGGTAAATACATGACATGCCCCCAAGATGTGGAAGCCTAAAACAATGGCCAAACATGTGCGGTGCATCCAAGTATAACACATAGCATGCACCGATAGTTTGACCTAAATTTGAAATTAAGCCGAAGGTGGTTCGAAAAAATCGTAAAATGGCAAAACAAAGCATGAAGTTACAAATTTGTGATGTACTATATGTCCGTTAGGATACTACAAGGCTGACAAGTATACCTGTGTTGTAAAATTGAGCAACATAATACACAATATATATATATAGGTAAATTAACTGGTGCTCTTAGGTGCCCGGGCACCATACGTAGATACGCGTATTTTTGCTTTGTAGTACACATACCTGAGGGTATACATACCTAAGTTACACATACCTAAGGTATACATACCTAAGATATGCATACTCAAGTGATACATACCTAAGGTATTGCATACCTAAGGTGTATGTACACTGATACGTGTATATATATGTTAGGTATGTGTAACTTGCATGTGTGTATGTTAAGTATGTAAATGTTAGGTATGTGTAACTTGTATGTGTTTATGTTAGGTATGTAAACCTTAGGTATGTGTAATTTAGACACGTACGCTCCAGGTATGTACGAAATACACGTTTGGTGCCCATGCTCCTAGGTGCCCCATCTGTATATATATATCAGCACTATTCTGCAACCAGTTGCAGAATAATATTCTGAGCACCGACTTGTACTTTCCTTAACACAAGGTTGAACTTCCCGGATAACAGGGTTTAACTTTCTGTCGAACTTACCTGAACTTCCTGTTTTCTTCAGAGCTACTAATTATACTTCGGTTTTCTCAACCATTTGTCAGAACTATGCAAATGATATACCGTTGGATAGATAATGAAAATCCGCAACTTTTTCAAGTTCACACTTTTCGCAGATTTTACACGGTTTAAATTTAATTTTGAAAATACGAAAACACTTCTATATGGCCAGAAAATGAACTTTTAGTTCGATTTTCAAATCGCTTATTGAAACTATGCAAATGATATACTGTTGGATAGATAATGAAATTGCGCAACTTTTTCATGTTTTACGTTTTCTCAAAATCCTCACAGTTTTTAAATAATTTTGAAAATACCGAAATTCGGACGTACTAAAAAACGAGCGGACAGTAATTTGGATGATTTGTTCCAACCGTTTGTTGGAATGATACAAATGATATGTCGTTGGAAAGCTATGGACTAGGCGCAACTTTCTTATTCGAATTACTTTCTCTAATTCCTTACAGTTTAAGAGAATAACTCGAATTACTGTCCGCCCATTTTATGTGACGGGCACCGAATGATTTTCCCCGTGATTTTCATGCAGTATATTCAAACTACGGAAATGATATATGGTTGGAAAGGTGTCGAAATGGCGCATCTTTTTCATATGTACCATTTTTTACAAATCCGAACGGTTTAAAACTAATTTTAGAAGTTTTGAAATCATGTTTCTGGTATATTTTGTGGGATAGCGATTTGAATTTGATGGATTAGATCCATTTATTTGTTGTAAAATGTTTTAGATAATAAAATTAGACATATACTCTACCGTATAAAGCTTTTGGTGACAATGATTGAAGTGGTTGGTGATCAAATCGATGAGATTTGGACAATGGATTTCCGCCCCGTAAAAACAGAGCACTGAACTTCCCTGGACATTAACATGTACTTATCGGGCAATGCGGTTGTACTTCTTGGTGCGGTTTCATGAAATTGTTCAGTAAACCAACTATAATTTTCCCATACATTTTTCATTTGAGGTCCACGACCACACAAAATGTGCAGCACAACAACGTGCATCTGAACTTCTCGCGACATGTCCTTGAACTTCTTAGCCTTCGTGGTTGTACTTCCGGAAATGTTTCGATACTAGTGTGTTTTATAATAATTAAACATGTGTTTCGGAAAGATAATTTTAGATTTTCTGTAGACTTTATTTAACAGATTCTGCACTTCCTGATCTTAATATTTGAACTTCCCAATATTGCTATGTGAACTTATGTGTGAGTATTTTCTTTGTACAATTTGCAGTAACTGTAATTACTGCTTGTACTTCCTATAGTCTCTGCTTGTACTTCTCGGAATTACTCCTTGTACTTCCTCGCGGATGACGTGATTATTTTGTTTTTCCTACATTTGGATTTTGTCAGTTTCTTGTACTTCCTATATTAAGTGGGTGTACTGCTGGTGTCTTATGGTTGTACTTCTCTCCGTCAACTATTTGAATTTCCTCTTGGGTGATGGGATTGTTTCGTTTTTTTACATTTGGATTTTGTCAGTTTTCTTGTACTTCCTATTATAGGTGCTTCTATTGCTCGTGTCTAACGGTTGTACTTCTCTTCATCAACTATTTGAACTTCCTCGTGGGTGACGGGATTATTTCGTTTTTTCAAATCGTTTGTCCAAATTAAGCAAAGGATATACCGTTGGATAGATGATGAAATTTCGCAGCCTTTTCATGTTTAACGTTTTTCCAAATTTTTCATGGTTTTTGAATAATTTTGAAAATACCAAAATTCAGACGTATTCAAAAATGGGCGGACAGTAAGTTGGACGAAAATTCTCAACCGCTTGTCGGAATAATGCAAACAATATGGCGTTGGAAAGCTATAGAGTAGGCGCAACTTTCTTATTCACATTTTTTTCTCTAATTCCTTACAGTTTAAGAGAATAACTTGAATTACTGTCTGCCCATTTTATATGACGGACACCGAAAGATTTTCCCGCGATTTCCATGCGATGTAGTTAAACAATGGACATAATATACGATTACAAAGGTGTCAAAAGGGCGCATCTTTTTCATATCTACCATTTTTGCCAAATCCGAACGGGTTAAAACTAATTTTATAAGTTTGAAATCATGTTTCCGGTATACTTTGCGAGATAACGACTTAAATTTGATGGATTATATCAATTTATTTATTGTGAAATGCAGTAGGTAATGAAATTAGACACATACTCTACTGTATAGAGGTTTTGGTGACAACGATTGAGGTGTTCGGTGATCAAATTGATGAGATTTGGACAATACATTTCCGCCTCGTAAAAACATAGCATTGAACTTATCTTGACATGAACTTGCACTTCTCGGGAAAAGCGGTTGTACTTCTCGGCGCTGTTTCACGAAAGTGTTCATAATTTTCTCATACGATTTCATTTTGAGGTCCACGGCCACACAAAATATTTAGCACAACCACGCACATCTGAACTTACCGTGACATGTCCTTGTACTTCGTGGTCTTCGTGGTTGTACTTCCCGGAAATGTTTTTATACTCGTGTGTTTAACAAAAACTTAACATGTGTTTTTCGGAATGATAATCTTAGATTGTCCCTACACTCTATTTAAGAGATTCTGCATTTCCCGGAGCTTAATATTTGAACTTCACAACGTTGGTATGTGAACTTATGTGGCAGTATTTTCTTTGAACACTTTTAGTTCATGTAATTACCGCTTGTACTTCTTGTATTCTTCGCATGTACTTCTCGGAATCACTGCTTGTACTTCCTCATGGATGACGGGATTATTTTATTTTTTTCTCCATTTGGACTTTGTCGGGTTTCTTGTACTTCCTACATTAAGTGGGTGTACTGCTCGTGTTGAATGGTTGTACTTAGTAGCATCAACTATTTGAACTTCCTCAGGGATGACGGGATTATTTTGTTTTTTCTACATTTTGATTTTGTCGGTTTTCTTGTACTTCCTATATTAACTGGGTGTACTGCATATGTCGAATGGTTGTACTTCTCGTCGTCAAGTATTTGAACTTCCTCACGGATGACGGTGTTATTTTGTATGTTCTACATTTGGATTTTGACGGTTTTTCTTGTACTTACTATATTAAGTGGATGTACTGCTTATGTCGAATGGTTGTACTTCTCGTCGTCAAGTTTTTGAACTTCCGCCATCGATGTTTTTTCCAAATAACATGAGTAATTTGATATAACGAAGCAGTAGTTTGATATAACATGTGTAGTTTGGGCTGTGGCGCGCCAGAGTCGAGTTACACTTCTGAAAATAGAACACTAAGTCTTCGTACTCCCGCTGAAACTTATTTATCTTATTATTTTAATACATTTCAATCATTCACATGCAATAAAAGATATTTATTTTTGGCGCCCCAAAACCTTTAACTGGTTATAAATTTGTCGATCCGAAGATGTGTACTTCCTTTGTCCCTCGTCTTGTATTTCTTCCAACCGATCGAACATGAGCATACACTTGCTTACATAGATGAACATGTCAATCAAAAATTCATAACCCATTTTTAGTTTGCACAACGGAGAAAAGGCAGCACAACCAGCAATATAGAATGCGAGATGGCATTGGCAGAACTAGCACGAGAGAGAACATCGTCCATCTTCCTCATGCCAGTGTCAATTTATTCCCTACACATAAGAAATCACATGATTATCCTTGTACAGCCGAGCATGTCTATTTCCCTGGTATTAACATTTTTCCGCTTCCTGGGTATTAACATACATGGACCTGGCTGTATGCAGGCTATTTTTAAATACAAAAAATTGATCGGCTCTCAGTCATTTCATTCATGGACTATACTAGGCGGCGACACCGAATATTATTCATCATGTGCGACGGCTTGCAGCTGTAGGTCCCCGCCTATATCAGAACATAGTACTCCCGCATTGCCACAATGTAGTGCGTATAAGATTTTGAAAAAGTAAGCGATATTAACTTTGACCAAGTTTATTTTGACAAAATTATCTTCATCTACGATACCAAATGTATACCATATGAAAATTTACATCACGGGGAATCTAATGGTATTAATTTGGTATTCTAGATGTTGATATTTTTTTCTAGATACTTGGTCAAATTTTATGTCATTTGACTTAATTTTTTTTTTCTTATATGCACTACATTTTGGGTATATTTGGCTCATGCACGTACTATAATAATATTGCTACAGAAAAGAGGATGTGGCAGTAGTACTGCTATAGGGAAAGGCTGAGCGCTACAAAAAAAAAAAAAGCTGCCCTAGCTAGGACACGTGACAAATATTTGTCTTTGCTTCGTTTTGGAACATCATCACATATATCTCAGTCCTTCATTTTTCTCACTGGCTTGACATTATTTCCTACACAAACACAAAAATAACATTTCTCGGGTCACATAGTAGCAAGCAGGCTGTTGCCAGATTAATTGTCGTGTCCACGAGTCCTTGGTTTATCTTTTCAGTTCAATCAAGATATTAATCTAATGTTGCAATTAAGAAAGGGAGTCATATTTTTTGCAAAGGAAATTTACTTGTACTGCGTGGACGATGTTCTCGTACTGCAACAGATGAGGCAACTGAACTTTCTTAAAACTGTAGCTGCTGCCGATTTTGCCCCAAAAAATAGTAGACATCTAGGTGTACTTTCTGGGACTACAAATTTGAACTTACTGGGACTACTAACTGAAGTTCGTGGGACGACAAAGATCACAGACTAACTTCAATGCTATTTGCTGAAACAGATGTTTTTATACTAAAATTGGTGTTTTTCTGCACCACACACATGCTATCCTTATCCTTTCTCCTCATTTCGTTTTACCATGGTCTACTCCTCTATTCTTTTTGCAAATAATCTTGATGGTAGCTACAGAAATACAGTAGAACGATTGTTAAAAAAAGCTACAGCAGTAGCTTCGTGTGCGTGTGTGGGTGCGGAAGTGCACGCTAGTCGTCGTCCAGCTCAAAGTCAAAATAGCTCCAAAATTCGAAAGAACACACACAAAATTCCTGACCATGGAGGTCGACCCAGGAGCAAATAATAGACGCACAAGAGCATTTCTTTCAGCTTGCTATTTCTTTGACAGGTGTCATGCTGTTTCAGCTACCTATGAACGAGCATCACTCTGAATAGCGCAAGGCAGAGAACACGAAGGAGATAAAAAAAAATTGGAGACTCCATGCAAGCAAACTAGAGAAAATAGCAAGCTATACTTCCCAGATGATTATTCGCAACACAAAACAGAGGAAATACTCCAACGCAACAACTACTTTATTTGACTCGGAAAGAAATCCGAGGCAACACCAGCTTTGTTCATTTTCAGGGAGAGAAATACAGGGAGGCGTCAGCTGGGACCGTGTGGCATAATGGGAATCACCTGATGGGTCTGCAGCGTCAGATGAAGCTGTTTTGTCTAGTGCTGCGCAGCCTCGACAAAATCTGCAGGCGAGCAACTTCTTCAGCTGGTCATGCGACAGGGGATCAAAGATCACGATCTCGCTCAGGCGGTTCAACTACTCCGGCCTGAAGTGCTTCCTCACCTGACTGCACACATGCAAACCACACGAAATTCAACACCACATTCCTGATCAAGGAAACTTCAAAAAATGATACTGCATTGGTGGTTCTGGAAGGGATACTAAATTGATTCGTAGCTCCTGCATGACGAGCTCACAGGGGACCTTCATGGAGTTCCTGCCCAGCATCCCACGCAGGTCCACGAAATACGATCAACATCCGCACAATCGAAGCCACAAACACAACCGAACCTGGGGAGTGTCAGGACCCAACGATCCTGCACAAGGAAGAAGGAAGAAGGAGCTCCGCTTGGCTCCAGATTGAACAGGAAGATAAATTGCTGAAATTAAAGACAGGAAATAATTTGTTTTTTATTTTTGCTTGATCCTCCCAACCTCCCCACCTGCTGTTTATAACGCACAACAGGCTCAAGCATTTTACAATATTGCCCTTGTCCTGTTTGAGATACAGAAACCTTAGGTTCAGGTTAAGATGGTAAACAGGCAGAGGTTACCTTCAGATATTTGGGGTCCTGACAGGGCTCCCTCCTTGAGTCAAGACTTCAAGGCTTGAAGCTCGGAAATGTTGGCTGTATGAATTGGGCATCCTCCCAGGTTGCTTCATCCGCTGATAGGTTTTCCCAATGTATCAACCATTGTGGCACAGCTATGTCATACTCTCCAGCGCTGCGAGGAACCTGTCGACGAGCAAGAACAGCCAGGGGAGCAGTTTTTATCTTACCGTCCGGAGTGACGAGTGGCAGAGTCGGGTTCGGAACTGCTCTTTTGCCCAGGTGCTTCTTCAGTTGGTTGACATGGAAAACGTCATGGAGGAGAGTTTTTGGTGGAAGTTGCAGTTGGTATGCAACCTGCCCGATCTTCTTCAGCACTCGGTATGGTCCATACCACTTGGATGTCAGCTTGAGAGCATTGCGCAGGCCAAGAGCTGTTTCTCTGTAGGGCTGCATTTTGAGATAGACCATGTCACCTATTTCAAAGGTTCGTTCAGTCCTGTTCAGATCAGCAAACTTCTTCATTCTGTTTTGAGCTTGAGTCAAGTTTTGCTGTAGGGTCTTGATCATGTGATCCTTTTCAGCTAGGGTAACCTGGACTTCCGGTTCCACATTGCAAGGGATGGACAGAGTTTGAATGTGTGGTGGAGCATATTCATACAATGCTTCAAATGGGGACATCTTTATGGCCGTGTGGTAAGCACAGTTGTACCATAGCTCAGCCGTTGGCAGCCAGTCTGCCCATTTTTTGGGTTCCTTGAAGGCCATGCAGCGAAGGTATTGTTCCAGGCATTGGTTGACGCGTTCCGTCTGCCCATCTGTTTCTGGATGATGAGCTGTGGAGAATTTCAGGGAGACTTGCATTGCAGAGAATATCTCTTTCCAGATTATACTGGTGAAAACAGTGTCCCTGTCGCTGACAATCACAGAAGGAGGACCATGCAGTTTGAATATGTTATCAATGAAGAGAGAAGCTACCTTGTGTGCAGTGTAAGGGTGTGCCAGAGGTAAGAAGTGAGCATATTTGGTTAGGCGGTCAACCACTACCAGGATGACATTATGGCCTCTTGACTTGGGTAGTCCTTCAACAAAATCAATGCTGATTTCAGACCATTTCATTTTGGGAATGTTCAGTGGGTTTAGGAGCCCGGGGTATTGCACCTTCTCAGTTTTTGATATTTGGCAGGTGGGGCACTCTGCTACTTGCTGTACCACAAACTGCTTGAGGTGTGGCCAATAGAACAGGTTCTTGAGCTTGTGTAGTGTTACTCTATTGCCAGAGTGGCCACCAAGTGGTGACGCGTGAAAGGCATCAAACAGTCTTTGTCGGAGATCTGTGTTCTGGCCAATGTAGAGTTTGCCTTTATATCGAAGAATGCCATTTTGCAAGGAGAAATTTGGTTTGCAATCCTTGTTAATGGCAAGCTCTTGCAATAACTTGGTGCATGCTTCATCATTTTCATACGAGAGGAAAATGTCTTCCGTCCAAGCAGGAATTGCTTGGGAGATGAGAGAACAAGATTCGTTGTCGGTTTGCTGGAACTGACGAGATAACGCATCGGCTGCTGTGTTTTCAGCTCCCTTTTTATACTCAATTTTGTAGTCAAACTCCAAGAGCTTGAGCATGAGCTTGTGTTGCACTCCTTCAATTAGCCTTTGGCTTCCAACGTATTTCAGACTCCTTTGGTCAGTGCGGATGATCAGTTTGTTTCCCAAGAAATAATGGCGCCATTTCTTTAGTGACAACAGTATGGCCATAGCTTCTTTTTCATATATTGATAAGGCACTATTTACTGGACCAAGTCCCTTACTGAAAAAGGCCAATGGTTTCCCTTCCTGCATGATGACAGCTCCCACACCTGTAGCACATGCATCTGTTTCAAGAATGAATGGGTTTTGGAAGTTTGGCAAGGCCAATAGGGGTGGTGTTGTCATGGCCTGCTTGAGTGTGTCAAAGGCTGACTGCTGTGCTTGTTCCCAGACAAAAGAATCCTTCTTGAGGGCTTGGTGCAGAGGTTGGCAGATTGTAGCGTATCCTTTGATGAAACGGCGGTAATAGCCTGTCAGACCGAGAAAACCCCGCAGCTTTTTCAGAGTTTTGGGTTCTGGCCAATTGATGATATCCTTGATCTTCTCTGGATCAGTAGCCACTCCTGCAGCTGAAATGATGTGGCCCAAGTACTCGACAGACGGTTGGCCGAAGGTGCACTTATTGAGCTTGGCTTTCAGGTTATGTAGTTGCAGAGTTTTGAGAACAAGCCATAGGTGCCTCCTGTGTTCCTGAGGAGTTTTGCTATAGACTAAGATATCATCGAAGAAGACCAAGACGAAGCTTCTGATATATTTGGCAAAGATGGAGTTCATCAACTCTTGGAATGTTGCCGGTGCGTTGCTTAGCCCAAATGGCATGACCAGGTATTCGTAATGACCGAGGTGTGTAGAGAAAGCCGTCTTGTGGATGTCATCATTTTTCATCCTTATTTGATGATAGCCGGACCGAAGGTCGAGCTTGGAGAATATTGTAGCACCATGAAGCTCGTCTAACAGATCCTCTATCACAGGAATTGGGAATCTGTTTTTGATGGTGAGATCATTAAGGCCCCTGTAATCAACACACAATCGCCAAGATTTGTCTTTCTTCTTCACTAATATGGCCGGGGAAGAGAAAGGACTATTACTCAATCTGATTTCTGAATTTTTGAGCATCTTCTGTATCAACTGCTCAATTGCATTCTTTTGGGAGTGAGACATGCGGTAAGGCCGAATGTTAGGTGGTTTAGCTCCTGGTATGAGTGGAATACTGTGGTCACAAGCTCTCTTAGGAGGAAGGCCACTTGGCTCTTGGAAAATGTCAGGAAATTGGTCAAGCAGATCTTGCAAATCTGCAGGTGTGACCTCCACTGTGGTCATGCATGTATTGTTGTCAACGTCTAGTGTTGGCACTAGGAGGTAACCAGTAGCCCCTTGCTCCAGCAATTTATTGCATTCATCGCTTGAGATGAACAAGTGGTCAGCAGAGAGTATATGGTCTTGGAATGTGTGTGGCGTGTCCTCAATACTGATAGTAAGGGAACGTCCAATGAAATCGAAGGTGACTAGGTTGTATTGTTTAAACCAGTTAACACCCAAAATAATGTCTGCTCCTTGGAGATCCAAAATTCTGAAATCTGTGTTGAGTTGCATGCCTTGAAGAGAAAACTGGCAGTTGTGTGCCACTGCCGTGCAAGCTAGCTGTCCACCTCCAGCTACTATAACTGATCGGGGAGCTATGTCAGTCAGCCTGATGTTGTGTTTGATAGCAAAAGATTTGTCCATAAAGGTGTTTGTGCTCCCGGTGTCTGCTAGAGCAATTGCTTGAGAGCCTTTAATGTTGAGCAACAGGGAAATTGTGGAGTCACTAGGAATTCCAGCATAAGCCGCAGCTGAGATTTGCATTGCCTTGTCATCTGGTTCCTTAGTCTGCAATTGGTTAGGTGCTTCTTCTACACCCTCAGTTGCTGCTATCATTGCATTAACTTCATCCACATCATCTTCAGAGTCATATTGCATTGTTATTGCGTTGATGACTCGCTGCATTCCAGGACAGTTGTGTCCCGGCATGTAATTGTCAGGGCAATACCAACACTTTCTTGGGCCTCGTGGTCTGTCATTTGCAGGCCGGGGTCGATTTTCTCGTGCTTGGAATGGCCTGCCTTGTGGAGGAGCTGGAGCAGGTCGCTGATTCTGCGCTGCATTTGGGATTCTCCTTACTGACGAGAGGAAGGCTTTTTCGTATTGGCGGGCATACCAATATGCCGACAACAAGTTGTCTGGTTTTTGGCATAGCACTTGATGCTTAATGTTGTCCTTCAAACCACTGACGAAGCGGTCGACGAAGAAATCAGCCGGAAGGTATGGACGGTTTCTCTTCATTGCTGTCATCCACTGCTCAAATGTGTCAATATAATTGTTGACAGAGTTGATTTGCTGCAGTTGTTGCATCTGGTTCATAGGGTCAGTACTCACGGAATCAGGGAAACGGTCAATCAGTGCTTGGCAGAGGGCATCCCAGGTGACCGTGCCGAGGTTGACATTTGAACTATTTAGCCATGTCTTCGCCTGACCACACACATGGGCAATTCCCCATTTTGCTCGCTGTTCTGTAGGAATGTTAGCTAAATTGAACAGATCATCACATTCAAGCATCCAAGCCCTGGGGTTGTTGCCGGAAAAGAGTGGAATTTCGATGTGTGGTGTGCGGATATGGATTTCTGAGTGTGTATCATTGTAGGAAGGTTGGCCTGTCCGGTCTCTATTTGGAGCGGGTGGCTGGTATGGCGGGTTGGTCGGTGTTGTGGTGACTGGCTGGGTTGTATGTGGGTAAGTAGCGGCCGGATACTGAGTGTGTGGAACGAGCTGGTATGCATAGTAGGGGCTGTGTGTCGGCATGTAACTGGTGTATGGTAGAGGTGTTGAGTTGGGTGGTGCATAATACTGAGGTTGGGTGTTGGGGTTTGTGAGTTGGGAAAGGTGCATGATTTCTCCCGAGCTGGATGGAACAGATGTGGTGATTGGGTTGGTTACCGTGTAGACGGGAGGGGGTAGTGTGGAGGTGTTGCTGGGGAAGGTTGGGTGGGGTAATTGGGTTGGGGATAGTTGGCCGAAGTGGAGGGGCATGCTATACTGATGTAGGAATGTTGGGGGAATGTTGGAGGACGGAGGGGTGTAGGACGGTGGCGTGGACAATTCAGGAATTGGTGAAAGGGTGGAGGAAGGATGTGGTGGAGGTGTAGAAAATTGGTGGCTTTGGGTGGGGAGATGGGCGGGCATACCTTGCGCCGATGGAGGCGTGGTGGACGGTGGCGTAGGCGGTGGTGCCGTTGGTGTGGCCGTCACTGTCGCCATGACGAGCTGCGTCAGCTTCGCGATCTCGGCGTGGATGTTGTCCAGCGCCTGCCGTGTGTCCAACCGCTGCTCCTCGAGGCGGCGGCTGATGTTGAGGACCTCGCGGGGGATGTGGTCCCGGATCGCTTCCTCGTCCCGCGCCTGCTGTTCGTCGGCGACGAGTTTGGCTGCTGCTTCCTGCTCCATGGCGATTTTTTCTTGGGAGCGAGTGCGGATGATGGATGAGGGCATGGATGGGCGGAGTGGGTGGGTGTGGCGGCGGCGTGGAGGAAACAGGGTTTAGGGTTGGGAGGATAGGCAGAGGCTCGATGGCTCTGATGCCACGGTGTCAGGACCCGACGATCCTGCACAAGGAAGAAGGAAGAAGGAGCTCCGCTTGGCTCCAGATTGAACAGGAAGATAAATTGCTGAAATTAAAGACAGGAAATAATTTGTTTTTTATTTTTGCTTGATCCTCCCAACCTCCCCACCTGCTGTTTATAACGCACAACAGGCTCAAGCATTTTACAATATTGCCCTTGTCCTGTTTGAGATACAGAAACCTTAGGTTCAGGTTAAGATGGTAAACAGGCAGAGGTTACCTTCAGATATTTGGGGTCCTGACAGGGAGTCACCACTCTTGCGCTTCTTTTAACAAAAAAAATACACTGCCTCCATTGGCACACTTGTACTGTTGTAGAGAGACAGAGGAAGAGCAGAGAGGCAAAATGGAGCAACACCGGAGAGATGGCTGACCAGAGAAGGGTAACGCTGGGCGCAGCTGCTGCATAGAACATAGGCAGGAGAAGGGACGTATGGCCACCAGAACTCATTCTCGCGCCCGCTTCTTGGCATTGCAGAGAGGAAGTACATGCGCTGCAGTTGAAAAAGTGCAGAGGTGGAGGCACGCAAAGCCAGTGGACATGCGGACCGCGGAGGCACTGCAGCAGCTCGACGGTGGTCTGGGCATCTCGAGGCACCAGGAGAGGAAGTAGGATAGGCGAAGGTAGGAGGCATCGGGATGGCGCTGGTGTGACGGCGAGCGAGAGGCAGCAGGGATCTGGGGCTGTGCCGGATGAAGGAAGAGCGGGGGGAATTCGCTGGTGAAGGGATCCATGGCGACGGGCGTGGACGGCCGGCCATGAAGGAGCTCGATGTGGGATCCCGGAGCGGCGGTGGTTGCCGGGGGAGGCGGCGGCAGTTCTCGAGGGAGGCTCCGGCGGAGGCTCCGGCGCGGTTGCCGGGGAGGTGGCCGCTGCGGCGCGTGGCGGCGGCAGGTCTCGAGGGAGGCTCCGGCAGCGGTTTCCGGGAAGGTGGCGGCGGCGGCGGCGGCGCGTAGTACTTGGGAGGCTGGGAGGAATTACGGGGGTTGCAGGGGAAGGACTTTTTTTTCATCTAGATTTAGATGTGCGCCTTGGCGCACGATCCCGTGAAATTCACGCTGATATTATATAAAAAAAAATTTAGGATTTACAAAACAAAGTACATAGAATACAATTATGATAAAGCACACAGAATCGCAAACAGAGAAGCAGACACTTATATTTAATTAGAAAAATAGCAGTCATTACAACTAGACAGATAGCGCGCTTCGCCGCGCCGCCTGCTTAACGTTTGCACAGCGCAGCGGTAGTAACCCATCCGTTGGCAGTTTAATCGGGTTTTGACACGGTTGTACCAGTTGTTTGGTGTGAGAGCATGTAATTGCAAAATTGTTGGCACAATGATTTGTGACCAGTCATATGGAAACCAATGAGATTGTCATTGACAGAATTGTGTTAAAATAAGCTAGATAAACATACCAAAATGTTCATAGCAGATTATCAATAATTACAACAGAACCACGACCACGATAAACTGGTTTGGTTCCTGAGGATGACTCCACCGATGCCACTTCTAGAGGTCTGTCATATACATGTGGAAGAGCCGGATCCCTACCAATGACCAGTATTATCAGTTGTAGGAGGCAAACAGGGTGATACCTCCAGACCATACTGCGGAACAGCTGTCTGGACAAAATAGACTTGCACTACTTTCACCATATGGTTGGCTTCCGCATGTTCCCATCAGACTTATAATAGGCATTGCAACTGTGAAATAACTACTATATTAAAGATGAACAAACTTCTTTTTTCACAGATTTTTGAACCATGCGGTTCTTTTTCCGTGTACACGAGTTTGGTGGTCTGTACAAATTTTGGTGGTCTCTTTCCTTTATTTTGTAGTGGGTCTTCTTTTAGCCTGGGTGGATGTAGCAATTTCGTTTCTATGGCCCGCTGTGATATTAATTGAGCTATCCACGTAAGTGTACTTGTTAAGCGGTTGGAGAAAGTTTGACAGACACGTATTCTCCTCTCCCGAAATTTCTCATCTTTCCTTCTCTCTACCTTATCTCCTCACCGAGTATTACCAGGTCGGTCTCCACCTTCACCGTTCCAATCTCCTGAGCTCCTCCATGCCCATGGCCAACGTCGGTGTCGTCGAGCTTACCGCCGACCTCGCCCGCCTCCACCTTCGTTACTCTTGCCTCGGCCACCGGACAGCCCGCCCGGACGACCCGCCGCACGCCGTCACCATGTTCTCCGAACTCGGGGGCGACCTCCTGGCGATCTTCCCCTCCCTCCCGCCCCACGCCCGCGACGCGCCGCCTCTAGGCGTGCGAGGCCACGCTCGATGGCTAGGCGGGCACGTGCGCGCTCGACGCCAAGGGACCTCGACACCCTCGGCCTCTCCGCCTGGACTTCATCGTTTGCAACTTCTTCAACGTGTTCGGCGAGAATCCCTCGGTATTTGCGGGCCTCTTCATGAACAAAGCCAGCCTCGGCTTGCTGGAGCGCTCCACCGTCGCGCGCAACATCATCGTGGACATCGTCCCGGCGCGACGGTGGTCTCTCCGCGACAAAATACTGCACCGACTTCGACAGCTCACTCACCTCCCCCAAGCTCGCAGAGCCGCTGCCGCAAACGGCGGTCGACGTCGACACCACCACATCTTCTCCGGCCCGCTCAACGCGCCCGCCACCGGTCGCAGGATCGACGCGACTGAGAGCGGGACACGCCAGAGGTTTCCGAGCTGGACAGCATAGAGATGAATACAATACTCTATCAAAGTATTGTACTTGACGAGGAACGGCGACACACCGATTCCTTGACATGCTATTGCTTCTTTTGAAAGACAAGATTTATTCTACTTGACGAGTTTGGTGGCTGCAAATTATCTCCTGCAAGGAACATTGGTCTGGACACGGTTCCAAGATACACATTGCAGGACCAGATAAGCACCGTCGCTTCAGCCTTCAGGTAATTATACTCCGCCGTAGTGATTGTGCTTAAGTGACTCATGGTTGGGTTTGCAGTTTTGCACATGAGCGTTCAAGCGATGTAAATCATAGTATTGTACTTTCAGTGATAATAGTTGGGTCACTTGAAGTGTACTAGAGCAGATAATTTAGTCCGTGAGCCCGTTCAAAAAAAAGTCGGTGAACCAGACATCAACATCTCTCCGACTCTCACCAAATAATGGTAGCAGCATAGGGCCAAGAAGGGGCCTCTATCCTTTGCCCCATAAAAACATAGTACAAATATGAAACACCAGTCAAACTTTAGGAGGTTTTGGCAAGAAACCAGTTAACTTTATATTGCAATGGCTTTGCAGCTGTTGAAGCAGGGTATCTGAAACTGCTTCGACTTTTTCTGCAGGAGAGTATAATTTCTTGGTGGTACTCATCCATGAATAATTATACTCCTCCAGATAAATGTTAAGACATGCGTATCATCAGACTAATCATTATGAGGTCGTAGGCAGGATTGACAAGCAAATCTAAGGAGGCACACACAATAAAAATAATCGGCTTTGTTATTGCCAGCATTTCCGCACTGCCATTTCTTTTAGCACTCGTTGGATTTTTTTTCAAAAGTAGCTAGCGTCAGTATACAGTAAAATTAACACATGAGTAACTTGATATTCCATCAAGTGTATGTACTAATGTACCTGGACAAAAATAGTAAACTGTTATCTATGAATGTTATTTTGACTTGCATGACTACAGGTCCCAGAGTGGGGGTTCACGCTGCAACCCCTCCCGCTGTATTGCTTGGTACCGGGCAGTGCCAAAGCTGTTTCCTCTATTTGCTAAATAATATTCAGAATTTTAGCTTCCATATGACAGTGATATACTCCACTGAAACATCTCAGCTAACTGAACCATGCTTTCTTTATTTGTAGATGCCAAATGTTTGATCCGGTCCATAATTTGTGACTATCTTCCAATGCATGGTGCACCACCATATTGTGCGTGATCCTCCTCGGGGCGACATAGAGAGGATTCTCCAACCAGTTGAGCAGCACCTTCATCGATCTGTGCGATGCTATAGTTGAGATATAATTGTTTGTACGTCCGCCTCCTTCCATCTCGAAAATCCTATACGTTGGAAATATCTACTGTTGTTATATATGTTGCCCTGCATCACTTCTTTTGCTGTTCCAGATGTCGAAGTTTACTAAGCTTAGCTTTGAGATGGGAAAGACAGTATTTGGAATAACCTTGTGAAACAATGATTTGGGAACGCTCAACACCAATAGGGTTGGCGTAGGGTTTATATTTATAGTGTACAGCATGTACAATGTTACAGGTATAATACACAGAAGCTCTACGTATATGTACAGTCTAACACCCTCCCTCAATCTCAACTCTGTCATCTAACATCTAACAAGTTGAGATTGCGCCTACAGCCTTGAAACAATGGCAAGGACAGCGGCTTTGTGAAGATGTCAGCAAGTTGATCTTTGGAGGAGATAAACCTGATCTGAAGAAGCTTCCGTGCAACACGTTCCCTCACAAAATGATAGTCAAATTCGATGTGCTTGGTTCGAGCATGGAACACAGGATTGGATGACAGATATGTCGCACCAATGTTATCACACCAAAGAACAGGAGGCCGAGCTTGCGGAATGCGCAACTCTCGCAACAAAGACTGCACCCAGATAAGTTCAGCAGTGGCATTGGCCACAGCTTTGTACTCAGCTTCAGTACTGCTCCGAGACACTGTAGCTTGCTTGCGAGCACTCCAGGCGATCAAATTAGGACCAAAGAATACTACATATCCCCCCGTAGATCGCCTATCATCAGGACTACCAGCCCAGTCTGCATCAGAGAACGCATACAGCAAGGCGGAAGGAGCAGAACGAAGGCGAAGTCCATAGGATGGTGTATGACGAATATAACGCAAAATGCGTTTCACAGCAGTCCAATGAGGATCTCTGGGTGAGTGCAAATACTGACAGACGCGGTTAACCGCATAAGATATATCAGGCATGGTAATGGTGAGATACTGGAGACCACCAACAACACTGCGATATTTCGTCGCATCCTCAGAAGACAAAAGCACACCATCGGCAGCTGTGAGCACATCAGTGGTAGACATAGGGGTAACGGCGGGCTTACTATCAAGCATGCCAGCACGACGAAGCAAGTCCTGAGAATACTTCTTCTGAGTAAGAGACAGTCCAGTATCATCATGAGTCACCTCAAGACCAAGGAAATAGTGTAGTTTCCCAAGATCTTTCACAGCAAAAGTAGATCCAAGTGAGGCAACAAGGCGATCAGTAGCAGCGGCAGAGGAGCTAACCAAGATAATATCATCAACATATACCAGGAGATACATGGTAACCGCTGGACGCTGAAGCAGAAACAGTGATGTGTCTGCTGTGGAGGGAACAAAACCATGAGCACGAAGAGCAGCTCCAAGGCGAGCATGCCAAGCACGAGGAGCTTGCTTGAGACCATACAAGGCCTTCACCAAGCGGCACAAATGATCAGGACGAGAAGGATCAGCAAACCCAGGTGGCTGACGCATGTAGACCTCCTCATCAAGAACTCCATGAAGGAAAGCATTCTGAACATCCAGCTGTCGAAGAGACCACCCACGAGTAACAGCCACAGAAAGCAGAATACGAATGGTGGTTGGCTTGACAACAGGACTGAACGTATCCTCATAATCAATGCCATAGCGCTGTCTGAACCCCTTGGCGACCAAGCGCGCCTTATATCTCTCAATAGTCCCATCTGCATGTTTCTTCACCTTAAATACCCATTTGCAATCAATAACATTGATACCTGGCCGTGGCGGAACTAAGGACCATGTGTTATTCTTGAGAAGAGCCTGATACTCAAGATCCATAGCTTGACGCCAGTGAGGAATCTGCATGGCTGCAGAGTAATGACGAGGCTCAGCAGTGGGGTCAGCAACAGCTTGAGCCAAACACGCAGCGAGCCAGGCAACAGTCCCATCAGTGCGCTCCTTTGGGCGAGAAATACCACTCCGACTACGTGTATGCGGTCGAGAGGGCACAGGTGCAGGCACAGTCGATGGAGAATCCGTTGTCGCAGGTGCCGAAGAAGCGGGCGACACAGGCGCATGGGACGCTGGCACAGACGGTGGAGGCGACGGCGAGACAGGCGGCCCAGCTGGGGAGGCGGGCGGCGAGGCAGGAGGCGTCGCCTGAGGCGACCCAGGCGGGGGGGACGGCCCAGGTGGGGGCGACGGCCCAGGCGAGGGCGGCGACCCAGGCGGGGGCGACGCGGGTCGCGACCCAGCTAGCGGTGAGGCCAGGCCAGACGTGGCCGCATGCTCAGGTGGAGGAGCGAGCAGCGACACGGCGATCGAGGAGGCTGCATGGGGCATGCAAGGCACCACGTGATCGACGTGAACAGCGGGGGCGGTAGAATCCGCCGGAGGATCATCCAGAAGCTCAAGGCACGCACCTCGTCCAACACCTGCACCATGGTTAGGAAGCAAAACAGGAGCATATGCAACATCATCAAATTGACCAGGCAAGGTAGGAGTAGACACCAAGGGCTGGGTAGTGGGAGGTGGGGAAACAGAAGGAGCAAACGGAAACAGATTTTCATCAAAGACGACATCACGGGAGATGTAGACACGATTGGATGGGATGTGGAGACACTTGTACCCTTTATGCATGGAACTATAGCCGAGGAAGACACACTGTTTGGAACGAAACTCCAGTTTGCGACTGTTGTAAGGGCGAAGGTGTGGCCAACATGCACAGCCAAACACTTTGAGAAAGGTATAGTCTGGAGGTTCACGGAATAATAGCTCGACAGGTGTTTTCATATTGAGGAGTCTAGTGGGAAGCCTATTAATGAGAAAACAGGCTGTTATAAACGCGTCACTCCAAAAACGAAAAGGGACAGATGCATGCGCAAGAATTACAACAGAACCACGACCACGATAAACTGGTTTGGTTCCTGAGGATGACTCCACCGATGCCACTTCTAGAGGTCTGTCATATACATGTGGAAGAGCCGGATCCCTACCAATGACCAGTATTATCAGTTGTAGGAGGCAAACAGGGTGATACCTCCAGAGGACAAAATAGACTTGCACTACTTTCACCATATGGTTGGCTTCCGCATGTTCCCATCAGACTTATAATAGGCATTGCAACTGTGAAATTAGTTAACAGTAAAGCTCACCTAGCTAGGAGCTCTCCCAGCGATTTTGGGTCCGGAACCGTCGGATTTGGTCATTCAACGATCCAGATCAAACAGTTAGTCCCGCAGCGTCGCTAAACGTTACTTCTTCAAAATCGCGGTAGATGGGCCAACCCATCGTGGCTGGGCTGCTACTCCGCAGGTCAACTTAGGCTATTCCTGGTTAGTTGGGCCGTGAAGCGGTCATATGGCTGTACCGGATTAGCCCATGTATCATTTTCTTCGTTGGCCTCCTTGCTGCTAGCAAAAGAAACCAAACCGCACCATCTTCTTGTTTCCTCTCTCCCTGGTCAGACCAGCGTTCTCCCTCGGTACCTCCACACTCTCATTGCCTATTACCCTCGCCAGTGATTCGTGCCGGTAAATAACCATTGAAGCTACGACTATCTGTTGGTTGCTGATCTCTCTCGGTTTTGCATCGATTTATATTTAGAAGAGTATCGACCTCGTACGCTTCTTCTCCGGCGCCGCCGTGATGCATATGGCGCGCAAGCAGCGGGTGGGTTCCTCCAAGCGGGCCTGGGACTCCTATATTCTTCTGTGGACCCGGACCATCCTCGGAGGAACGCATCCCCTTCCCTTGTGCAGGCGGCGTTGTCATCATTAATGGTTTGCAAACTGAAACTGTCGACGGCGTCGCAATCATGTCGGTAAAAATTTCGACCCTCGCTCTCCTGTAATTATGGTAAATTAAGCTCAGCATTTATCAGTCCTTCATATATAATGTGCAGCGAGCAGTCGTCCCTCCTTACCCCTTCCATCTTATTTTCGCCCTGCTATTGTTCTTCAACAATGGTCCTTTCTTAGGGTTGCTTTTCTGTTTGCCCAATATCTTCCTTCTCACCAACATTGGATACCAAACTAACTTCCTATTGTTTGTTTCAGGGATTTCCATGCTTGTTAGTTTGGGATTCAGAAACTGCTCAGATCAAGTGTGTGGCATTCAGTTATAACCATGGCTGCTCGATAGGTACAGTCGTTTATGCAATTTTGAGAACCTGTTACTCATATGTTGTTTATTTTTTCTTATCGTTGTTTCCTTCAAATTTGTTGTCTACTGCGTGCAACGTATTCCATGTTTAATCCCAGAAGAAGACATGCGTTTGCCTGCTTGGTTTCATTTACCCATGACACACTTTAGCATGCTGCCTTTTCTTTTCTGTATCCCATAACCCTTGTATATCACTCATATCAGAGAATATACCTCAATAAAGTAAAAAATAACAACACGTTCACCTGGCTGCGATGACGGTAGAAGCGGAGGAGGAGTACTGCAGCGGCACGGGAACTCGAAGAGGAAAAGGTATGCATTGCATTGTCCTATTGTCCAGGCTGCTTCACAATCTGACCAACTGCCAACCTCTGCACCGTTGACATATGTATGAAACTCATGTTTAAAGGGCCTAGAAAGTAGTCCAGTTTTCATCTGGTCATATTGTCTGCTGGATAAATTCACTGAAGACGCTGGGTTAAACTTATACCGTGTGCAAGGAAAACTTAGAGTGGTTTACAAGGGCTGAATTCCGTTGCTGGTTGCGAAGAAATGGGGTTAGGTCTTCAATCAATCTACGTGAAAGAAGCCGCATCATAGTGGTCTGTAAAAGTCATATTGATTGTTTATTTGACCTTTACTTGCATATTTTGCAGCTAATTAGCATCTGGTTGGCTGATGTTCAATCAGTGCTGAAAGTTATGGAAAATGTTTGCAAAAAATAGTATTATGTCTGAATAACCATACATGTCTTTTGTCTGATTAGCGAATTCCATGTCGTTCATCAAATACGAAATTTCAGGTAAAGACCATATGTTGCTTATCATGTTATCTTCTAGCACTCATTGTATTATGTGTTTATACCCTGTCACTATTCAGTAGTTCATATGGACACACTGATTCGAATTGGGGTCCAGATGTGTTCTCTAGGGCGATTGAGGGTATCTTGCCCTCTCCTCTTTATTTTGAATTCTTGCACTGAAGTGAGGGTTTGAGCCCTGAATACCAATACAAAGTACCATTTGCTGTCAATATTGAGCAAACATAAAACAGCGACAGTGGGATATATAATTTATCTTTCTGTCGCAAGTGATGCTGGTTGTATACCTCAGAGACAATTTTCAGTAACTACTATAACTTCACTCTTCCATAAAGCTCGGGATAAAACAAGCAATATTTTTATCAGTTACTTATAGGAGCACTCATTTACTCATTTAGCTGTGATGTAGGTTTGTTGACTGTGGAGAAAACAGGCCACATAAGACTCAACTGAAAAAATGAGCTTTTGTTGTTCGACTCGCTGTATCAATTCAGAAGTATGCAGTACCACGAGAATGGACACTTGAGGGAGGTGCACTGGTTGTTGCTAACAGAGACATATGCATTGTTGATAGGTAGTAAATACGCCTCAATGGTGTCTTATAAGCATTTAATTTTCCGTATTTAATATTAATCTCTTCTCCTTCCGAGTTTTCCAGGGTACTGTAAGCATTCATGGAGCCATCGAAGCATCGGCCTGTGATAGTGCAGCCTTGAATGTACTGCTCCATTTGAAGTTTGTAGAGTACCTTACATCACTAGAGAGCAGTGCCATGTTTTCTAGAAAATTTTGTTGGATTAAAACTGAGAGCTATGGCAGATGACTGTTTCAAGAGGGCCATTTTCCCACAAGTATTGAGTTAAGTGTTCCGATCCTTCCTGTTACTCGTAGCATAGATGGCCCCACAAATGTTAGATGGATGAATTGGATGCATGCTAGGTGTAGGGTGCGTCTGAAAAATCATGATCCAGAAAACTCAAGCCTGCATATGGACTTAGTTGATGTATGGTTTCTAACCTCTTATATTTTGTACTGGGATTAACTTCCACAAAAACTGTACGTGGTCGTCAGTGTTGTTTTTGCTAGCAGAAAATAGATGATCTGTGATTGATATAGAAGATGTTGGACAGTAAAATAGATTCATGCTCATAGGTGCCAAGCACCCCATACATAAAAAAACACTAATTCAAAAAAGGTAATCTGAATCGTTTTGGGAGCAAAAGATGATCAAGTATTGTAATTGTATAAAAATATTTCGCGAGGGAATTACTATCATTATATCCTGGGTGAAAAAGACAAAATCGAAAAGCCCCATGTCCGTTTACTATTAACGCTATATTGGTCATAAATTTGTCTATTTAGCCTACAATACCATGAGAATTATTTTGAACCCAAACATTTTTATACGAGTACAATACTTGATCATCTTTTGTTTCTAGGAGGATTCAAAAAAAATTAAAATTACTATGAATTTTGGGTTTTATGCGTGCCGAAAATTCACGTCCATGTTGGACAAGCTTACTGTATCATTTTGGGGTTTCTGGAGTACCCTGAATAAGTCTTAAACTTGGTGCCAGGAGTAATTGCTAAATGATGGATGACTTTCTTTTGGTGAACTCTTGAAACAACCGCCACTGTGTATGAACCAACTTGTTGAATAAATTTGTAGACTACCGAGACAAAAACAATTTAAAAGTGATCTCTATATATAAAGTAAATTACTTCTTACCATGCAATCCTCTTAGACCAGGCTAGAGAGGGCAAACAAGCTACTATAGCAACGAACATGTCATTGCAAATAGGAAACAATCACACAATTTATTTTCCACATTCCCAACACACCATCTATAATAATTACCAAAGATAACCAATGGTACTGGAAATACTAATGTACCATCACCTTTGTACTGACGATGCTCACATGCCACAAAGCTTAAAAACACCAAGAAAGCAATTTGACCCATTATACCTCATCTCAATTCTCATTTGCATTTTTAACATCATAACATGAAATTGTGTTTCTAATTTTCTCACATACGGACGGGCGCGGCAACGCGCGCAATCATGATCTAGTCTGCTATATAGTCCAACTGAGTAGAGGCAGGATCTGGGCCATACTCAACATGGACAGCATATATAGCATTCTTTTTGGCATTCACAAGCAAAATAAGGCTAGCTTGCGGCAACACTGCTACTTGGTTGAAAAATGCTTCCTCGTGCTTATGTTCCAGAGAACTCACAAGTTCCAGAGCTTGAGGTCTCAGAGTCAGTTGGCAACAACAAACCTTCCTTATCAGAGGAAACCCAGATTTTTACTTCTCGGTTGAGACGGCCCTGCAATATTAACAAAGTTTAGTATGTTCTAATCACATTGAAGATGTATGCTAAATGAAGAGGGATTTGCAAGATTACTTTCCAAGTTCGCAATCATAGAAATTACACACATGTTTATCATAAAAATATATTGAAAAAAGAGCCAATGCAGGTATATTCACAGAGAGGGTGGGAGCCCGTGAGTTTGGCTAGACTCTAGAGACCTTCTTTGAGTGACCAATGAGACTGAGAGTGCACAAGACTTTACCAGAAGTACTATTGAAAAGACCAGTAACAATAATATATCATGGTGAATCCCAATGCCGGACCAAATCAGTAAATTGATTACTCGTAAGACCCTTCTAAGACATAACATATTCTGCCAAAGCTTATAAAGTAGACAATACAGGTTCTGGAACAATGTCTGTAATCTTACTTTTAGAAAAGTAAATAATGCTAATAACTTACAGAAATTGTAATAATGAAGCTTTTCCCATTTTGGTGTGAAACATATAATGATTCATTTTTCAACTTCCTACTACTTCTGAGATGGGGCTGAGAAAGGATTCTTCGGTGAAAGGCAATGCTCAACCAGACTCATGATCAGTTCTATATATAGCTTAAGCTAACTGGGACACTTAGTAACTGTCATACTTTAAAGGTCGCTTCTGAAATGAAATAGTGCTTACCACCATACTTTTTCCAGAAGACCTTTTTTGTTCATAGGATAATATTGACTACACAAAAGCAGAGCCATGGCTGACATCAACTGCATCAAAGCTGGCAGCACCATTTTTGGCATTAAACTTCATCCTGGTTTAGAAAAATAAAGAGAAGATTTCAAGCCTCATTGCTTCCTAAGCATCACCTCGGGAAAAATAGAGAAAAAATCTACGTAGAAGAAATAAGAATGCAGCCACGATTGTTCTCTCACAGGGACTTGAAATACCACTGCCTAGATCTCCGTGGTGCTTAATAGAGATATATATTGGTTCAACACGTTAATGTTTATTCTCATGGAAAGATAAGCAGAATATTGAATTCATAGTTAATATGTACCTAGCTTAGTGTAACAACGATAAAAAGAAAGACATGCTTCGCAGGGGTTGTTCTCCAGGCAGTGACGTGTCTTATTGAGGACGTCAGCCGGGGGTGTGGCAGGGGTTGCTCTTCGGGCAGTGGCAGAGCCAGGAATTGAGATGAGCCGGGGCAAACATATAAGGTCTAATTTCTACGAGGCACCAAAGCAAGGATTGTTAACAAAATATATGATAAAAAAAGTTTCAGTATTTATAATTCATGAAGTACAACATGAAAACCCATATAAATGACTAAAAAACTACTAACACTGACTCCTGGCACTTGGGTTGCTCAACCAGGTGCAACCATACGATCTCATATTGCGAGAGATAACATGTGATAAATTTATGAGTCCAAATCTTAGCACATGTATAATAACAGTTTTAATTTTTTGACAAAATAGTATCATACAATTAAGTTGTATTTTGTGCTAGCAAGACAAAACTGTCGAGGTAGATGACCTCGATGGTCCTTTTAGGAATGAAAACGTAGCATAATTTGCTAGTTATTAATATTTGCAGATCTTTTGTTTTTAATACAGAAAATCATCAAATCATTCAACCAATCATCACCTATCTAAACTCTCTCAAATCAGGTTGCTGCCAACTCTGTTAAATAGTGAGCTGACATATTACAGGCCCAAGGGTAATCTACGACTTCACATATGTACTCCATTTTCTATCTTTTTCTGAAAACTCAGATACCTACTTCATTCTCAATTTCTCATAGGTAGGCAATTATTTGGTAACCGCCAAGTGAAGGAGAGGTGGGTACTGTGAGGGGCCGAATGACCAGAGCATGCGAATCAAACAACAGAAGGTCTGGGCGCCGTCCATGCGTGCCTGTTCAGATGTGCTCGTCCCAAAAAAAATCAGGCCAAGTACGGCCCATCCATCTCAGGTCAGAGCAATACCTGTTCGATCGAGTGATGGAGAGATTCTGCGGTCGGTAATAGAATTGGGACTTGGTTCCCGTTTATCCATTGGTTAGGTTAACCTAACCTAAATAAGAGCCCAATGGGCCAAGTGGTTAACCCCAAAACACTTTAGGTCCAAACGGTTCGTCCCTTCTCTACCAGTGGTTAACCTGGCACCTCCATAGACGCGAGGCCCCATCGCCGCCTGCACGCCTCCGCCCTGTTACCCGCCCGGCCGTCCGACGAACTGCCCTCCCGCTGCTCCGCCCCTCCGCGCGTTGCTGTGGCCTTAATTTCTCAGATGCCCGGAATCCATCTCCTCCCTTTGGAATGACTCGCCGGCAGCCTCTGCAACAGCGAGCGATTTCACCGGCAGGCGGCGGTGCTGGCGGACTGGTGCTCCTCCACCCCTTCTCCGACCTTGACGCCCTCGCGCCGGACCTTCGACCACACCGGTGGCTGCAGCCTGCAGGCTTCTTGGTGAAGCTACAGGCACTTCGATCTCTCAAATCTCGTTCTCTGAAGTACTGATGAGCTCCGTGCTTTGATATCATTCTCTCACTTGGCATCCTAACCTAACCGCCCAATGGGCCAAGTGGTTCTTTAGGTCCAAATCTACCAGTGGTTAACCTGGCACCTCCCTAGACGCGAGGCCCCATCGCCGCCTGCACGCCTCCGCCCTGTTACCCGCCCGGCCGTCCGACGAACTGCCCTCCCGCTGCTCCGCCCCTCCGCGCGTTGCTGTGGCCTTAATTTCTCAGATGCCCGGAATCCATCTCCTCCCTTTGGAATGACTCGCCGGCAGCCTCTGCAACAGCGAGCGATTTCACCGGCAGGCGGCGGTGCTGGCGGACTGGTGCTCCTCCACCCCTTCTCCGACCTTGACGCCCTCGCGCCGGACCTTCGACCACACCGGTGGCTGCAGCCTGCAGGCTTCTTGGTGAAGCTACAGGCACTTCGATCTCTCAAATCTCGTTCTCTGAAGTACTGATGAGCTCCGTGCTTTGATATCATTCTCTCAAGGCAGCACACTTTTTTTCCAACAATCAACTAATGGATGTTGGAATCTTTCTATGTGGTTATGTTCCTGTGTATGAACTTGATCGTGTGCGACCAGCTTCTGTGTAGGATTCTCAAGATTCTCTGTATGGAGTCGATCATGCTATTTATCCATGTAGGGGGAGGTTGATACATGAAACTGTTCAAAGATGATCTATCTTAGAAAATGTTTTCACAATTTAGCTTCTATTTCTACAGGTAGTAGTACTAGTCTTACCACGAAAAGACGATAAAGAAAATAACAGCCAAGGCATCAAGCCGGTTGATCATTGTGACTAATGGTTCGAACCTTAATAACCAGTGGTTAACCACTTTAACCCTTAAAACGTAATGGTTAACCCATTGTGCTCCTTAATACAAAATGGTTAATTAGGTTCGAACCTAGAAAATAAATGGTTAACCAACTCCCATCGTGACTCTCAAGATTCCGTACTTTTACCAGCACACTTTTTTTTTCCAACAATCAACTAATGGATGTTGGAATCTTTCTATGTGGTTATGTTCCTGTGTATGAACTTGATCGTGTGCGACCAGCTTCTGTGTAGGATTCTCAAGATTCTCTGTATGGAGTCGATCATGCTATTTATCCATGTAGGGGGAGGTTGATACATGAAACTGTTCAAAGATGATCTATCTTAGAAAATGTTTTCACAATTTAGCTTCTATTTCTACAGGTAGTAGTACTAGTCTTACCACGAAAAGACGATAAAGAAAATAACAGCCAAGGCATCAAGCCGGTTGATCATTGTGACTAATGGTTCGAACCTTAATAACCAGTGGTTAACCACTTTAACCCTTAAAACGTAATGGTTAACCCATTGTGCTCCTTAATACAAAATGGTTAATTAGGTTCGAACCTAGAAAATAAATGGTTAACCAACTCCCATCGTGAGTCGGTAATGGAGTGCCGCCGCCGGAATTCTAATTACGGGACGCCTGCTCCGCCACAAGGGAGCCGGGGCGACCACCCATCCTCGCCCCTGGTGGCGCCGCCACTATCTCCGGGTCAGAGACAACCTTGAACTTGAGGGTGCCGAGGAAGGTCTCGTCCTCCTCCTCATCACTCGCCTCGCGGATCGCCCGGCGGCGACGATCGCCGCTCGAGTATGACCTCCAGAGTCCTCTGCCCAGCAGGAGGGGCGGTGGAGCCTGCGCGAATTCGTCAGAATCTGCACCTCATCTCTCCCTCCTTTCTCAGAGACGACTCTAAAATCGGCAGAACTTACGGATCGGAGAAAATCTAGTGGGAAGGCGAGATCGGTCAAACCCCAGAAAAGCACTTAGGCGCCGACCATGAGGCCAGGGGCCCGACTCTGGCCCACCACACGCCGACCATCCTAAACAGGGACAGTCCCCTAAACAGGCCAAGTCTGGCAAGCCGCCACCTACACCTGCGCTGGCCCACCGCGCACCGTCAAAACACTGGGAAGGCAGCGATTGTAACAGCCTTAAGTTGTTTAGATAATAACGAACACTCTGCGGTTCTGTAAGAGTCAAGACCAACATAAGAAGAAAGGAACAACATAAGCAACATCTACATAAGCTTGTAGGCATTGTCTCGCAGCATGCTCTTTTAGAGACCTTGGAGACATGAAACATGTACCTAATAGGGACTTACTTGCTTTCTAGTTCTGGATTTTGGAGCGCGGCTTTGCCCCGCGACCCGTCTTCAGCACAGATGGTAAAACGCTATGTCAAGCATTGATGCATAGTCATTATAATTCAGAAAAAAAGCATATTAAAAGTATAGGGGAATATATTACACAGTATAGTGCGTGGAGAACAGGTCATTTATCGTTTGTTCTGCTTTAGAAAATGTTATCGCCGTGATACCAAGGAGTAGATTGAAACCATGAATGTTCAAATTGGACAAGTCATAAAATCCAGTAGTGTATCGGCAGGTCCTATTTGTAGACGGAAAGAAACAAGGGATTTAATAGCCCACAACTTTGAATGATGACCATATACGCACCGGCAACCATTTCCATAGTAATGGACGGTGCGAATTACCTTTGGTACAATGGTTTCATGCACTACGGTGATTAACCTGATCAGTTGGGTCATATCAATCTGTGATTATACATCCTGAATGGTGACAAAGAAAAATAACCCAAATACAATAGTACCATACATTGTGTGCGTACTTAAAGCTATATACAAAGGAACTTCATTAGAAGGTGAACCAAACATATTTCAGTATATTTTTCTTTGCTTTCCTCCAACAATGCCCAAGGTCGCAAAAAGAATTCTCCACCAAAATGGCAGAACTAACAAAGAAGCAAACTTTTGTGAAGTTTCAAAGGACAAATGATGAATCAATACTTCAAGCGTAAATGCAGAGTCGAAGTTCAGAATGGAGTATCACACTTGTTTCAACAACAACAACAAAAAGTACAAAGGTGAGTGATATGCTCAAGAAATTAATAACGAACGAAAAAATTAAACTTGTGTGCAGGAAACCATCATCTAAATTTCTACTTCAAAGTTAGAAATGCATCATTCTAATTGCTTATCCTGATTGTACCGTCAGGAAAGAATAGATGTGGCCAAAGTATTGTACAATCTAACCCCAACACGGATTTTTTAGGGCTAAAGCTTTTATTCATAGAGTTACAATCTAAAACATTGTTCCAGACTGTCCCATTACCTATAAGCCACACTGGGCAGCGCACACTCATGAGTGATTTCATTTTGATTTATTTTAGCAAAGATACAGTTCCAGTTTTAAATAAAAGTAGAATAGAAAGTAAAATCTTAATGAAATCTTTAAGGGCGGCAGGGCTTCTTTGACCTGGTCCTAGATGACAGCGGCAAAATCCGACTCAAAAAATTATCAGCACGGTTATCTATTTCACGACCATTCAAAGAGAGTTACAGCATCAACTTCTTTCACGCTGGTGCAGCGAGGCAAAACTGTCCTAGCTGCGACGGTAACACAACCCAGGTGGTCGTGGATCGTCCCAACACCATCGTCGGGGAAGGAGCTGTCAACATTTGCAAATCAACCTTAACTGGGCCAACATCTAATCGGACATAGCTGAAACTACTAATGCCAACATGAGAAGGGAGTAGCAGAATCTCTTGTGTAGCACACACAAAAGCATAGCTGAAAATAATGCATCTAAATAAAAGCTGACATCACATATTTAACTATTAATCACAACCAAACCACAACTCGGCGTGACTACACGTGAAAACGCAGAGACCAAAAAAATTAATATAGAACCATTAAAACATGACCAACCCATGGTAAATGGTGAATGATGCATAGGAATCACTGAAATATTTTTAGATAAACAAAAAGATGTTCTCCAAGAAAGAAAAGGAAAATAGGTCCAGACTGAAATATTAACAGTGAACTAAAAAAATGGGACCAAATGCTCCGTGGATTCAGAGAAATACTACAACTCTCCACCACATTATCATCTAGAAGTTGTGTTTCCCTTTCCCACCAGAACAGCCATAAATCCCCGTCCTTAAACATTCATCTAAGATTTAACTATTATTTAAGTTCTAGATAATGGCTCTCCTCGACATTATCATTTGAAAGTTGCACTAATGTAGAGGATATAAAAAAGAAGATGAATACCTTACTTGCATATATTTTCATGATATTCCCTTGGCCAAAAAGGTTTAAATAGCAGCTGAAGTGGCAAAGTCTCTAGCAAACAAAAACTGCATCACAAAAGCACATAAAAACTTCACATCTTATCAGTGCCCTCTTTGGCAAAAACATTTGTAAATCGCAGGGACATGTACCTCTTTTTCCTCAAACTTTCTTGGTCTTGATGCCTAGCTGAACCAAACAAAAAGAAAACACGTTCATTGTTAGTCAAAAGAGATTGCAAGATTGCAAACAGTTAGATTTAGATGTGCGCCTTGGCGCACGATCCCGTGAGGCTCGTGTCTAAGTAGAAAAATGATAATGATTTTCGTATGCTTACGAAAACGTAGTGATGATCATTTTGTAATGCATTTAACAATAAACTGAGAAAAACTCTACAATATTAAGGTATTGATTGATCTTTTTTTCTGGTAGTACATCAACATGACTCACTGGACGTTGCTGATATTAAGACCCCTGTCCCTCCAGGTTCGTACATAAGATCCATCAGGGCGGATTAATACTTGGCAATTGGTGCAAACTGCAGTTTAGTCCAAATAGAATAGATCCTCTTTTCATCACCTGCATATGACAAGAATTGCAGTATGCCATATACTACTTCTGGTTCACTGTTCCTGTTGAGGAACGGCTTGTATTAACCAATTGTGGAGCTGCTTCTTATAACCAAACCAGGCCTTAAGAATGATAGTACATAAACACACCTGAATGACAAGCTATCTTTTATCAAGAACTTGCTCATGATTGACTTCCTTTTTTTGAAAGACCAAAAAAAACAGGGAGAGGAACCCATGTTATTAAGATAGGTGGTGAGTCTCGAACCCTGGCTGACATTTTGCTAGACAGGAAGCTATGTAGAAATAATGGCATATCGACAATTTTAAAAGCACTGAAGCACATTATAATGGAAAACCTTTCAGCTTCACAGAGTTCATTTTTAATGTCGCAGTACTTCGCATCCACTTTTATAATCATTTACCTTATTAATTGTGCAGAAGGTAAAGAAGGCAAATACTGATGGAACATGTCAATTGGAATATAAGTTGGTAATCAAATGCTGAAATTTGAACATAAGAACTGAGTAAAAAATAAACAAATGGAAGTTACTAAACAAGTCTGCAGGGGAAAGTAGTACAAGAACCTGAAGTTCTGGTGCCCTATGAGCATGACCGTACCACGCTGCATACTAATTGATAAAAGAGCAAGGGATTCCCAATAGAAATGTTGCCAATGTATATAATCTGAATAAAAAACAACCATAGCACAAATTAAAGTAAAAGTAATCTCATTTTTTGTCAGCTTAACAATTTCATATGCAATTAAAGAAAGATCATCTAACGCAGAAGCTAATACATGTATGACATATATAATAACTACATGGTTAATTGCCTACGAACTGACTTTTCGTACGTAAATTTATTTTATGTGGTCGAGTTATATAGGTCACATAGAAAGGAAGATATGAAATAAAAAGTCCAATTACGGGAAATGGTAAGATTTTCTCCCCTAGTTAAGAGGCCCTGACCTACATCCAACATGGCCATTATATAATAAAACAGTTCTTCAAATGATAAGATACAAAACTATGTTTTTTTGCTGAATCGGTTTATTTAAAAATCAGTTCGATGTTTAAGAAAGAAATAGCAACAAATTAGTGAGGAAATAGCTTACATACTGTATCCATCTTCCTATACAACATAATTTACATATCAGCCTGCTATACATATGCGTGTCTCTTTGCATAATATGTCCTATGCAATATTTATTTTTTAGACTCTTGTAGGTAGAAATCCAATCGCATCCACATTTTAAAGCATATATATATCTGCTAAATTTAGCAAAGAACAACATCCATAAAGAAAACAGAGACCTCTTGGAGTGCTTCGTGATATAAAATGCTTATTGATGCATGAACATTCAGATTATAACCTAGAAAAATGAAAGAAAAATCCGACGAGTATCAAACATGTTGTTTATATATCATTTATTTTTTAGACTCTTGTAGGTAGAAATCCAATCGCATCCACATTTTAAAGCATATATATATCTGCTAAATTTAGCAAAGAACAACATCCATAAAGAAAACAGAGACCTCTTGGAGTGCTTCATGATATAAAATGCTTATTGATGCATGAACATTCAGATTATAACCTAGAAAAATGAAAGAAAAATCCGACGAGTATCAAACATGAGTTATCTTTAATCTAGCATTACACGCTTCTAGTGTCAGTAGTAGAAACTTTCTTTATATTAGTAGGCCGAAAGAAAAGGTGCGCTTGAATATGACAACAGCAATGCCTACAAAACATTTTACATAAAACTTCAGTCATGATAGGACATAAATATTTACGACACATGCCTATGCATCAGACTGTTCCCACTAAGAACAGAAGCTATCTTTTATCATTTGGCAAGGCAGGTGGCTGATCTGGATCGACAGTAGCTGAACCAATATCTTCAGACCCAACCAGAGGAGGCAACTCCTGAACAAGGCTCGTTGAAATTCTTGAATTAACTTCTTGATTTTATAATGCAGAGAAAACAAGGAAAGAATTACTTCTCAAACAACTATAGCATAGAAATAACATTTCAGCCAAATCTAATATTCATCTAAATCTGATCTCTTATTAAGTTGGTAGAAACTGCCCTGCTTGTTCATTTAGGTGGAAAGAAATTAAGCATAATTGTTGTTTGAGCTCTAAATATGTTAAATTCTAACGTAATTCTTCAAATACTTGTTAGAGTCGCTTTCTGGCCATTTGATCGAGCTTGCATCCAACAATGTAAATACCTTAGTTGTACTGCAAAGAGACGGCTTGGATGCGTCCTAAGAGCGCTATCCTCAAGCCATTCTTGGATTAGTCGTTCCCTTCAGATCAACCAGTTCAAAAACATAATAGGAGGCATGCCATTTTTGACAGTACAGTTGAGATGTTTGATCTGAAGGTTGTTGTGCATACCTATAAAGCTTGTAAGCTGTTGTGCATCCCCGTACATCAGAGAGTTGATGTCAATCGATCTTTGTACATAATAAATGGTATATTTCATTAAGTAATAATCTTCATGTGGAAACATTAGAACCATATTGAAAATCTTGCAAGGGGAGGTTAAAAAAATCCCCTATTGTTGATTTGGTGAAAATAGTCTTTGAAGCAAACCTGCAATGGTAGAATAAAAATGAATTAGTTAATTCTTGCTAACATTAAAATAGTTCTTAAAGCGAATCTGCAATAGTAGAAGAGTGTGAATTAGTTATTTCTTTCCCATGTCGCTAATATAAATCAGAAAAGATGCCTTGAAAACCAGGACAGATAAACATGATAATAAGAGGAATTAACAGATAACTTCAAATAGTAGCTATGAACCTTGAAACTGAGAACTCACCTAAGATTCAGTTTTAATGGATTTTTAAACCTTTTCCCTCAAGATACCATGATGAGTCCCCAGAACCAAACATGAAGAGTCCCCTGAACATATTGACATCACAGTAACATGATTGAGACAGGCAGACGCACTCAACAGAGGAGAGGAACAAACCCATAGCCACCCAACATGCGACTTCAGAGATATCCAAACATAAGAAAAATAGCATATAAGATATGTTCCTAGCTGAATTATTTCAGAGATATCCTAGCTGAATTTTACCAAAGCAAAGGAATACAGTAGCTATATTACTTGACATCCAACAATCTGACCAGGAAATGAAAGAGAACACTTCATAGCTCTAGGGATCAACATGAACCCTTTCCTCATACTCAATCTCATTTAATCTCTGAAATATGAAATCATAACTTTCAATATAGATGAATAGTCTAAATTGGTATACCTGACAGTACTATTTGTAGTGCAATAGAAGCAAAAACAGCCAGTCAAAGTGATACTTTAATCTCTATGGTGTGTAAGCTAAAAGATCATTTTTGTTATCTCAATATAACAATTATTACCATAGCAAATAATTCTGAGATTCTCCCTATGCAGCCAAAATGTGAAAGCCTGAAACCATGTACGTGCAGTCCCTTCAGGTAAGATTGCAAGAATACCAATCCCGACATCAGTTGTAGTGAAAGAATTACAGGAACAAACTGGTCCTCCGCATCTCTTCTTAGAAGCACATCTAGACAGAACAATCAATCATCGATTTGTTAGCAGCATCCAACAAATATGTGCTATAGAACAGAGATGGAGAAAGCTCGCAGGCTGCCATGAACAAAAGGAGGATGATCTTACAGTGCACATGGAACCATCTTGTCTCGGCACCCTCGTCCATCTCTACAGGGGAAATACCCAAATCCGTCCATCTCTACAGAGGAAATACCAAAATATATAAACATCATTATATTGCTTATTCCCAAGCTGGTTCATGAAGGGGATCTAGGTAGACAGAGAGGAGGATGGGGGAGAGAGAGAGACCTGAATGAAGAGGTGTAGGAGAGCAAGCCGTTCCGCTGCATCTCATCATCCTCAGTGACCTGTGACCATGTAAGGGAGGAGGACGCCCAGGGCTGGAGGTTGTGAATCTTGGGCCTCCACAGCTGGGGATGGAAGAGGTGAAGATCGATGCCTCATGCTCTTTCTCTCAGCTTACACCACCAGCGACGGGAATAGCTGTGCTCCCGGCAGGATGACGACGCAAGATCGAGGTGGAGCTCAAGGCGGATCTCAGGGACGCAAGGTTGAGGTGGAGCTCGAGGCGAAGCTGCGAGGCACGAGGTGGTAAGTTGAGGTGGAGCTCGAGGCACTGCTGGTTCACTCGCACGTCTTCCCGAGCCGCACCACCTCCAGATGTGTCTTGTCCGCCCTCGCCGTCGAGGGAGGAGGGCGGAGCTCCAGGCGCCGGCGAGGCGGCTGCCTCATCCTTGGCCCGAGGCGGCTACCTCATCCTCCTCCAATGTGCGCTCCAGTCGCGCGCTCGCCGTCGCCAAGGCGCGCCTTCGCCACCGCAGGACCGTGCACACGCTTCGCCGCCGTTACGGGCGCGCGCTTGCCGCCGCCATCTCCAGTGCGCGCTCGCCGCCGCAGCCGCGCGCCGCCAGCGCGCGCCGTCATCGCCTGCGCGCCGCGGCCGCCGCGCCAAGCGCGCCGCCGTCTTCAGGCGCGCTCGTGGTCGCCCAGGGGTGATAGGGCAAAGATGGCCGATCTTTCGATGAGAGTATGATAGCGTCGATTTGTTGGTGGAGTTCGTGCTTGACGATCCGACTACACGTGCAAAGCTCGTGCGCCAATGCAATCGCTAGGACAATCTCCGAAGTTACCGATCTTGCGGATGCACGATCAGCCCGACCAGCAAGGGTCTTAATTCCTACCTGAAATCGAGAACAAGTAAGAACTAATATTGCAATCAGAATTCGCGGATATAGATGAAAGCTTTATTGAAAAGGTGGGATTCCGAATAGTCGGTCTTGTTCTGGGCGTTGGCCTCAAAAGAAGTACACGAGAGTTGCAGCAATGGCTAACTTTTAATCTAATCAAAATCCAAGTCTAAACATGATGGCTATGGGGGTATTTAAAGGAGGAAAAGGTGGGGTTTCGACCAGCCATACGTATGGTGGCCGAACCAAACCCTAGAAGGTCTTTTCCCCTTCAATACGGACTCTAAAAAGTGGCTGACTTAATTCCTGCGAAAATGACATGGGCCTGGCCCAAAACTAAAGGTGACGCAGCACCATATTATGCTATGGACGAAATTATGAAGTGGAGAACTCTATATTTCGTCCATGTCTTCAACTCTTCTTATGGTGGCTTCAAAGTTCTGAAATCTCCACTTGTGGCATCATCTTCAATCCTCAAGTGCTTGCTGCCATCTTCTCCATGTGTGATCATGCTCCAATGCTTGTCCTCCTCATCCATGCTAGGTCCATCATTCCTAAGAGTAACAAACATATCTGACTTAGGCAGCATCATATTCTCATGTATATGAGGAATAGTTCCAAGAAACGAAAGTACCGATAGTTAAGTTGTTTGGCACGAGCTCGAGTGATTGGTCCTTGTATTTGTGTGGCTGTAGGTACAGCGGTTGTATCAATAGATGGGATGTCCTCATCATGCTCCCCTTCTTGAATTGAAGTCGTCCTCGACGCAAGCTCATCTTCTTCACCAAAGTAAGGCTTCAAATCTGTAATGTTAAATGTAGGACTTACCGGACCCAATTCTGCAGGAAGCTCAAGTTTATATGCATTATCATTTATTTTCTCTAACACCTTAAAAGGACCAGCGGCACGTGGCATTAACTTAGACTTGCGCAATGCAGGAAAACGATCTTTGCGCAAATGCAACCAAACAAGATCACCAACATCAAACACAACATGCTTTCTTCCTCTATCCCCAGCAATTTTATACTTAGCATTCATGCGTTCTATGTTGTCTTTAGTAGTCTCATGCAATTTTAATATCAATTCAGCATGTTGTGTAGCATCCGAATCATTTTGCACCGAAGATGGTAAAGGCAATAAATCAATAGGTGCACGTGGAACAAAACCATACACAATCTCAAAAGGGCACATCTTAGTGGTAGAATGCAGCGAACGATTGTAAGCAAATTCAATATGAGGCAAACACTCTTCCCACAATTTTAAGTTCTTCTTCAAAACAGCCCGCATCGTAGACAATGTTCTATTTACTACTTCAGTTTGTCCATCAGTTTGGGGATGACATGTAGTACTAAACAACAATTTAGTCCCCAACTTAGCCCATAAACATCTCCAAAAGTGGCTAAGAAATTTAGTATCACGATCAGAAACAATAGTATTTGGCACACCATGTAAACGCACAATTTCGCGAAAGAACAAATCAGCAACATGTGTAGCATCATCAGTTTTGTGACATGGAATAAAGTGTGCCATCTTAGAAAACCTATCCACAACAACAAAGATACTATCCCTCCCCTTCTGTGTACGAAGCAAACCCAAAACAAAATCCATAGAAATATCCTCCCAAGGTACACTAGGAACAGGAAGAGGCATATATAATCCATGTGGATTAAGTCGAGACTTAGCTTTTTGACATGTAGTGCAGCGTGCCACAAATCTCTCAACATCTCGACGCATACGTGGCCAAAAGAAGTGTGCAGCAAGTACATCCTCCGTCTTCTTCACACCAAAGTGACCCATCAATCCTCCTCCATGCGCCTCCTGCAACAACAAAAGATGAACGAAACTATCTGGGATGCATAGCTTGTTAGCACGGAACACAAATCCATCATTGAGGACAAATTTGTTCCATGTTCTACCATCTTTACAATTCAGCAACACATCTTTAAAATCAGCACCATGCGAGTATTGTTCCTTTATAGTTTCCAATCCAAAAATCTTGAAGTCAAGTTGAGATAGCATGGTATAACAGCGCGACAAAGCATCAACTATAACATTATCCTTACCCTTTTTGTGTTTGATAACATAAGGAAAAGACTCAATAAATTCTACCCACTTTGCATGGCGATTCAACTTAGCTTGACTACGAATATGCTTCAAAGATTCATGACCAGAATGTATAACAAATTCTTTAGGCCATAAATAATGTTGCCAAGTTTCTAATGTCCGAACAAGCGCATATAATTCTTTATCATAAGTAGAATAATTCAGACTAGGCCCACTCAATTTCTCACTAAAATATGCAACAAGTTTGCCCTCTTGTAATAACACACCTCCCAAACCAATTCCACTAGCATCACATTCAAGCTCAAAAGTCTTATTGAAATCAGGAAGTTGGAGTAATGGAGCATGTGTTAACTTATCTTTCAGAATCATGAAGGCTTCTTGTTGTGCATCGCCCCACACAAAGGGCACATCCTTCTTTGTAAGCTCATTCAGCGGCGCAGCAATGGATCCAAAATCTTTCACAAAGCGCCTATAGAAACCAGCGAGGCCAATAAAACTCCTCACTTGTGTGACCGTCTTTGGCTGCGGCCAACTCTCAATTGCCTCAATCTTGGCTGGATCAATTCCCTGCGCAGTAACAACATAGCCAAGAAACGCAACTCGATTGGTGCAAAAGGTGCACTTCTCAAGATTACCATACAAACGTGCATCACGTAAAGCATTGAAAACAGCACGTAAATGATCCAAATGTTCCTCCAAGGATTTGCTATAAATCAGAATATCATCAAAGTATACCACCACGAAACGTCCAATAAAAGCACGTAAAACTTCGTTCATCAGTCGCATGAAAGTACTAGGTGCATTAGTTAAACCAAAAGGCATTACTAACCACTCATATAAACCGAACTTAGTTTTAAACGTTGTTTTCCATTCATCTCCTAATTGCATACGAATCTGGTGGTAACCACTACGCAAATCCACTTTAGAGAACATAATAGAACCACTCAATTCATCAAGCATATCATCTAAACGAGGTATAGGATGACGGTAACGAATGGTAATATTATTAATAGCTCTACAATCAGTACACATGCGTGAAGAACCATCCTTCTTAGGTACCAAGATAATAGGGACAACACATGGACTAAGAGACTCACGAATGTAACCTTTATCTTGGAGAACCTGAATTTGTCGCTGAATCTCTTTCGTCTCTTCAGGATTGGTACGATATGGCGCACGGTTGGGCAGCGAAGCACCTGGAATCAAGTCAATCTGGTGTTCTATCTCACGGATAGGTGGTAGTCCAGGTGGTACATCTTGTGGGAACACATCAATGAATTCCTGCAAAAGGTTAGCAACCGCAGGTGGCAAAGAAGGAGGCATATCCTCAAATGAAAACAGAACTTCTTTGCAAATAATAGCATAGCATTGAGTAGTGTTCACATCAAGTTCAGCAATATCAGATTTGCTAGCAAGCAAACAAGGATTTTTCAAACGAATTTCAGTAGCATGGTTCGAATCAGATTTAGTATTAGTCTTATGTGGAACAAAATCTGCAGCAACAATCTGATTCTCACTCTTAAGTTTCTCCTCGTTTTTTACTCTACTAGCTCTAGCAAGATCATCTTTTAGTATTTGTTCAGGAGTCATAGGTTTGAGACCTATTTCTTTCCATCATGCATAAGAGAATACTGATTAGTTTTACCATGATGAACAGATTCTCTATCAAATTGCCAAGGTCTACCAAGTAACAAAGAACAAGCTTGCATAGGTACAACATCACAATCAACAAAATCAGAATATGTACCAATAGTAAAATGCACACGTGTAGTTCGTGTTACCTTGAGCTTCCGAGAGCTCTCAAACCATTGAATGTAGTATGGATGTGTGCGCTGTCTTGTAGGGAGAGAAAGCTTCTCCACCATGTCAACGCTAGCCAGATTATTGCAGCTCCCTCCATCAATGATGATCCGTATAGCTCGCTCTTTTACAACGCCTCGTGTTTGGAACAGATTGTGGCGTTGATCATGCTCAGCTTTGCTCAATTGCACGCTCAACACACGCGTGCAACTAAGCTCCTGTACTGATCAGCAGTGTCAGCTTCCATTACCTCCATCTCTCTCAGAATCAGAATTGGCGCCATCGCGTGTGGCAATAAGGGCCAATGTATCTTCATCAAAGTCACTTGCAGAATCATATTCTCCATCTTCACGCACCAACATCACACGCTTGGTTCTGCATTCTCTTTCTATGTGTCCAAATCCCAAGCATTTGCGACATTGAATGTCGCGCGTCTTCCCGTGGAGGCCATGGAAGAGGAACTCCGAGGAGGGCCAGCGGATGGTGGTGGAGTAGCAGCAGGTGGTGCTCGTGATGCAGGCGCGGTGTACTTGGAGGTAGAAGGTGCTGATGCAGCCCCACGAGATGGTGGCGCTGATTGACGCGGAGTCCACGACGATGTACAACCTGCAGAAATATTAGCTCTTCTCCATGGTGGTTGACGATCCTGCACTTCACGTTCAGCTTTGCAAGCAAGATGAAACAAGCGAGTAATAGTGTTGTACTCCTTATAATCTAAAATATGTTGAATCTCTTTATTCAAACCACCAAAGAAACGTGCAAGCATAGCCTCATTATCCTCTACAATACCACAGCGAATCATGCCAGTTTGCAATTCTTGATAATAGTCTTCTACAGAATTTTTTCCTTGTTCTAAGCGAGACAATTTTTTAAGCAAATCACGCTGATAATGTGGAGGAACAAAACGAGTACGCATAGCAAGTTTTAAACCAACCCAGGTAGTAGGAATATTAGCATGATGTACTCTACAATGTTCAGACCACCAAATTGATGCAAAATCTGTGAACTCACAAGTGGCAGCACTAACACGCAAATGATCAGGATATCGTAAACATGCAAAGCGCTGTTCTACTTCCAATTCCCAAGTAAGATATGCATCAGGATTATATCTACCCTCAATTGGCGAAATATTCAATTGAAGTTTAGCAACATGATCATCATCATTACGTACCGGGCGGGGAGGTGGTCGAGCGTGGCGGTTGAGCTGTCGTGGACAACCAGGTGCAGGTTGTTGGACCTCCTCGTCATCCAGCACGTTCTCATCTACTTGTTCATCCTCGTTCCCTCCATAGTCCTCGTATCCTTCATCAGAAGGCGCGTCATGTGCGGTTGCTGCTGCAGGAGTCGCCGGAACGTCCGCACGAGGAACGCGGCGTGCGCGGCGTTGCACGTTGGCGCGAGGCGGCGGTAATCGAGTCAACAACTCCTGGAACTTGGCGTCGAGCTTGGAGTTGAAGGCTGCCTCGAGGCCATCGATCTTGTCCAGCGCGTCAGTGAGTTTGGCGTCAACATCGCCGAGGCGCCCATCCACGTCGGTTGCATGCCCGCCCAAAAGATGGGTGAAGTGAGCATGCATCTCTGCATTCGTCATCTTATCCAGGTCAACGTTCGCCGACTCTGTGCCTGTCATGGTTAGTACAGAAAAAGCACAAATGTATGTGCCTACAAACTACAGAATATGGTGGTTCACGCGCAATTCGTCAAACAAAATACAAAGCTCTTACAAGTCCTTACCAAACAGGAGGAAGGCGATGTAACAACCAGCAAGGATCAGCGTCTCCAAGGATTGCCAAAGCGATTACCTAGGGTCGACACCAAGCACGTGGAGACAATATGTGGAGCTGTAGGAAGGCTAATATGGTAGCAAACAACAAATGTCAAAACAACAATTCAATATTGAAAGTATGCTCAACCACGGTACTGTGCTGGTCCTAGGCTAGACCGTACTAGAGACGTGAGCCTAGAACACAAACGAGGTCACGGCGCGGCACACAAGCAACGAGCAGCGATGAAGTGATATATGGTGGCGGTTGGCTCCCACAAGCACAAAGGAATAGCTCAAAAGCAAGATATAAGTGAAGAACACAGGAATTTCCGGGTAGTAACTTAAAGGTCAAAAATCTCAACCTTCCCGACGTTTTTTGGCAATTCTGAGAGCTCGGAAAAGCGCACAACGCTGAAGCTGTTGTGGCTGGATAGAACTTTTTCTCCCGGTCGTTTTGAGTGGTCAAACGTCGAAAACGGAGTTCGTATGCAAAAGTTATGGCCGGTCAAAGTTTGCTGTCCAAAACAGCCTAATTCGCACTAAAAGGGTCCTGACTAGTGGAAATCGTGGTCAACCCGACTAGGATGCGGATTTGACTTTTTTTTTCATTTTTTTTGCAACTTTTTTTTTGCTCTTCGACTCACAAACGGAAGGCGGCGATTATCTGGACACGACTATGGCGGAAATATATGACAGGTGTATATGGCAGTGACGGAAGTATATGGCAGGTGTATATGATTGTGGTGGAAACGATCTGGTGGGTGTATATGGGCGCGGAAGTATATGGTGGTGATGATCTGCGAGCGATGCGAGTATGCGGCGGCGGCGTAACTACTATGACCAGAACTCGAAACTCTAAAGGAACTAGACGCTAAGACCAGCAACTCGACACGAAGATGCAGACACAAATTCAATTATGCAAAACTGAAACGACAATGCAAGGCGTGGCAGGGGGTTTATGGGACGATGATCTAAAACCCTAACAGTATTTTTGGCTTTTTCATGGTTTATAAGTATGATGGCAGATGCAATCTACACTACGAAAACTGTAAAATCTCACCGAGCAACCTGAAATCTGATACCACTTGATAGGGCAAAGATGGCCGATCTTTCGATGAGAGTATGATAGCGTCGATTTGTTGGTGGAGTTCGTGCTTGACGATCCGACTACACGTGCAAAGCTCGTGCGCTAATGCAATCGCTAGGACAATCTCCGGGAGTTACTGATCTTGCGGATGCACGATCAGCCTGACCAGCAAGGGTCTTAATTCCTACCAAATCGAGAACAAGTAAGAACTAATATTGCAATCAGATATTGCGGATATAGATGAAAGCTTTATTGAAAAGGTGGGATTCCGAATAGTCGGTCTTGTTCTGGGCGTTGGCCTCAAAAGAAGTACACGAGAGTTGCAGCAATGGCTAACTTTTAATCTAATCAAAATCCAAGTCTAAACATGATGGCTATGGGGGTATTTAAAGGAGGAAAAGGTGGGGTTTCGACCAGCCATACGTATGGTGGCCGAACCAAACCCTAGAAGGCCTTTCCCCTTCAATACGGACTCTAAAAAGTGGCTGACTTAATTCCTGCGAAAATGACATGGGCCTGGCCCAAAACTAAAGGTGACGCAGCACCATATTATGCTATGGACGAAATTATGAAGTGGAGAACTCTATATTTCGTCCATGTCTTCAAATCTTCTTATGGTGGCTTCAAAGTTCTGAAATCTCCACTTGTGGCATCATCTTCAATCCTCAAGTGCTTGCTGCCATCTCCTCCATGTGTGATCATGCTCCAATGCTTGTCCTCCTCATCCATGCTAGGTCCATCATTCCTAAGAGTAACAAACATATCTGACTTAGGCAGCATCATATTCTCATGTATATGAGGAATAGTTCCAAGAAACGAAAGTACCTGATAGTTAAGTTGTTTGGCACGAACTCGAGTGATTGGTACTTGTATTTGTGTGGCTGTAGGTACAGCGGTTGTATCAATAGATGGGATGTCCTCATCAAGGGGCGCGCTCCGCTCCGTTGCCCAGGAGCGTGCTCGGCGCCGCCGCCGCTGCCATGCCAAAGAACGAGAGGGGATTGGGGAGGAGGTGGGTGCGAGGGATTGGGTGAGGTAGGGTTTTAGTTGCACCTTTTCCGCGTGGTGAAGATTTTTTTGCACGCTAGCTCGTCACCCCCGAAACGAGCCATAGAGACTGATGTGCGGACCCACCGGACCGTAGGACCCAAATGCAGCCAGATGCGGGTAGACAACGGCCAGTGCATGGCTTTCGCTAGCGCGCTCTACTGCCAGAAATGGACGGCTGAGATCCAGTGTTGACCAGGCACAGTAAAAATCTGACGGCTCAGAAGCTGGAATCGCTGTAAATCCCCCATGGGGTTGCAGCAATTATACCTTTAGATTTGCTCGAACGTTTTTTCCAGATCGCGTCTCTTCTAGGCTGGGTGGTGCTCAGAATATTATTCTGAGCATCGGTTTCAAAATAGTGTATCCAAAATATACGATTAAAAATTTAAAATGGACATCTAGTTTGTAATGATATAATTTTTGTACCATAAAATTCATATTATGTTGTAATCAAATTAATGATATAGGGATGCACGCTGGCATTATAATCCCTAACGGAGGGAGTAAGCACTTCAGTTATGAAAAGTACCGAACAATGCATGCGAAAATGATTTTTATTGGAATACAAGTTCAACTTAATTTGTTATAAAGGGGAGCGTCGTGAGATTGATCGACCTAAATTTGTAAACAAGCCAAAGTTATTGTGGGGCTCGATATAAAAAGGTCGAAAGAAATGATGGAGTCATATAATTCGTGGTTTACATACTTCCACTATGAACAATACTACCAAAATTTACTTGAAACTTGTTGGCCATGCCATTCTGCTACCCCCAAAAAATTCAAATATGAATCCTTGTAGCACGACCATGTTGGGGTCACTTCTGGCTATCTACCCAGCCGAGCATGCGGGCTCTATTACCTTGTACGAATCCTCGTTTTAAACCAAGAAGAAGTGAACAACCCCCCCCCCCCGCCACACACACACACTCTCTCTCTCTCTCTCCACTAACCGGCTTTATATATCGCATCATTTGTCTCTCAGACTCCATTGATTTGCCCCAAGTTCAACAAGGTCGCTCCCTTTTCCTCTGAGAGTCCATTGATTATTATTTGCTGGTGTCACTTGTGCTAAACTGTCATTCCTTGTACTCCCTCCGATTCATATTACTTGATGGTAATATAGATGTATCTAGACACATTTTAGTTGTAGATACATCCATTTTACCATCAATTAGTATGAATCGAGGCGGCTCCGGATTCAACCACGAGGCGGCGATGGACGGCACCATGGAAATAAACGCTACGAATTTGGAGGCCATCGCGTACAACATCGCTGGAACGGCGCAGGTCATGTGCTCCCACGACGGTTCAAATAAATTTGTACTGCAGGATGGCAGAGCGATAGCATGCAGGAACTAATAGCAGGCAGTTACTTAATATTGTAGCTTTTGAAGAATCAGATGGCAAACAAAATTATGATCGAAGTAGCTACTGTGACGAGTTCAAATAAATTTGTACTGCAGGATGGCAGAGCGATAGTATGCAGGAACTAATAGCAGGCAGTTACCTTGTTAGCTTACGACGAAGTAGATAGAAATAACAACGGCATCACCTGTAGTACAGCGAATGCGAACCAACATGTTCAGGGAGAACAAGATTGGCATGAACAAAATAGTAGCAGCCTATAATTTTTGTAACAACGACTGAGCAAGATAGAAGTTATGATGGCTACATCTACGAGCGGGAATGCAAACCAAAATGTTTAATCGCTTAAAGTTAGCAATGATCTAGAAAATAGCAAGGTGTTACTGTCATAGCTAGGAATGAACTAAAAGAGCTTCAGACAAACAAGCATCTGAACCCAGAACATGGCGCTAAAACAAGGGAGTGAAGGGACTTACATTAGGAGAAGCACTTCGTGGGAGTCAATCTTCCCGAGGTTGATAGATCCGGTGATGAAGTACAATACATGTGCTACTTGGGGTTGGAGAGACGGCCATTACACTTCACGGTTACTCATCTCATCTGCAAAAACGTAACGGCTCGTCGTTAGCACAAACAGGTCCGCCCAAGATTAAACAAGAACTTGCAGGCAGGCAATAGAAAAGCGACAGTAGAAGAGTTTAGATCATGCACGGCGCCGGTGAAGCGGATCCGGTTCTGCACAGCGGTGTCGGTGAGCAAGATCCGATGCGGTGGACGACGGATCCGGCAAAGCGGCTCCGGTGGGGTGGACGATACCGCAACTAAAGCGACTGCGGTAGACTGCTAGATCAGTATATGGTTTCGAGGTTCGGGGATGATCCGGTTCGGTTGATGACAGCGTCGATGAAGCGGCCCGGCAGATCGGATGACGAGGATCGCGAGGCCTCGGGTAGGCCAGGAAGTCCGGGGATGTTCCAGTGTGGTGGTCGTGGAGGTGGGAGAGAGAGGGACTTGGGAAGTTCCGGTGGGTGGTCTCAGAGGAGAGACTGAGGGAAATCAAATTTTTTTCGGGGAGTTTCCGGAGCTAGGGAGGTGGTGATCAAAAAAAATGACGGGTAGACCCCCACCAACCGACTTATACATGGACATTGTTGTCATCTTTACGAGGGTAGAATGGGAAGTTAGAAGCGTGTGAAATATTTGTATTTTTTGGGCGGGAAGTTTTGCCGCTGGAATGAGATTTTGAATTTGGCCACAGTCGAAGTAATACAAAAATATGAGACCGTACTAGTACGGACAAATGACACATCAAGTCATCATCACGTTGAAAATCGGTTACCACGATCATAATCATGATGTATCTTGAAAATCCATTTTGGAAAGCCCTTCCGAAATATTTCAGGATTGGTAGGAGATTTTGCAGCTTGACTGAAAATTGATTTTGAATACGGCTATGGTGCAAGTAATATACTCGTGATTGTAATATATAAGGCCAGGGGTAGACCATGCTACTTTTAGCCTGTTCAGCAAAAAAAGGCCAGGGGTCACATCAAGCCATCATCATAAAATCATTTACACCCAAGTTCTCCAAAGTTCAATTCAAAAACGCGTCTGAAATATTTCGGATTCATTTTGCGGGGGGTTTTGCCTCTCGACTGAGATTTTGAACTTTGAACTTTGCTACAGTAGAAGCAATATTAGTACTAGAAAAATGGTAGACCGGCGTAGTGCCTCTGTTCAAGAATCCAAGGCCTACGGTCACATCAAGTCATAATCACAACCGAAATCAGTTCCCATGTACTATCCCCTAAAAAAACTTAAATCCAAAAACGCGTAGCTAATATTTCGGAATTTATTGGCGGGAGATTGTAGCGCTTGACAGAGATTTTCAATTTTGGATTTTCGAGGAGTTTCCGGGGCTAGGGAGGTGGTGATCGAGAAAATGACGGGCAGACCCCCCACCAACCGACTTATAAATGGACATTGATGTCATCTTTACAAGGGTCGAATAGGAATTTGGAAGCGTGTGAAACATTTGTATTTAGTGGGCGGGAAGTTTTACCGCAGGAATGAGATATTGAATTTGGCTAAGGACCAAATATAATAACAATAAATTGTAAGACCGTACTAGTACCTATGTTTAAGGCCGAGTTACACATCAGGTCATCATCACGTTGAATATCGATTACAATGATCACTATCTATCTTCAAAATCCCATTGAAAACACGTCTCAAATATTTCAGGATTGGCGGGACATTTTGCCGACCGACTGAAATTTGATTTTGGTTATGACTATGGTCCAAGTAATATAATACTAATATTATTTTTGGAGGTGGACGGAGGGAAAACCCCACCGTTTTTTATTTATTCCCGAAAATAGCCAAGTAGACGGTCCAAATAGTAAGGCTAGCCATAGTGCTAGTATCATGCGCATTGGTCTCACAAAAATGCTGATGTGACAGCTAATTAAGTAGGAGAGAGGAGATTAGAGTACTAACATAGGTAGATACTGTATCATAGCGCAAACAACGAGAAAAGTTAATGCTAAACAAATCTTGTACAGTACACAAATTGGCATTGAGATTCTAAAAAAAATATAGCATGACTATGATACTAGTACTCCATGCACTACAAGAAAAGTTGCCATGGTCGACGAAGTTGAAGTCGCGCCGTGGTTGCTGGTGCACCATGGCCGACGATTTTTGGTCCCTCCGTGGTGCATGTCAAAACTTTTTTTTTTCTCGTTTTTGAGGCCACCTAGCCCGACGAAAGCGGCCAAAACGTCGCGTATGTTGCCCGGGACGTGGTGCATCACGAATTCTCGGGTTCGCGGCCGAGTCAACACAAATCCGCACCGCCCAGGGATGTAGGGCCCAGATGGCAGCCTCTCTAGCATTGTTTTTTTCTCGATCGCGCCATCTCGTTCAACGCTCTCCGATCGAGCCGTTTACGATGCGGATCATGGGTCCCGCATGTCATCCTCTATGAACCAAAATTCTTTCTATTCTTGGATTTTTTGACCCCCTACTTCCTTTTTCTTTTGATCACGTGCCGCCTTGGAAACGTTGAGACCACTGCAGCTAAATTGGACCCGCATGTCATCCTCTATGAGCAATCAACTTTCTTTTCTTGGAGTTTTTTTTGGCACCTCATATTGGTCACTTGCCTTTTTCTTTCGATGTCCGCCTCTCAAACGGTGATACGCATGGGACCCGCATGTCATCCTCTATGTACTATAAAACTTTCTTTTCTTGGATTATTTTTGGCGCCTCATATTTGGTCACTTGCCTTTTTCTTTCGATCCCCTGCCGCCTCTCAAACGGTGATACCTCTGATGCTAAATGGGACCCGCATGTCATCCTCTATGTACTATAAAACTTTCTTTTCTTGGATTTTTTGGCACCTCATATTTGGTCACTTGCCTTTTTCTTTCGATCCCCTGCCGCCTCTCAAACGGATGATACCGCTGTGCTAAATGGGACCCGCATGTCATCCTCTATGTACTATAAAACTTTCTTTTCTTGGATTATTTTTGGCTCTGATATTTCGTTACTTGCATTTTTCGATCCCCTGCCGCCTCTCAAACGGTGATACCGCTGCTACTAAATGGGACCCGCATGTCATCCTCTATGTAAAACTTTCTTTTCTTGGATTATTTTTGGCTCCTGATATTGGTCACTTGCCTTTTTTCTTTTTTCGATCTCATGCCACGTTTGAAACGTTGAGGAACCTGCTGCTAAATGGGACCCGCATGTCATCCTCTATGTACTATAAAACTTTCTTTTCTTGGATTATTTTTGGCTCCTGATATTTTGTTACTTGCATTTTTCTTTCGATATCCGCCTCTCAAACGGTGATACCGCTGCTGCTAAATGGGACCCGCATGTCATCCTCTACGTAAAACTTTCTTTTCTTGGATTATTTTTGGCTCCTGATATTTGGTCACTTGCCTTTTTTTATTTTGATCTCATGCCACGTTTGAAACGTTGAGGCTGCTAAATGGGACCCGCATGTCATCCTCTATGTACTATAAAACTTTCTTTTCTTGGATTATTTTTGGCACCTCATATTTGGTCACTTGACTTTTTCTTTCGATCCCATGCCTCTCAAACGGTGATACCGCTGCTAAATGGGACCCGCATGTCATCCTCTATGTACTATAAAACTTTCTTTTCTTGGATTATTTTTGGCACCTCATATTTGGTCACTTGACTTTTTCTTTCGATCCCCTGCCTCTCAAACGGTGATACCGCTGCTGCTAAATGGGACACGCATGTCATCCTCTATGTACTATAAAACTTTCTTTTCTTGGATTATTTTGGCTCCGATATTTGGTCACTTGCGTTTTTTCTTTCGATCTCATGCCACGTTTGAAACGTTGAGGAACCTGCTGGCTCATGGGACCCGCATGTCATTCTCTATGTGCTATAAAAGTTTATTTTCTAGGTTTTTTTTCACTCTCTAATTTTTGTCTATTTCCTTTTTCTTTTGATGCCCTGCCGCCTTGGAAAAGTTGAGTAAGATGCTTACTCATGGGACCCGCATGGCATCCTCTATGTACAATCAAGTTTCTTTTCTTGAATTATTTTTGGCTCCTGATATTTTGTCACTTGCCTTTTTCTTTCGATCTCATGCCACGTTTGAAATGTTGAGGAACCTGCTGGCTCATGGGACCCGCATGTCATCCTCTATGTGCTCTAAAAGTTTATTTTCTTGGATTTTTTTCACCCTCTGATTTTTGGCTATTTGCCTTTTTCTTTTGATCCCCTGCCCCCTTTGAAACGTTGACTAAGCTGCTGGCTCATGGGACCCGCATGTCATCCTCTATGTCCATCAACTTTCTTTTCTTGGATTTTTTACCCCTAATTTCTAGCTACTTTCATTTTCTTTTGATCTCAAGCCGCATTTCAAACATTGAGACCGCTGCTGCAAAATGGGACCCGCATGTCATCCTCTATGTACAATAAATCTTGGATTATTTTGGCACCTCATATTTGGTCACTTGCCTTTTTCTTTCGATCTCATGCCGCCTTTGAAACGTTGAGTATGCTGCTCATGGGTCCCGCATGTCATCCTCTACGAACAATAAAAGTTTCCTTTCTTGGAGTTATTTTTGACCCCTAATTTCTGGCTATTTGCCTTTTTATTTTGATCCCCGGCCCCTTTGAAACGATGAGGACGCTTGGCAGGTCGGTCCCACATGTCATCCTCTATGAACAATAAAAGTTTCCTTTGGTGGATTTATTTTTGACCCCTAATTAATTTCTGGCTATTTCCTTTTTTTCTTTTGATCCCCCGCGCCTTGGAAATGTTGAGGATGCCTCATCGGTCCCGCATGTCATCCTCTCGAACGATAAATGTTTTTTTTCTTGGATTTTTTTACCAACTGATTTTTTTTTATTTTCGATCCCCTGCCGTCTTTGAAACGTTGACGACGTTGCTGGCTCATGGGTCCCTGATGTCAGCCTCCCCGTACAAGAAACATGTGATATCTTGATTAGTTTGCAGACAATAAACAGTTTATTTCGCTCTGAGATATTCCAAACGGATAAATTAAATCTTTATTTTTACAACTTATATCTTGAATCTCCTTGTTTTTTGTTTTTGCGAAGCATAGGACTTTCCTTTTTTTTTAGAAAAATCCGAACTTTCATGTTCGAGTGGGCTGAAATTGTACGAGTCAAAAGGCCCGAAGGAGTTCGAAGGCCAGATGTCCGATGCAACCAATTGAAATCTTTCTTTTCTTGGATTTTTTCACCCCCTGATTTCGGGCTACTTCATTTTTCTTTTGGTCCCGTGCCGCCTTGGAAATGTTGAGACCGCCGCTGCAAAATGGGACCCGCATGTCATCCTCTATGTACAATAAAGTTTCTTTTCTTGGATTATTTTTGGCTCCTGATATTTGGTCACTTGCCTTTTTCTTTCGATCTCATGCCACGTTTGAAACGTTGAGGAACCTGCTGGCTCATGGGACCCGCATGTCATCCTCTATGTACAATAAAAGTTTGATTTCTTGGATTTTTTCACCCTCTGATTTTTGGCTATTTCCTTTTTCTTTTGATCCCCGCCACATTTGAAACGTTTAGTAAGCTGCGGCTCATAGGTCCCACATGTCACCGTATGAACGATAAAGCTTTCTTTCTAGCTACTTTCTTTTTCTTTGATCTCAAGCCGCATTTGAAACGTTGGGACCGCTGCTGCAAAATGGGACCCGCATGTCATCCTCTATGTACAATCAAGTTTCTTTTCTTGGATTTTTTTTGTCTCGATATTTGGTCACTTGCCTTTTTCTTTCGATCTCATACCACGTTTGAAACGTTGAGGAACCTGCTGGCTCGTGGGACCCGCATGTCATCCTCTATGTACTACAAAAGTTTATTTTGTAGGGTTTTTTTTCACTCTCTTATTTTTGGTTTCTTTTTCTTTTGATCCCCGCCTTGGAAACGTTGAGTAAGCTGCTAACTCGTGGGACCCGCATGTCATCCTCTATGTACAATCAATTTTCTTTTCTTGGATTTTTTTACCCCTAATTTCTGGCTACTTTCTTTTTCTTTTGATCTCAAGCCGCATTTGAAACGTTGGGACAGCATGTCATCCTCTATGTACAATAAAATTTTCTTTTCTTGGATTATTTTTCACCCTGTGATTTTTGGTCACTTGCCTTTTTCTTTCGATCTCATGCCGCCCTTGAAAATGTTGAGGAACCTGCTAGCCCATGGGACCCGCATGTCATCCTCTATGTACTATAAAAGTTTCTTTTCTTGGATTTTTTTCACCCTCTGATCTTTGGCTATTTCCTTTTTCTTTTGATACCCTACCGCCTTGGAAACGTTGAGTAAGTTGCTGACTGATGGGACCCGCATGTCATCCTTTATGTACAATCAAGTCTCTTTTCTTGGATCTTTTTTACCCCCTTATTTTGGTCACTTGCCTTTTCTTTTGATCTCATGCAGCCTCTGAAACGTTGAGGAGCTGCTGGCTCATGGGACCCACATGTCATCCTCTATACTATAAAAGTTTCTTTTCTTGGATTTTTCACCCTCTTATTTTTGGCTGTTTCCTTTTTCTTTTGATCCTCGCCTTGAAACACGATTGCTGACACAAGGGGCCCGCATGTCATCCTCTATGTACAATCAACTTGCAAGATCTTGGAGCGGAAGAGCTTGTATAAGTGGGACCCATATGTCATCCTCTATGTACAATAAAAGTTTCTTTTCTTGGATTATTTTTTGCTCCTGGTATTTGGTCTCTTTCCTTTTCCTTTCAATCTCATGCCGCCTCTGAAACGTTGAGTAAGGTGCTGGCTCATGGGACCCGCATGCCATCCCCTATGTACAATCAACTTTCTTTTCTCGGAGTTTTTTTACCCCTAATTTCTGGCTACTCTTTTTCTTTTGATCTCAAGCCGCATTTGAAACGTTGACACCACTGCTGCAAAATGGGACCCGCATGTCATCTTTTATGTACAATAAAGTTTCTTTTCTTGGATTATTTTTGGCTCCTGATATTTAGTCACTTGTCTTTTTATTTCGATCTCATGCCGCCTTTGAAACATTGAGGAAGCTGCTAGCGCATGGGTCCCGCATGTCATCCTTTATGAACAATAAAAGTTTCCTTCCTTGGAGTTATTTTTGACCGCTAATTTTTGGCTACTTCCTTTTCTTTTGATCCCCTGCCGCCTCGGAAACGTTGAGTAAGCTGCTGACACAAGGGGCCCGCATGTCATCCTCTATGTACAATCAACTTGCAAGATCTTGGAGCAAAAGAGCTTGTATAAGTGGGACCCATATGTCATCCTCTATGTACAATAAAAGTTTATTTTCTTGGATTATTTTTTGCTCCTGATATTTGGTCACTTTCCTTTTTCTTTCTATCTCATGCCGCCTCTGAAACGTTGAGTAAGGTGCTGGCTCATGGGACCCACATGTCATCCTCTATGTACAATAAAGTTTCTTTTCTTAGATTTTTTTACCCCCTGATTTTTGCTAACTTGCCTTTTTCTTTTCGATCATATGCCGCCTTTGAAATTGAGGTCGCTGGCTCATGGGTCCCACATGTCAGCCTCTATGAACAATAAACCTTTCCTTTGTTGGATTTATTTTTACCCCTAATTTCTCGGCTATTTGCCTTTTTCTTTTGATCCTCGGCCTTTGAAACGATGAGGACGCGTGGCTGTCGGTCCCACATGTCATCCTCTATGAAGAACATAAGTTTCCTTTTGGATTTATTTTTGACCCTAATTTCGGCTATTTGCCTTTTTCTTCTCGATCCCCGACTTCGAAATGATGAGGATGCAACTGGCATCGGTCCCACATGTCAGCCTCTATGAACTATAAATGTTTCCTTTGTAGGATTTATTTTTTACCCCTATTTTCGGGCTACTTGCCTTTTTATTTGAAACGTTGAGGACGCTACTGTCTCATGGGTCCCACATGGCATCCTCTCTGAACGATAAACCTTCATTTCTTGTTAACGACAGGTTTATCAGTATTATTTTCGCAGACTAATACAAGCTCTTTGGCTCCAAGATCTTGCAAGTTGATAGATTAAATCATGGAATTATTAGGATATGTTTTAAATTTCAAATCTTTATGAATTTTTAAAAATACCGTTATCCATGTGTGATGAGATCTAAGATCTCGTGTGTGGCCCGATCTCGCGATTGACCCAAATCCAAAAGGGGGGAGAGGGAGAGGATGAGGAACACGAAGAACTCAACGAGCAAACCCACGCACACCAACCCAATACAACCGATTCTTACCCTCGTGGCTCGATGGACCACGCCAATAGAATCCACCCGGAAGAGAGGCGAAGTAGAATTCCGAAAGGAGAGATTGGTGTTGGAGAAGGGAGATTGGTGAGGGAGAGAGAGTGTAGGCACTTGAATCTCACTCACAAATATCCAAATCCACAATAAGGATAGCTGATGCGCGTAGATGTACACGTCCGTTGGGAACCCCAAGAGGAAGGTATGATGCGCACAGCAGCAAGTTTTCCCTCAGAAAGAAACCAAGGTTATCGAACCAGTAGGAGCCAAGAAGCACGTGAAGGTTGTTGGTGGAGGAATGTAGTGCGGCGCAACACCGTGAAACCGGCGCCAACGTGGAACTGCACAACACAATCAAGATACTTTGCCCCAACGTATGGTGAGGTTGTCAATCTCACCGGCTTGTGAAAACAAAGGATTAAGCGTATCGAGTGGAAGATGGTGTTTGTTTGCAAAGAACAGTAAGAACAATGATTGCAGTAGATTGTATTCAGATGTAAAAGAATGGACCGGGGTCCACAGTTCACTAGTGGTGTCTCTCCAATAAGATAACTAGCATGCTGGGTGAACAAATTACATATGGGAAATTGACAAATCAAGATTCAATACATATCAATGATGATTACTATGAGATTTAATCAGGGCATTACGACAAAGTACATAGACCGCTATCCAGGATGCATCTATGCCTAAATAATCCACCTTCGGGTTAGCATCCGCACCCCCTCCAGTATTAAGTTGTAAACAACAGATAATTGCATTAAGTATGGTGCGTAATGTAATCAACACAAATATCCTTAGACAAAGCATTGATGTTTTATCCCTAGTAGCAACAGCACATCCACAACCTTAGGACTTTCTGTCACTGTCCCAGATTCAATGGAGGCATGAACCCACTATCGAGCATAAATACTCCCTCTTGGAGTTACAAGTATCAACTTGGCTAGAGCCTCTACTAGCAACGGAGAGCATGCAAGAACATAAACAATACATATATGATAGATTGATAATCAACTTGACATAGTTTTCTAGATTCATCGGATCCCATCAAACACAACATGTAGCATTACAAATAGATGATCTTGATCATGTTAGGCAGCTCACAAGATCTAAACAATGATAGCACATGCGGAGAAGACAACCATCTAGCTACTGCTATGGACCCATAGTCCAAGGATGAACTACTCACGCATCAATCCGAGGCGGGCATGATGATGTAAAGCCCTCCTTGATGATTCCCTCTCCGGCAGGTGCCGGAGGCGATCTCCTGAATCCTCCGAGATGGGATTGGCGGCGGCGGCGTCTTCGGAAGGTTTTCCGTATCGTGGCTCTCACAGGGTATTCGCGACGAAGGCTTTAAGTAGGCGGAAGGGTAGGTCGGGGGGATCACGAGGGCCCCACACACCCGCGCGCGGGGTCTGTGCCGCGCGCGCTTCGTGTCGGCGCCTCGTGGCCCCACTTCGTATCTCCTCCGGTCTTCGGAAGCTTCGTGGAAAATAGGACCCTGGGCGTTGATTTCGTCCAATCCGAGAATATTTCCTTACTAGGATTTCGAAACCAAAAAAAAGAAAACAGCAACGGCACTTCGGCATCTTGTTAATAGGTTAGTGCGGAAAATGTATAATAATGTAAAGTATGTATAAAACATTCAAGTATTGTCATAAAAGTAGCATGGAACATAAGAAATTATAGATACGTTTGAGACGTATCAGCATCCCCAAGCTTAGTTCCTACTAGCCCTCGAGTAGGTAAACGATAACACAAATAATTTCTGAAGTGACATGCTACCAACATAACCTTGATCAACATTATTGTCAAGCATATGAGATGAATGGAGTGATCTGAAGCAAAATATTGCTAACAAAGATAATGACTAAACAAACGAATCATATAGCAAAACTTTTCATGAATAGTACTTTCAAGACAAGCAGCAACAAGACTTGCATAAGAGCTAACTCATAAGCAATAAATTCAAAGTAGAATGCATTGAAGCAACACAAAGGATGATTAAGTTTCAGCAATTTCTTTCAACTTGTAACATGTATATCTCATGGATATTTGTCAACATAGAGTAGTATAACAAGTGCAATAAGTAAACATGTAAGAATCAATGCACACAGTTAACACAAGTGTTTGCTTCTAAGATAGAAAGAAGTGGGTAGACTGACTCAACATAAAGTAAAAGAATGGCCCTTCGCAGAGGGAAGCATGGATTACTATTTTTGTGCTAGAGATTTTGTTTTGAAAACATAGAAACAATTTTGTCAACGGTAGTAATAATTCATATGTGCTATGCATAATACTTCCTACAAGTTGCAAGTCTCATGCATAGAGTACTAATAGTGCTCGCACCTTGTCCTAATCAGCTCGGATAACACGGATTATCATTGCATGACATAGGTTTCAACCAAGTATCACAAAGGGGTACCTCTATGCCGCCTGTACAAAGGTCTATGGAGAAAGCACGCATTGGATTTCTCACTTTTGATTATTCTCAACTTAGACATCCATATCGGGACAACATAGACAAGAGATAATGGACTCCTCTTTTAATGCTTAAGCATTCAACAACAAATAATATTCTCATAAGAGATTGAGGTTGTATGTCCAAACTGAAACTTCCACCATGATACATGGCTTAAGTTAGCTGCCCAATGTTCTTCTCTAACATATGCATACTCAAACCATTTGATCATGAAATCGCACTTACTTCAGACAAGACGAACATGCATAGCATCTCACATGATATCCAACAAAGGTAAAAAGTTGATGGCGTCCCCAGAAACATGGTTACCGCTCAACAAGCAACTTATAAGAACTAAGACACATAACTACATATTCATCACCACAATAGTTTTTAAGCTATTTGACCCATGAGCTATATATTGAAAAGATAAAGGAATGAAATTTTAAAGGTAGCACTCAAGTAATTTACTTTGGAATGGCGAAAAATACCACATAGTAGGTAGATATGGTGGACACAAATGGCATGGGTTTTGGCTCAAGATGTTTGAATGCACGAGAAGCATTTCCTCTCGTACAAGGTTTGGGCTAGCAAGGTTGTTTGAAGCAAACACAAGTATGAACAGTACAAAGAAACTTACACAAGAACATATTGCAAGCATTATAAGACTCTACACTGTCTTCCTTGTTGTTCAAACACTTTACCAGAAAATATCTAGACTTAGAGAGACCAATCATGCAAACAAAATTTTAACAAGCTCTACGGTAATTCTCCACTAATAGATTAAACTACATGATGCAAGAGCTTAAACATGATCTATGAGAGCTCAAACAATTGCCAAGTTTCCAAACCATATGCAGCATTTTCTGATTCCAACCAAATAGCAATTTAAGGAAGCAATTTCAGCCTTCGCCATGAACATTAAAGCACAATTAAGAACACAAGTGTTCCATATGAAAAAGCGGAGCGTAATATCTCCAATATAAGGATGGTGGGATCCAACTTTATTCAAACCAAAATGAAAATAAAAGCAAACCGACGCTCCAAGTAAAGAACATAAGATGTGATGGAATAAAATATAGTTTCACTAGAAGTGACATGATAAGTTGTCGATGAAGAAGGGGTGCCTTGGGCATCCCCAAGCTTAGATGCTTGAGTCTTCTTAAAATATGCAGGGATGAACCACCGGGCATCCCCAAGCTTAGACTTTTCACTCTTCTTGATCATAGTATATCATCCTCTTCTCTTGACCCTTGAAAACTTCCTCCACACCAAACTTCAAGCAAACTCATTAGAGGGTTAGTGCATAATCAAAAATTCACATATTCAGAGGTGACACAATCATTCTTAACACTTCTGGACATTGCACAAAGCTTCGAAAGTTAATGGAACAAAGAAACTCATTCAACATAGCAAAAGCGGCAATGCGAAATAAAAGGCAGAACTGTCAAAAACAGTAAAGACGAATTTTGGGGCACTTAACTTGCTCAAACGGAAAACTGAAAACTAATGGCGTTGCGTACATATTTGTGGATCACGCACGTAAATTTGCAGATTTTTTGATTTTTTAGAGAGTTCTACGCGAATTCGTGATGCATAACAATGTTGTTTCTGCGCAGAATCCAAATCTAGCATCAACTTTAACATAGAGACTTTACTTGGCACAAAAACATGATAAGGAGAGGTTGCTACGTAGTAAACAACTTCCAAGACTCAACAATACAGTAATAAAATAAAACATGGGTTATCTCCCAAGAAGTGCTTTTCTTTAACGCCTTTCAGCTAGGCGCAGAAAGTGCAAATCAAGTAACATCAAGAGAAGAAGCATCAGCGTTATTACCCCGGGAGTTGGGAGTTTTCTCAACTATACATTGTATCTTGTTTATATATGGAACTCCCTTTTCATTGCTCCTAGGCTTACTATTCTCATCAAACAAATTTTCAGGAACAAGCCAAGCATAGTTATTTTCTAAAGCTTCATGCATCCCTAGGAGCTTACTAGGTATTGGTGCTTTAATTTCCTTACCATCATTAACATTATTAGTGTACTTAATTCTATCCATATCCATCTTTTCAAGTATTTGTTTAAAATCAGGAAAGAAACCAAGCCTCTTATGCTTGATAAAAACTTTTCTAGCTTCTTTAGCTATATCTTCAAATTCTCTAACAAGGACTTTTAAAACAAAATCTCTCTTTTCTCCCATCTCCATATCCGAAAGTGTAAGAAACATATGTTGTATTATGGGATTGAGATTAACAAATCTAGTTTCCAACATGTGTACTAAACAGGCAGAAGCACTTTCATAAGTAGGAGCAGTTTTTAATAATGGTATATCTTCAAAATCTTCATCCATACTAACATGGGTGAAAAATTCTTCTATATTATCTCTTCCAATGATAGACCCTTGTCCTACCGTATTTTTTCCAAAGTAAACTTAGGATGAAGCATGATGAAATAAACAAAAGTAAACTTGATGAAGTAAATGCAAGTAACTAATTTTTTGTGTTTTTGATATAGAGCTAGTAAATAAGACAGAAAGTAAAGTAAATATTTTTTTTTGTGTTTTTTAATATGAAGCAAACAAGAAAGTAAATAAAATAAAGTAAAGCAAGATAAAAACAAAGTAAAGAGATTGGATGTGGAGACGCAGCGTGTCTTGATCTCCCCGGCAACGGCGCCAGAAAAAGAGCTTGATGCGCGTAGATGTACACGTCCGTTGGGAACCCCAAGAGGAAGGTATGATGGGCACAGCAGCAAGTTTTCCCTCAGAAAGAAACCAAGGTTATCGAACCAGTAGGAGCCAAGAAGCACGTGAAGGTTGTTGGTGGAGGAATGTAGTGCGGCGCACACCAGTGAAACCGGCGCCAACGTGGAACTGCACAACACAATCAAGATACTTTGCCCCAACGTAATGATGAGGTTGTCAATCTCACCGGCTTGCTGAAAACAAAGGATTAAGCGTATCGAGTGGAAGATGGTGTTTGTTTGCAAAGAACAGTAAGAACAATGATTGCAGATTGTATTCAGATGTAAAAGAATGGACCTGGGTCCACAGTTCACTAGTGGTGTCTCTCCTATAAGATAACTAACATGCTGGGTGAACAAATTACAGATGGGCAATTGACAAATCAAGATTCAATACATATCAATGATGATTACTATGAGATTTAATCAGGGCATTACGACAAAGTACATAGACCGCTATCCAAAGATGCATCTATGCCTAAATAATCCACCTTCGGTTAGCATCCGCACCTCCATTAAGTTGTAAACAAAGATAATTGCATTAAGTATGGTGCGTAATGTAATCAATAAATATCCTTAGACAAAGCATTGATGTTTTATCCCTAGTAGCAACAGCACATCCACAACCTTAGGACTTTCTGTCACTGTCCTAGATTCAATGGAGGCATTAACCCACTATCGAGCATAAATACTCCCTCTTGGAGTTACAAGTATCAACTTGGCCAGAGCCTCTACTAGCAACGGAGAGCATGCAAGAACATAAACAACACATATATGATAGATTGATAATCAACTTGACATAGTATTCTAGATTCATCGGATCCCATCAAACACAACATGTCGCATTACAAATAGATGATCTTGATCATGTTAGGCAGCTCACAAGATCTAAACAATGATAGCACATGGAGAAGACAACCATCTAGCTACTGCTATGGACCCATAGTCCAAGGATGAACTACTCACGCATCAATCCCGGAGGTGGGCATGATGATGTAGAGCCCTCCGGTGATGATTCCCCTCTTCGGCAGGTGCCGGAGGCGATCTCCTGAATCCCCGAGATGGGATTGGCGGCGGCGGCGTCTGTGGAAGGTTTTCCGTATCGTGGCTCTCGGTACAGGGGTATTCGCGACGAAGGCTTTAAGTAGGCGGAAGGGTAGGTCAGGGGGCGTCACGAAGGCCACACACACCAGGGCCGCGGGCCAGGCCGCGCCGCCGCTGTCGTGTCGGCGCCTCGTGGCCCCACTTCGTATCTCCTCCGGTCTTCCGAAGCTTCGTGGAAAAATAGGACCAGGGCGTTGATTTCGTCCATTCGAGAATATTTCCTTACTAGGATTTCGAAACCAAAACAGCAAAAAGAATGGCGCTTCGGCATCTTGCTAATAGGTTAGTGCCGGAAAATGTATAATAATGCTGTAAAGAATGTATAAAACATTCAAGTATTGTCATAAAAGTAGCATGGAACATAAGAAATTATAGATACGTTTGAGACGTATCAATAGCCTTGATTACAAAGGGGATCTAACCCTAGGGAGACAAAGCTCAAAAGTAGTTTTAAGCTCAGATTTAGTCTAAAGAGGTAAAGGGGGCGTCCTGGGTCCTTATATAGGTCCACAAAACGACACATGGCGAAAAGGTACGGAGTACATGACTTAACCAGTTTTAACACAGCGATTCGACGAATCTGGTCGAGCCGGTCAGACCGGCCCGGGACCGGGCGCCCGGTCCAAACCGGTCCTGGACCGGAGGGTGACCGGAGGGGGTTCCGGATCTCGCATCGCGTCCGGCGCATCAGCGGGGAGGCCCGGTTTGGACCGGGCTGCCCGGTCAGGGGCCGGTCGGACCGGATCCTGGACCGGCGGGCTTCCTCCCTTCCTTGGCACGACGTCTCAGTAGTGCGTCCGGTTGGCGTCAGCGGGGAGTCCGGTTTGGACCGGGCTGCCCGGTCAGGGGGCCGGTCGGACCGGGTCCTGGGCCGGCTGGCTCCTCTCTTCCTTGGCGCGCTTCGCATGACGGGTCCAGCTCCACGGCATCTCTCGACCAGCTGCTCCTCTCCTTCCCTTGACCATGGTGTGTCATCCTCTCCGGGTCTTGATGCTCCACGTACCTAATAACACAAAGTGTGTCGGCATGAGGTAGCATTCCATCCAATGGGGTACCGAGGTCGAGGGTAGTGAGGAGCGAGTTCACCTTATCATGTAGCGCTTTAGATCGAGCCCGTGTCATTGGTCCACTTGGGGCACTTATTGGTCTTGATGTAGTGTCGTTGGCGAGCGGGGCTACATCATCTCCCCTTGGGAGAGAGGCGTCCTCGACTCTTGTTCCTCCTCAACTCCATGATATGGGGAGAGATCCGAGATGTTGAAAGTGTTGCTCACCAAGTACTTTGATGTCGGTATGTTGATGACGTAGGCGTTGTTGTTGATGCGCTTGAGGACCTTGAAAGGCCCATCGCCTCTTGGCTTTAGCTTGGAGTTGCGTTCATGAGGGAACCTTTCTTTCCGTAGATGTATCCACCGAGGTCTCCTTCTTCTTGGCGTTGAGGCGGGTAGCTTGGCGAAGTACATGCTCTTGTATGGTTTCTCTTGTGTCTTCATGTAGTTGCTTCATGGCGGCGGTGCGTTTGTCGAAGTCCATGTTCGTCCTTTCATGAAGAGGTAGTGGGAGGATGTCGAGTGCTGTTGGAGGTTCGAATCCATAGACGATCATGAAGGGACTCCGGGATGTTGTGGAGTGCTTGGCTCTATTGTAGGCGAACTCCGCGTGTGGGAGGCATTCTTCCCATGACTTCAAGTTTTTCTTCACAAGTGTGCGGAGGAGTGTTGAGAGGCTTCGATTGACCACTTCCGTTTGTCCATCGGTTTGAGGTGCGAGGACGATGAGAACAAGAGCTTGACTCCGAATTTTGCCATGAGCGACTTCCATAGGTAACTCATAAACTTGACGTCTCGATCCGACACTATGCTTGCCGGTATTCCATGTAGGCGAACCACTTCCCCGAAAAACAATGAAGCAATGTGTGAAGCATCATCGCTCTTATGACATGGTATGAAATGAGCCATTTTAGAGAACCTATCCACTACCACAAATATTGAGTCATGACCATGTTTTGTTCTTGGTAAGCCTAATACAAAGTCCATGCTTATTGATACGTCTCAAACGTATCTACAATTTCTTATGCTCCATGCTACTTTTATGACAATACTTGCATGTTTTATACATACTTTACATCATTATTATACATTTTCTGGCACTAACCTATTAACAAGATGCCGAAATGCCAGTTGCTGTTTTCTGTTGTTTTTGGTTTCATAAATCCTACAAAGGAAATATTCTCGGAATTGGACGAAATCAACGCCCTGGGTCTTATTTTTCCGCGGAGCTTCCATAAGACCGAGGGGATACGAAGAGGGGCCACGAGGGCCCGGCACCATAGGCCGGCGCCGGGGGCCCGCGCGCCCTATGGTGTGGGCCCCTCGCGCCGCCTCTTGACCTACCCTTCCGCCTACTTATAGCCTTCGTCGCGAATACCCCTGTACCGAGAGCCAGATACGGAAAACCTTACGCCGCCGCCGCCAATCCCATCTCGGGATTCAGGAGATCGCTCCGCACCGAGAGGGAATCATCACCGGAGGGCTCTACATCATCATGCCTCCGGATTGATGCGTGACTAGTTCATCCTTGGACTATGGGTCCATAGCAGTAGCTAGATGGTTGTCTTCCTCTTGTGCTATCATGTTTAGATCTTGTGAGCTGCCTAACATGATCAAGATCATCTATTTGTAATGCTACATGTTGTGTTTGGCGGGATCCGATGAATATAGAATATTATGTCAAGTTGATTATCAATCTATCATATATGTGTTGTTTATGTTCTTGCATGCTCTCCGTTGCTAGTAGAGGCTCGGCCAAGTTGATACTTGTAACTCAAGAGGGGGTATTTATGCTCGATAGTGGGTTCATGCCTCCATTGAATCCGGGACAGTGACACAGAAAGTTCTAAGGTTGTGATGTGCTGGTTCTACTAGGATAAAACATCAATGCTTTGTCTAAGGATATTTGTGTTGATTACACGCACCATACTTAATGCAATTGTCTGTTGTTTGCAACTTAATACTTGGAAGGTGCGGATGCTAACCCGAAGGTGGACTATTTAGGCATAGATGCATGCGGATAGCGGTCTATGTACTTTGTCGTAATGCTGATTAAATCTCATAGTAATCATCATTGATATGTATTGAATCTTTATTTGTCAATTGCCCACTGTAATTTGTTCACCCGCATGTTATTTATCTTATTGGAGAGACACCACTAGTGAACGTGGACCCCGGTCCATTCTTTTACATCTGAATACAATCTACTGCAATCATTGTTCTCTATCTTTGCAAACAAACATCATCTTCCACTCGATACGTTTAATCCTTTGTTTTCAGCCGGTGAGATTGACAACCTCACTGTTACGTTGGGGCAAAGTATCTTGATTGTGTTGTGCAGTTCCACGTTGGTGCCGGTTTCCCGGTGTTGCGCCGCACTACACTCCTCCACCAACAACCTTCACGTGCTTCTTGGCTCTTACTGGTTCGATAACCTTGGTTTCTTTCTGAGGGAAAACTTGCTGCTGTACGCATCACACCTTCCTCTTGGGGTTTCCAACGAACGTGTGCTTCACGCGTATCACTTATATCCGACCAAGGTGCATATGGAATGGGTAAAGGCATGTAAAGACCGTAAGGATTGGATGTAGACTTAGCTTGTAAGCATGTGGTGCAACGGTTGCAAAGGCGCTCCACGTCTCGCTTCATCTTGGGCCAATAATAGTGTGTTGATAGCATGGATAGTGTCTTGTCGCGTCCAAAATGACCCATGAGACCACCTCCATGTGACTCTTGCAAAAGCAACTTACGAAGAGAAGACTCGGGTATGCAAACTTTGCTAGCTTTAAACAAGTAGCCATCATGCAAATAGAAATCATCAAATCCTCGGTCAACGGAACACTTTGCAAAGATTGGTCCAAAGAAAGAGTCGGAAGGGTAAAGTTCTTTGATCTCCTCAAGACCCAAAATGTGAAACCCCAAGCGGGTGAGTAGAAGAGTATTCTTGCGGGAAAGGGCATCCTCAACCACATTTTCCTTGCCCTTTTTGTATTTGATAACATAAGGGAAGGACTCTATGGACTCAACCCACTTAGCTGTCTCTTGTTCAAATTGTGTTGGCTTTTCAAATACTTCAAAGATTCATGGTCCGAATGGATAACAAACTCTTTTGGCCAAAGGTAATGTTGCCAAACTTCAAGAACACGAACCAATGCATAAAGTTCCTTGTCATAAATAGGATAGTTGAGGCGTGCGCCGTCCAACTTCTCACTATAATATGCCACGGTTTTTCCATCTTGCATAAGGACTCCACCAATACCGAGCCCACTCGCATCACATTCAATCTCAAAAGTTTTTGCAAAGTTTGGAAGGACTAAAAGAGGAGCTTCAGTAAGGCGTTTCTTCAACTCATCAAAAGCATTTTGTTGGGCTTTGCCCCACACAAATGGGACATTCTTTTTGGTAAGCTCATTTCAAGGGCAAGCAATGGTGCTAAAATCTTTCACAAAGCGGCGGTAGAATCCGGCGAGTCCATGGAAACTTCGAACTTGCCCAACGGTGGTAGGTGTGGGCCAATTATGTATGGCATTGATGCGCGTAGATGTACACGTCCGTTGGGAACCCCAAGAGGAAGGTATGATGCGCACAGCAGCAAGTTTTCCCTCAGAAAGAAACCAAGGTTATCGAACCAGTAGGAGCCAAGAAGCACGTGAAGGTTGTTGGTGGAGGAGTGTAGTGCGGCGCACCAGTGAAACCGGCGCCAATGTGGAACCTGCACAACACAATCAAGATACTTTGCCCCAACGTAACAGTGAGGTTGTCAATCTCACCGGCTTGCTGAAAACAAAGGATTAAGCGTATCGAGTGGAAAATGGTGTTTGTTTGCAAAGAACAGTAAGAACAATGATTGCAGTAGAATGTATTCAGATGTAAAAGAATGGACCGGGGTCCACAGTTCACTAGTGGTGTCTCTCCAATAAGATAACTAACATGCTGGGTGAACAAATTACAGATGGGAAATTGACAAATAAAGATTCAATACATATCAATGATGATTACTATGAGATTTAATCAGGCATTACGACAAAGTACATAGACCGCTATCCAGCATGCATCTATGCCTAAATAATCCACCTTCGGGTTAGCATCCGCACCTCCAGTATTAAGTTGTAAACAACAGATAATTGCATTAAGTATGGTGCGTAATGTAATCAACACAAATATCCTTAGACAAAGCATTGATGTTTTATCCCTACTAGCAACAACACATCCACAACCTTAGGACCTTCTGTCACGATCCCAGATTAAATGGAGGCATGAACCCACTATCGAGCATAAATACTCCCTCTTGGAGTTACAAGTATCAACTTGGCCAGAGCCTCTACTAGCAACGGAGAGCATGCAAGAACATAAACAACACATATATGATAGATTGATAATCAACTTGACATAGTATTCTAGATTCATCGGATCCCATCAAACACAACATGTAGCATTACAAATAGATGATCTTGATCATGTTAGGCAGCTCACAAGATCTAAACAATGATAGCACATGCGGAGAAGACAACCATCTAGCTACTGCTATGGACCCATAGTACAAGGATGAACTACTCACGCATCAATCCGGAGGCGGGCATGATGATGTAGTGTGGGGCCCCAGACTAGTTGTCCGAAACACCCGTTATGCATGCACATTCACGATCCCATGATCAGTGTGTCGTGAAAGCATAACCGAACTGGTATCAATTACATCATCCATTACAGTACCAAATAAAAAGATCACAACATGTCACATGACCAATACTTACATAAGAGCTGCAATGGCAAGAGATCAACAATCACACAACGGAATTACTTCAGACGAAAGCGTTCGCATGGCCCAAGTCATGCCATAACCCTACAGGCAACTGACTGGGAAGACGTTTCTAGCTCGCATAGACGTCGTCGACTCCTTCTTCATCTGTCGGATTCCACCAAGTCTGGCCAAGTAAATTGACATAGGCACCCCAAATGGGCCTGCCATAGATAGTACCCGGGATTTACTGAAGGCCCACTATCCGAAGAATAAGAAGATTCGGGAGCCCAAGATGTATTAAGGAAAGCTAGAATTGTAATAGGAAGTATTATTTGTAACTGGCGGGACGAGTTAGAAACCGTCCCGACTCAGAACTTGTACACTAAACCCTCGGCTCCACCTCCTATATAAGGGGGAGTCGAGGGACAAAGAAAGGATCGAATCATCGTCAACATAACCCTAGTTTTCGTAATCGTCGAGTACTTTTCGCCTAAACCTTCGAGATCTACTTGCCCTCTACTTCTAGCAAAACCCTAGTCTACAATCTGTAGGCATTGACAAGTTAATCATTTGTCAATTGGCGCCGTCTGTGGGAACTAGAGGCTGCAAGGATCTGATCTCGATGGCACGTTCAAGATCTTCGACTTCATCAACAGCAAGCAATGCGATGGATCGAGGTAACAAGGGAAAACTGATCTATTCAATTTTATTCCTCACCCGCCCTCCCGTATGGATGCATGTGCCTATCTGGAGGAGCCCATCACCATGACGTTCGGAGAATTCCGATTTGGCGTCAACAAGGAAGGATCCTACTCTCGAAGTTCCGATCTCGTCGGAATTTTCAGTCGATTCTAACTTTCGTCGAGTGACGAGGAGTTTTCGTCGCATACTTCCGACAACAAGGCAAGCGGAGCTCGCCAAGATCTTCAGCAACATATCCTTCGAGTCGTCTGCGGACTCCTTTATAAGCAACGACTGACAATCGATACCTTCAACTTCATCGACAAGTCTGCTGCCATCGGAAAGGTCTTCACCACTCTATATGATGGTGTCACCAATCCCGACAAAAATCAATGCGCAAAATATCATCAGATCTATGTGGTAGAAGGGGCAGGCACATCAGCAAACATCAGAGGCTTTCGACGAATTGGGAAATCCATACGTCGATCCCGCTGATCTCAGACATGGTCTAGGCACCAAATATCCCGGATCTACAACTCGCGAGAGTACAGCTCCCGCAAGAAGCGTGGGATAGGGTGCGAGAGCCATGGACGGTTCAGAACCTATGACCACCACCGCTACCGCACAAGAACTTCAAGCATATCAATATAGACTTGCTCGAGTAAGCAGAGAGTTGGAAAACAGACAGCATCCCCGAATAGGAGAAAGAAGCAGCTTCGCATCAAGCAGACGCCGAGCGATTTAAGTCGACAATCTAGAACTTCGGGAGATAGTCACAGAGAAGCTCGGAGGAGAGCAATGTCTCGGCTGCAAAACATACCCGAAGCAGAGAGGAAACATAATCCAAAATCTCGACATGTCCTTTATGTCGATCGATGAAAGAGGAAATATCATCCCAAAACGCCAGAGGGTTACATGGCAACACAAGCTTATATCTTGGCATCCCACCACCCCGGGGACCCGAGAGAACCATTGTTCAATATGGCGATGGCTGGAGTAGGAGTCATGGGAACAGCGTTTGCAACAACGCCTCCCGAAGAAAATCCTAGGCAAAATAGTCCACGACCTACCGCAGCAGTCCAAGACCCACCAAGAGCAAGTGGAGCAAGAGACACAGTCCAAGTAAGGGTGGACAGAGCGCGACGAGAAAGGAGGGACCGTCGCACTCGCCAGAGCTCGACGAAGATATGTGTGGGCTCCCATGCTTTACGAGAAGAGTGCGAAAAACTCGAGTCCCAAAAGGGTTCAAGTTACCCGAGAATTTCAAGAAGTTCGACGGCCTGCAAGATCCCGAGGATTGGCTCGTGGATTATCTCGAGATGGTAAAACGGTAGGAGGAACCAGAGCAACAGCTATGCAAAGTATCCAAGCTCACCTGAGTGGTGCCGCAAGATCTTGGATAAAGAAACTCCCCTTGAATTCCATCGACAACTGGGAGACCTTTGAGGACATCTTCGTGAAAACTTCCGATCCACGTGCAAGAAACCTGCATCGCTGGAAGAGCTGAGGGCATGCCGACAAAAACATGACGAGTCGATGAGGAAATATATACAGCGGTGGAACATTATCAAGAACTCGGCAGAAGACATATCTGACGAGAGGGCAATAGATGCGTTCGTAGCAGGAATCCGAGCAGACTTCGTCGAGGACTTGGGGAGAACTAATCCCAAGACAATCTCAGCGTTGATGGAAATCGCTAACAAGTGGGCAGATGGAGAAGACGCAATATACAACAAACGACACAGGTCGCCAGAAGAGGATCGTAGTCGAAATTATCAAAATAGAAGGCGATTTTCTCGCAGTTCTACAACAACGATGCTCCAGGCCATATATCGGCTGGTTTTCGGGAAATCCTGGAGGAAATAGTCGAGATGATTATCAAAGGAGCAATGAGCAACAAGGCGACAATAGAGGTGATTTTCAAGCAACAGACAAAATAATGGACCAAGGATTCAACGACCGTACGTGTCTCCCGAGGAGATGATGAACGGTCCGTGTCAAATGCATTTTTACCTCGACAACAATGGAAAGAGGCGTCAGGACATCTCAAAAGACTGCCGCAATTTTCAAGCAATGCGGCGAGCCGCAGGAATCGCAAACGCCAAGCAAATAACAGAAACCCTCGGGAGCCAAGGAGCGAGATCCACCTTCCACCTCCTCCCGCAATTACCGACGAAAATCGACACCAGCTTAGAATTGCGGCAGCACCACATCCACCTCCATATGTTGACCCCAACTCTAACGTGTGGTCTCGATGATTCAGAAAGCTAGGCCATCCAACAGGCGCAGAAGGTAATATCTCGACAAGTGTTCATGGCAGAGAAGATGCCTCCACCAACAGTCGAGTACTTAAATTGGTCGGGGCAAGATATCGGCTTCACAATCGCAGACCATCCGCAGCAAGTCCCTCGACCAGACAATCGGCACTCATCTTACCCGCAGAATCGCTGGTTTTGATGTGTCGAGAGTTTTCATAGATGGCGGGCAGCTAAACCTCATGTATGCAGATACATTGAGGAAGATGAACATATCCCTAGCAAATCTGAAGCCAACTGACACACGTTTCCATGGGATTACACCAGAGAAGCCAAGTTACCCATTGGGCAAAATCAACCTCGACGTCCAGTTTGGAACCCGAGAAAATTACAGGATAGAAAACCTGGAGTTCGAAGTGGTAGATTTCCCGTCGCAATATCACGCTTTGTTGGGACGACCAGCGTACGCCAGGTTCATGGCAGTCGCATTATACATATCTGTTGTGGAGGTTGCCTGGGCCTAAGGGACCTATCACAATCAAAGGAAGCTTTGCACTATCCGATAAATGCGACAAAGATTTTCATCGGCTATCAGAAACTTTCGGGATGCAAGCGAATATGCGGCACCTAGGTTCACTGATTATGATGTGCTACCGAGGTAGGAAGACCTTCTAAGGAGCCAACTTTCAATATAAATAAGGATTCAAAAGAGGTACAGATCCACCCGACAGATCCAAAGAAAACGACGTCCAACGCAAACATGGATGTCGCATAGGAAACGTCGATTTCCTCCGTGAGCACTGGAGAATCTTCGCATGGTGTCCAATTGACATGCCAGGAGTACCCAGGAACTCGCCGAGCACCACCTCAATTTGGATCCTCTCGCACGACCAGTAAAGCAACCTTTTTCGGAACCTAGCCGCAAAGCCATGTTATCGAAATAGATCGACTCAAAGACGCCGGGTTCATCAGAGAAATATCTACGAAGCCACATGGGTAGCTAACCCAATGATGGTGCCGAAGAAACACACAATAGTCCTTCATGTGCGTCGACTCACGTGTCTCAATAAACATTGTCCCAAGGATCACTTTCCCTCCCAAGGATCGATCAAATCATCGACTCCACGGCAGGATGCGAACGTCTTTCCTTCCTGGACGCATATTCTGGTTATAACCAGATTAGACTAAAAGAAGAAGATGAAGCCAAGACAGCGTTCATCACACCTTATGGCGTGTTTTGCTACAAAACAATGCCTTTTGGTTTGAAAACGGGAGCAACATATCAGCGGATGATGCAGAAGTGCTTAGCAACACAGATCGGAAAAAATGTACAAGTTTACATCGACGATGTCGTAATAACATCAAAGAAAGGGTCGACTTTGATCGAAGATTTGAAGGAAACCTTCGACAACCTCGACAAGTTCTGTCTCAAGCTGAACCCAACAAAGTGCTCTTTTGGAGTTCCCGCAGGAGAACTTCTCGGGTTCTTAGTATCAGCAAGGGGATTGAAGCTAATCCCGAAAAAACAGCCATCGTTACTATGAGAAAGCCAACAAAGTTGAAAGAAATACAACACTAACGGGCGAGTCGCAGCTTTGCGATTCGTCACAAGCTAGGAGAAAGAGCCGCTGCTTTATGCGTTGATCAAGCAAGGGAAAAATTTCAATGGAACGAGGAAGGACGAGCTTCGAGAATCTCAAGCGAGCAATTTCGACACCACCGATATTGGTGGCCAAAAGAGAAAGAACCTCTCCTCTTGTATATTGCAGCCACACCTCGGTGGTCAGCACGGCCTTAGTAGTCGAAAGGGAAGAAGAAGGCAAGCTTCATGGAGTTCAAAGGCAGTATATTTCATCAAGTATGTCGCAAACAGCGGTACCCGCAATATCAAAAGCTAGCATATGGAGTATTCACGACAGAAGAAATTGCGGCACTATTTTTCGGCTCACCCGATAATAGTGGTCAATGAAGCTCCCTTATCAAATATACTGAACAATCCAGAAGGTCGTGTCTCCCTTTGGGGAATAGAACTTTCCCTTCGGGGACGTATGAGAAAAGAAAAGCAATAAAGTCGCAGGTCTTACCAGATTTCATTGCAGAGTGGATGGAGCTACAAACACGGGACCCCAGATTTATCGAGAACTTGGACCATGAACTGACGGGTCCAAGAGATTGGAAGGTGCTGGAGCAGGCGTGATATTAGTCTCACCGAAGGCGACAAGTTGAAGTATGTTCGGATGACGTTCCCAAACGCATCTAACAATGAAGCAGAATATGAAGCTCTCATACACGGGATGAAGATGGCGAAAGCTTGCGGTGCAACCCGACCGAAAATTTTCGGCGACTCACGTTGGTAGCACAGCAAGTAATGAACCAATGCGACGCAATCAACGAAAGTGATAGCATACAAGGAGGTGTACAATGAGTGGAGAAGCTATTCGATGGTTGTGAGGTAAACCACATCAGCAGGATGAGCAACGATGAAGCCGACGTTCTCGCAAACATCGGGTCACAATGCCTCGCATTCCTCCTGTGTTCTGGGAAGAGATTAGCGAGAGATCAACAAAGCCAAAAACGAAGGAGAAAAAAAGAGAAAACCTCAAGTATCGCCAAAGACACAGTAGAAGAAGAAGAGCAAGAGCTAGTCATGATGGTGCAAATTCCATGGATGCAGGCTTACATATCATATATCCTAAGGAAAACTATACCCGACGATCCAGTCAAGCAAGGCGAATAATTAGGCGATCAAAAGCTTTTACCGTGGTAAAGGGAGTGTATAAACGTAGTATCTCTGTGTGCTACCTGCGTTACACCCGAAGAAGGAAGGATCATCTTAAAGGACGTGCATGAAGGAATATGCACCACGCGAGAGCAGAGCTATCGCGGCAAAGGTTTTCAGAGCAGGATTTTATTGGCTCACAGATCGAGGATGCGAAGGAAATAGTGCGAACCTGCGATGCGTGCCAAAGATTTGCGGCAAGACCTCACTCGCCAGCAGCAGAACTTATGCCAATCCCACTATCTTGGCCCTTTGCTCAATGGGGTCTCGACATGGTGGGTAAATTGCACAAAGCTTCGCCAAGAGGTTATGAGTATATGCTTGTTGTGTCGACAAGTTTACAAAATGGATTGAAGCAAAGCCGATAAATTCACCGGACGGCGCGTCGCGATTAAGTTCGTGAAAAGCATCGTCTTCGATTTGGAGTTCCTCACGTATTGTGACAGACAACGGCAGCAATTTTACGTCCAAGGAGTTCAAAGCGTATTGCAAAGTAGGCATTAAATTGAGTTTTGCGTCTGTCGCGCATCCTCGGACCAATGGACAAGTCGAGAAGGCCAATGGCATCATCTGCAACGGCATCAAAAAACGCCTGCTAGGCCCGCTGAAAAAGCTCGGCATACTTGGCCGAGGAGTTACAAAGCGTATTGTGGAGTATCCGAACAACACCAAATACGGCGACACAGGAAACACCGTTTTTTCTGGTCATGGCGCCGAAGCAGTCCTGCCGATAGAAATAGAGCACGATTCTCCAAGAGTCACAGAATATGACGAAGAAACTTCGAGAAAAGCTTTGGAGGATGATGTCGATGCACTCGATGAAGCTCGAGACGAAGTCCCGTCACGAGTCGCCAAATATCGCAGGACCTGAAAAACTATCATAGTCGACGATTGCGGCCAAGGTCTTTTCAAGTTGGTGACTTAGTTCTGCGGCTCAACCAAAAAAGTCACGAAAAACTCGAATCACCATGGCTTGGACCCTACATCGTCACAGAAGTAATCGAAGGAGGAGCATACAGATCAAAGACAAGAAGACAGATTGACGAGCCAAATCCCCGGAACGTGGCACACTCTCAGCGTTTTTACGCCTAGATGACGAAAATATAGTCCTCCTTTGTAAAGCCACAATGTACTGAAACGCCCGCAGTTTTCAGACGCACTCTTTTCCTTTTCGGGCACCGAGTGGGGCCGGAGAAGGTTTTTAATGAGGCGGACTCGCGGTGCTGCAATATAATAAAGATAGTGGAATTATATATCTTCTTCCCGACAAGATTAGGGGTTTTCTCCCCTACATGATACAATATATATATATAAATACAGTGTCGAAAAAGAAGCATCTTGCCTTGGTAAAAATACCTCAAAAAAAAAAGAGATACAGACAAAATAGTGATCAACAAAAATACTCGGGGGCTTACACCCACAAAAATAGTATACAGCGTATATTATCTTGCCTTGGTTTAAAAACCTCGCATTATACAAATATAGCAAGTAGCCACCGAAAAATACTCGGGGGCTAGACAATATATAGAAATATAATGTTTATCTCACAACAGTCATGTTCATGATTTACAAGGAAAAATAATCTACCAAGAGAAAAAATCAGTCTTGATTCAATATATCATCAAGGGTAACTTTGTTTTCTTCAGGAGCAGCACCGAGAAAATCAGCGTAATGACCGTCTGCAAAAAAGTCGGCATCCATCCGAAGAAGGTCTTCAATCATTTCTTCGGCTATGGGTGAAACCTTCGTGTTAATACGATCAATACCAACTTTTCGGCGCCGTACCTTCTCGTGAACCTTCTCAACAACTTGGGTCAGATCAAGTTTTGCATGGCAGATTTGAAGCATTATAAGGGCAAACCTGGCGCCAGCTACCAGTTGAGCTCTGACAAAGTGATGGATCCTGTGGGCATCCTTGAACTTCTCCATTAACTCGGGAAGAGTTTTTGGTTGAATATTCCGAGGGAACATAGAGTTATAAACCATAGAGAGGGTCTTGGTACAGAAGTCAAGATACCCGCGAACCTGAAGCGCGCGATCTTGAAACCTCACGATTTGGCGAGTCCGTTCAGGTGTACCCCAGAAAGTCGACCCATGCTCACGTGCAAGTCGAAGAAGGACATTAGAACGAGCCTCGACACGTTCATTTTCAGTTGCAGTATCCAAAAAGCACCTATTGTTTCATAAAACAAGTCAGAGGAGAGTAAAAAGGCAAGCAGCAAGGCGAAGACAATGAAACTTACCCGCCATATCCAAACTAGCATCTATCAATAGTTGAAGCATAGAGTTTTTCGAGACGTCGCCGCAGCAGCTTCAGCAACAGCGGCGTCCTTTTCAGTCATGGCATCCCGAGTTTGTTGGAGTGCAAGTTTCTCCTTTCGAGAAGATTCTCGAGATTGCTCCATAAGTATAAGCGACTGCTTCTTCACGGAGTTGCTGTCGAAGTTCTTGCAAGTCTTCCGATAAAGGTGTGTTTGAGGGACCTTCACGGAAATTGTCATCGGTTTCTACTTTCTTCGACAAGGAAGATGCAGGAGCAGCATTGGGAGAGCAAGGATTGGTCGAATAATTGTCAAATATTAACTGGAAAATAAAATCTTCGGATCAATGACAGCACCAAGAGGATTTTCATTACTTCTAAAAAGTTTACACCATCATTACAAAAGAAGTTCTCTCAAGGGACTAGCAGGGTAATTGTCGCCAAGGCTAAAGTGACGACAATAGCAAAAGAAGTAAAGAAAGCAAAAAATAGAAAAGACAGAGGCATGCAACTAGACCTCCGGCCTCGATGAACTTGGAGTCGGCTTGACACCAAGATACGCCAGGATTTTCTTCGTGTTGGGTTTCGCCCTTGACCAAGGATCGCCACTTGAGTTGCTCAATCTGATCTGTGTCGCCAACTTTGGTCCAGTCAATAGTTTGTTGACTGTCAGCGACAGGGCAACGGTGCTCTCAACGGCAACCTTCTGGTTTTCATGGCGCATCTTCAGTCCGAGATCTTCGGGAGGATTAAAGCACTTGGCTAGATTAGGAAAGTTGCGGGTGCCTCTTTCTTTGGGAAGAAATAGGGAAGAGCCGCAACAGTCCTGCTTTAGCTTCGTCGATACCTTCACGTGCTTCCGTTCCGTGAAACTCGAGGAATGAAACGGCATCAAGCAGAGGATCATTATCGGGATCTTCAAGCTCATATTCTTGAGCCGTTCTAGCTGCAACAATGAACATCCACTTAGCAAGAAACGAGTAAAAAAAAAGAAGAAGATCCGGAAGATTCGAATTGGAATAGATACTCACCGACAAAGCGACGATTTTGGGTCCTTATGCGTTTGGTGAAGCCGCGCATTGGGCAGTTATAGCTCAGCGAAGTTTCGGCATCGTGAAGTCTCTTCCGAGATCTTCGACACCAGCAGCATCAGCCTTGGCCTTATCACCTCGCTCACCAACAATCTGACTCAGCCTTTTTGCGAGCCTTTTCACTTTGCTCTAATTGTTGAGCAAGTGTGTTGGCACGTTCATTGGCTTCCGCCAGTTTTTCTACCAAGGAAGATAAATATAGTTAAAAATCTCGACAACAAAGGAGCAAAAGAAAAGAAGCAAAAGGAGTAAAGCATTACCTTCAGCTTTACTAGCATACTCACGGTACCCGACAAATTGGGTACCGATGCGAAGAAGATCCTTTATCAAAGGCTGTTAAAAAAAGGGGGATAGAAGGAAATGGCGGTATGAGAAAAATATAATGGTACAGGGAAATCAACAAAAGAAAACATAAACAATGACAAGGAAGTTAAGAACTTACATCTTCCAAGAGAGGGTTAGAGGAGTTACTCAATTGAGGAGTAGGCTCCGGGACGATTTCCGTCCTCGCCCTTTTCGACAAAGGGGCTCGGGGGCTTGAAGGAGGAGTAGCAGTGTCGACGTTCTGTCGAGGAGACGAAGTTTCTTCTCCTCCAACTGGCGTCTCCGAGGCAACTAATGTATGTGACGTACTCGTTCGAGCAGCCACATCAGCGGTTGGTACCTCCTCTTCCTCATCACTACAAGTAACAGTGTCGACAATATAAACAGCAAGATAGATACGAATGTTCAAATACAAGAAAAAGATAGAAAAAGGACTTACGAACTGATGAGGGTCCCAAGATACGGATCATAAGCTGCCTTCTGCGACGAAGGATTAGCTTCCTCGGGTTTAGAAGTCCGGAATCTTCGACATCATCCCTCTTCCTTTTGTTCTTTGGAGAAAAAGGGGAGGAGATTGAGCCGATGCACTTAAGGTCTTCTCACAGAACCCGCAGATCTTCGGAATCTGGGTTCATTCACAAAAGAGGGGGCCTCTTGGTTATCATCGAGATAATGGCCCTTTCCTCGACTTCCCCACCTTCAGGAAGAGGAGGAAGTGAAACAAGATTTGGGTGGTCCTGTATAAAAAGAGGAAAAGATATCAGGAAGGAACATACAATGCAAAAAGCAAGGCAATAAGAAATTACGCGACAATGTTTACCTTAGGAAGTGCATGGGCGGCGCTGTATGGTTTCACGCGACAAGAAGAAGGGATAGAATCTTTTTTGCTGAGGGAGGTGATTTTTCGGACAAGTTTTTCCAAGTCCTTCACCTCCAAGTCTGTCGACAGCCGATCCACGTCTTCGTCGCCAGTATATTTCCAAAGAGGAAATTTGCGAGCTTGAAGAGGCTGAATTCTACTCTTAAGGAAATACACTATAATCTGGATACCCGACAACTCTTTGCCGCGAGTATTTTGCAACTCGCGGATACGAGTCATCAAGGCCTCAGTCGAAGCTTTTTCTTCTTCGGTAGCCTCCGCATCCCAAGAACGTCGACGAAGAATTTTCTCGTCACCATCGAACGGAGGGATGTTGTCCTCTGCGCATCCATGGTTTTCCTCACGAATGTACAACCACCTCTTACGCCACCCTTGAACGGAGTCAGGGAGTTTGACATCGAAGTAATTGGAAGTGGAGCGGATAGAGATAACAACACCGCCTATATTATAGGCGACATTGTGAGAGCCATTACAGAAGAAAATGCGCTTCCATAGCGCCCAAGAGAAAGGAAGGCTTCGCAGAGAGTAATGAAAATAGAAATATGGAGGATTGAGTTTGGTGTGAGGTGATGAAGTTGAAGACCGTAGACAAAAAGCAATCCGCGGAGAAAAGGATGAATGGGGGCAGATAAACCGCGGATGAGATGGTCGACAAAACTTACCCGGTACCCCATTGGAGGGGCTGGGTAGCTTTCTTCCTTAGGGAAGCAAACCGCTTTGGGTTTCTTGGTGATCCCTTTTCTTCAAGATTCAGTCCTGGTTCGTGACCTTGGACCTCTCCCACTCCACGGTTCCTAGATCGGCATCCATTGATGAATCGTGCTGTGGCGAGTGAGACGCGTGCGTGGTGGCATCAAAGCAGAGACAAAGCAATGCTTGGGCGTGCGGAAGATCAAACAGAGTTGGGCGAAATTTTCGCAGAGGGGAACAAGTGCGGCGCAAGGACCGGACCGAGGTTGAAGAAAGGTTTATATAGGGTTCGGACGAAGCAGTGCACCGTTGGATGAAGAAATCGTGTGGTGAAAAAGGATGTCGTAGATACAAGGGTAAAAAGGTATTTTACCGAGAAGGAATGGAACAGGCGTTACCGTACGTGCGCCAGGAAAAGCGGAGGACGTGTGTCCCCCACTTGCACGACGTGTCAACGTGGTGGGAACAATGGACCCAAGGCAAAAAATCCTAATTATTGACAGAGATGAAGAGAATTTGACAAAGGAAAATATGTCGACAAGAAAAATAAAAAGAGAATGGCGACAGGGTAAAACATTCGAATACTCTTGGAGCCTTTGATCAAATACAAGTTTTTGCCCAAATGCTCGGGGGCTACTTTGGAAAAATAGAAAATTTCGAGTATGACAATATAGAAATGGCGAGAGCCTATGACCAAATCCAAGAATTTGTTCATAGCCTCGGGTTACTCCCATCGGGAGCGCTGATCGCGCACCCGATAAATATAAAAATATCGAGAAGGATCATAAATATAGCAAAGGATGCTAATCTGGAGCCTACACCCAAGCACAAGTTCTTGGTGTAGCCTCGGGCTACTCCCATCGGAACGCTGTTCGCGTGCCCGATGAATTTGATCAAAAATAAAGAAAAAGTGAGTATATTTCGAGTTACACAAATAACTCTACATATACTCCCATCGGGAAGACAAAATAAAGTCATCAAATATGACTCGATAAAATGTGCTATTCCAAAGGCGAAAAGCACTCGACAATATATTCTCGAACGCCAAAGTTGCGATCAATTTCTGAATGCCGCAAATATGCGAAGGTAAGACCCGATCCGTTCGGCGGGCATCGCCAAAGACGCGCTCACATTTTTATCCGTATCAACGATACGAAGAAAAATCCTAACGGACGCGTTAGGTACCCGATAAATTTGACTGGACTCGACAGAATGGTAAGACCTAAGCGGCACCTGTCGAAGTTTACACTCGTATCCCGAGATCATGTCCGGGGACGTGATCTTGAAGTAGGTTTTTGCGGATTGCCACTAGAGCAGTTAACTAGTACTGATCCGTCAGATGAACTAGCCCCAACTACCATTATCCCCGTACAATATAGAATTTTATGTGAAGGAGTATGAATAAAAGCTCTCGAACAAAAATAAACGGGAGAGATTTTCCCCGACTCTACGATTCAAGCAAAATCTCGGGGCTACTGACATAGGCACCCCAAATGGGCCTGCCATAGATAGTACCCGGATTTACTGAAGGCCCACTATCCGAAGAATAAGAAGATTCGGAGCCCAAGATGTATTAAGGAAAGCTAGAGTTGTAATAGGAAGTATTATTTGTAATCCGGCGGGACGAGTTAGAAACCGTCCCGGACTCTGTAACTTGTACAATACGAAACCCTCGGCTCCACCTCCTATATAAGGGGGAGTCGAGGGACAAAGAAAGGATCGAATCTACTGTCAACATAACCCTAGTTTTGGTAATCGTCGAGTACTTTTCGCCTAAACCTTCGAGATCTACTTGCCCTCTACTTCTAGCAAAACCCTAGTCTACAATCTGTAGGCATTGACAAGTTAATCCTTTGTCATAAATAGCCAGGGACAAAGCCATGAGTACATTATGAATTGTACTCGCAAACCACCTTAGAGAGAAGTAAAGGATATGCAATTTGGCAGTAGCAAGGAACAGGCACTAAACTAGGGCGACAAGGAGCGAGAGGTGGTTCCTCTCGAGAGTACGACATCTCTATATCTTTGTTGAAAACCTTTTCGAAAACAAGTTTCTTTTGAAGACTAATAGGTAAGGGTGACCCATTTTCCTTTCCGGCCATCTCATATGGCCAAAACAACTTTTCCAACTTTCTACCGTACCTCCCAGGTACATTTCCACCAGTCCCACTGGCATCATTTTCCCGAAACATTTTTGAGAAAGTCACTTTTATAAACCAAAACTCCCTTTGATACTCAGCACTTCCTTTCCCACGTCCATTGCCGCGGACACGGCTATTTAAATAGATTTATACTCTGCAGAGGTTGTACACTTTCCCCACAAGATCCGAATACTTATCGTGTGGGCATCATCCCTGCATAACAACATATGCCACGACAAGTACCCGATCGTAGTTTTTCGCCTGCTCGCCTTAGCCTAAGACATGCCGCCTAGAGTTGTACCTCCCAACACCAGAGTCCGAGGGGTCGTTTACCCAGGAGTAGCAAATTCCCCGACCAGCTCGACCCTCCGGAATGTCGCGACCAACTGCGGGGCATTATTCAATGGGAGCTCATAGGTTGTACCCAGTACGTCGGGAAGGCCCGGTCGATAGGTGTCCATGATCGGACTACCCCTTACACTTGCAGGACCCAAACTAAGACGAGACAAACTACTACGCTACGCCCCGTCCCACTAAAGGGTAATGTGGTTGTATTGGCTAGGTCCGGTGATGTACTCAGTCAACAAAAGGTTTTTTTTTTCGAAAGCAATTTTCTTCACTTCTCTTGCTCCCAGCAAGTCCCTTCTGCTCAAAAACAATTTATCAAAACCACACTTGGGCAGGGCTACCCCATTCCAAGGTTTTTCGGGAAACTTCTTTTCCGGGAAAACATTTTCATAACCATTTTTCCAGGGCTCCCACCTATAGTCCTATTCTTCTTTGAAAAGCGGCGACAAGGATGATAAGGTGTTAATCACCATATCACTAACAGGTATTTGTTTAGTAGGTATCAACGAGGGCTGCACCCGCAAGGGTGGAATAATAAAACTCCGAGTGGCAGGACCACTCACATAAATAATAAACCATGCAATTTATAAAACTGATAGTAATGCAAGAGTGAGATAATTAGGTCAAGATATGCATCAAGAGGTGGCTTGCCTTGGTTGGCTATTTGTCCCTGGACTTCATCTTCACGAATCATCTTCTCTTCCTTCCTCTTTGAAATCCTCACCGAGATCCTCTTCTTCTCCGGTAGCGTTGGCAATCTAACGTCGCAAAATAAAAGAGAACACACAATCACCATACAAGCCAAACAACACACACGCAATTATACACAAACAAGTAATATATAACCAGAAAACAGTACAAAGTATTGATAAGCTCGCACAAGGCTAGCTAATTTTTTTCTCACTTTTGAAAAAAAGTTACTTAGTTTCCTAGTGGCAATTATGTCGAGAACCCTAAATAACTAGCCAAAGCTCTTAGTACCAAACAAGTGGGTAAGTTTCATACCTATAGGTAGGTATGATCAAAGATAGTTCAACCAACTTGGTTTTGTTTCAAATACATTTATAGATTATTTTTAAACGTTTTTTACAAGGTCAGAAAACATATACCTAGTTTATTTTGCTCACATAGCACAATACAACTTCAGCAAACAACCTTACATCACTGAATAGGTATTCAAATAAAGAATACACGAGAATTGGATTTACTAAATTTAGATTTACAGATTGTTTTTTTTAACAAAAAAATTTTTTACTGCCTAGAAGGCACATTTTAAAGAGAAGTGTCGCAGATAATCTCAGTTGCTTAAAAAAATGTCCTCTGGATAAGTTGAACATGTGGGTGTACTGGTTCGTTTAAATTTCATTTAACTCAATAATTCGTTTCTGAACTCTCATACTAATTTACTAGTTCCAGATTTAAACAGATTTGGGTATTTGATGGATTTGAAATCTAAACAGATACATGCATGGCCGCCTATTCCAAAAAGTGGGTATTTTCATACACGCACCACCAAATTTGGTTTACTCCAAAAGGGAGCTGTAAAACTTTTTATATTGAATTTATTTTGCTACTGCATGACTTTGAAATATGAATTTCTGAGAGTTACTCAGGGTAGATCTTAGTTTCAAATTATTTTCACAAGATAGATAACTTACTAGGGTGCACTGTGAATTTTGGACCTACTGATTTATAGCAACACAGAATGTAAGGTGGATTTATTTCTAAGCATCAGATCTGGCAAGTCTTTTATTGAGTTCCTGAATAAAACAAAATGGGCCAATTTGAGCAGATCTGGGGAGATGAGATCCAGAGCTGACTAGCCCACTGCTCTATGGAGGAAAAATAGGCAAGTATCTAAAGGTATAATAGATGCACCCCCATGGGGAACTCACAGCGCTTTGACTTACCGTCCGTCCGATCATGCCTTGCAGTGAATTTTGGCCGTAGATTTGTTCACCGCCCATATAAAAACGGCCCACGAGCGGTGAAAACCCTAGCCTCCACAAGCCAATCACTCGCCCGCTTTCTCTCCCAATCTCCTCTCATGGCTCGTCCCCAATCCCTTCTCCCTCTTCCCCCAAATCCCTCCCGCTCCGCTGCTGCTCGTGCGTGCTCGGCCTCTTCTCCCCCACATACCAAGCTCCTCCATCCTCCCAGGTCGCATGCCTGCCACCACCCAACATCTGGCCCTCTTCCCCATCCACCTCACCTGCTTTTCCATGCCGGCAGGATGCGCATGGACGGCCGCCACTGCACTGCACAAGAGGAGGAAGGACGGCCATGACAGCTGCAGCTGCTCGACCCAGTCCCCCGCTCATCTTCTTCATGGACAGCGGCCGTCACAGCTTCCTCCACCTCTTCTTCCATGTTCCTCTCTCTCCCCCTCCAGCACCCCTTCTTCCAGGTTCCTCTCTCTCTCTTTGTGTGTGCTCTGATGTAGATAAATCTATGTAGGTAACCTGTTTGATGATATGCGTAGAAGAGATGTAACTGTTCATTTGGGGGTTATGTTGCAGGTTATCAACGGTGAACACCACGGTTGGTGACGAGGAGGGTGCGCAAAGACGGATTACTCGTTGGATGTGTGGTTGAGGAACCAACCTACTACGTTACCGACTCCTTCGTATTGTTCTTATAATGGTTGTATATGATGTTCACAGCAAGTGAACCGTTGGAGCAGTCTGCAGCATAAATTGAAGGGATATCAAGGTACTTGTGAATCCAAAATTTTAGAAAGAGACACACCTGGTATATTACAATATCCCAACCATCCAAGTTTTAGGCTAATATGAATTGTCATATGTGAACCTCATGTCTGGCTTTTAATTTTGTTAGCGTGTCCTTCCTAGGTACCATTTAATCAAATCGTGCTAGTGCATCTTGCATCAAGGTGAAGTCTAGAATTGGTAAAGGATTAATGATTGCTAATTATGTAATATGGAACTGGTTTCCTAATTTATTTTTTAAACCATGTATCATGTAGTCCAGGAGATTTGAAAGCTTTGATTCTTCTCTGGCTTGCAGGATGTTGGATGCTCGTTTTGGTGTGTCGGTGCAGGTGCCTTTGATCATACATGCCATTGTGTATTCCCTTATGTTCAGGTTGTTTCCTCTCTTTCCTCTTGCCTTCACGTATTTCTTATCTGCTCCATGGATCCAGTATTAGTCATTGTCCAGCTATAGGCTGCTATCTTCCCTTTTCTGGTTAGTTGTTTTAGTTGTTCCTCTTCATTCATGTCATTTGGTCAATTAATACTCTTCTATGCCTCTTGCTCCAGCTTTTGTCCTGTTCGTCTATTTTGATTTTTTCAAGCCACCAAAGTAAAACTTATTTTATACTCTTTTGTTATTCCTATTGACTTGTGGTAAATGTGCTTGCATTTCCCTTGGCTGAACTAAGTTCTATGGACAATATTTGTTGGCACAGACATCCATGCACGACAGCTCGGGCAGATGGAGAGAGGAAGAAAAGGTACACCTCGAGGTATAGAATCTGTAAAACACTTTCAAAATCTTCTTATGTACGGATTTTGGATATTCGGACATTTTTTGGCAAGTGGTACATGGTGAACCAAGTGTATGTTGTATTTTACATATAGATTAAATAGCATGGATTAATCGGTAAACATATGTTAGTTATAGTGGGTAGCCAGCTCGCCTATGCCCTTTGTTATTGGTTTGTTCTGTTTTTGTTCACCTATCTGTATATATGGTTGCAGTGTTGTTAGATCCTCAGTTGTGCATTCGTGTGCTCATCTTTCAGAAAAGAATGAATCTTTCCTACACAATGACATTGTTTTGGGGTGGAGTTTTTTGTGTTCTCCATTTCCTGGGTAACAGTGTTATCGATGCAAACCGTTGCCATATACTAATCATTGTACGATTTTGGGGATTGCCTATTTGCAGCTCCAACGACAGAGACATGCCCAACGAGTCAGAACACCCTACGTGCTTCTATCTGTTTATTAGGTTGAAATTTTGGTGATGAATACTTGGTTCCATTGCATTTTGTCCCGTCATTGGGTCTGTAATTAAGGCATTGACTATAGGCATGACCAATCTGTTTTAATGGATATGGTTGTGGGATGGTATTCTTGAATTTTCTATATTTGTTCAATATCATGTCATACTAGCGATGTTTGCCACAGCGCTTTAGCAACTGAGTACCACTGCAAAAGTTCTCTTTGTTGTTTTCTCGGGCTACTGTATAATGTTCTACACAACATCATCAGTGTGAGATACGGGGGGTCTGCTCTGCTATGACACCGTCGTTTGCTCCAGCGGCAACATGCCAGGAGACGTCGTCCTCTAGCAATGCCAACTAGCTCCAGGCCGTCAAACTCTGCCAGGTACCATGTTTCTGTTTACTTACTACTTACATGGAGAAGTTAATCAACCGAGAGAGAGATTAATTATTCTAGGTGCACTGTTAGAATACGAACCTCTACACCCTGACTTCATTTTTTGGCAAGACATCAGTGAAAATTCAGTTAACATAGTACACTATTACTAAAGGTTCTTGCATTTGGAAGCTCAAGGAACTAAATAAACTCTAGGAGTCTATTATGATATGATTAATATTGTTCCTACTTCAGTTTAATTGATATATGCATAATATTGTCATCAGTTGTTCAACTTTTGGGAATACCAATGATAGGTGAAAGTAGCAGTTTTGTAGCGGTGTTGGTTGTAACCATTTGTCTCTTATGCATGTGTTTATAGTAATAAATCAGTAGATATGTCCTTTACTATTTAAATCGGTGAAGTGGCCAAGTATTTGTACTTGAATGATCATTAAAGAATAAGGTGATGTTGCAGAATTTTAGTTGTTAAATGCTACAATTTCAATGCTAGGTGCTTCAAAAAAAATTCAGTATATCCTCAGCATCCTATGTGAAGTTAAGAAGTCTGAACCTATATGCAGTTGATGGCCAGCTCCAAGTCCCATGTGAGCTCCTTTTTGTCATGGCATCTGGTGAGCTCTCTGCACCCATGCCCTGTAACAGAGGTTTGTTGGATGTTCTAACAAATCTATGGTTATTTCCTTTTACTAGATGCTATTGAGAAAATATAGAGATGATCAGCTTTTTTGGTGTTCTTTCACTATATCTGGTGTTTGGTTTGGTGTTCTTTCAATCTCCAAATGATATAGCAGGTAGGCAATTAAGTTCCATGTCTGGTTTCTTCTCCTTTGCTTCCGGCATCGTCCCCTACCAATTCTCCTCGTGTCTTTTGGATTAGCACAGGGGAGACATCACATAGATGCTCCTGCTGTATTTATTTCAGTCTATGTATGCTGGAAGTCTGTAACTGCTTGATATCTTGCTCCCTGAAAAAAAATGTAGACTTGTAACTTCAGCCTTTGGTAATGGGAAGGATCAGCAAATTATGGGTCTTCATTATTGACCAACCAAAAAACTATTTTCCTATGTTATCTTAGTTGTTAATAGAACTGTTGAATGCCTAGATATCTCATGAATTTAGTTTATAGATGAGTTGCAAGTATATGTATTGTGCTTCTGGTGCCTGTTTTTATGCTCTTGGCTCAGATACTTTGCTTAAAAGTTAATTTACAACACATCTTTAAACTATTTAGAGTCCAGTTCTTGGATGATGTTTCTGCCAGCTTGTCCCACGAGAGCCTGAAATGCAGTTGTGTTCCCTTTTGTGTTGTAGTAGCTTTAGGATCATGCTTAAGCAATTTTTTTAATGTTTCTGCTACTTCTGCATCCCCCATTTCTTCTGCTACTTATTCATTGTTATTACTAAGGCAGCCAAACTCGGTTAGATTCGTTTGTAGCTTTTTATCTACGATTCTTCTGCTACATTCCCTTTTTACCGCTTTTCCTATAAATAGACAACTATTGTTTGGTGATGATCAAATGTTTGGACAAATGTTAAATATGGTGCACCTTTATTGGCTTATGAAAGCTATTCGGTTGGTATTTAATTGTTGATTCCGTACTTTTAAGGTAATCTTAAGCTGTTTAATTTAAGGAAACAAATTTGTATTCCAGCTTTGGATTTCTTTTCATCTACCGAACCTCTTTTTATCTAAAAAAAAAGAGGGCATTTCTTGATGAAATCAAATAGCATACTTAACAGATTTATAATTTTGGGGAAAAATGATTTCTGTACCTTGATTGTTTTAAAGATGTTACTTTTCTTGAACTACGACCGGGTATCTTTAGTTTGACTACAATAATAAATACGCATTGTTTCCTCTGGTACACCTCAATTATTTACTCGCTCAATTACCTGCACTAATTTAGCCTTTCTTGCATCGATTGTTAACGGCTCATGAAAGCATTTCTAGACTTAATTAGTTATTGCTCAATTGATTAGTGCTCATTTGTCTGCTTCTGTTTCAGTAGCTGATCGATCTCTTGATGCTCCAAAAGCAGAGTTTGGTGCTTATTTGTAGTTCAACACTTCTTTTCTTTGAGGTCTTCAATACCATGTTTTGTTACTTTTGTTTCTAACTTATATTTCTGAAGTTTATATTACAGTATGGTCAGGTATAGATAGTAGATGAGAGCGTACCTATATCAATAGAAAGTTTCAGTTTGGTAAATATCATGAATTACAATCCACTAATTCAATCATTACGATTCGTGAATCATGGTCACATTTTGTACAAGTTTTGCATGCTCCAGTTTATGGGGATCCCTCTGAGGAACTTCTTTGTCCTACTTTTCTTTTCAGGGGCATAAAAAGAATTAGAATGAATGGGTATGTTCAGTTATGACCCTTCCAAGCTATGGATATTCCTACAGGTAAATGAGCAACCTAATTAGCTGTTAGTCAGTCAATCAATTAGGCAAAATGAGTGAAGTTCTCTTCCTCCACTGCCTCAGTGTTGATTTCGTCACCATGTGTACATGGTGGTGGCAAGGATTTGGAAGTCCATATGAGCTCCTCCTTCTGGTGAAACCAGGCAGTGAGTTGATGGAAAGATCTTGCTTCTCTGCACATCTGGTGTCCCATGCCTAATCGAAGATCCCAAGCGCCAGAAGACACGTACCCAGCGGTATGTTGCACCTCTCATCGGCTCTTGTGGCTACCTGATGTCTCCTTGATCCCCACGGCTATTGCCTTCTTGAGCAACACCAACTTACAAGCTACAACAGTTTACAAGCTTTTCTCTATGTTGCATTACTAAACTATGTAATAAACAAAGCATCATCGTGTCTTTATGGATAATCAGTGTTGTTGTTTGACACACGTTTTTAAACGCAAGATGCCAATATATGACACACTTCAGTCTTCCATGTCCTTAAGGTTAGTGACTTGCCAGAAACAAATGCCCCTAGGAGTGTATAGTGCAATGTGGTTACCTCTCTCTGAAATGTCACACGAAGATAAACTTTTCTACTATGGATCCACATTACTTCGAAAAGGCCAGCTTTGCTCTTTATCTGATTATCCATTTCTTTATTTCCCTTGGAAATGACAACGTGTTTTTTTTTACTTGCTAGCTAATTACATTATTAGTGGGAGAAGAATCTGGTGAAATAATCATCCATCTTTTGTCCCATTCAAGCAAAGGATGGAGTATGTTTGTTGTTTTACTTTCCAGAGAAGTAATCGCGAATTATTTTGGTTAATACAGGTGAACAAGACATAAACATTTTCTTCACGGTTTTTACCTCGACATCAGCCTCGGTGAACACAACAGCATGGAAGCAAGGTTCCTGAATACATGGAAGCAAGGTGAGATGCTTTTTCCAGTGGTACTTCATATACTCCAGTTCAGCAGTTAGAATCCACCAATTTGTGTCTTCTCTTTAATTCTTCTATGCTTGCTACAACTGGTGGAACTTTGGTTACTAATGTTTTTCCCAAATGATGCGTTGGAACTTGGGTACTTACTTTCTCCATGCGCACTCAACTATAATCTCAGGCCATCGGCAATTTAGCTCATGTACACATTCTGAAGTATTACCGAGTAGATAGAGGCAGTAGGATTTCTCCCTTTTCATTAAAATATTTCAAACAACCTTAAATAAGAGGTCAACAAACCACTTGCTCATTCATTCATCAATCTGAACGTATATACACTGGTATTTTCACAGAGTTACGTACAATGTCACAATCCTTTTTTTTAGGGGAACAATGTCACAATCCTTTTTTTGGGGGAACAATGTCACAATCCTTGTGCTACACAAAGGCTACTGGTACAATGTTTTAATATCTCAACACCAAGTGTGGTAGCAACAACTCTTTCTTCACCTCAAACAGACCTGCAGCATGCAACAGTTGTGACTATAGGGCAGGCACTAGCACCGTGGTGACTGGTGAGCACATTTTACAACGGAAGAAAACTTCCTGGCAATCTAGCATTCTAATGGCGAGGTAGAGATGGAAAATCAGAACTCTGCTAGCTGAATGTGAGGAAGTCTGAAATTTATGACCAAGATCGGAACTGCCTGCATAACACAACACCAAATTTCAGTAGAGAATACAAGAGGAGAAGAAAACTGTGGAATCGCATGGTCTGGGGCTTCATTTCTGCCGTCGGTGGAACCAGGTGCTCTCTGGCGGCCTCGCTTCCACGACAAGCAGCAGAGCCGTGGTGGGGTGGGTCTCGACTTGCGAGTAGAAATCTGCGCCAAGGAATCAGGGGCTCGCCGGCGCTGTCTTTTCCGCGAGATGCAGCAGAGCCGTGCTGGGGCCGGATCGCGAGCAGAAATCAGCGCTGATGAGTAGAACGCTCGCCAGCACCGGCGCTTCCGCGAGATGCAGCTGGGTATGGCTGATGGCTCTTTTTTCTGTGTAGTCTGCAGTGGCACATTGCAGTATGTTGCTATTCAGTTTTATTCTCATTGAAGTGTCAGCGTTTCTTTTGAATGTTCTGTACATTAAAAGCAGGCACTCAGTGATGATTTACATACACTCAAGTTTTTTTTTTGCTTTGTACCACATGTTTGTAATGAAAATGCTGGTTGCATAGACCTTAGTAAAAAACATCATGATGTGTTTTTTTATATTTCAATAGCAACTTAAATATTTTCTCGCAAAAAAATTGCAACTTAAATATTGAACAAACTTTTCCCTATTTTCTCAATACAAACATTATATAAAGAAACTATTTGTGATCTGTTTGTCAATAAAATGTTACTTATATGATCTGGTTGGCGAAATGTTTAACTCACAAAATCTACCAACGAGGCAACGATATGTTGCCACCGGCCGCAATCCCCTTCCTGGTTGGCCTGCCCATGGACAGCCCTGACGCCAATCCCCATTTTCCCTTCTTCCACCGTATACTCTCTCAAGCCTGCCGGTAGACATGATCGAGTTGAATAAGGAATTGGCAGATCGGAGGAACAAAAACAAGTAGGGGAATATATAGACTAATAAGTAATAACCGTTTAAGATTGAGTAGGGAGTTGGTAAACAAAAAATCAGGATATCCTCGTCCATTAACTCTGTTCAAACGGATAGAAATTGCAGCTAGAAATCGAAAGGGGAGAGGGCCACCCCGTCGATTGGGAACGAAAAGTATGGAGGAGAGCGAGGAGGTGATGGAGTGGAGCGTTCTGTTTAGGATGTACACTCGTTTCCTTTTTTCTATGCAAGCGCAGTATGGTCGGCATGTTTGCATGTTTTGCTTTGGGCCGGCTGGCTTGTAAGTACACCTGGGTCGGGGCCCTAACGACGGGGCGCGCAGGCAATCCCTATCCTACACTTCACGCGAAAGTTAACCTGTGGACGCGTACCTTTCTCCTTCTTTCCGACAGCTCCTAGGCCAACCCACTTTTCCCTCAAGCGGATAGGAACAAGGCGATGGGAGCAGGAAGAAGACGAAGTTTTGACGATGTCGCCGGAGACGGGGACGACGCGGATGGCGAAGGCGAGGAAAGAAACTTAGGGTTTTGGATGCAGGGGTACATGAGCTTAGGGTTGGGAGGGGGTGCAACGGTCGCCGTAGTCGGAGATGAGGCGGGGTTTAGAGGGAGACCGAGGCGACGGCGGGTCGGCGGTGTGCTGCGGTGGAGGAGGGGCGGGGCGGCATGGCCAGCGGGGGGGGGGCGACGATGATGCGGCGAATATGAAGTCGCGTGGGCCACGACCCATGGCAACTTGCTACGTGCGTCGAGTCGCACGCGGACGCGCCAAGCATGAAATAGGACACCCCCCCCCTCCTCGGCCCGCCCCCGCGGGGTGCACAACCTGCCCAGGGCGCGGGGCCTGGGATGGGAAGGAATCTGGAATCCAATCTACAATCTATGATGTAATATACTATGTTCATTCTAATGAATAAGTCTGATATTTTTTCTTTAAAAAGTCTTACATTTCCCGGAAAGTTAAACTATATAATGTTTAACCAAATTTCTATAATAAATCAACAACATGTACAATATAAAATCAATATCGGTACATGCATCATGAAATGTATTTGCATATGATATCTATATCATATTATAGTGGTTAATAGTTCCTCCATCCATAATAATAAGTGTTGGGGTTTTAGTTTAATTGAACTAAAACCCGACACTTATAATGGATCGGAAGCAGTAGTGTATTCTAAAAGTTTGATCAGAGTTTACTTAGTTTAATATTTTTTATAGTGTTATTCATTGGAACGGAGAACATACATTAAAGAGGCGACCAACGCTCGGCTTAAAGAGATAGATGATCAAAATGAATACATGTTGCGTTAATTCAAACAGTTCCTAAACTTAGAACCAAGGTTGTGTCTATAAAGAAATGTTGTGCATTCATGTAGCACCGGCATGGTTATTTATAGCATATTCGATTCCGTTGTTTGATCTTTTTTTTTGCAACACTAGGAGTTATTACCTTCTGGTCAATTAGACTAATATGTCAATATGTGCAATCTGCTGTTGGTTCTGGTAATCATGTTTATAGCACCTCTATTGTTCTCTAAGGTTGTCATAAATCATTCTTCAATGCGAAATACGGGGCCACAAGCCGCGACTAACTTTTCTGCTCCCTATCTACTTAATTATAACTTAATTTTTAGCAACAACATTTTGTAAAAGCTAGCAAATGTATTATCATGTTGCCAGTTAATTTTTATCATCATTATACAAAGTAAACATTGACATGACCTCGACGGGGTCGTGCGCCAAGGCGCACATCTAAATCTAGTATATGCTGATCATGGGCCCTGTACGCTAGCAAAACAAAGAGCCATGCATCGCTTGGATCAAGATCCATTAGCACGAGACAATTCCATCGCTCACCACAACCAAACGATGGCCAGGCTGCGACCTAGAGATGGAGGCGGACAGAGAGAAGACGGAGATGGTCGGAGGGCTCACCGCGAGTCTTGGAAACGATGGAGGAAGGGGCCTACGCGATGCGGCGGCTCGGACGTGCTGGTGGCTCCTGGTCGGTGCAGTACGGGTACGGTTTGGAAGAGCTGGCGAGCTCGCAGGCGACGCCATGGACAACGGCCGGGTCGGCGGCGGAGATAGACGCGGCTCGGACGGCGACGCAAGCATGGATGGGTGGTCTCGCGTACATCGGCGAGGACGGAGGCGAGCTACGCGCCTGCATGCACAGAGCTCCATCGACGGAGGCGGTGCAGACGCGAGACGTGAGGACGACGTAGAGACGCAGGAGGTTCATCCCGGTCGTCGGCGAGCATCACATGTGCAAGCTCAATGCCGGGACGGACTGCACGGAGAACTCCACGTCGGCGTCCTTGCAGCGGGCTCCTGGGCAAGAAAGGGTCGCGGTTAGATCATACTAAAGATGGAGAGGACGGCGAGACATAGAGGGAGGGTGGAGAAAAGGCGATAGTTCAGCATCGTGCAGCTGTTCTTCTTGGTCTTCTTGGACGCACATGCAGACACCAGGTCGTCGGTGCGGACGGAGGTGAACATGGCGCCGGCGCGGACGAAACTCCAGCGTCGGAGCGATGCGGTGGGTGTTGCGGAGGCGAGCGGCCGGGAGACGGTGTATAGGCGCCCTGCAGCTTGACGCGGCCGACTTGGACGTCCTGAGCACCTGGTCGATGCCGAGACTGCGAGCAAGGTCTGCACCGGTGACGGGGCTGCCACGGTCCAGCTTGACGACGGTGGATCAGCGACATGCAGCACGGCCATCCTCTTCTCCGGCGAGAAAGAGCAAGGAAGGGCTCCATCTCTGCTGCTTTGGAGGTGTGCAGCGAGGAGACGGGAGAGTGGAGTGATATGGGGCTTGGACTATGGAGAGGCTCAGGTTTCCTATCTAAGTCAGGGAGAGGAGCGGGGCTGCACCGTCCGTCCTGGTGACGTGGTCACCACGGACAGGCGGGTTCGGGCGGCGAGCGTGGCCAACAGGAAAGGGACAAGGCGAGGACTTGGGACTGCGCCAGGAAGGCCACAGTAGGGAGGCGGTATCCAAGGCGAGAGGACAGGTCGGGGGAGGCCCGGCCGGCTCGGAGAGAGGGTTTCCTCTGCGCGCACGCCAGGTGCTCGACGCAGCGTCGGCACCCAGAGCGGAATCGATTGTGGCCAGCAGGAAGAATACAAAAGCCATGGATCGCTTGAACAAGCCTGATTACAGAGAGGCGAGGCTAGAGGCGCAATGGCCCAGGCAGATGTGCACGGTTTTGGAAATGGGCATGTCCGGCGTTGTCACAAGGCAACATAGAGGGAAGTGGAGCTGAGGCTAGCCAAGGAGGCTGGTCAGGTGGGATCTGGGAGCCTAATATACTTGATTGGATGGAAGAAAGGGAGTGAGAGAGATTGTAGCAATATTTTCAATTCAACCACAAGATGTGGCATCGGCCACTCCCTCCTTCCAAGCACAAGTAAACAAAGGGAGGGCATTGCTACAGTAGGTCGACCAGGGAGAGAAGGGTAGAGTGCTGGGTGCTGCAGAATAGGCGCAGGCTCGAGGTGCAGTTTGTAGCATGTGTCAAGGTCGTATCACCGGCGTGCATCTCCTCTTTTCATACTCTCCAACGCATGCAAACAAATATGGTACTCTAGCTAGCTGCCAATGCTGTCTAACTACACAGGGAGAGGGTTGAGGGTACAACACAAAAAAAAGATTTGGAGTTTGAGGTACCGGGAAGATTTTGGCAAACCTTGCCAGGCATGCTCAAGACATGGCCGGCCTCCTCATTTTGCCAAGCAAAAGATGACAAGCGGAAGTGCATTTGAACAATGCAAGTTGACCAAGGTTAAGTGCGTGTGAGGGAGAGATCAGGGTGATAGTTAGATGATGCATAAAAAAAAGTTGGAGAGATTGAGATGATGATGGTGAGGGTTGATCACGTAGGGGATTTGTGTGATGGTTAGAAAGGGTGTTAGGAAATAAAGATAGAAATGGGGGTTAATAAACATGATGAGCATAAAGGTATTTATTCTCATTCTTGAATCACTAAATAATGAGGAAAGTAGATAGATCAAAGAGGTGAGAGTGTAGTGGAAAAGATTGTATTCAAAAATGAATTTTATTTGCTAGCTGTTTGTATCACTTGCTATGCCTATGGCCAATTTGAAAGAAATTTATTTGAAAATGTTTTTAAAACTTTTTGAGGATACCAAGATAATAGCTTGAGTCAAAAAATGGTCTACTAGCAGTAGCTTGCTTTGTAGATTATTTTCAAGAATTTCGAAAATGAGTGAGATGCAAGAATGGTGTGATTACCATCACATGCAAATTTTGAAAATAAGAAAATAGGTTTAAGGAATTTATTTTATTCATAGAATAATTTGGAAAAAGAAAGGTTTGGTAAATAAGGTCAAGGGTGACCTTAGGTTTTTTTTTTTGAATTTAAGAGAAAGACATGAAGATCATTTGATAAAACAAAGGTGGTTTGCAAATGAAAAGAATGAGGTATTAGGGTTTTGCAAAAATAGCCTCTTAAGGGTCACGGCATTTTGGAAAGTTTGAAAATGACCACAAGAGGTAAAGTGATCTTGGTTTCTAGAGATTTTCTTGGTTAGTTTACATCAAGATAGCATTTATTATTTTTAGCAGGGATGTCACAAGCACATGCCAACAAGCGGGGCCAACACAAGCAACTATGAGACACAACCAAGAATAATTTGTTGAACAAGCGCTCAATGACGATCATATCAAGGTATGGTTTTAAGAAGGCTTTGAATAAAAGAGGCAAAGCTTTGATAAGATTTTTCCAGAAAATAGTGGAGATAGGAACATCTCCTCAATTTTATAAAGTTCCAAAAGTGTTTGAAATCCTTTTGTAAAACATTAATAAAATAAAGATTTGCAATGTAGTGGGATCATACCAACTGATAGATTCCTGTAGATTTTGTAAATACTTAGTTTAGAAAACCTTTGTATCAAAATAAAACTTGGCTCATTATTTTATAAAAAGTAAAATCACTTGAAAAGAGAGAAGTGTCCAAGATAATGCTTTTATCAAATAGATAGTAGTGTTTTGAATTGACATGACCACTAGGGCACAAGAATGGTGTTGGGGTGATGTTGATGTGGTGAGGTACTTATGGGAAGGCACCAAGTGAATGTGCCATAGGGCTCTGTGTAGTGAAAAGGAAAATAACTTTCCTTGGACACACTTGTGTTTTATTTAGTGAGTTGCCAATTGGTTTTATCTCAATGAGGGTTTTGCTAAGAGGTAGCTTAAAAAGATTTTAATCAAGCATAACAAGGCAATTCACCTAACAAGCAGATCAACACAAATCATCAACAAAATATTTATAAAAACTTTTTGTTCCCCCTGATTTTTGCACTCTGGACATTTAAACATGGCTGCAAAAGTTGGGGTGTTACAGGCCTTCCACCCTTAAAATAATCTCGTCCCGAGATTACTAGGTGTAGGACTAGAGAGGGTTTATAGGTTAATCGAAGTTAGAATCCATCCTCCGGTGGACGTGCTGTTGTCCAAAAGATCACAACTTCAACTTTTGAGAGACACGGTAGATTTCTGCCGAGGACAAGCTTCGTGAAGAGGTTAACTTCTCTATGCCGGTGTTAGATTTGTAGCTTCCTAACAATCTTCGAAGGGTCCATGAGTCTTGGAGGTTAAGAGCATCAAAACGGTGCTTTAGAAAGGTTGAAAGTTTTTGAAAGTTGGCTTAAAAATGTAGTGGAAGACGAAGTCTTCCACCCTTAAGATTGTTCATCGGGGTTGCGGGAAAACTCAGAGCTACAACCATGGGGTCTTGTCGGCGCTTCTGAAGAAGTCATCGATCTCCCGTCTTGAGTTGAAGAATCTCCAGGGGACGAAGTGCAGTCCTCAGCCTCAAGAGGCACACAGGGTGTTTACTACTTTGTAGGGCGCTTGTTAAGTTAGTACCAGCGGAACTCCTGGTGGGTCTTCACATAAAACAACCACAACGATCGGCGTCACAGTTTTCAGCCTTAGGGTTGGTGTTGACTAAAGTACGCCAAATCTTGAGTCTTGATTTGTCATCAAAGGCTTCACTTCATGAGGGCGAGATGCAGCAGGTAGGATAACTTGGCTTCGATACGCCTTCTCGCTTGGCGGCTCCCCTGGGCAGATGGTATCCTAAGGTTGGTTTTACAAAAGGTTTCTTTATGGTTAGCAGGGTTCTATCCATGGTTAGTCCATATTGGTAGGCTTCATCTTCTTGCAGGGTTGCAGTCACTCTTGAAGTACCGGCTTCAGCTTCATTGTCGTTGCAGGGTGTCTTGAGTTGATTATAGTGCCGGAGTTGGCATTTCGGGAAAACAGGGTGACATCTAGCTGTTACCCAAGTTAGATCTAGAGTTTCCCGTGAACCTTTTAAACTAACAGTTAGAATTTCTACTAGAATTTTGACCGGATCTGAGGAAAACATCTTAGGGGGCTTTCCTAGACTGGGTTATCACACAAAAAGGATTTTTCAGGCCGAAAAGCTAGAGCAAGCATACACGCAACAAGCAATCACAAGCACTCAAGCAGCAAATTCACAACACCACAAGCACTCATGAAAACCACATGAGGTATTTCAAGTACCCAAGGATACCTAGTAGGCAGGGTAGCTCAGTCGAAGCAATTGAGTTTGTCCTATCCATCCTATAGGCTTGGGTTGGTCAGAGATGCAGACGTCTTCATTTTGCTGATATTGACTACAACATCGATTCTTGTAGCAGTTGGTGGTGAAGTAGACCTGATGTTGAGCCATCGATGTTGAATCGGGGGCGAAAGCTGCGTAAGATCTTCTTGTCTCAATTCGGAGGGGCAATTGCTGAAGAGCTCCATGGATTACAGCTTCTTCTGACGGGCCTAAAAATTACTAGTCAAGATCCTTGACGACTGCAAAACTGCAAGTCCAAATAGGAACAAGGTCAATCTCCTTGACAGACTTTGGTGACAACCAAATACATGCCCTTATTATCCCTATACGGGCACTGCTAAGTCGACATAAAATCTTCGATGGGTGCAGTCGGAGATACTTGAGACTTCCTGAAGGGTTGATCCATCTTTGACTTCGAGTCTCCGAGTCTGAGTTGGGGACATCGTCCAATATGTTGATTTGGAAGAGGATGAGATAGCAGAATCAAATTTTTTTGAAACCTTTCAAAATCAGAGAGCGAGGTAGGAATGAGAAGTTTTTGAAAGGATAAGAAGATAGAACCTAAGCTTCTAGTTACTTAGGAAAATAAGTTTCGTAAATGGTTTTACCAAGTAGTATTGTCCTATCTAACGTCCATGCTAACTAAGGTCTCCTACAGTCAGGATGGCTCTGATACCAGCTCTGTGGGGCCCCAGACTAGTTGTCCGAAACACCCGTTATGCATGCACATTCACGATCCCATGATCAGTGTGTCGTGAAAGCATAACCGAACTGGTATCAATTACATCATCCATTACAGTACCAAATAAAAAGATTACAACAGGTCACATGACCAATACTTACATAAGAGCCGCAATGGCAAGATATCAACAATCACACAGCGGAATTACTTCAGACGAAAGCGTTCGCATGGCCCAAGTCATGCCATAACCCTACAGGCAACTGACTGGGAAGACGTTTCTAGCTCGCAGACGTCGTCGACTCCTTCTTCATCTGTCGGATTCCACCAAGTCTGGCCAAGTAAATAGCAGGGACAAAGCCATGAGTACATTATGAATTGTACTCGCAAACCACCTTAGAGAGAAGTAAAGGATATGCAATTTGGGTAGCAAGGAACAGGCACTAAACTAGGGCGACAAGGAGCGAGAGGTGGTTCCTCTCGAGAGTACGACATCTCTATATCTTTGTTGAAAACCTTTTCGAAAACAAGTTTCTTTTGAAGACTAATAGGTAAGGGTGACCCATTTTCCTTTCCGGCCATCTCATATGGCCAAAACAACTTTTCCAACTTTCTACCGTACCTCCCAGGTACATTTCCACCAGTCCCACTGGCATCATTTTCCCGAAACATTTTTGAGAAAGTCACTTTTATAAACCAAAACTCCCTTTGATACTCAGCACTTCCTTTCCCACGTCCATTGCCGCGGACACGGCTATTTAAATAGATTTATACTCTGCAGAGGTTGTACACTTTCCCCACAAGATCCGAATACTTATCGTGTGGGCATCATCCCTGCATAACAACATATGCCACGACAAGTACCCGATCGTAGTTTTTCGCCTGCTCGCCTTAGCCTAAGACATGCCGCCTAGAGTTGTACCTCCCAACACCGAGTCCGAGGGGTCGTTTACCCAGGAGTAGCAAATTCCCGACCAGCTCGACCCTCCGGAATGTCGCGACCAACTGCGGGGCATTATTCAATGGGAGCTCATAGGTTGTACCCCTGCCATCTAAAAAGAAGGAAAGGCGTCCCCAGTACGTCGGGAAGGCCCGGTCGATAGGTGTCCATGATCAGACTACCCCTTGCAGGACCCAAACTAAGATGAGACAAACTACTACGCTACGCCCCGTCCCACTAAAGGGTAATGTGGTTGTACTGGCTAGGTCCGGTGATGTACTCAGTCAACAAAAGGTTTTTTTTTCGAAAGCAATTTTCTTCACTTCTCTTGCTCCCAGCAAGTCCCTTCTGCTCAAAAACAATTTATCAAAACCACACTTGGGCAGGGCTACCCCATTCCAAGGTTTTCGGGAAACTTCTTTTTCGGGAAAACATTTTCATAACCATTTTTCCAGGGCTCCCACCTATAGTCCTATTCTTCTTTGAAAAGCGGCGACAAGGATGATAAGGTGTTAATCACCATATCACTAACATGTATTTGTTTAGTAGGTATCAACGAGGGCTGCACCCGCAAGGGTGGAATAATAAAACTCCGAGTGGCAGGACCACTCACATAAATAATAAACCATGCAATTTATAAAACTGGTAGTAATGCAAGAGTGAGATAATTAGGTCAAGATATGCATCAAGAGGTGGCTTGCCTTGGTTGGCTATTTGTCCCTGGACTTCATCTTCACGAATCATCTTCTCTTCCTTCCTCTTTGAAATCCTCACCGAGATCCTCTTCTTCTCTGGTAGCGTTCGCAATCTAACGTCGCAAAATAAAAGAGAACACACAATCACCATACAAGCCAAACAACACACACGCAATTATACACAAACAAGTAATATAAAACCAGAAAACAGTACAAAGTATTGATAAGCTCGCACAAGGCTAGCTAATTTTTTTCTCACTTTTGAAAAAAAATTACTTACACTGGTAGAAAAAAGGCCTTCCGTCCAGCCCCATTAGTCGCGGAAATGCAAAAACCGCGACCAATGGGGCCTTTAGTCGCGGCTCGGTTGCCCAACCGCGACCAAAGGCCTGGGCCCAGCTCGGTGGACGGGTGGACTTTAGTCGCGTTGGCCAGGCCAACCGCGACTAAATGTCCTCTGGCCCAGTCGCGGTTGGCCAGGCCAACCGCGACTAAAGCCCCTCCCCTATATATACCAGCCAGCCCACAGCACTTAGCCATTTGGTGCCCACTTCTCTTCACAAACTTCACAAGGGGGTGTAGGTTTGCTTTTGGCTCTTCTTATGCACACAAGGTGTTTGATGAAATGTCCCAAGAGCATGAAACAAACATGATATGAAGTGTCGGAGCCACACTTGATCGAGCTTCCTCATTTATTTTTTCCTCCTCGATCGCGGTTAGCAACAACACTTGAACCTTTCATATATATGTGTCATTGATAAAATATGCATATGTGTGTAGTTCATTGTTTAATTTCTATTTAATTAGTTTAACAAATGCATATGCGATGGTTAATTATATATTTTGTATTATAATAATGCAGATGAATCGGCAATGGATGTACGCTAGCCGACTCTCCGGCGAATTCACTACGGGTTTGCAAGATTTCCTCGTAGTGGCTAATGCGAACAAGCAGGGGGGTTTTGTTATCTGTCCATGTGTTATGTAAGAATCAGAAGGGTTACTCTTCCTCAAGGGAAGTTCACGTGCACCTGATTCGGCATGGTTTCATGCCAAGCTATAATTGTTGGACCAAGCATGGAGAAAGAGGGGTTATAATGGAAGAAGATGAAGAAGGAGATGACATCGATGAGAGCTATCTTGATCATTTCGGTGATACTTTCATGGATGATGCTGAAGGTGAGGAAGGTGAAGGGGAAGGTGATCAAGAAGAGGCACGTGATGAGCCCGCTGATGATCTTGGTCGGACCATTGCTGATGCACGGAGTCGCTGCGAAACTGAAAAGGAGAGGGAGAATTTGGATCGCATGTTAGAGGATCACAAAAAGTCGCTGTACCCAGGATGCGATAATGGTCTGAAAAAGCTGGGCTGCACACTGGATTTGAAGGCAGGAAGGTGTAGCTGACTCGGGATTTGAAAACTTGCTAAAAATGTTGAAGAATATGTTTCCAAAGAATAACGAGTTGCCCTCCAGTACGTATGAAGCAAAGAAGGTTGTCTGCCCTCTAGGTTTAGAGGTTCGAAGATACATGCATGCATCAACGTGCATCCTCTACCGCGGTGAATACGAGAATTTGAATGAATGTCCGGTATGCACTGCATTGCGTTATAAGATCGAGGCGATGACCCTGGTGACGATGTCGAGGCCAGAAACCCAGGAAGAAGGTTCCCGCCAAGGTGATGTGGTATGCTCCTATAATACCACGGTTGAAACGTCTGTTCAGAACAAAGAGCATGCCAAGTTGTTGAGATGGCACAAAGAGGACCGTAAGTCGGACGGGGAGTTGAGACACCCGCAGATGGAACGCAATGGAGAAAGATCGACAGAGAGTTTAAAGATTTTGCAGCTGACGCAAGGAACATAAGATTTGGTCTAAGTACGATGGCATGAATCCTTTCGAGCAGAGCTCCAGCCATAGCACCTGGCCCGTGACTCTATGCATCTACAACCTTCCTCCTTGGTTGTGCATGAAGCGGAAGTTCATTATGATGCCAGTGCTCATCCAAGGTCCGAAGCAACCCGGCAACGACATCGATGTGTACCTAAGGCCATTAGTTGATGAACTTTTACAGTTGTGGTGTCCGTGTGTGGGATGAGCACAAAGAAGAGGAATTTGACCTACGAGCGTTGCTTTTCGTAACCATCAACGATTGGCCTGCTCTTAGTAACCTTTCGGGACAGTCAAATAAGGGATACAATGCATGCACGCACTGCTTACATGAGACTGAAAGTGTACATTTGCCAAATTGTAAGAAGAACGTGTACATGGGGCATCGTCGATTTCTTCCCAAAAATCATAACGTAAGAAAGCGCGGCAAGCATTACAACGGCAAGGCAGATCACCGGCCGAAGCTGCGAACGCACTGGTGCCGAGGTATTTGATATGGTAAAGGATTTGAAAGTCATCTTTGGAAAGGGTCCTGGCGGACAATCAGTTCCGAAGGGAGCTGACGGGCACGTAGCCATGTGGAAGAAGAAATCTATATTCGGGAGCTAGAATATTGGAAAGTCCTAGAAGTCCGCTCTGCAATCGACGTGATGCACGTTACGAAGAATATTTGCGTGAACATCCTAAGCTTCTTGGGCGTGTATGGGAAGTCAAATGATACAAAGGAAGCACGGCAGGACCAGCAAAGTTTGAAAGACCCTGATGACCTGTATCCGGAACGGTTTCAAGGTCGTGCCAGCTACGCTCTGACCAAAGAAGAGAAGGTCATCTTTTTTGAATGCCTGAGCATTAAGGTCCCGTCTGGATTCTCGTCCAATATAAAGGGAATAATAAACATGGCGGAGAAAAAGTTCCAAAACCTGAAGTCTCACGACTGCCACGTGATTATGACGCAATTGCTTCCGATTGCTTTGAGGGGCTCCTGCCGGAAAATGTTCGAGTAGCCATTGTGAAGCTATGTGCATTCCTCAATGCAATCTCTCGGAAGGTAATCAATCCAGAAGTTCTACCACGGTTACAGAACGATGTGGTCCAATGTCTTGTCTTCGAGTTGGTGTTCCCGCCATCCTTCTTCGATATTATGACGCACCTCCTGGTTCACCTAGTCGAAGAGATTTCCATTCTCGGTCCTGTATTTCTACACAATATGTTCCCCTTCGAGAGGTTCATGGGAGTATTAAAGAAATATGTTCGTAACCGTGCTAGGCCAGAAGGAAGCATCGCCAAGGGCTATGGAAATGAGGAGGTAATTGAGTTTTGTGTTGACTTTGTTCCTGACCTTAAGCCGATTGGTCTTCCTCGATCGCGGCACGAGGGGAGACTAAGTGGAAAAGGCACGATCGGAAGGAAATCAACGATATGTATGGACGGCCATTCTCTGATGAAGCACACCACACAGTTCTGACCAATTCCAGCTTGGTGGCTCCGTACTTTGAGAAACACAAGAATATTTTACGCTCGGACAACCCGGAAGCCTGAATCCTGGATTAGGAAGGCCCACATGGAGACTTTCGGTTGGTTGAGAAAACATTTCATGAGTGACAATGAGGTTGTAGATCAGCTGTACATGTTGGCCAAGACACCATCTTCGACTATAACGACTTTCCAAGGGTACGAGATAAATGGGAATACATTTTACACGATCGCCCAAGATAAAAAGAGCACCAACCAAAACAGTGGTGTCCGCTTTGATGCAGCAACCGAGAATGGGCAAAAGGTCACATATTATGGTTACATAGAGGAGATATGGGAACTTGACTATGGACCCTCCTTCAAGGTCCCTTTGTTCCGGTGCAAATGGTTCAAGCTAACAGGAGGTGGGGTAAAGGTGGACCAGCAATACGGAATGACAATGGTGGATTTCAACAATCTTGGTTACCTTGACGAACCATTCGTCCTAGCGAAAGATGTCGCTCAGGTTTTCTATGTCAAGGACATGAGTAGCAAACCGAGGAAACGGAAAGATAAGAAAACGATCAGTACATCATGCGATGATCCAAAGCGCCACATTGTTCTTTCAGGGAAAAGAAACATCGTGGGAGTGGAGGACAAGACAGACATGTCAGAAGATTATAATATGTTTGGTGAAATTCCGCCCTTCAAAGTGAACACCGATCCAAGCATTAAGTTAAATGATGAGGATGCTCCATGGATACGGCCCAATCGTAAGCAGGGACACAAGGGAAGAAATGATGTGTAATAATTTATTGTACCAAACTTTGTTGAATGGATCATGTGAATTATATTGCCCGTGATGTGTTTGGTGTCCATTTTCGAATGATTCGATTGATTCGAGAGATAGCACTGATGATACATGAAATTTGGAGTGATTTAGTCATACTCCTGCCTAGGCGTATAATATGCATACTCGTAGTCTTCATAGTCGCCGCCGTTGTACTGGTAGTCGTCGCCTTCTAAGTTACCGCCGTCGCGTCGCTGCTGTCGTCTGCGGCGCGCTCGAATCGAGGGTAGCGCAGCGGGGATATCGCCGGCCGTGATGTAGTCCATGACGCTCGCAGTCCGGCCGTACCACCATAGCCGACGGCCGCCTCGTGGAAGTTCCCAGGAGGCACCGTCCTCCTCATACTGGCGAGCGCCTCTCACGCCGATTGATGAAGAAGGCGTCCCAAGTATGCTGGTTATCGGGATGCCGCGGGGATTCATCCGCTGCTCCGGCGTGAGGTCGAGGTAGTAGTGGTTCGTGATGGCTGCCGCGCAGCACGAGGGAGGAGGGACGGCACGCCGCCGGCGCTTAGGCTCCAGCCCGGCGGGACGCGGAGTGGGCAAGGGTAGTTCGAGGCGCAAAGCTCCTCCACCTGCTGGTAGGTTAGAGTGGGTGCGGTGGAAGCCATGAGAGAGTGATGAGAGATTGGAGAGATGTGATAATGCTGGCCAAGCCGGGCAACATATATGTAGTGAGAAATAGGAAGAAAGAGGCGGGAAGAAAGAGGCGGGAAGAAATTGGAAGAAAGGCGGGAAGAAAGAGGCGGGAAGAAATTGGCGGGAAGAAAGAGGCGGAAGAAAGAGGCGGGAAGAAATTGGCGGGAAGAAAGAGGCGGGAAGAAAGAGGCGGGAAGAAAGAGGCGGGAAGAAATTGGCGGGAAGAAAGAGGCGGGAAGAAAGAGGCGGGAAGAAGAGAAATGCCCGTGATGTGTTTGAAATGAATTAGTTTTATTTTTATGAATTTTTTGATATATTATTTGTATTTTTAACATTTTGAATTGAATTGGTTTTATTTTTCTGAATTTTTTGATATATAATTTGTATTTTTAACATATTGAAATGAATTTGTTTTATTTTTCTGATTTTTTTGATATATAATTTGTATTTTTAACTTATTGAAATGAATTTGTTTTATTTTTCTGATTTTTTGATATATTATTTGTATTTTTAAGATTTTGAATTGAATTAGTTTTATTTTTCTGAATTTATTTATATATTATTTGTATTTTTAAGATTTTGAATTGAATTAGTTTTATTTTTCTGAATTTAGTGATATATTATTTGTATTTTTAAGATTTTGAATTAAATTAGTTTTATTTTTCTTTATTTTTTGATATATTATTTGTATTTTTAAGATTTTGAATTGAATTAGTTTTATTTTTCTGAATTTTTTGATATATTATATGTATTTTTAAGATTTTGAATTGAATTAGTTTTATTTTTCTGAATTTTTTGATATATTATATGTATTTTTAACATTTTGAAAAGGAAAGCATTCAAAAATGCCTTTAGTCGCGGGCCTCTCCCAAACCGCGACTAAAGGTATTTTCCTGGAAACGAAATTGGCGAAAGTTTGGTTGCGTTGGCCAACCGCGATTAGGTGATTTAGTCGCGGTTGGCCACACCAACCGCGACCAAAGGGGGTCCCTATATATTCCGCGGCGCGAACCGCCGCGTCATTTCTCCATCTCGCATTCTCTTCGTCTCCGCCGCACCCCTCGCCGTCGCATCGATCTTCTCCGTCAGGCTGCCCCTGCCGCCCGCCGCCGTCCTTCGCCGTCGCATCGATCAACGCCCGCCGCCGCCGTCTCTCCTCCGCCCGCCGTACGTCGTCCCTCGCCCGCCGCCCCTCTCGATCACAATCGATCAAAACGTACGTACGCGCGCGCCGGCCGGCCGCATGCCGCGCGCGCGCTCGCGCTCGCCGTGTCCCTGCGCCGCCGGAGGACTCCATCTGACCGCGCGCATCGCGCCGCCGCGCCTGCCTGCCGCGCCGACCCCCGGCACCCGCGTCGATCGGCCGGCTCCGGGAGAACGAGGAAGAACAGAGAGAGGGAGAGAGAAAGGCAGGGGCGCGGCGCCGCCTGGCCCACTTTTTTTTGTTTTTTTTACTTTGTAACTAAGTTGTTTTAATTAAAAACTAGTAAAAATGCCAACTTTATTGAATTGCAACTACAAAATTATGTGAAGAACTAAAAATTTGAACTTCACAAAAACTTTAATTAACTTAACAAAAAAATTGAACAAGAAATAACTTAACAAAATTTAACAAAATAACTTAACAAAAGTTTGTCAAAAAATATAATACGCGCGGGTTTTTTTGTTTTTGTATGAAAAATATAATACTTTGGAATGTTAACTGAAAAATTGACTTAATAAAAAATCCCTCTCTTTTTTTACTTAACAAAAAATTAACTTAACTAAAATTTTGACTTAATAAAATTAAAACTTAACATATTATTATGACTTAATAAAATTTTGACTTAATATGACTTAAATTTTGACTTAATTATATGACTTAAAATTTTGACTTAATAAAATTAAAACTTAACATATTATTATGACTTAATAAAATTAACTTAACTAAAATTTTGACTTAATATGACTTAAATTTTACAAGAACTCAAAATAACTTAACATATTATTTGTATTTTTTCACTTTTAAAAAACTCTAGACTTGACTTAGAAATTTTGTCTTAAATTTTTTGACTTAATGAAAATTTGACTTAACCACCGCGCGTATACAGAGGGGGCCGAGCGCTCGTCCTCCCCTCCGTATACGCGCGGTGTTTTTTTGGGATCGAGAGGGGGCGGCGAGGGTTATGTGTCGTCGGCACCACTACCGCCCTTTCGCCATCGCTTCGCCACCGCCACCGGTCTAATACACGCGTCCCCCCTCTCGCCTCCCTCGTCGCCCTCTCTCTTTATATGTAGATGTGATAATAATGCTGGCATATACACAATTACTTAGTTTTTACTACATGTTTTCAGGACTGACATATGGCGGACGATAGAGCTGACCCGATTATGGAGAACTATGATCCAGAAATTGAAGAACAGCTATTTGGCATCATAAAAGGCGATATTCCTTATGTGCCGAGCGAACAAGATGAAGAGGATATTTCTTCTTATCTGAATCTTGACGGTCAAGATGAAGGCCGTCAGCAAGATGATGGGGAAGAAACGTCGATCAACGACGATCTTCAATTGCAAGTAGCAACTAGCTCCGGCGCCGAGGTATATATATATACATTTTTCCTCTGGTGATACAAACTTACTGATTTGAATAAATATGTGTGTACTAACACGCGCGACTCTCTTTCTTATTTTAGCCCTCGGCCGGATCGTCGAAAAAATCGAGTACGTCGTCGTCAAAGCGTGGCGCAACCAAGACGCTCAAACCAGGAGAAACATATACCATCGAGGTTGTCGACAGTGCAACCGGCAGGCCGCTGGAGCCCCCGAAGTACGCCACCAAGTTTATCAACCAATGCGGAGCCGTTGTTAGAGACAACATCTCGATCACCCTCCAGGAGTGGAATGAGCCAAAGAAGGCACGTCTTGGTTTCACTTTTGTTGACAAGAGAACTAAAAAGGATTGCTTTCAAAAGCTTATGGAGCATTTCATCCTACCTCCGGAATACCACAAATTCGATGAGGCGGGTAACAAGATTCAGGAAAACAAGGAGAGGAGGAGGCTACTCAAACACTTCGCTCTTGGTAAGATGGCCGATACATTCCGGAAATTCAAGCAGAATCTAGCCCGTGACTATGTCAACCAGAACAAGACTCCGGAATTCAAAGGACAGTATGAGAGACTTGAACATGATTGGCCAGAATTTGTGCAGCAGAAATCGGAGCATTTCATTGAAATATCGAAAAAAATAAGGAAAATGCGGCTAAGAAGGAGTACAATCATGTTATGGGGCCAGGAGGGTATCGCTTTTGGGAGCCTAAGTGGGAGAAGATGGAGAACGAGCTGAGGAGGCGAGGAATCCGTCCAGGTACGGAGGGATGGGACCGAAGGGCCAAAAGCTGGTGGTACGGGCATGGGGGAACGCTAGACCCGGAGACAGGGGTGTGTTTACGGGAACAAAATGTTTAAACCCACCCAAGCCCTTATTGACGCAATGAGGGATGCTCAAGAGGGGAAGATCAAGTTCAACAGAGAGAACGACGCGCTGACAAGAGCCCTCGGGAATCCTGAACACGGAGGACGTGTACGAGGCATGCCCGGGAACATTACGTGGAAAGAAGGGTTCTCCCAGGACGATGACCCGTACGGTTACAGAAGCCGTAAGAGAAAGTCGGATCGGGATGACGATGTTGTGGCGCGGTTGGCATCGGATCTCGATGAGATGAAGAAAACCCTGTCTATACTAGTACAGGAGAGATCGGCAGCTGGGACGCATGAAGATCATCCAGCGGATCTCGGAAGCCAGCAGCGGAGAAGCAGCGTGGCTTCCACGGAGGTCCAGCCGGCTACGATGCACGGAGATCCAAATTACTGCACCGGAGCCTCCTCGCTACCCCGTGGACGATGTAAAGGAGATGAAACAATGTCATCTGCATTATCCTACTGGGAACATGTCCACGAAGGTAGCCATCGGCAGTGCTTTGCCATGTGAGCCTGGAGCACTCCACCACAACAATCCCATTGCAGATGGCTATGCTCGTGTCACGGTGGAGGAAATAGTCCCAGGGTTTGAGGACCTGGAGATTGACATTGCTACACCCGAAGGGGAGAGAAGACTTGGAGGTGTCAAGCGCCAGTTTATTCTCTGGAAAAAGAAGTTTATCAAGTTTCCAGACGAGGCGCCAAGGCGAACAAGTCCACCCTCCTCCGGTGGTGTGGCGGCGGCGGCGGCGGCGATGGTGGTGGTTCACCTACACCTCCTTCACGTCAGCCGACGCCGCCCCAATTCACCTCCGGCGGTAAGCAGACGCCGCCCCAGTCCACCTCCGGCGAAGAAGCACGCCCAAAGAAGAGGAAGCAGTCCTGGACTATTAACCCGGACCCTTATGTACCTAGGACCACAAAGATACCGGGCCATCACTGAAGCCTCTCACCCCGAGACCTTATGACCTTAGTGTGGAGGAAAATGCAGCGGTCGTGGCTGCTCAGCATGAGAAATGGCAGGCGGACTGCAAGAAGAAAAGAGAGCCCGAGCCCAAGCCAGTATATTCTGACAAGCAAAAGAAGTGGGCTAAGTCATTTTTGACCGAACCGTCCCAAGCCGCGAAGAATCTGCCTGACTACTATTCACATGAACTTCGTAGGCAAGCATTCATCTTGAAGGAGAAGCAAGAGTTGGCGGAGAAGCAGGAGAAGAAAGCCTCTCATAGTGAAAGTAAAAAAGAGGGGAAACAAGTTGCCCAGCTCGGGAAACAGAGTAAACAATCCATCGCCCCTCTCATAGTGAAAGCCGGTCCGGATGACCCCGAAATCATAGCAGCTGCGGCAAGACAGGGATTGACTGTAGCGAGTGCCATAGAACAAGCGGCCAACTTAGGTCTGACTCTTCGTGCAGTGTTAGGCCTTGATGAGGCAACAATGAAGGACGTAGTAATTACATATGTGTCGAATGGGCCTCTCGTCGAGCCTGCGCAGGAAAAGGATCTACCTCCGCAAATGACAGGTCTGCTAAATTGGTACAAGGCTTACATAAAATTAAAAACGCCAAAGACTATATTTATGCGGAAGTTAGACCGAGCATCACTTCAAACATTACTATGTACAAATTCATCGGAGTGAATTGTTCCAGCTTTTCAATCTGCGCGAGCTCGACAAATCTATCATCGGCTACGTTCCGTAAGTGATTTATTTCTACCCCATCTCGTTCATTGCCTGCACTATATATATATATATATATATATTGTCCTAATTAACTATCTTGTTGTGTATGCAGAATGAAGAAGCGGGAATGCATAATAAGGAACATCCATGATGTTGGGTTCATTGACCCACATATCGTTAATTCATATGTGTTAGAACACCACCCCGCCGACATGGAGGAAGACCTGTGGCGGTTTTTTAGAAAACAGGAACTCAAAAGTGATATTCTATTTCCTTACCATTTTGGGTGAGTGTTTCTGTCTTGAGCACATTCTCTTTTGTTTACTATAATCGATGAGTTAATTATGCATGACTGTGCATGTATCGTGTCCGCAGGTTCCACTGGATTCTGCTAGTAATTCAATTTGACGACTCCACAGTTCTCATCCACGACTCTCTGAATCTGAATGCAAAGCTTTGGGCCGACTTGAGAAAAATGATGCAGAAGTAATTATATATTTTCATTCACTTGCGCTCTATATCGATCGGCCTATTTTGTTCATTTCCTAATATCAAGTAACTAATAACTCTCTTGTTCATTTAATTTTCTTTGCCTCGTAGGGTTTGGACACGGTTCGTAGACACAAAGGTCGGTGAATTCAAAAAAGAGCTACAGTGGAAAAGGGTAGTGTCTGCGACCCAAGATATTCAGCCAAAGGGGACCAATCTATGTGGATACTATGTTTGTGAGATGATCCGGAGATACACCTCTGAGCGGATTTCGTGTCCGAACAACATTAGCAGGAATAACCTTCGGAAGACGCTTAGTCTAGAAGCTCGCTTCCGACCACTTCAAGAGGAACTAGCTGGATGGATCGCGAAGCAAGTCATCGATCCTAGTGGAGAACACTATGTAGAGGATGTAGAACTTCATATGCAGTAAATCATATGTATGGAAACTAGTTCAAAATTGTATATGGTCATCGATATTGAATATATATTGTCAATTCCTCTTGAATTCTTTTTGGTTCTAATTTCAAATTTGTTTGAAATTGTACGTTCATATGCATGTATATGTAGTACCGTAGAATATGTGAAACTCCTTCAAAATTAAAATAAAACAGAAAAGAAAATAAAACAATACAAACTAAAAAGAAACCAGGTTTAGGGGGGGGGCTAAAACCCTAAACCTGCGGCGGCCTTTAGTCGCGGTTGGCCAGGAGGACCGCGACTAAAGGTCCTCCGCCCAAGGAGCTGGCGGCCACGTGGAGGCGCCTTAAGTCGCGGTTCGTAAAGAACCGCGACTAAAGGGGTGGGCTTTAGTCGCGCTTGCTTGGTCGCGGTTGCGCAACCGCGACCAATGGCAGTTGCGAACCGCGACCGAAGCCCTTTTTTCCACCAGTGTTAGTTTCCTAGTGGCAATTATGTCGAGAACCCTAAATAACTAGCCAAAGCTCTTAGTACCAAACAAGTGGGTAAGTTTCATACCTATAGCTAGGTATGATCAAAGATAGTTCAACCAACTTGGTTTTGTTTCAAATACATTTATAGATTATTTTTAAACGTTTTTTTACAAGGTCAGAAAACATATACCTAGTTTATTTTGCTCACATAGCACAATACAACTTCAGCAAACAACCTTACATCACTGAATAGGTATTCAAGTAAAGAATACACGAGAATTGGATTTACTAAATTTAGATTTACAGATTGTTTTTTTTTAACAAAAATTTTTTTTACTGCCTAGAAGGCACATTTTAAAGAGAAGTGTCGCAGATAATCTCAGTTGCTTAAAAAAATGTCCTCTGGATAAGTTGAACATGTGGGTGTACTGGTTCGTTTAAATTTCATTTAACTCAATAATTCGTTTCTGAACTCTCATACTAATTTACTAGTTCCAGATTTAAACAGATTTGGGTATTTGATGGATTTGAAATCTAAACAGATACATGCATGGCCGCCTATTCCAAAAAGTGGGTATTTTCATACACGCACCACCAAATTTGGTTTACTCCAAAAGGGAGCTGTAAAACTTTTTATATTGAATTTATTTTGCTACTGCATGACTTTGAAATATGAATTTCTGAGAGTTACTCAGGGTAGATCTTAGTTTCAAATTATTTTCACAAGATAGATAACTTACTAGGGTGCACTGTGAATTTTGGACCTACTGATTTATAGCAACACAGAATGTAAGGTGGATTTATTTCTAAGCATCAGATCTGGCAAGTCTTTTATTGAGTTCCTGAATAAAACAAAATGGGCCAATTTGAGCAGATCTGGGGAGATGAGATCCAGAGCTGACTAGCCCACTGCTCTATGGAGGAAAAATAGGCAAGTATATATGCTGATCATGGGCCCTGTACGCTAGCAAAACAAAGAGCCATGCATCGCTTGGATCAAGATCCATTAGCACGAGACAATTCCATCGCTCACCACAACCAAACGATGGCCAGGCTGCGACCTAGAGATGGAGGCGGACAGAGAGAAGACGGAGATGGTCGGAGGGCTCACCGCGAGTCTTGGAAACGATGGAGGAAGGGGCCTACGCGATGCGGCGGCTCGGACGTGCTGGTGGCTCCTGGTCGGTGCAGTACGGGTACGGTTTGGAAGAGCTGGCGAGCTCGCAGGCGACGCCATGGACAACGGCCGGGTCGGCGGCGGAGATAGACGCGGCTCGGACGGCGACGCAAGCATGGATGGGTGGTCTCGCGTACATCGGCGAGGACGGAGGCGAGCTACGCGCCTGCATGCACAGAGCTCCATCGACGGAGGCGGTGCAGACGCGAGACGTGAGGACGACGTAGAGACGCAGGAGGTTCATCCCGGTCGTCGGCGAGCATCACATGTGCAAGCTCAATGCCGGGACGGACTGCACGGAGAACTCCACGTCGGCGTCCTTGCAGCGGGCTCCTGGGCAAGAAAGGGTCGCGGTTAGATCATACTAAAGATGGAGAGGACGGCGAGACATAGAGGGAGGGTGGAGAAAAGGCGATAGTTCAGCATCGTGCAGCTGTTCTTCTTGGTCTTCTTGGACGCACATGCAGACACCAGGTCGTCGGTGCGGACGGAGGTGAACATGGCGCCGGCGCGGACGAAACTCCAGCGTCGGAGCGATGCGGTGGGTGTTGCGGAGGCGAGCGGCCGGGAGACGGTGTATAGGCGCCCTGCAGCTTGACGCGGCCGACTTGGACGTCCTGAGCACCTGGTCGATGCCGAGACTGCGAGCAAGGTCTGCACCGGTGACGGGGCTGCCACGGTCCAGCTTGACGACGGTGGATCAGCGACATGCAGCACGGCCATCCTCTTCTCCGGCGAGAAAGAGCAAGGAAGGGCTCCATCTCTGCTGCTTTGGAGGTGTGCAGCGAGGAGACGGGAGAGTGGAGTGATATGGGGCTTGGACTATGGAGAGGCTCAGGTTTCCTATCTAAGTCAGGGAGAGGAGCGGGGCTGCACCGTCCGTCCTGGTGACGTGGTCACCACGGACAGGCGGGTTCGGGCGGCGAGCGTGGCCAACAGGAAAGGGACAAGGCGAGGACTTGGGACTGCGCCAGGAAGGCCACAGTAGGGAGGCGGTATCCAAGGCGAGAGGACAGGTCGGGGGAGGCCCGGCCGGCTCGGAGAGAGGGTTTCCTCTGCGCGCACGCCAGGTGCTCGACGCAGCGTCGGCACCCAGAGCGGAATCGATTGTGGCCAGCAGGAAGAATACAAAAGCCATGGATCGCTTGAACAAGCCTGATTACAGAGAGGCGAGGCTAGAGGCGCAATGGCCCAGGCAGATGTGCACGGTTTTGGAAATGGGCATGTCCGGCGTTGTCACAAGGCAACATAGAGGGAAGTGGAGCTGAGGCTAGCCAAGGAGGCTGGTCAGGTGGGATCTGGGAGCCTAATATACTTGATTGGATGGAAGAAAGGGAGTGAGAGAGATTGTAGCAATATTTTCAATTCAACCACAAGATGTGGCATCGGCCACTCCCTCCTTCCAAGCACAAGTAAACAAAGGGAGGGCATTGCTACAGTAGGTCGACCAGGGAGAGAAGGGTAGAGTGCTGGGTGCTGCAGAATAGGCGCAGGCTCGAGGTGCAGTTTGTAGCATGTGTCAAGGTCGTATCACCGGCGTGCATCTCCTCTTTTCATACTCTCCAACGCATGCAAACAAATATGGTACTCTAGCTAGCTGCCAATGCTGTCTAACTACACAGGGAGAGGGTTGAGGGTACAACACAAAAAAAAGATTTGGAGTTTGAGGTACCGGGAAGATTTTGGCAAACCTTGCCAGGCATGCTCAAGACATGGCCGGCCTCCTCATTTTGCCAAGCAAAAGATGACAAGCGGAAGTGCATTTGAACAATGCAAGTTGACCAAGGTTAAGTGCGTGTGAGGGAGAGATCAGGGTGATAGTTAGATGATGCATAAAAAAAAGTTGGAGAGATTGAGATGATGATGGTGAGGGTTGATCACGTAGGGGATTTGTGTGATGGTTAGAAAGGGTGTTAGGAAATAAAGATAGAAATGGGGGTTAATAAACATGATGAGCATAAAGGTATTTATTCTCATTCTTGAATCACTAAATAATGAGGAAAGTAGATAGATCAAAGAGGCGAGAGTGTAGTGGAAAAGATTGTATTCAAAAATGAATTTTATTTGCTAGCTGTTTGTATCACTTGCTATGCCTATGGCCAATTTGAAAGAAATTTATTTGAAAATGTTTTTAAAACTTTTTGAGGATACCAAGATAATAGCTTGAGTCAAAAAATGGTCTACTAGCAGTAGCTTGCTTTGTAGATTATTTTCAAGAATTTCGAAAATGAGTGAGATGCAAGAATGGTGTGATTACCATCACATGCAAATTTTGAAAATAAGAAAATAGGTTTAAGGAATTTATTTTATTCATAGAATAATTTGGAAAAAGAAAGGTTTGGTAAATAAGGTCAAGGGTGACCTTAGGTTTTTTTTTTTGAATTTAAGAGAAAGACATGAAGATCATTTGATAAAACAAAGGTGGTTTGCAAATGAAAAGAATGAGGTATTAGGGTTTTGCAAAAATAGCCTCTTAAGGGTCACGGCATTTTGGAAAGTTTGAAAATGACCACAAGAGGTAAAGTGATCTTGGTTTCTAGAGATTTTCTTGGTTAGTTTACATCAAGATAGCATTTATTATTTTTAGCAGGGATGTCACAAGCACATGCCAACAAGCGGGGCCAACACAAGCAACTATGAGACACAACCAAGAATAATTTGTTGAACAAGCGCTCAATGACGATCATATCAAGGTATGGTTTTAAGAAGGCTTTGAATAAAAGAGGCAAAGCTTTGATAAGATTTTTCCAGAAAATAGTGGAGATAGGAACATCTCCTCAATTTTATAAAGTTCCAAAAGTGTTTGAAATCCTTTTGTAAAACATTAATAAAATAAAGATTTGCAATGTAGTGGGATCATACCAACTGATAGATTCCTGTAGATTTTGTAAATACTTAGTTTAGAAAACCTTTGTATCAAAATAAAACTTGGCTCATTATTTTATAAAAAGTAAAATCACTTGAAAAGAGAGAAGTGTCCAAGATAATGCTTTTATCAAATAGATAGTAGTGTTTTGAATTGACATGACCACTAGGGCACAAGAATGGTGTTGGGGTGATGTTGATGTGGTGAGGTACTTATGGGAAGGCACCAAGTGAATGTGCCATAGGGCTCTGTGTAGTGAAAAGGAAAATAACTTTCCTTGGACACACTTGTGTTTTATTTAGTGAGTTGCCAATTGGTTTTATCTCAATGAGGGTTTTGCTAAGAGGTAGCTTAAAAAGATTTTAATCAAGCATAACAAGGCAATTCACCTAACAAGCAGATCAACACAAATCATCAACAAAATATTTATAAAAAGTTTTTGTTCCCCCTGATTTTTGCACTCTAGACATTTAAACATGGCTGCAAAAGTTGGGGTGTTACATGTAGAGCCCCTCCGGTGATGATTCCCCTCTCCGGCAGGGTGCCGGAGGCGATCTCCTCAATCCCCCGAGATGGGATTGGCGGCGGCGGCGTCTCTGGAAGGTTTTCGTATCGTGGCTCTCGGTACAGGGGTATTCGCGACGAAGGCTTTAAGTAGGCGGAAGGGTAGGTCAGGGGGCGGCGCGAGGGCCCCACACCATAGGGCGCGCGGGCCCACCCCGGCCGCGCGGCCCGTGGTGTGGGCGCCTCGTCGCCCACTTCGTTATCCCCTCCTTCCGGAAGCTTCGTGGAAAAATAGGACCGGGCGTTGATTTCGTCCATTCCGAGAATATTTCCTTACTAGGATTTCTGAAACGAAAAAAGAGAAAAGAACTGGCGCTTCGGCATCTTGTTAATAGGTTAGTGCCGAAAATGTATAATAATGATGTAAAGTATGTATAAAACATTCAAGTATTGTCATAAAAGTAGCATGGAACATAAGAAATTATAGATACGTTTGAGACGTATCGCATCCCTTAGTTTACTCGCCCTCGAGTAGGTAAACGATAACACAAATAATTTCTGAAGTGACATGCTACCAACATAATCTTGACCATCATTATTGTAAAGCATATGAGATGAATGGAGTGATCTGAAGCAAAAGATTGCTAACAAAGATAATAACTAAACAAATGAATCATATAGCAAAACTTTTCATGAATAGTACTTTCGAGACAAGCATCAACAAGACTTGCATAAGAGCTAACTCATAAGCAATAAATTCAAAGTAGAATGCATTGAAGCAACACAAAGGATGATTAAGTTTCAGCAATTGCTTTCAACTTGTAACATGTATATCTCATGGATATTTGTCAACATAGAGTAATATAACAAGTGTAATAAGTAAACATGTAAGAATCAATGCACACAGTTAACACAAGTGCTTGCTTATAAGATAGAAAGAAGTGGGTAAACTGACTCAACATAAAGTAAAAGAATGGCCCTTCGCAGAGGGAAGCATGGATTACTATTTTTGTGCTAGAGCTTTTGTTTTGAAAATATAGAAACAATTTTGTCAACGGTAGTAATAATTCATATGTGCTATGCATAATACTTTCGACAAGTTGCAAGTCTCATGCATAGAGTACTAATAGTGCTTGCACCTTGTCCTAATCAGCTCGGATAACACGGATTATCATCACATGACTTATGTTTCAACCAAGTGTCACAAAGGGGTACCTCTATGCCGCCTGTACAAAGGTCTAAGGAGAAAGCACGCATTGGATTTCTCGCTTTTGATTATTCTCAACTTAGACATCCATACCGGGACACCATAGACAACAGATAATGGACTCCTCTTTTAATGCTTAAGCATTCAACAACAAATAATATTCTCATAAGAGATTGAGGTTGTATGTCCAAACTGAAACTTCCACCATGATACATGGCTTTAGTTAGCGGCCCAATGTTCTTCTCTAACATATGCATACTCAAACCATTTGATCATGAAATCGCACTTACTTCAGACAAGACGAACATGCATAGCATCTCACATGATATCCAACAAAGGTAAAAAGTTGATGGCGTCCCTAGAAACATGGTTACCGCTCAACAAGCAACTTATAAGAATTAAGACACATAACTACATATTCATCACCACAATAGTTTTTAAGCTATTTGTCCCATGAGCTATATATTGCAAAGATACAGGAATGAAATTTAAAGGTAGCACTCAAGTAATTTACTTTGGAATGGCAGAAAAATACCACATAGTAGGTAGATATGGTGGACACAAATGGCATGGGTTTTGGCTCAAGGTGTTTGGATGCACGAGAAGCATTTCCTCTCAGTACAAGGTTTGGGCTAGCAAGGTTGTTTGAAGCAAACACAAGTATGAACAGGTACAGCAAAACTTACACAAGAACATATTGCAAGCATTATAAGACTCTACACTGTCTTCCTTGTTGTTCAAACACTTTACCAAAATATCTAGACTTAGAGAGACCAATCATGCAAACCAAATTAAACAAGCTCTACGGTAGTTCTCCATTAATAGATTAAACTACATGATGCAAGAGCTTAAACATGATCTATGAGAGCTCAAAACAATTGCCAAGTTATTCCAAACCATATGCAGCATTTTCGATTCCAACCAAATAGCAATTTAACGAAGCAATTTCAGCCTTCGCCATGAACATTAAAGCACAACTAAGAACACAAGTGTTCCATATGAAAAAGCGGAGCGTAATATCTCCAATATAAGGATGATGGGATCCAACTTTATTCAAACGAAAACAAAAATAAAAGCAAACCGACGCTCCAAGTAAAGAACATAAGATGTGATGGAATAAAAATATAGTTTCACTAGAAGTGACCTGATAAGTTGTCGATGAAGAAGGGGATCCTTGGGCATCCCCAAGCTTAGATGCTTGAGTCTTCTTAAAATATGCAGGGATGAACCACCGGGGCATCCCCAAGATTAGACCTTTCACTCTTCTTGATCATAGTATATCATCCTCTTCTCTTGACCCTTGAAAACTTCCTCCACACCAAACTTCAAGCAAACTCATTAGAGGGTTAGTGCATAATCAAAAATTCACACATTCAGAGGTGACACAATCATTCTTAACACTTCTGGACATTGCACAAAGCTTCTGAAAGTTAATGGAACAAAGAAAGTCATTCAACATAGCAAAAGCGGGAATGCGAAATAAAAGGCAGAATCTGTCAAAAACAGAACAGTCCGTAAAGACGAATTTTGCAGGGGCACTTAACTTGCTCAAACGGAAAAACTCAAAACTAATGAAAGTTTCGTACATATCTGAGGATCACACACGTAAATTTGCAGTTTTTTTAATTTTTTTACAGAGAGATCTGCGCGAATTCGTGACAGCAATGTTGTTTCGCGCAGCAATCCAAATCTAGCATCAACTTTAACATAGAGACTTTACGTGGCACAAAAACATGATAAGGAGAGGTTGCTACAGTAGTAAACAACTTCCAAGACTCAACAATACAGTAAATAAAATAAAACTTGGGTTATCTCCCAAGAAGTGCTTTTCTTTAACGCCTTTCAGCTAGGCACAGAAAGTGTAACTCAAGTAACATCAAGAGAAGAAGCATCAACATCATAGCTTGTTCTAATAATAGCATCAAAAGGCAACTTCATTCTCTTCCTAGGGAAGTGTTCCATATCTTTCTTGAGAGGGAATTGATACTTAATATTACCTTCCTTCATATCAATAACAGCACCAACGGTTCGAAGAAAAGGTCTCCCAACACAATAGGACAAGATGCATTGCATTCAATATCCAATACAACAAAATCAACGGGGACAAGGTTATTGTTAACCGTAATACGAACATCATCAATCCTCCCCAAAGGTTTCTTTTTAACATTATCAGCAAGATTAACATCCAAATAACAATTCTTCAATGGTGGCAAGTCAAGCATATCATAAATTTTCTTAGGCATAACAGAAATACTTGCACCAAGCAATTTTCAGGCAAAAATCCTCCCCAAAAATTTCAGCAGTTTTATCACAAGCAGTTTCAGGCAATTTTGCACGTTTTGCACTAGGAGTAGAAACATTGCCAACACCAATTATTTTACCATTGATAGTAGGAGGTGTAGCAACATGTGAAGAATCAACATTACTAGTGGTGGTAATAGTCCATATTTTAGCTACATTATTTTCTTTAGCAAGTTTTTCTTTTTCTTCTCTATCCCACCTAGCATGCAATTCAGCCAACATTCTAATATTATCATTAATTCGAACTTGGATGGAATTTGTTTTAGCAAACCTAGCATCTTTAACTTCCTTAGGCATAACTTTCAATTTTAAAAGATCAACATCAAGAGCTAGACTATCAACCTTAGAAGCAAGAACATCAATTTTACCAAGCTTTTCTTCAACAGTTTTATTAAAAGCAGTTTGTGTACTAATAAATTCTTTAAGCATCACTTCAAGACCAGAGGGTACACTCTTATTATTGTTGTAAGAATTACCATAAGAATTACCATAACCACTACCATTATTAGAAGGATATGGCCTATAGTTGTTGTTACCATAATTATTCCTATAAGCATTGTTGTTGAAATTATTACTCTTTATGAAATTCACATCAACATTTTCTTCTTGAGCAACCAATGAAGCTAAAGGAACATTATTAGGATCAATATGAGATCTACCATTTGCAAGCATAGACATAATAGCATCAATCTTATCACCCAAAGAAGAGGTTTCTTCAACAGAATTTACCTTCTTACCTTGAGGAGTTCTTTCAGTGTGCCATTCAGAGTAATTGATCATCATATCATCAAGTAGTTTAGTCGCGGCGCCCAGGGTGATGGACATAAAAGTACCTCCAGCAGCTGAATCCAATAGGTTCCTCGAGGAAAAATTCAATCCTGCATAAAAGGTTTGGATGATCATCCAAGTAGTCAGTCCATGGGTTGGGCAATTCTTTACCAAAGATTTCATTCTCTCCCATGCTTGAGCAACATGTTCATTATCAAATTGTTTAAAGTTCATAATGCTACTTCTCAAAGATATAATCTTAGCAGGAGGATAATATTTACTAATAAAAGCATCTTTACATTTAGTCCATGAATCAATACTATTTTTAGGCAAAGAAAGCAACCAATCTTTAGCTCTTCCTCTTGATGAGAAAGGAAACAATTTCAGTTTTATAATATCACCATCTATATCCTTATACTTTTGCATTTCACAAAGTTCAACAAAATTATTAAGATGGGCAGCAGCATCATCAGTACTAACACCAGAAAATTGCTCTCTCATAACAAGATTCAGTAAAGCAGGTTTAATTTCATAGAATTCTGCTGTAGTAGCAGGTGGAGCAATAGGAGTACATATAAAATCATTATTATTTGTGCTAGTGAAATCACACAACTTAGTATTTTCAGGAGTACCCATTATAACAGTAATAAAAGTAAACTAAGCAAGTAGAATAAAGACAAGTAACTAATTTTTTTGTGTTTTTGATATAGAGCTAGTAAATAAGACAGAAAGTAAAGTAACTATTTTTTTTGTGTTTTTAGATATGAAGCAAACAAGACAGTAAATAAAATAAAGTAAAGCAAGACAAAAACAAAGTAAAGAGATTGGATGTGGAGACTCCCCTTGCAGCGTGTCTTGATCTCCCCGGCAACGGCGCCAAAAAGTTGCTTGATGCGCGTAGATGTACACGTCCGTTGGGAACCCCAAGAGGAAGGTATGATGCACAGCAAGTTTTCCTCAGAAAGAAACCAAGGTTATCGAACCAGTAGGAGCCAAGAAGCACGTGAAGGTTGTTGGTGGAGGAGTGTAGTGCGCGCAACACCGAAACCGCGCGCCAACGTGGAACCTGCACAACACAATCAAGATACTTTGCCCCAACGTAATGAGGTTGTCAATCTCACCGGCTGCTGAAAACAAAGGATTAAGCGTATCGAGTGGAAAATGGTGTTTGTTTGCAAAGAATAGTAAGAACAATGATTGCAGTAGAATGTATTCAGATGTAAAAGAATGGACCGGGGTCCACACCACTAGTGGTGTCTCTCCAATAAGATAACTAACATGCTGGGTGAACAAATTACAGATGGGCAATTGACAAATAAAGATTCAATACATATCAATGACGATTACTATGAGATTTAATCAGGGCATTACGACAAAGTACATAGACCGCTATCCAGCATGCATCTATGCCTAAATAATCCACCTTCGGGTTAGCATCCGCACCCCCTCCAGTATTAAGTTGTAAACAACAGATAATTGCATTAAGTATGGTGCGTAATGTAATCAACACAAATATCCTTAGACAAAGCATTGATGTTTTATCCCTAGTAGTAACAGCACATCCACAACCTTAGAACCTTCTGTCACGATCCCAGATTAAATGGAGGCATGAACCCACTATCGAACATAAATACTCCCTCTTGGAGTTACAAGTATCAACTTGGCCAGAGCCTCTACTAGCAACGGAGAGCATGCAAGAACATAAACAACACATATATGATAGATTGATAATCAACTTGACATAGTATTCTAGATTCATCGGATCCCATCAAACACAACATGTAGCATTACAAATAGATGATTTTGATCATGTTAGGCAGCTCACAAGATCTAAACAATGATAGCACATGCGGAGAAGACAACCATCTAGCTACTGCTATGGACCCATAGTCCAAGGATGAACTACTCACGCATCAATCCGGAGGCGGGCATGATGATGTAGAGCCCCTCCGGTGATGATTCCCCTCTCCGGCAGGGTGCCGGAGGCGATCTCCTGAATCCCCCGACATGGGATTGGCGGCGGCGGCGTCTCTGGAAGGTTTTCCGTATCGTGGCTCTCGGTACAGGGGTATTCGCGACGAAGGCTTTAAGTAGGCGGAAGGGTAGGTCAGAGGAGGCGCGAGGGCCCCACACCATAGGGAGGCGCGGGCCGACCCCGGCCGCGCGGCCCTGTGGTGTGGGCGCCTCGTCGCCCCACTTCGTTATCCCCTCCCGGAAGCTTCGTGGAAAAATAGGACCCTGGGCGTTGATTTCGTCCAATTCCGAGAATATTTCCTTACTAGGATTTCTGAAACCAAAAACAGCAGAAAACAGCAACTGGCGCTTCGGCATCTTGTTAATAGGTTAGTGCCGGAAAATGTATAATAATGATGTAAAGTATGTATAAAACATTCAAGTATTGTCATAAAAGTAGTGGAACATAAGAAATTATAGATACGTTTGAGACGTATCAGGCATCAACCTTCAAAGAGTCCACCTCAATTCCATTGGCGGAAACCACAAAACCAAGAAAAACCAATTTGTTTTGAGCAAAGGTGCATTTTGGGAGGTTGGCATAGAGCTTCTCGTGGCGCAAGATGCATAAGACTTCTCTCACATGTTGAACATGGTCCTCGAGAGTTTTGCTATAGATGAGAATATCATCAAAGTAAACAACCACGCTCTTGCCAATGAGCGGTCTCAAAATGTGATTCATAAGACGCATAAAAGTCGAAGGAGCATTTGAAAGACCAAATGGCATGACGAGCCATTCATATAGACCAAGCTTGGTCTTGAATGCCGTCTTCCATTCATCACCAATTGCCATGCGAATTTGGTGGTAGCCACTACGCAAATCAATCTTAGAGAAAATGGTGGCACCACTCAATTCATCAAGCATGTCGTCTAAACGCGGGATGGGATGGCGGTAACGAACGGTAATGGCATTGATGGGACGACAATCCATACACATTCGTTGCGTCTCATAGGAACAAGAATCACCGGAACGGCACAAGGGCTAAGGCTTTCTCGAACATACCCTTTAGCGAGGAGATCTTGTATTTGGCGTTGAATCTCCTTCGTATCTTCGGGGTTGGTGCGGTAGGCGGCGCGGTTTGGAAGGGGAGCGCCGGGTATGAGGTCGATGCGGTGCTCGATGCCGCGAAGCGGTGGATGTCCATGCGGTAGCTCGTCGGGGAAGACGTCTTGAAACTCCTTCAAAAGAGACAACAAAGACGAAGGAATGTTGGTTAAGTCGTTAGTCTCTGAAGACGGTCCCTTGCAAATGAGCACAAAGTGCAAGGTTGTGGATGGGTTTTCTTGCACTTCTCTCCACTCGCTTTTGGTGGCTAGGAGGACGCTCTTTCGCTCACTCATGTATGGCTTGTGGCGCTCGCTCTCCTTTTGGTGGGTCGCTCCCTCTCCTCTCAACTCACTATGGTGGGTGTGTTGTTGTGCCCTCGCTAAAGCCTTCGCATTGTCCGCGATGATTTGGCTAGGAGTCATTGGGCGAAGCTCAAACTTCTTGTCCTTGACCATGAAGGTGTATGCATTTGAGTATCCGTCGTGTATGGCCTTCTTGTCAAATTGCCATGGGCGGCCAAGCAACATGTGGCACACGGTCATGGGCACCACGTCACACTCAATAGTATCTTCATAGGGGCCTATCTTGAAGTTGACGGTGACGGTGTGTTGTATCTTGACATTGCCCTTGTCACTTAACCATTGGACATGGTATGGATGAGGATGCTTGCGAAGTGTGAGGTTGAGCTTCTCACACAACTCGGTGCTTGCCAAGTTGTGGCAACTACCACCGTCGATGATGACCTTGATTGACTTGCCACCAATACCGGCGCGAGTTTGGAAGATGTTGCATCTTTGGTCTTCCATAGCTTGGGGTTGAGTTGTTAGCACCCTTGTGACCACAAGTGAAGGGCTTGGGTCGTGTATGCATAAGAGAGGGTCTTCTCCACTTTCTTCATCATTGTCTTCTTCATTAGCAACGACGGCTTGCACGAGGGCTTCATATTCGCCCTCACTTAGCGTCTCTATGTCACCATTCTCCATAGTGATCATGACTTTGGTATTCTTGCACTCGAAGGACTTGTGGCCTTGTGTGCCACACTTGAAGCAAGTGACATTGGAGGGTCCCGTAGAGGCCTTTGAGGAGGCGGTGGAGGTCACCGTTTGCTTCATGCGACTTTGGATAGTCGGTTGCTTGGATGTTGTAGAGGATACGGAGGGCTTGACACTTGTTGTAGGAGTGTGTAGCTAGCTTGGAGGCGAAGTATTGCTTGGACTTTGAGTACTTGATGTCCTCATTCACTTGGCGCTCGGCCTTGGATGCTTGGTGAACCAACTCAACCATGTTGGAGTATTGTTGGAACTCCACAATCCTCTTGATGGGGTAATTGAGGCCATTGAAGAACCTAGCAATGGTTTGGTTCTCGGATTCTTGGATGTTTGCTCGCATCATAGTTAACTCCATTTCCTTGAAGAACTCCTCAACGGTCTTGGTGCCTTGCTTCAACTTGTTGAAAGAGATGTAGTGTGGGGACAAAACGAGCTTGCATCTCCTCCTTCATCTCTTCCCAAGTGTCAATTCGAGGTTCACCCTTTTCTTCCCTTAGAGTGACTACTTGTTCCCACCAAGTGTTGGCATAATCTTCAAACTCAAGGGAGGCCATGGCTACTTTCTTGGCACCGGAGTAGTTGTGGATGCGGAAGATCTTGTCAACCTTGAGTGCCCATGAGAGGTAGGCCTCGGCATCGTCTTCACCTTTGAACTTGGGCATGTTGAACTTGAGCTTTCCATACATGTTCTCTTCATCTTCCAAATTCCTTCGGCGAGGACGGAAACCTTCATCTCTTGCGGCTTGGGGTGGTAGAGGAGGTCTTCCACGGCCAACCATAGCATTGGGTTGGCGGTGGAGTTGAACACTAGCTTCACTTGGTTCACGTTGATGATGTTGTTGCGGATCTTGACGAGGTTGTTGGCGTTGTCCAATGATGGCCCTCTCATCTTGATCATGTTGTGGTTGTCCTCGACCCCTTTGGTCATGGCGAGGATGGTTTCGGAGATCACGCCTTGGTGGATCTTGATGACCTTGGTCTTGAGCATCAACATGGGCTTGACGATGAGGTGCCGGTTCCATGTTGTGGAGGACGTTGTCGTGGGGTTGGTCGTCATGCCCATGGTGGGCATGGCGAGCCGCTTGATGACGATCTTGGTGAAGAGCTTGTTCTTGTTGAGGACGTTCATGAGGACGAGCATGGCGATGGAATTCTCCGCGCCTTGAGTTTGAGCGAGAGTCTTCATGACGAGCATGTGGTCGACGAGATCGATGATGATCTCCATGCCTTGAGTCGGAGCTTGAGTACGAATGGCGATCATGAGAGTAGTCATCGTGTGACGAGGTTGATGACGATGAGGAAGTAGAGCGATGTCGATGTCGACGACCCAAGTTGGTGATGGCGCGCTCGAGGCTATCCATGCGCCTCTCCATGTTTGCATCATTGGCCGTCACTTGGTCATGCAAGTTGTCCGTAGCTTCACGAAGTAGATTCATATCTTGGTTCACTTGGGAGAAGTTGTGAGCCACTTCTTCATATTGTTCGTCGATGCGTGTCTCGAACAAAGTGAGTTGCTCCTTGAACTCTTGGCGCACCCATAGGTTGTGTTGGGTGGCCAACCTCTCGGTTGCGTAGGACCTCATCCTCCTTTGCTTGGTCTCCATGCCTATCCATGATAACAAGACAAGAACTATGTTGTGTATGTTAGTGGAAGAAAACTACCTCGCACCCTTACCTTGGTGTGATGGTATTGAGGCGATCAACCGAACCGAGAGCAAACACGATTGTATCGGGCACACACACAAAGGCACACGCAAAAGTTAGCAAATATGGTGGTAGGTGAGAATGGTGGAAAGCCAAAAGATGAAATCCAAAATTAAGTATGTTGTTAAAAGTGGGTGAGGTCCAAAAATCAAGTGTCAAAGTGGAGATCACTATAAACACGGAAAAATGTGGAACTCACACACGAGATGAGCGGGGTTAGTGCAACCAAGGAACGAGCGGAAAAAGGAAAAACCCCTAAGCAAGGGTGCTCAATGTCACACTAACGCAAGAAGAGATCGAAGCTAGGTTGCATAGAGTAGAAACACCAAGATTCGCACGAGGTCTCTCTTCTCTATCTCTCTTGCTTGCTTAAAAGCTTTTCACTCTTTTTGTATCGGTGGCACTTTGCACTTTGCTTTTCTTTCTTTCTCTTGTTTTTCACTAGCACACTATGCTCTTACTCTTTTGCTTTGCCACTCACGAGCTCCACTTATGAGCTTTACTCACACAACGCACACCCTCACGGTCGGGACCTCGTGCGATGTTTCGCAACACTCGAAAGCTTCGCTCGTGAGATAGATCGCAAAAAGAAGAGGGCTACAAGGTCACTGCAAGTTATACCTGCGATGGTGGAGATGATGGTGGTGGTGGTGGTCGGCGGTGGTGTTAGTCGATGTCGAAGACGTGAGCCCGGTCAGTGGTCCGGTCGGACCGGGCTGGGCGCCGGCTGCTCCGGTCTGGCGGCCGGTCGGCCGGTGCAGGGCCGGCTGTCGGTGGGGCCGGTCAACCGGTTTTCTCAACCGAATGCTGCTGTTCTCTCTCTTGTTCGTCCCCAAACCAAAACCAAATGATCAAATCGAAGGAAACGAAGGAATTGGGGGCTAAAAGGTGGGGGAAATAGTAGACCAACACTAGGAACACCAAATCCACGGATCAAAACCACTCAAAACTCAACAAAATCTTAGATCCATCAAAAGGAAATTTAGGGCTATTTTAGGGGAATTTTTTTTGGAAATTTTCTAGGGACGAAATTGGGTGGGTGGGGGGTCAAATTCGCGGAAACCAAAGGCTGCTGATACCATATGATGAGATCTAAGATCCCGTGTGTGGCCCGATCTCGCGATTGACCCAAATCCAAAAGGGGGAGAGAGGGAGAGGATGAAGAACACGAAGAACTCAACGAGCAAACCCACGCACACCAACCCGATACAACCGATTCTTACCCTCGTGGCTCGATGGACCACGCCAATAGAATCCACCCGGAAGAGACGCGAAGTAGAATTCCGAGAGGAGAGATTGGTGTTGGAGAAGGGAGATTGGTGAGGGAGAGAGAGTGTAGGCACTTGAATCTCACTCACAAATATCCAAATCCACAACAAGGATAGCCTTGATTACAAAGGGGATCTAACCCTAGGGAGACAAAGCTCAAAAGCAGTTTTAAGCTCAGATTTAGTCTAAAGAGGTAAAGGGGCGTCCTGGTCCTTATATAGGTCCACAAACGACACATGGCGAAAAGGTACGGAGTACATGACTTAACCAGTTTTAACACAGCGATTCGACGAATCCGGTCAGGAGCCCGGTCAGACCGGCCCTGGGACCGGGGCATCCTGTCCAAACCGGGTCCTGGACCGGAGGGTGACCGGAGGGGGTTCCAGCGTCTCGATCGCGTCCGGTTGGCATCAGCGGGGCGTCCGGTTTGGACCGGGCTGCCCGGTCGGGGGCGGTCGGACCGGATCCGGACCGGCGGGCTTCCTCCCTTCCTTGGCACGGCGTCCGGTAGTGCGTCCGGTTGGCGACGGGGATTCCGGTTTGGACCGGGCTGCCCGGCCGGGGCTGGACCGGTCCGGGTCGGCTGGCTCCCTCTCTTCCTTGGCGCGCTTCGCATGACGTCGGGTCCAGCTCCACGGCATCTTCTCGACCAGCTGCTCCTCTCCTTCCCTTGACCATGGTGTGTCATCCTCTCCGGGGTCTTGATGCTCCACGTACCTAATAACACAAAGTGTGTCGGCATGAGGTAGCATTCCATCCAATGGGGTACCGAGATCGAGGGTAGTGAGGAGCGAGTTCACCTTATCATGTAGCGCTTTAGCTCGAGCCCGTGTCATTGGTCCACTTGGGGGACTTGTTGGTCTTGATGTAGTGTCGTTGGCGAGCGGGGCTACATCAATGTGGGTATGGAGCGATCAAGGATTTTCATATTGGGCATGAGCAGTTTCAAAAATTGGAACCCTATAATTAAAATAAATAAAAACAACTTTTATGTAGAATCTCCGTGTATTTTTTTTTTGCCAATCATAGGATCTGTGTTTCATTAGAAAAGGGCCGAAATTGCTTGAGCAGAAAGGCCCATTTGTAGTTATTGGGCTTCGACGGCCGGAGCAAGTAGACCGATAACAATTACCATGTAGATGTTCCTTGGCAACCCAAAAGTGAAATATTGGGCCCAACAGGGGAAGGTTGAACAGTACTTTTTCTATTGGGAAGGTGGTACATGGGGTTATCCTGACAAAAAAAAATGGAACATGGGTTACTGAAGGTTGCCCATTTGTGCCTAATATGTTTGTCAGCAGGAGCTTTACCTTCCGCCGCCGCCGCTCCGCTTCCGCCGCCGCCGCCATGCCTCGTCGCGGGTCGAGCTACCGGTACGGCGGCGTCTCGAGCTCGGGGTACCGCAGCGTCCGCGCGCGCCCCAAATTAAGGTACCTTCCTCCTCGGCGACGGCACATCCTACGATAGCACCTCGGCTGGCCTTGGGGCATTTACCCCTAGCCTCTTCCATGCTCAAGTTTTAGAAATGTTTCTGGCTCTGTTCAACACTGGATCAAATTTGTCAACATCACCATTCTTATGGAGTAGCAACGAGTTGAATCTCTCAAAACTCTTTAAGTTCTGCAATATAACGACTAATTGGTACTACCTTATATAAAATGATTACATATCCTTATTCTGGTTTGGAAAATCTGATCGCATTAACACGACCCTTAGTTTCGTCTCCCCGCGCGAGCGCCTCGCTTCCTGCGCCCGAGTTTAGCCGCCACCGCCTCCCATTATAGATGATGGCGCCATGGGAGAGAAGCTCTACTCCTTCACTCTCGGACCTCCTCTCTCATTTTCTTCCACTCGTTTTCCCGTTAGGTTTCCATGGCGATTGATGGTGTTGGTGAGCTGTCCCATGCCGCCTGCGCAAGGACGATGGCCAGGGATCGTCTAGTGGCAGGGGGATGGACATGGACGAGGCCTTGGTGGGCAGCCATGCCACGGCGGGTCAGGGCGGAGCCCTGCCTAGGGGTCATGGCGACGGAGGCCTGTTCCCGTTCATGCTGGATGGAAGCATGGAGCTGCTCGACGATAACCAATACAACTTCAAGAACAGCGACGTTGCGTTCATGGAAGAACATAGACCGAATATGCAGGTTCGTTTTTAGCTCTGAAAATTGTGACAGAACATGCCAATCGTTTTTAGCTCTGAATATACGCGTGAATTTTGTTTGCAGTGGCTGTGGGATTTGCAAACGGAATTTGAAGCATGGCTTGATAGCATGGAGATCCCACTAGATGTTGAAGATGAAGCACACTTGATGAATGATGGAGTAGCAGCTGTTGATGCGGTTCAAGAAGAAGTAGATGATGCGATGCGGTTACGCCTAATTAATTCTATCCCAATTACATTCCAGCACAAACCTCTGTCATTGCAGCTGTGACTCACCTCGACCATTGGAGCCCAATCACAAGAGCGAGCTCAGTCTCAACCAGAGAGGCATGTGTCTCATGGTTAGCTATCTACAACTTGCTGTCTTACTAAAACCGTGCCTATCATAGAGATCACCTCGCTGGTGTAGCAATGGCTGCAAGTAGCTGCTAGCATGAGCGAAGGGGATAAGGAAGAAAAGATTAAAAAAATGGGGTGGGGCCAACAAGCAGGAAAGCTATCTACTAGCTTTATGGATGTTTCTGGAATTGGGTAGAAAATAGTAGATGACACTGTAGCAGCGAATCCCAGAGACCAAGGCCGTTGGATGATGTCTAATGAACGGCAGAACAAAATCGGCGAAATTAGCTTGAATTTTGATAATAAATCTTGGGCATTTTCCCTCGAACATGATTTATCAACTTTGGGTAGTCTCTGGACTAGTCTCCCTCGTCCACCAATTATTATCATACTACTGCGGAAAGTTGAGGGCAGTCCCTAGTCCCGAGCACTTCGCCCACTTCCCCTGGCCTCATCCCAGAGATCTCACACCAACCACCTCACCGTCGACTAGCCGCCAGTCTACAGCCCTCCGAAGAATCCCCAATGGCGGCGACGCCCCTACTAGAGCGCTCCTCACGCGAGCGCATCATCGAGTCTGGCCCACATGTCTTCCGTGCCTGCCGTGTGTCGGCAAGCACGACCGACTTCTCCGTCGGCGAGCCGCCGGCCGTGGGCGAGGGCGAGGCGTCCCCGTACACTATGACAGTGCACATCTTCTTCTCGAGGACGTACGAGCTCAGGAGGATGGCCGGCCCCCTCCCTGCCACACTGGATGAGGACGATACACTACAAGAAAAGTTGCCATGGCCGACGAAGTTGAAGTCGCGCCGTGGTTGCTGGTGTACCATGGCCGACGATTTTGGTCCCTCCGTGGTGCATGTCAAAACTTTTTTCTCGTTTTTGAGGCCACCTAGCCCGACGAAAGCGGCCAAAACGTGGCGTATGGTGGCCCGGGACGTGGTGCATCTCGAAATCTCGGGTTCGCCGGCCGAGTCAACGCAAATCCGCACCGCCGAGGGATGTAGGGCCCAGATGGCAGCCTCTCTGGCATTGTTTTTTCTAGATCGCGCCATCTCGTTCAACGTTCTCCGATCGAGCCGTTTACGATGCAGGATCATGGGTCCCGCATGTCATCCTCTATGAACCAAAATTCTTTCTATTCTTGGATTTTTTTGACCCCCTGATTTCTGGCTACTTCCTTTTTCTTTTGATCCCTTGCCGCCTTGGAAACGTTGAGACCGCTGCTGCTAAATGGGACCCGCATGTCATCCTCTATGTGCAATCAACTTTCTTTTCTTGGAGTTTTTTTGGCACCTCAAATTTGGTCACTTGCCTTTTTCTTTCGATCCCCTGCCGCCTCTCAAACGGTGATACCGCTGCTGCTAATGGGACCCGCATGTCATCCTCTATGTACTATAAAACTTTCTTTTCTTGAATTATTTTTGGCACCTCATATTTGGTCACTTACCTTTTTCTTTCGATCCCGCCGCCTCTCAAACGGTGATACCGCTGCTGCTAAATGGGACCCGCATGTCATCCTCTATGTACTATAAAACTTTCTTTTCTTGGATTTTTTTGGCACCTCATATTTGGTCACTTGACTTTTTCTTTCGATCACCTGCTGCCTCTCAAACGGTGATACCGCTGCTGCTAAATGGGACCCGCATGTCATCCTCTATGTACTATAAAACTTTCTTTTCTTGGATTTTTTGGCACCTCATATTTGGTCACTTGACTTTTTTTTCGATCACCTGCTGCCTCTCAAACAGTGATACCTGCTAAATGGGACCCGCATGTCATCCTCTATGTACTATAAAACTTTCTTTTCTTGGATTTTTTTGGCACCTCATATTTGGTCACTTGACTTTTTGTTTCGATCCCCTGCTGCCTCTCAAACAGTGATACCGCTGCTGCTAAATGGGACCCGCATGTTATCCACTATGTACTTAAAACTTTCTTTTCTTGGATTTTTTTTGGCACCTCATATTTGGTAACTTGACTTTTTCTTTCGATCCCCTGCCGCCTCTCAAACGTGATACCGCTGCTGCTAAATGGGACCCGCATGTCATCCTCTATGTACTATAAAACTTTCATTTTTTGGATTATTTTTGGCACCTCATATTTGGTCACTTGACTTTTTCTTTCGATCCCCTGCTCTCTCAAAGTGAGACCCTGCACTAAATGGGACCCGCATGTCATCCTCTATGAGCAATCAACTTTCTTTTCTTGGAGTTTTTTTGGCACCTCATATTTGGTAACTTGACTTTTTCTTTCGATCTCATGCCACGTTTGAAACGTTGAGGTACCTGCTGGCTCATGGACCCGCATGTCATCCTCTGTGTGCTATAAAAGTTTCCTTTGTTGGATTTTTTTCACCCTCTAATTTTTGCCTTGCCTTTTTCTTTTGATCCCCTGCCCCCTTTGAAACGTTGAGTGTTGGTTCAAGGGACCCGCATGTCATCCTCTATGTCCATCAACTTTCTTTTCTTGGATTTTTTTCACCCCCTAATTACTAGCTACTTTCTTTTTCTTTTGATCTCAAGCCGCATTACAAACATTGAGACCGCTGCTGCAAAATGGGACCCACATGTCATCCTCTATGTACAATAAATCTTGGATTATTTTTGGCTCCTGATATTTGGTCACTTGCCTTTTTCTTTCGATCTCATGCCGCCTTTGAAACGTTGAGTAAGCTGCTGGCTCATGGGTCCCGCATGTCATCCTCTACGAACAATAAAAGTTTCCTTTCTTGGAGTTATTTTTACCCCTAATTTCTGGCTATTTGCCTTTTTCTTTTGATCCCCTGCCCCGTTGAAACGATGAGGACGCTGTTGGCAGGTCGGTCCCACATGTCATCCTCTATGAACAATAAAAGTTTCCTTTGGTGGATTTATTTTTGACCCCTAATTAATTTCTGGCTATTTCCTTTATTTTTCTTTTGATCCCCTGCCGCCTTGGAATTGTTGAGAATGCTGCTGCCTCATTTTTCTTTTGGTCCTGTGCCGCCTTGGAAACGTTGAGACCGCTGCTACAAAATGGGACCCGCATGTCATCCTCTATGTACAATAAAGTTTCTTTTCTTGGATTATTTTTGGCTCCTGATATTATGTCACTTGCCTTTTTCTTTCGATCTCATGCCGACTTTGAAACGTTGAGGATGCTGCTGCCTCATGGGTCCCGCATGTCATCCTCTCAGAACGATAAATGTTTTCTTTTCTTGTATTTTTTTACCAACTGATTTTTGGCTTTTTTTATTTTCGATCCCCTGCCGCCTTTGAAACGTTGACTCCGCTGCTGGCTCATGGGTCCCCGATGTCAGCCTCCCCGTACAAGAAACATGTGATATTTTATTTTGCAGACAATAAACGTTGTATTTCGCTCTGAGCTATTGCAAACGGATAAATTAAATCTTTATATCTACATAAACAAACTTATATGTTGAATCTCCTTGTTTTTTGTTTTTGCGAAGCATAGGACTTTCCTGTTTTTTTTTTGAGAAAAATCCGACCTTTCCTGTTTTGGAGTGGGCTGAAATTGTACGAGTCAAAAGGCCCAGCAGGATAGTTCGAAGGCCCAGATGTCCAGATACAGCCCAATTAAAATCTTTCTTTTCTTGGATTTTTTTCACACCCTGATTTCTGGCTACTTCATTTTTCTTTCGGTCCTGTGCCGCCTTGGAAGCGTTGAGACCGCTGCTACAAAATGGGACCCGCATGTCATCCTCTATGTACAATAAAGTTTCTTTTCTTGGATTATTTTTGGCTCCTGATATTATGTCACTTGACTTTTTCTTTCAATCTCATGCCGACTTTGAAACGTTGAGGAAGCTGCTGGCTCATGGGTCCCGCATGTCATCCTCTATGAACAATAAAAGTTTTCTTTGTTGGATTTATTTTTTCCCCTAATTTCTGGCTATTTGTCTTTTTCTTTTGATCCCCTGCCCCCTTTGAAACGATGACGACGCAGCTGGCAAGTCGGTCCCACATGTCATCCTCTATGAACAATAAAAGTTTCCTTTGATGGATTTATTTTTGACCCTAATTAATTTCTGGCTATTTCCTTTTTTATTTTGATCCCCTGCCGCCTTGAAATAGTTGAGGATGCTGCTGCCTCATGGGTCCCGCATGTCATCCTCTCAGAAAGGTAAATGTTTCTTTTCTTGAATTTGTTTACCAACTGATTTTTGGCTTATTTTTTCTTTCGATCTCCTGCCACCTTTAAAACGTTGACGACGCTGCTGGCTCATGGGTCCCCAATGTCAGCCTCCCCATACTGCAAATCCTCTTTCTGCAAAGGTTGTATTTCTAGATAGATAAGGTGGATTCGAATCTGCCATGGTTCAGGCAGCTCAGGTAAGCCTTCTTGCACTAATTAATGGAAGTAGTGTATCGCAAGGTCAAGACATGTGGCTCGGTGTAATGAATCTATATGAATCATGTTGTGGGTTCAATCTGATAGTTCTCTAACAGGTCAGCCAAAATAGAAATTAAGTTTTTTTCTAAAAGGGAAATGCAAATTAAGATGAACACAAACATTAGTTATCATAATAGCTGATCATACATACATACTTGCTAAGAGCAAAAGCTTGCCAGAGTTTTACCACCCATACAATTAATTAGCAGTTCAGATAAGATAACCTTATATAAGTATAACTACAAATGCATTTGCTAAGGGCTCATGGGACAACAGAACTAGACAACCGCGAACTTTATGACCAGCATGTCACAGCGGCATCGAAAGATCTTGACCTTCAACTTTGATCCAATGCGAAGTTTGGCACCGTCAATGAACTTTTTCCACCTGGAAGTAACAGCCAAGCGGCCATCTGTGGGACTGACAGAGTACCGTCCCTCCACGGTGAGACCTTCACTCTCCATGACGAGGGATATCTTGCCCCTTCGGCCAGCATTGAGATCCTTGGAGATACTTTTAGGCAATTTCTGATTCAAAGCAAGAGATACCACCAAAAATTAGTCAATGGCACCAATGCACTGAACCATGTGAGACTTTGAGCAGAGAAGACATCAAGATAAGAGCAGTTATGCTGTCATATACTCACGAACATAGCCTTCAGATGCGTCCTGGTCACCACACGGGTGGCCACAGCAATGAGCTGAGACCTCGGTGATCTGGCTGGGGCAGGTGCATGAGCCTGGGCTGGTACACGAGCTGGTGCTGATGCAGGAGACTGCTGGGCAGGTGCAGTAAACGGTGCCTCTAGAGGAACCGGTGCTGATGCAGGAGACTGTTGGGCAGGTGCAGTAAACGGTGCAGCTAGAGGAACCAGTGCTGATGCAGGAGCCTGCTGGGCATGTGTAGTATATGGGGCCTCTACAGGAACCAATGCTGATGTAGGGGACTGCTGGGTAGATGCAGTAAACGGAGCTGGTACAGGAACCGGTGCTGATGCAGGAGAGTGGGAAGCCGGTGCCGGTGCTGGTGTGGTTGCCCTTTGTGACATCCGCTCCTGTTCCATCAGGGGATCTGCAGCTTTGATCATGTTAAACCCAGCAAGCTAGAACAGAGGGAATGGTTTAGAACAACTGCTCAGAATGCAGTTATCAAAAGATATGAGTAGAAAAAAGTTACATATTATATATTTGGAAGTGTCTCCAACTCTGTAAGCAGTTACGTATATCTGCCCGTTTGAGTTTCTGATCCTCAGCTCGTCGCCCTTCTTCAGACCGTAGTCAAAAGCAAACTTTCTCCAATCATGTCCATACAAATATGTGATGGCCTGCGTCTTGTAGACATACACCTCATAGACCGTGTAGGTGTTCATCAATTTGCCATTGCCATGCATAGTGAAAGATCCTTCATGCGGACACATCTGGTTAATCATTGGACGAAGTTCACAAGGTACAGTCTGCATGTGAAAATTGATACAAATGTAAGAAGCAGGAAGACTAAAAACAAGACTTTACTATATGCCAATTCATGCTAAACCACTGAGAATACATACCTGTAACTCTGTGAAGGAGCTACTAGAAAGGTAGATAGAGCCATAGGAGGTGTTATATGCGGGGTATGTACATGGGCCCGCCATATTCCCGCAAGCTCGGCATCGGGATGGTGAAGGAAACATGGGAGGTACTACTGGTGCGTAGCGCTGAACGTAAGTGGAAGAATTAGGTTGTGTAAAGTGCATAGTTCAGAGCAATGCAAATGTTGACAAGCAAGTGCATAACACTATGTTACAAACTGAACAGTGAAAAATTAGTGTATGATGAATATAAGCATGCTAATTTGGTGTTTCCGAATTCCAAAAAGCATTAGACAGAGCCGGTGATAATATCAGACATAAATCATGGCATGTATATGTGGCTTAAGAAAATATACCCGAACCCTTGGATGGTTACGGCCCGGCTGATCCTTGGACTTGAGCTTATATAAGCATCCAGAAGGTGGGGCTGACAGTAACTTGGTGGCAGCCTCTGCAGATGCCTCATCAGCAGCAGTTGCAATCCTTTTGACCAATGAAGGCTTAGCAGTTTCAGTCTGCATATAAAAATTGAAGAGCAACAGACATCAGCAGTGATATATAAAATGAATCTATGAGACACTGATGCATATAGTGCTGGATGTAAGTGGAAGAATAGGTGTGTGTGTTTCTGAACTATTGGTAAGCATTAGACAAAGCCGGCAATAAACAGACAAAAATCAAATCATGTATGAGGATTAAGAAAATATACCTGCTTACTGAAAAGGGTACCACCCAGCTGGCCCGTGGCCTTGTGCTTGAGGAGGTTTTCAGAAGATGGTGGCAGCACCATCGTCTTCACAGCAGCCTCATCAGGATCATTTTTTATCCATTTGAGTAGAGGAACAGAAGTTTCATCCTGCATATGAATAGCAACAGAACTCATCATTGATATTTAATAAATCTATGAGATAGACTGATGCAAATAGTGCGGGGTGTAAGTGGAAGAATAGGGTTGTGCATAGAGAACAGTTGACAACAATGCAAATGATTACAAAAGAAGCCAATGGAAATCAACAGTTTATATACTGGATGAGACAGACTGAAAAGTGAAAAATTAGTGTATGATGATTGTAAGCAAACGCAGTGTTTCTGAACTTTTGGTAAGCATTAGACAAAGCCAACAGTAATTAAACAGATAATAATGAAATCATGTATGTGGATTAAGAAAATATACCAGATTCATTAAAAGGTCACCACCCAGCTGGCCCATGGCCTCGTGCTTGTAGAGGTTTTCGGAAGATGGTGCCGGCACCATCGTCCTCACAGCAGCCTCATTAGCCCCATTTTGCATCCACTTGAGTAAAGGCGCAGCAGTTTCAGCCTGCATAAGAATGGGAACAGATCTCAGCAGTGATATTGAATGACTCTGAGACAGACTGATGCATATAGTGCTAGATGTAAGTGGAAGGGTATGGCCGTGTATGGACAACAGTTCACAACAATGCAAGGGTGTGTTCGGTTCTGAAACAGCGTGGAATGGAATGGAATGGTTCCATTTCAGAGGAATGGAATGGTTACATTTTTGTTCGGTTGGGAAAAATGGAGAGCAGAAGAGATCGAGGTTAAACTAACCAATTGTCTCAAAATTGTAATTAACAATTGCAAATGACATTTTAATCTCAAAGTCGTAATTAACAGCGCCTAATGGTGCTCTTTTAATCTAAAAATCGAAATTAACATCATTTTATGTTGGGTTAGGGGAACTGGAGTAGATGAACATTACTGTATGATGATTGTAAGCAAACGAATTTGGTGTTTCTAAACTTTTGGCTTCGAGATCTTATGGGTTTCAACTCTAGCCTACCCCAACTTGTTTGGGACTGAAAGGCTTGGTTGTTGTTGTTGTTGTTGTAAACTTTTGGCAAGCATAGAAAAAACCGACAATAAACAGAGAAAAATCAAGGCATGTTTTGTGGATTAAGAAAATATACCATATTCATTAAAAGATCACCACCCAGCTGGTGCGTGGCCTTGTGCTTGTAGAGGCATTTAGAAGATGGGGGCGGCATCAACATACTGGCAGCCTGATCAGCCGCAGTTTTGATCTTCCTTTTGAGTAAAGGCCCTAAAGTTTCAGTCTGCATATGAATAGCAAAACAAAAGGCAGACCTCAGCAGTGATATTGAATTACTGTATGAGATAGACTGATGCATATAGTGGATGCTCTTAGCCTTTTGCAGCGTGAACACTAGCTATGGACAGACAAAAAAACTAGTTAACTCAGCTTTGTCTAGATATGAATGTACTACCACCATCCAAAAGCTTAAGCCTTATTTATTTTTGAGAAATCAAAACAAGCAAAGTTTGACCAAAATTTTAGAACATTCTATCAACAAATATAATACTGTGTAGATACCGTAGGAAAATATATTTTATTATCTATTTAATGATATTAATTTTGTATTTTGCATGTTACTGATTTTTGGTAAAAGCTTAGTCAAACATGGTATAGTTTGACTTTCTAAAAATAATATAAGCCCAAAGCTTTGGGATGGAGGCAGTAGTATCTAGAGCTAAAACACATCTAGATACATCCGTATCTACAGATAGTTGAGTCAATTAATTTGGATCTGAGGGAGTATCAGATTCAGACTACATCATGGTAAGTTGGTTAAAAAAATTACCCCTGGGCGGTCCCTGCCCAGCTCGGCAGTGGCATTTCGCTTCTTGTGCTGCAGATCGGGCCATGCTCCTGCAGCAGGTGGGGCGCTATTCTCGTTCCCCATAGCCTCAGCACGGAACCTGGAGGTACCAACCTGATACAGAGAATATAGAGCATGGTGTCACAGAGGCTTTACGCACAAACAGCTGAAGACATGTGCTACTTTAAGCATATTCCAGAACAGGAACAGATTGAGGATGCAGAGACCAGAGAGACACTTAAAAGGTAAAGAGTGGATAAGCAAACGGAGTACCTGCTTCGCGGGGCTGGGGACGCAGCTCAGGCTCAGCCAACTGCCCACATGCGTGGTGGCCTTACGCTCCATTGCCCCCACCGCCGAGGTCTTACCTTTCCTGTACAAGCTGACAAAAGATACAGTGAGGATCAGCAGAAACTACAAAGGTTGCAAATGTCGACAAATAAAGGAAGAACACCCCAATCCAAGCAAAGGTAGCCCCCGCCCCCCACCCCCATCAATCACTCCCAGCTCGAGGGTGACCAGAAAGACACCCCTTTGCCCAGAATAGGAAAGAGATGCGCAAGATATCGAGGAGAGGAAAAAAGAACCGATCTCGAGAAAGGAGAGAACATTACTAGTCCTACCTAATCCGCTTGGGCTAGATGCAGCTTGCCCCTCCAAGCTGGATGCCTGGACGGTGGAGGCGAAAGGAGGGGATCGAGCTAGCGGCTTGCATCCGTCGGCAATCGGCACTCGATCGGGAGAGAAGGGGTGCTACATAAAGGGGAGGGGTAACATATTTTATTACACAGTGAACTTACTGATGTGACTAGTCATTACATGTCTCACTGAAACTAGGGCCCATAGTGTGGCACCCCAAATTTACTTGAAGCTGCCCGGCGGGACGCATTGGCGCGTCAAGAAACCCCCGAATTGTAGCGGGGAAATGAAACATTTCACAAAAATTCGAAATTCAAGCACACCGCCACGCGCCAAGCACGCGGCTGTTCCTTCCTCTTCCTCGGTTCCTCCTCCCCTATCCGAAAAAACCCCAAATCCCAAGCTCAAACCAAAAAAAAAACAAAAAACAAATCCCCTGGCCGCCATGCATGTCCTCGTTAACCCGCTGGAGATCGTTCCCGGACGATGCGGACCACCCGCCCTGAGATCCAGAATTCCGTCCACCTCGAGGCACTGCGTGCTGTCTCGCAGCAGCGGCTTGAGGGCGCTGAAGAGGAAGTTCCGCCGGAAAGTGCTCATGGCAACCGTGCAAGCTCACCGGCGTGCTGTATCCCGAGAGGAACTGGTCAAAGCTTTGCTATTCGCCACACAAAAAAAAATTGCGGGCCAAGATCTGGTCAAAGCTTCGTCGATGGCTTGCCGCGAGAGGCTTGGAGTCCAGAGTCAATAAACTAGCTGCTCGAGGACTTGGGCGGTTTACACGGATTCATATTAACTGACTCAAGTTTGTTAGTCTAGTTAACAAATGCATCTAGATACATCCATATCTAGACAGAATTGAGTCAATTAATATGAATCAGAGGGGAGTACCTGAAAGTGTTTCATGCTACCAACTAATGCGCTGGCAGGAATCGCTGTAGAAGTAATTGTGCTACTACTTGTACGATGAACTGATTGTGTGGGTGTCGAATTTTGCAACGCGATCATCCACTGAATGCTTAATCTAGCGCCAAAGGCGTACAAATCATAACATACTACAGCACCAGAACATAAGAGTACGAATCATAAAGTAGCTCAACATTTTGCATCAGGGCTGGGTGGTCCTGAGACTACCGGGACGCCCCTGATGATCTCCGGGTGTGCATCCTCTTCAACGCAAAGCTGTGTACTCGGTCCACGGCCTCCTTCTGTAGGCTGGATAATCTCAGGTGCAGGACCTTCGTCTATGAGAGGCTCGTCATCAGTACCATCCACAGGTGCATCAGGGCTGGGTGGTCTTGAGACTACCCGGACGCCCGTGATGATCTCCGGGCGTGCATCCACTTCAACGCAAAGCTGTGTACTCGGTCCACGGCCTCCTTCTGTAGGCTGGATAATCTCAGGTGCAGGACCTTCGTCTATGAAAGGCTCGTCATCAGTACCATCCACAGGTGCATCAAACTGAGATTCATCTTCAAATCTCCCATCAAACTGAGAGACCTCTTTAACTCTATGCTTCTGCAATTAGTACATCAACCGATTAGACAAACATCTAAGGGATGCAACCTGAACAAATGCCGTTTTACATATTTACCTTCTCATCTGGCACAGCACATGTCCCAGAGCTGAAACCCGTTTCCTGAAGCAAGCGCTTTTTCTCTCCTTCCCGTCCATCCATCTGCAACAAGTTAAATTTGAGTACAGAACCTTGCACAGCAATGCAAACTATTGATTGAAACAGCGGCAGCATCAATATAAATAATTAACTACATATGCCAGCACACATACAGTGTGAGCAAGATCTGCTTCTCCTGCTAAAGGATCATTATATGGTTCACCATGCTAAACCCGCCTAACATATGTGCGGTCCATCCCAAAAATGTGTAAATGATCTGCCACTACAGGGTGAGGCCTCTTCTCACCATTCATACATGTGCAGCGCGGGCAATACACGTCCAGGTTGTGACCATCATGAGCTCTAATAAACCCCATAAAGGGTTGAACACCATTTATATATGAAGGGGAACATAAGTGTCCATGCAGTTTCCAAGTTCTGTCCATCTGTTTAATTATGAGATACAGTGGTTGGTGATTAATTTAAGGCGAAGTAGGAAATGTATATCCATCGAGTACAAAACTATACTACATGATTATGCATTTCAGCAATCATGTCGAGTACAAAACAAAAAATGCCCATCGACATTTTAGCAAACAGATCGTGTACAAAACTCTGCCATGGCATTTCAGCAAATTAACGGATCGAGTGCAGAACTGACTCTATATGCCCACGCAAATGAACAAATTGATCGATGACAAATCGAGCGGAAAACTATAAAGTGCCAATTAGTTCGAGCATACTGACGAATTTTTTTAGCAGCATCAAGAAAATATAAATCGTTAGGCTGTCTTGCCCGATACATGATTGAGCTAGAGATAGCAGCCCTACCGTGGATCAACTTGACCGCCGGTGCGTCTCGAGAAGAACGACGGGGAGGGGAAGCTTCTTCTTCGCACGGACGGGACGGGGAGGGGAAGCTCTTCGCACGGACGGGGATAAGTTGTGTACGGGTGGGTGGGGGGTCATGCGGCCGGGCCGCCGGGGTGATAATTAAGGTCGGTAGGTGGCGTTTAATGGAGTTGCGTGTGTAATTTGCCGTGCACAAGGTTGAGGAATAGGCGGTTCCCTTTGCCGCGCGCACAATTCAAACTATCCCGCCCATGTAGTTTAAATTCGCCATATTTTCGTTAAATCGACATAAAGTCATGTGAGTGGGGGAAAATTAGCAAAGTTGCTTGAAAAATAGTAAAACTCTGGAATTATCCTTTAAATATGCTCTACTTCGTGTGAAAATCGGGGTGTGGAAGCATGTTGAGCTGTTTTATTTGTACTTTCTTCATTAAAACTCCCATTTTATGCACTTTGGATGGAAAGAAATCATTTGTACATAAATTTTGACAACGCCATTTGCAAACACTAATTGTTTACATGCCAAGATGCACCCATCCACCAAATATATATGTGGCAAAAGTTTATCACAATCTAGCAGATATGCATAATTAGTGAGGGACCCCTTTTGATTTTGTGCAATTTCCACTAATTAGGTAGAGATCGAGAAGGGTTAATTAATTAGGCCATGTTAGGGGTTATGTGTTTTAGATTAGGTTGTGTGGATTCAAATACAACTTCTTTATTTGTGTGCTATGATTAATCAAAACTAGATCGATCGACTGCGCACACATTATTAGAGGCGCATGCCTTTGCGCACAAAGTGCATGTGTGTGTTGTTGGCCACCAACGAGAGAGAGAGAGAGAGAGAGATAGAGGTAGAGAGAGCTACATACGAGAGAGCGATTGAAATCCCCAAATTAAACACATATATATGCATGGCACATTTAATTTAATTAGAGGACCGCGAGGCACCCCTGGCCTGCTTGATGCATAATTAAGTGTCATTGGCCTATATATATAGGGTTTAATTAGGGTTTAGGGTTTAGGGTTAGGAGGTTAGGGTTTAGGGTTTAATGTTTATGGTGTTTAGGGTTTAGGGATTAGGGATTAGGGTTTATTTAGGGTTTAAGGTTTAGGGATCATCGATCGAGTGCGCACACACACATTATTAGAGGCACACGCGCCTTTGCGCATAAAGTGCATGCGTATATGTGTGTGTTTTTTGGCCACCAACGACATATAGATGATCGAGAGAGAGAGATTGAAATCCCCCAAGAATATGTTCAAATATATATTAAAATATATGCACGAATTAATGCATGCATGGTAGGCCATGCATGCACACTAATTATATATATATTATGAGGAAACTTAATCAAATGTGTTTTCATTCGAGAGAACTTGTCAAAATTCAAGTTAATTAATTTATCATCGATAATTATATAATTAATTAATGAATCTCAGGGAGATGTTATACAACATATGATCGATATATAGGCCATGTATATATTAATTGGTTTTAATCTACCGTTTTTGCTAGCTAGCTGCATGCTATATATAGAGCATGTTTTTATTAGATCGGGTTATAGCTAGTATAGTTTAGGGTTATGTGTTTTAATTAACTAGGGTTTGATTAGCTAGGGGTTAGTTATATATATATGGTTTAGGGTTAATGCATGTCACATTTAATTTAACTAGAGGACCGCGAGGCACCCCTGGCCTGCTTGATGCACAATTAAGTGTCGTTGGCCTATATATATAGGGTTTAATTAGGGTTTAGGGTTAGCTAGCTGGGTTTAGGGTTTAGTGTTTTGGGTGTTTAGCTAGGGTCTAGGGTTTAGGGTTTAGTGTTTACTGTGTTTAGAGGGTCTAGGGTTTAGTGTTTAGGGTGTTTAGGGTCTAGGGTTTAGGGTCTAGTGTTTAGGGTCTATGGTTTAGGGTTTAATTAGTGTTTAGGGTGTTTAGGGTTTAGGGTTTAGTGTTTACGGTGTTTAGGGTCTAGGGTTTAGGGTTTAGTGTTTAGGGTCTAGGGTTTAGGGTTTAATTAGTGTTTAGGGTGTTTAGGGTTTAGGGTTTAGGGTTTAGGGTTTAGGGTTTTAGGGTTTAGGGTTTAGGGTTTAGGGTTTAGGGTTTAGGGTTTAGGGTTTACGGTGTTTAGGGTCTAGGGTTTAGGGTTTAGTGTTTAGGGTGTTTAGGGTCTAGGGTTTAGTGTGTTTAGGGTGTTTAGGGTTTAGGGGATTAGGGATTAGGGTTTTAGGGTTGTTTAAGGTTTAGGGATCATCGATCGAGTGCGCACACACATTATTAGAGGCACCCGCGCCTTTACGCATCAAGTGCATGCGTATATATGTGTGTTTTTTGGGCCACCAACGATATATAGATGATCGAGAGAGAGAGAGATTGAAATCCCCAAGAATATGTTCAAATATACATTAAAATATATGCACGAATGCATTGTAGGCCATGCATATGCACACTAATTATATATATATTATGAGGCAACTTAATCAAATGTGTTTTCATTCGAGAGAACTTGTCAAAGTTCAAGTTAATTAATTTATCACGATAATTATATAATTAATTAATGATTCTCAGGGATATGTTATACAACATGATCGATATAGGCCATGTATATTTTAATTGGTGTTAATCTACGGTTTGCTAGCTAGCTGCTATATATAGAGCATGTTTTTATTAGATCGGGTTATATCTAGTATAGTTTAGGGTTATGTGTTTTAATTAAGTAGGGTTGATTAGCTAGGGTTAGTTACATATATATGGTTTAGGGTTAATGCATGGCACATTTAATTTTATTAGAGGATCGCGAGGCACCCATGACCCGCTCGATCGATGCACAATTAAGTGTCGTTGGCCTATACATAGGGTTTAATTGGGGTTTAGGATTAGCTAGGGTTTAGGGTTAGGGTTAGGGTTAGGGTTAGGGTACGTTTAGGGTTAATGCATGTCACATTTAATTTAACTAGAGGACCGCGAGGCACCCCTGGCCTGCTTGATGCACAATTAAGTGTCGTTGGCCTATATATATAGGGTTTAATTAGGGTTTAGGGTTAGCTAGCTGGGTTTAGGGTTTAGTGTTTTGGGTGTTTAGCTAGGGTCTAGGGTTTAGGGTTTAGTGTTTACGGTGTTTAGAGGGTCTAGGGTTTAGTGTTTAGGGTGTTTAGGGTCTAGGGTTTAGGGTCTAGTGTTTAGGGTCTATGGTTTAGGGTTTAATTAGTGTTTAGGGTGTTTAGGGTTTAGGGTTTAGTGTTTACGGTGTTTAGGGTCTAGGGTTTAGGGTTTAGTGTTTAGGGTCTAGGGTTTAGGGTTTAATTAGTGTTTAGGGTGTTTATAGGGTTTAGGGTTTAGGGTTTAGGGTTTTAGGGTTTAGGGTTTAGGGTTTAGGGTTTAGGGTTTAGGGTTTAGGGTTTAGGGTTTACGGTGTTTAGGGTCTAGGGTTTAGGGTTTAGTGTTTAGGGTGTTTAGGGTCTAGGGTTTAGTGTGTTTAGGGTGTTTAGGGTTTAGGGGATTAGGGATTAGGGTTTTAGGGTTGTTTAAGGTTTAGGGATCATCGATCGAGTGCGCACACACATTATTAGAGGCACCCGCGCCTTTACGCATCAAGTGCATGCGTATATATGTGTGTTTTTTGGGCCACCAACGATATATAGATGATCGAGAGAGAGAGAGATTGAAATCCCCAAGAATATGTTCAAATATACATTAAAATATATGCACGAATGCATTGTAGGCCATGCATGCACACTAATTATATATATATTATGAGGCAACTTAATCAAATGTGTTTTCATTCGAGAGAACTTGTCAAAGTTCAAGTTAATTAATTTATCACGATAATTATATAATTAATTAATGATTCTCAGGGATATGTTATACAACATGATCGATATAGGCCATGTATATTTTAATTGGTGTTAATCTACGGTTTGCTAGCTAGCTGCTATATATAGAGCATGTTTTTATTAGATCGGGTTATAGCTAGCTAGTATAGTTTAGGGTTATGTGTTTTAATTAAGTAGGGTTGATTAGCTAGGGTTAGTTACATATATATGGTTTAGGGTTAATGCATGGCACATTTAATTTTATTAGAGGATCACGAGGCACCCATGACCCGCTCGATCGATGCACAATTAAGTGTCGTTGGCCTATACATAGGGTTTAATTGGGGTTTAGGATTAGCTAGGGTTTAGGGTTAGGGTTAGGGTACGTTTAGGGTCTAGGGTTTAGGGTTTAGTGTTTAGGGTGTTTAGGGTTTAGGGATTAGGGATTTAAGGTTTTAGGGTTGTTTAAGGTTTAGGGATCATCGATCGAGTGCGCACACACATTATTAGAGGCACCCGCGCCTTTACGCATAAATTGCATGCATATATATGTGTGTTTTTTGGGCCACCAACGATATATAGATGATCGAGAGAGAGAGATTGAAATCCCCAAGAATATGTTCAAATATACATTAAAATATATGCACGAATGCATTGTAGGCCATGCATGCACACTAATTATATATATATTATGAGGCAACTTAATCAAATGTGTTTTCATTCGAGAGAACTTGTCAAAGTTCAAGTTAATTAATTTATCACGATAATTATATAATTAATTAATGAATCTCAGGGATATGTTATGCAACATGATCGATATAGGCCATGTATATTTTAATTGGTGTTAATCTACGGTTTGCTAGCTAGCTGCTATATATAGAGCATGTTTTTATTAGATCGGGTTATAGCTAGCTAGTATAGTTTAGGGTTATGTGTTTTAATTAAGTAGGGTTGATTAGCTAGGGTTAGTTACATATATATGGTTTAGGGTTAATGCATGGCACATTTAATTTTATTAGAGGATCACGAGGCACCCATGACCCGCTCGATCGATGCACAATTAAGTGTCGTTGGCCTATACAGAGGGTTTAATTGGGGTTTAGGATTAGCTAGGGTTTAGGGTTAGGGTTAGGGTTAGGGTTAGGGTACGTTTAGGGTCTAGGGTTTAGGGTTTAGTGTTTAGGGTGTTTAGGGTTTAGGGATTAGGGATTTAAGGTTTTAGGGTTGTTTAAGGTTTAGGGATCATCGATCGAGTGCGCACACACATTATTAGAGGCACCCGCGCCTTTACGCATAAATTGCATGCATATATATGTGTGTTTTTTGGGCCACCAACGATATATAGATGATCGAGAGAGAGAGATTGAAATCCCCAAGAATATGTTCAAATATACATTAAAATATATGCACGAATGCATTGTAGGCCATGCATGCACACTAATTATATATATATTATGAGGCAACTTAATCAAATGTGTTTTCATTCGAGAGAACTTGTCAAAGTTCAAGTTAATTAATTTATCATGATAATTATATAATTAATTAATGAATCTCAGGGATATGTTATACAACATGATCGATATAGGCCATGTATATTTTAATTGGTGTTAATCTACGGTTTGCTAGCTAGCTGCTATATATAGAGCATGTTTTTATTAGATCGGGTTATATCTAGTATAGTTTAGGGTTATGTGTTTTAATTAAGTAGGGTTGATTAGCTAGGGTTAGTTACATATATATGGTTTATGGTTAATGCATGGCACATTTAATTTTATTAGAGGATCGCGAGGCACCCATGACCCGCTCGATCGATGCACAATTAAGTGTCGTTGGCCTATACATAGGGTTTAATTGGGGTTTAGGATTAGCTAGGGTTTAGGGTTAGGGTTAGGGTTAGGGTTAGGGTTAGGGTACGTTTAGGGTCTAGGGTTTAGGGTTTAGTGTTTAGGGTGTTTAGGGTTTAGGGATTAGGGATTTAGGGGTTTTAGGGTTGTTTAAGGTTTAGGGATCATCGATCGAGTGCGCACACACATTATTAGAGGCACGCGCGCGCTTTACGTAGAAAGTGTTGGGCCTCCAAGCAGAGTTTGTAGAACCAGCAACCTTAAGTGGATTACCCAAGGTTTATCGAACTCAGGGAGGAAGAGGTCAAAGATATCCCTCTCAAGCAACCCTGTAATCACAAAGCAAGAAGTCTCTTGTGTCCCCAACACACCAAATACACTTGTCAGGTGTATAGGTGCACTAGTTCGGCGAAGAGATAGTGAAATACAAGTAATATGGATGTATATGAGTGGTAATAGCAATCTGAATAAAATATGGCAGCGAGTAAACATGCAACAGAACAGTAAGTAAACGGTGTTTCAGTATTGGAAACAAGGCCTAGGGATCATACTTTCACTAGTGGACACTCTCAACATTGATCGCATAATAAATACTTCTTCTCATATGTGCTACATACACTCTTGTTTGATAATGAACATCATTCGTTGCGTAGGATTACACGAACCCTCAATGCCGGAGTTAACAAGCTCCACAACATTCGATATTCATGTTTAAGTAACCTTAGAGCATAATAGATCATTGCAAAATAAACCAAGAACTAACATAGCGCACGCACTGTCCACATTACACTATGAAGGAGGAATAGATCACATCAATACTATCATAATGACAATTAACTCCACGATCTACAAGAGATCATGATCATAGCCTACGACAAGAACCACACGGTGCACACACTAATCACCTTTACACATGCAGGAGGAATAGACTACTTTAATAACATCACATGAGTAGCACACAACTAGCAGCGATACAAAGCTCATCATATGGATCTCAATCATGTAAGGCAGCTCATGAGATCATTGTATTGGAGTACAGAGAGAGAGATTAACCACATAGCTACGGTAGAGCCCTCAGCCCCAGGGGAGAACTACTCCCTCCTCATCATGGGAACAGCGATGGCGGTGAAGATGGCGGTGGAGACGGCTTCCGGGGGCAATTCCCCGCTCGGCAGGGTGCCGGAACAGAGACTTCTGTCCCCCGAATCTTGATTTCGCGATGGCGGCGGCTCTGGAAGGTTTTTCTCCGTATCGTGGTCTCTCTCGGGGTTTTTAGGTCAGGGAGGCCTAAATAGGCGAAGAGAGGGAGTCGGAGGGGCCACGGGGTGCCCACACCCTAGGGGGGCGCCCCCCGCCCGCGCGGGTGTGGTGTGGGGCCCCCTGGCTCCCCTCTCGTCCCTCTCCGGTGCTCTGGAAGCTTCCGGGAAAAATAGGACTTGGGCGGTGATTTCGTCCGATTCCGAGAATATTTCGTTACTAGGATTTCTGAAACCAAAAACAGCAGAAAACAGCAACTGGCCTTTCGGCATCTCGTCAATAGGTTAGTTCCGGAAAACGCATAATAATGACATATAATGTGTATAAAACATGTAGATATCATCAATAAAGTGGCATGGAACATAAGAAATTATAGATACGTTTGAGACGTATCAAGCATCCCCAAGCTTAGTTCTGCTCGTCCCGAGCAGGTAAAACGATAACAATGATAATTTCTTAAGTGACATGCCATCATAACCTTGATCATACTATTGTAAAGCACATGAGATAAATGCAGAGATTCGAAGCAATGATGAAGATAATGAGTAAACAAATGAATCATATAACAAAGACTTTTCATGAATAATACTTTCAAGCCAAGCATCAATAAGTCTTGCATAAGAGTTAACTCATAAGCAATAAATTCTTAGTAGAAAGCTTTGAAACAACACAAAGGAAGATATAAGTTTCAGCGGTTGCTTTCAACTTTAACATGTATATCTCGTGGATAATTGTCAACACAAAGTAATATAACAAGTGCAATAGGTAAACATGTAAGAATCAATGCACACAATTTACACAAGTGTTTGCTTCTAAGATAGAAAGAATAGGTAAACTGACTCAACAATAAGGTAAAAGAATGGTCCTTCAAAGAGGAAAGCATTGATTGCTATATTTGTGCTAGAGCTTTGATTTTGAAAACATATAGAGAGCATAAAAGTAAAGTTTTGAGAGGTGTTTGTTGTTGTCAACGAATGGTAGCGGGTACTCTAACCCCCTTGCCAGACAAACCTTCAAAGAGCGGCTCCCATTTTATTTTATTTTTGGGTGGCACTCCTTCCAACCTTTCTTTCACAAACCATGGCTAACCGAATCCTCGGGTGCCTGCCAACAATCTCATACCACGAAGGAGTGCCTTTTTATTTTAGTTTTATTATGATGACACTCCTCCCCACCTTTGCTTTCTCAAGCCATGGCTAACCGAATCCTTCGGGTGCCGTCCAACAATCACATACCATGGAGGAGTGTCTATTTTTGTTAATTAATTTGGGACTGGGAATCCCATTGCCAGCTCTTTTTGCAAAATTATTGGATAAGCGGATGAAGCCACTAGTCCATTGGTGAAAGTTGCCCAACAAGATTGAAAGATAAACACCACATACTTCCTCATGAGCTATAAAACATTGACACAAATCAGAGGTGATAAATTTTGAATGGTTTAAAGGTAGCACTCAAGCAATTTACTTTGGAATGGCGGAGAAATACCATGTAGTAGGTAGGTATGGTGGACACAAATGGCATGAATATTGGCTCAAGTATTTGGATGCATGAGAAGTATTCCCTCTCGATACAAGGTTTAGGCTAGCAAGGTTATTTGAAGCAAACTCAAGTATGAAATGGTGCAGCAAGACTCACATATAAACATATTGTAAGCATTATAAGACTTTACATCGTCTCCTTGTTGTTCAAACACCTCAACCAGAAAATATCTAGACTTAGAGAGACCAATCATGCAAACCAAATTTTAACAAGCTCTATGTAATTATTCATTAATGGGTACAAGGTACATGATGCAAGAGCTTAAACAAGATCTATATGAGCACAACAATTGCCAAGTATCACATTATCCAAGACATTTTACCAATTACTACATGTAGCATTTTCCAATTCCAACCATATAACAATTTAACGAAGAGGAAACTTCGCCATGAATATTATGAGCTAAGAACACATGTGTTCATACGAACCAGCGGAGCGTGTCTCTCTCCCACACAAGGATGAACTTATTCAGAGAACTAAGATAACAAAACAAAAACAAAAATAAAAGCACACAGACGCTCCAAGTAAAGTACATAAGATGTGACCGAATAAAAATATAGTTTCACTAGAAGAAACCTGATAAGTTGTCGATGAAGAAGGGGATGCCTTGGGCATCCCCAAGCTTAGATGCTTGAGTCTTCTTAAAATATGCAGGGATGAACCACCGGGGCATCCCCAAGCTTAGACCTTTCACTCTTCTCGATCACATTATATCACCCTCTTCTATTGACCCTTGAAAACTTCCTTCACACCAAACTTCAAGCAAACTCATTAGAGGGTTAGTGCATAATTAAAAATTCACATGTTCAGAGATGGCACAATCATTCTTTACACTTCTGGACATTGCACAAAACTTCTGAAAGTTAATGGAACAAAGAAACTCATTCAACTTAACAAAAGCGGCAATGCGAAATAAAAGGCAGAATCTGTCAAAAACAGAACAGTCCGTAAAGACGAATTTTAAGATGGCACCAGACTTGCTCAAATGGAAAAACTCAAAACTAATGAAAGTTGCGTACATATCTGAGGATCACGCTCGTAAATTGGCAGATTTTTTCGAATTTTCTACAGAGAACTGTGCCCAGATTCGTGACAGACAGCAATGCTGTTTCTGCGCAGCGATCCCAAATATAACATCAACTTTGACATAGAAACTTTACTTGGCACAAAAACATGATAAGGAGAGGTTGCTACAGTAGTAAACAACTTCCAAGACACAAATATAAAACAAAGTACTGTAGCAAAATAACACATGGGTTATCTCCCAAGAAGTTCTTTCTTTATAGCCATTAAGATGGGCTCAGCAATTTTGGTGATGCACCCGCAAGAAATAGTATTTGAAGCAAAAGAGAGCTTCAAGAGGCAATTCAAAACACATTTGAGCCTAACATGCTTCCTATGCAAAAGAATCTTATACACAAATGAATTCATGAAGAGCAAAGTGGCAAGCATAAGAGGATAAAACACGAGTAACTTCAAGATTCTCAACATAAAGAGGGGAAACTTAATATTATTAAGATGCATATAACCATATTTCCCTCTCTCATAATAACTTTCAGTAGCATCATTGATGAAATCCACAATATACCCGTCACTTAAAACATTCTTATCATGGTTCATATGCATAGAAGTATCATTAATTTTGGCATAAGAAGAGTTATTCTCATTAATAGTAATTGGAGCAAGATTATTATCAAGAATTTGAACATGGTAAACAAGTTGCATATTAAAAGAATTGTTTTTGGCAAGCCCATCATAACTATGACAAGTTTCATAAGGATAATTGTAACATGTGTCATATACATCTCTATAGCAATTATCTAAACCTGAATATGTAATATCATCATTTTCACTAAAAGTAGAAGTCTCAAATATAGGATCTTCAAGCACAACATCCCCAAGCTTAGAGCTTTCAATATCATCGTTTAAGGGGACATGAATAATGCTATCATCATTACTTTCATAATCAGTACCAAAGAGATTTCCAATATCAAAGGTAGTGTGCTCATTCAAATCATGATCGCTAATGTATGTAAAGGGCATAGGAAGATCATCGTATTCAGATTCATTATCACAATAATCATTAGGAGCAACATACTTACGGTTACCTAGCGTTATCTCGTTCACGCGGGGATACGCCGTTACCTCTTTCTTTTTATTCTTCTTCTTCTTCTTCTTCTTCTTCTTCTTCTTCTTCTTCTTCTCCTCGTTCCCTTCTTTAGGAGGAAGAGGCTTGAAGGGTGGCTTGTCCGCATAACCTGATTTACTTTTAGAAACAATAGAAGAAACTTGGGAGGATCCCTCCTTTTCATTAATTAGTTGAAAACACACAGCGGTCCTATCATATTTTGGCAAGGTGTCATCTTCTAAAATATTTTGTATGTAAGTATTTGTATGGCTATTATCAATGCAATAAGAAAGACAACCATGCAGGACATCATCAATATCAAGATCGTTAATATTTAACAAAGAAATTTTTCTTGATAACTCTTCACACTTCAAAAATAAGGTAAGTTCATCATGCTGATTAGGAATAATTTCATCATCACAATACAAATTTGCAGCACTCATGGGGTTTGAATTATCATTGGAGGAACATTGAAAATTAAAATGACCAACTCTATGGCAAAGTTCACAAATAAAAGGATAGAGGGCACACACTTTTTCTCCAAGATCATCTAGAGCTCTAGACCACTTTCTAGTTTTTTCATTTCTGTGATGGATACAATATTCATCTTCTATTTGATTAATTCCACAAGGTCTATGTATTCCACAAAAATTAACATGCTTATAGGAAATAGCATTCTTAGGAGTTTGAGCATGCTTATTGCAATCATTAACAACAATGTCATTCTTCATGCAAGCCTCTTTAAAAGGTTCATGATACTTATCAAAATTCTTTTTAGGCAATTCTAAATGAGAAGCAAAGGCTTTATAAAGATTTGCAGCAACTTGAGAGTCAAGACCATAAGTAGCACTCATATTTCGAAATTTATCGGTATCCATAAAAGTTTCAATGCATTCATAATCATAATTTATACCTGACTCTTTACCTTTGTCGTTCTCCCAATCTTCAGCGTTCTCCTTAATCCGATCAAGAAGGTCCCTTTTAAACTCTTCTTTATTGCTCGTGAATGATCCAGAACAAGTAGTATCCAGCAAGGTCTTATCTTGAAAAGAAAGTCTTGCATAGAAATTATCAATGATGATATTACCTGGAAGCTCATGATTGGGGCATTTGAGCATTAAAGTCTTCAATCTCTCCCATGCTTGGGCAATACTCTCTCCATCATGAGGCCAAAAATTATATATATGGTTTCGATCTTTGTGAATTTCACTTGGAGGATAGAACTTGGAATAAAATAGAGGCACAATATCCTTCCAATCAAGAGAGCGCCCGTCCTTCAATAGTTTATACCAATGCGCCGCTTCACCAGATAGCGATATAACAAATAATTTCTTTCTAACTTCATCCATTGAAATACCTGCACACTTGAATAACCCGCATAATTCATGCAAAAACAGTAAATGATTCCTAGGATGGACAGTTCCATCCCCTTCATAGCGGTTATCCATAACACGTTCAATAATTTCCATAGGTATTTTATACGGAATACTTTCAGCAGGTGGATTTAAAATATCAGAAGCATCATTAAAGTTATCGCATATGGGAGATAAAGCATTATCAGAACAAAATATTTCTTCCAAAGCGGAGGAGCTAAAAAGATTATTTTTATGTAAACTAGCTTCCCCAAGCTTAGACTTCTTCATAGCATTAGCAGTAATTGCATTCATACTAATAACATTGCTACTATCATGTAAATAAGGTTCCATAGGTTTTTTAATTTTCGCATCAAACCATCCATGTCTTAAATCAGGAAATAGAATAAGAAGCTCACTAATTTTTTTGTTGTTTTCCATTATGCCTAACTAGTGAAAAATAAAAACAAGAAACAAAAAGATGTAATTGCAGAGTCTAAAGGAAATAGCTTCGAGTACACACACAATGGCGCCAGAAAAGTACTGTTACCTGGAACCGAAGTATGAGTGCCTTTTACCTTTCCTCCCCGGCAACGGCGCCAGAAAAGTGCTTGATGTCTACGGGTGCTTCTATTCTTGTAGACAGTGTTGGGCCTCCAAGTGCAGAGGTTTGTAGAACAGCAGCAAGTTTCCCTTAAGTGGATTACCCAAGGTTTATCGAACTCAGGGAGGAAGAGGTCAAAGATATCCCTCTCAAGCAACCCTGCAATCACAAAGCAAGAAGTCTCTTGTGTCCCCAACACACCAAATACACTTGTCAGGTGTATAGGTGCACTAGTTCGGCGAAGAGATAGTGAAATACAAGTAATATGGATGTATATGAGTGGTAATAGCAATCTGAATAAAATATGGCAGCGAGTAAACATGCAACAGAACAGTAAGTAAACGGTGTTTTCAGTATTGGAAACAAGGCCTAGGGATCATACTTTCACTAGTGGACACTCTCAACATTGATCGCATAATAAATACTTCTTCTCATATGTGCTACATACACTCTTGTTTGATAATGAACATCATTCGTTGCGTAGGATTACACGAACCCTCAATGCCGGAGTTAACAAGCTCCACAACATTCGATATTCATGTTTAAGTAACCTTAGAGCATAATAGATCATTGCAAAATAAACCAAGAACTAACATAGCGCACGCACTGTCCACATTACACTATGAAGGAGGAATAGATCACATCAATACTATCATAATGACAATTAACTCCACGATCTACAAGAGATCATGATCATAGCCTACGACAAGAACCACACGGTGCACACACTAATCACCTTTACACCATGCAGGAGGAATAGACTACTTTAATAACATCACATGAGTAGCACACAACTAGCAGCGATACAAAGCTCATCATATGGATCTCAATCATGTAAGGCAGCTCATGAGATCATTGTATTGGAGTACAGAGAGAGAGATTAACCACATAGCTACGGTAGAGCCCTCAGCCCCAGGGGAGAACTACTCCCTCCTCATCATGGGAACAGCGATGGCGGTGAAGATGGCGGTGGAGACGGCTTCCGGGGGCAATTCCCCGCTGGGTGCCGGAACAGAGACTTCTGTCCCCCGAATCTTGATTTCGCGATGGCGGCGGCTGGAAGGTTTTCTCCGTATCGTGGTCTCTCTCGGGGTTTTTAGGTCAGGGAGGCCTAAATAGGCGAAGAGAGGGAGTCGGAGGGGCCACGGGGTGCCCACACCCTAGGGGCGCGCCCCCTGGCCGCGCCGGGGTGTGGTGTGGGGCCCCCTGGCTCCCCTCTCGTCCCTCTCCGGTGCTCTGGAAGCTTCCGGGAAAAATAGGAACTTGGGCGGTGATTTCGTCCGATTCCGAGAATATTTCGTTACTAGGATTTCTGAAACCAAAAACAGCAGAAAACAGCAACTTCGGCATCTCGTCAATAGGTTAGTTCCGGAAAACGCATAATAATGACATATAATGTGTATAAAACATGTAGATATCATCAATAAAGTGGCATGGAACATAAGAAATTATAGATACGTTTGAGACGTATCAAGGCACCCGCGCCTTTACGCATAAATTGCATGCATATATATATATGTGTGTTTTTTGGCCACCAACGATATATAGATGATCGAGAGAGAGAGATTGAAATCCCCAAGAATATGTTCAAATATACATTAAAATATATGCACGAATGCATGGTAGGCCATGCATGCACACTAATTATATATATATATTATGAGGCAACTTAATCAAATGTGTTTTCATTCGAGAGAACTTGTCAAAATTAAAGTTAATTAATTTATCACGATAATTATATAATTAATTAATGAATCTCAGGGATATGTTATACAACATGATCGATATAGGCCATGTATATATTAATTGGTGTTAATCTACGGTTTGCTAGCTAGCTGCTATATATAGAGCATGTTTTTATTAGATCGGGTTATAGCTAGTATAGTTTAGGGTTATGTGTTTTCATTAAGTAGGGTTGATTAGCTATGGTTAGTTACATATATATGGTTTAGGGTTAATGCATGGCACATTTAATTTAATTAGAGGACCGCGAGGCACCCCTGGCCTGCTTGATGCACAATTAAGTGTCGTTGGCCTATATATAGGGTTTAATTAGGGTTTAGGGTTAGGGTTAGGGTTTAGGGTCTAGGGTTTAGTGTTTAGGGTGTTTAGGGTTTAGGGATTAGGGATTAGGGTTTCAGGGTTGTATAAGGTTTAGGGATCATCGATCGAGTGCGCACACACATTATTAGAGGCACCCGCGCCTTTGCGCATAAAGTGCATGCGTATAGTTTAGGGTTATTTGTTTTAATTAAGTAGGGTTTGATCAGCTAGGGTTAGTTACATATATATGGTTTAGGGTTAATGCATGGCACATTACATATAGTTTAAATCTCAAGAATGTTTATACATGATAGGCCATATGTGCAAAGGAATTTTTTTCCTCGTGAACTTGTCAAAATTCAAGTTTATCAGTGCCAATGGAAACTAGTCCAAAAAATTACATAGAGGACCAAAAGTACTAGACAATAACTAATAGAACCTGCAACTTTACAAAAAGGACCCCAAAACATATAGAAGAAAATCAATCGAGTCCTTCTCGACCGCACATCAGATCTCTGCTCCGCATCCTTTCCAGCAACTCCGTCGCCGGGGACGCACCACTTGGGACGGTGTCGCCGGTAGTCGCCAGGACGAAGGAGAAGAAGGGCCTCAGCAACGGCATATTGGCTCTGAGAAGGGTCGCTGAAAGTCCAAGATGTGCACGGGCAAGACGGATGACGCCGTCGTATGCCCCGAGCTTGTGAACTTTAGCAGCTTGACTTCCCCATTGGCCAGATCTGAAGCACTGACCAAAGCAAGCCTCACCGTTAGCGCCATCACATTGATGGCACCAGATCGGGGTTTGGCCGGCAAGATCCGCCAGATTCACCATAGGCCAGATCTGAAGCCGATGACGAGATCCCCGACTCCATTGCGCCATTCTGCTCATGGGAAACACTGGATCTAAGCTTACAACAACACTAACTCCCTCGGATCCAAATTAGCTGACTCAACTTTGCTTATCTAAATATGGATGTATCCACACATGTTTTTACTCTAGATACATACACGTCTAAGGAAAGTTGAATCAATTAATTTAGTTCGGAGGGTGTACAATATACAGAGAGAAGTCGGCCTCGTCTCCGGCCGGCGAGGCCGCCGGAGAGAAGGGGGAGAGGAGCCGGGGGAGTGGGAGAGACTCGAGAGAGAAAGAGAAGAGGAAGAAATGAGAGCTCCCTGGGGAAGAACATTATTTTTGTCGTTCTGCTCGTACTGTAGCTTGAAACTGAAAATTTCGGCCACGCGCCAAATCATCCCGCCGCATCCATTCGAAAATCCCGTGACCAGTTTTACCCTTTTAACCCTGGTCCGGAAGCTACAACCCACCGACCATGGAGGGCTCATTCGGTAACAATGAAATATCTTGCCTAGATCCCGAACCCTCCCCACAGGCCCACACCCACCCACCAACCATTCGCCCCATTAGCTCAAAAATACTCTCACACGCCAAAGCTCTGACTCTCTACAGTACTAGATCTGCTTCGCCGCCGGCATACTCCTCCACAGCGTAGCCTTGATCGTGTTGGCTGTCCACCCACCTGATCCGCTCCCCCGCCGCCCTCGTCACCGACGGATCTGCTTCACCGCCGACCTCGCCACCGACGGATCTGCTTCACCGCCGACCTCGCCACCGACGGATCTGCTTCACCGCCGACCTCGCCACCGACTACCTCGCCGCAGCGGCTGTATCAACTTCACCGAATACCTTGCCAGCCAACCAGATCTGCTTCACTAACGCCCGCTTCTACTGAAACAGGGTCGATTCATCGTCTCCCGCGTTCGCCGCCGCTGGAATGCAAGTTGCCGCCCCCGTCCACCCCGCCGCAGCTTGGTTAGTACGCTGGCCCGTTAGATCGCGGTGTTTCTTTAGCCATGTTTTGTGTAGTTATTTGCAGATCTCATATGCCGTTAACTTTCTTGATGTGTTGCTTCGCATGAAGTTTGTTTAAATGTTGTACAGTACAAAAGCATTATCCGGTCGCTACCATCCTGTTCATTCTACTGACACCTGTGTGCATCCACATATTTATAGCCTTGTACCCATTCATTTGCTGCCAACTGTTTTTGTACTGCATGCTATTGTCGCACTGCTTTTATAGTCGTGCTATGGGCATTTCCAATCTGCTTTCCCGAACACTTTTGCTATTGTTTTGCCTCTAATTTGTGTATTTTGGATACAACTAACACGGACTAACGCTGTTTTCAGCAGAATTGCTCTGGTGTCTCGTTTTTGTGCAGAAATCCAACTTTCGGGAAAATCCTCGGAATTTCTTCAGATGGCCCTATTTTACCAAAATATTGACGGAGCCAGAAGGGCGAAGGAGGTGGAGGCCCGAGGGCCCCACACCATAAGGCGGCGCGGCCCAGGGGGGGCCCGCGCGGCCCTATGGTGTGGCCCCCTCGGCCGGCCTCCGACGCCCCCCTTCGGACTACTTATCGGGTTCGACCTAAAAACGCACGGAGAGAAGTCGACATCGCCAGAAACCCTCCAGAGAGCCGCCACATCGCGAAACTCCGTCGCGGGAGCCAGAAGTCTCCGTTCTGGCACTCCGCCGGGACGGGGAATTGGAGGAGATCTTCACCGCCATCACCGCCAACGCCTCTCCATCGACCAGCAATGTTTCCCCCATCCATGTGTGAGTAATTCCCCCGCTGTAGGCTGAAGGGGATGGTAGGGATTGGATGAGATTGGTCATGTAATAGTCATAAGATTGTTAGGGCATAGTGCCTAGTATCCGTAGATGTCACTTTTATGATATTGTTGCAACTTGTTATGCTTAATGCTTGTCACTAGGGCCCGAGTGCCATGATCTCAGATCTGAACATGTTATTGATTCATGAAGATATTCGTTGTTTATGATCTTACCTGCAAGTTGTATACACATGTCGCTGTCCGGAACCAATGGCCCCGAAGTGACAGAAATCGGGACAACCGGAGGGGATGGTAGTGATGTGAGGATCACATGTGTTCACGGAGTGTTAATGCTTTGCTCCGGTACTCTATTAAAAGGAGTACCTTAATATCCAGTAGTTTCCCTAGAGGCCCGGCTGCCACCGGCTGGTAGGACAGAAGATGTTGTGCAAGTTTCTCATTGCGAGCACGTACGACTAAATATGGAACACATGCCTATTGATTGATTAGTACTTGGATACCGTTTTATTATTATCTGCAAATGCCCATGCTTTGATTGTTACATGAGTTTCTCTCATCCATGCAACGCCCGTTAAATCCGTCCCTGTGCCTACAGTATTTTAATCCTGCTGTTTACTATAATCACTACTGCTGTCTTTATTTCACTGCTGCTGTTATTCCGCTATTTCCACTACCATAGAACTGTTACTACTGATAAACTCTTGCGAGCAAGTCTGTTTCCAGGTGCAGCTGAATTGACAACTCCGCTGTTAAGGCTTACAAGTATTCTTTGTCTCCCCTTGTGTCGAATCAATAAATTGGGTAATACTTCCCTCGAAGACTGTTGCGATCCCCTATACTTGTGGGTCATCAAGACTATTTTCTGGCGCCGTTGCCGGGGAGCATAGCTTTATTTGGAAGTTCACTTGGATTGATATTGTTCGCTGCAAATTCTCCATTATGGGTAAACCTCGCGATACTAAGATCGCCATATTACCATCCACTACAAGAAAAGGTACAACTCTGAGTACCTCTGCTGCTCTTGATTCACCATCTGTGATTGATAAACTTGTTTCACCGCCACATGCTTCACGTGCTGGTACTTCTGCTGAATCTGAAAATTCTCATAATATTGATAATGTTTCTGCTGTGCTTGATGATAGTGGTTCATTGGGATCTTTTCTAGATGCTACAATTGCTAAGTCTAGACAAATTGAAAATACTGAAACTCCTAATGCTGCTACACCTGTTAATTCACCTGAGTCTGTTGAATATTCTAGTGATGATCTTGATGAAGATTATGTAGAGCTTGATGATGATTTTATTGAAAAATGCAATGCTACTACTGATGCAAGAAAAATTAAAAAGTTGCTTGCAGAACATGCTGTTAGATATAAACTATCTCCTGATCCTAAATTTGCCACATCTCCTATAAACATTAGGGATAAAGATTATGATTTTTCTCTTGATCTATCTCATATAGCTATTGTTGAGAAAACACCCTTTTGTGGTACTGAAAAAGAAAGTGTTGTTGAACACATGACTGAGTTATCTACTCTTAGTGGCTTGTTTTCTGATGATATTAAGATGCGTACTTACTTTGTCGCTAAAATTTTTCCTTTCTCATTAAAGGATGATGCTAAAACTTGGTATAATAATTTGCCTCCTGGTTCTATTAAAAGTCCAAAAGAATTGCTTGATGTTTTCTTCCGCAAATACTTTCCTGCTAGTGCTCAACATGCTGCTTTGCAGAGAATTTATAATTTTGACCAGGAAGATGGAGAGAAATTGCCTGAGGCTTGGGCGAGATTTTGCTCTCTTATTAGAGCTCAGCCTGACCATGATTTAGAAAAGCATGATTTACTTGATATATTTTATAGTGGACTAACTATTGAGTCTAGGGCATACCTGGATAGTTGTGCTGGTTGTGTTTTCAGGAAAAGAACTCCAGAAGACGCTGAAGAATTATTGGCTAAAATAGGCCGGAATCATGATGATTGGTCTACACCTGAACCAACCCCGACACCGATAGTGAAGAAGAGGGGTATGATTAAATTGAATGATGAAGATATGAGGGAAGCCAAGAAGTCTCTTAAGGAGAAGGGTATTAAACCTGAAGATGTGAAGAATTTACCTCCTATTGAAGATATATGTGAGACAATTCCCCCTTCATCCATGATTGAGGTACACTCGCTTCAACACTTTACTAGAGAAGATATTCCGTATTCAAAATCTCCTGCTCAATGCTTAGATGAATTTGATAATTATATTGTTAAGCAAGAAAACTTTAATATGAGAGTAGAGAATCATTTAATGGAAAATTCCCGAGCTATTAGTGAATTGCATGGTATTGTGGAGAGAACCTCCAATGATGTTAAGATACTTGTTAAACATTTTCAAATGGTTCAAACTCAAATTGATCAACTTACTAAAGTGCAAAATGACTTGTTGGGAAATAATTCTAAAGAAAAACATGCTTGTGAGGTAACAACTAGAGGTGGTGCTTCTACCCAGGATCCTCTATATCCTGAAGGGCATCCCAAAAGAGTTGAACAAGATTCTCAACTAATTAAAACTAGTGCTCCATCTAAGAAAAAGAAAAAGAAACATAAGAATGTTGTAGAATCCTCTGAACCTGTTAATGATCCTAATAGTATTTCTATTTCTGATGCTGAAACTGAAAGTGGTAATGAACATGAGGAAGATAATGATAAGAATGATACTCCTGATAAAGAAGAGGTTGAAAAAGAACCTGAAAAGCATGCTAAAAATAAAAAGTACACTAAAGAAGACTTTATTACTGAGAAGCATGGTAATGAAAGAGAACCTTGGGTTCAAAAGCAAATGCCTTTTCCTGCTAAGAAACTAAAATCAAAGGAGGAGGAACATTATAATAAATTTTGTGATTGGATGAAACCTTTATTTCTGCAAATCCCTTTGACTGATGCTATTAAATTGCCTCCTTATTCAAAGTATATGAAAGATATTGTTACTAACAAAAGGAAAATCCCCAATGAGGAAATTTCCACTATGCTCGCTAATTACTCCTTCAATGGTAAGATTCCAAAGAAGTTGGGCGACCCAGGTATACCGACTATTCCTTGTTCCATCAAGAATAATTATGTTAGAACTGCTCTATGTGATTTGGGAGCAGGTGTTAGTGTGATGCCTTTTTCTCTTTATAAGAGACTTGATTTAGATAAATTGATACCAACTGATATATCTTTGCAAATGGCTGATAAATCTACTGCTATTCCTGTTGGTTTATGTGAAAATGTTCCTGTTCAAGTTACTCAGCATTGCTTGATATTAACTGATTTTGTTGTGTTGGAAATGCCTGAAGATGATAATATGTCCATTATTCTTGGAAGACCCTTTCTTAATACTGCAGGGGCTGTTATTGATTGCAATAAAGGCATGGTTACTTTCAATGTTGATGATAAGGAACACACTGTCTATTTTCCCAAGAGGATTGATAAAGTATGTGGAGTCAATACAATTTTTAATGTGAAAACTATCAAAGTGGGATCCATTGATTGTCCTATATATGAGCCTAAAGAAGAATATCAAACTCTTGTGATTGGATCCATATCAATTCAATATAAGGTAACATGATTGATTTGAGGTTTATTTCTTCTTATGTCATATAAAATTTATTTGGTAGCAAGACTTGATCAACCTTGTTAACAAGTATATTTTATTGCATAAAAGAGCTAAACAACACTTCTTTCTTTCTCTCTCCCTTCACCTATTTTACTTGCTGTAGCACTTTTATTTTGCAATATGCTTTAGTCATTTAAGATTTTAGAAATCATTTTCCTGCGCAGTAATCATTAATTTAATACCCAGAAATGTGCATTTTTCGAAGTTCTCTAAAAATTACAAAAATTACACCGTTGGTCCTATTTTTCGACGAGGCACCTGGGAGCACCAGAGGATGACCTGTGGGGCACCAGGGGGTGCCACACCATAGGGCGGCGCGGCCAGCAAGGGGGCCGCGCCACCATGTGGTGTGGGCCACCCCTTGCCCCACTACACCATCTCTTCCTCCCAGCACCTTCTCTCTCCCGAAAAAACTCGTACCAAGTTTCTCTCACTCGTGTTTCTGCTCAAGAACTCGCGATTTTTCGATCTCCTTGCTCAGCCCAGATTTCTGTCTGAAATTTGGCACATTTACTCCTTGGTATGTGACTCCTTTGATTGTCCAATTAGAATTTCATTTGGTTGAGTATATCTTGAATATTTTGCTGCTGTATGTAACATGTTTAGTGAGCTTGCATGCTTGTTCTAAGTGGTAGAAATTAGTTTTGATGCATGTTTAGCACTCTAGCAAGTTCCTATAGTAGTTCCCTTCAATTACACACCTTGAAATCAAATTTTATAATGATTGTTGAAAATTTCAGAAAATGGAAGAAGGTGTGCCCCAATTGAACCAAGAAGAATTGGAAGTCCAGCAAGTTTCAAGAGTCAATCGTGAGGAGGGAGTATACCCCTCTTACTACCCATGCGTGGACTTTATGAGAAGTGCGGGGATTTTACAAGATGTGCAAACTCTAATCTCTCGTGCAGGGCTGAGTGGTTTTGTTGAAGGAGAGCCAAGACAATATGTAAAATTAACTATGTCTTTTGTGCAGGACTTCAAGTTCAATTGGTCGCGGTCTGACCCCATGGTCCAGTATAAAATTTACAATAAAGCTGTCAACTTGCCATTTAGTGTTTTTTGTGCAGCAATTGGAGTACCGCAATGGGGATCCTGCGAGAAGATCAGGGGAACACCGCGGGAGCTCTCAGATCTTTATACAAGGATTTGTAATGGGAGGAGTCTCTCCAATGATGATGGTAAGATTAGTAGCATTCAACATCCAGCCATCCGCTACTTTGCCTATTTCATTACAAAGTGCGTCCTTGCAAGAAGGACCGGAGGTAAATTATCTGTCCCAGACTTGGCTTTCTTAGCTGCTGCTTTGCAACAGGATAGGACTTATAATTTGGGTGCTTTAATAGCTTGTAGACTTGCTACTAACCGTGAGAAAGGAGGAATTTGTGGAGGTCTTATCGCCTCTCGCTTATTAGCTATGCATGGTGTAGAACCTCACCATTTAGATATTCCGCTTTCTATAGAGAAGCTTGATGTGGTTTCCATGATTAGACATGAGTTTATTTCAGATGCATCTAGTTTGAACAACCTGCATTATAGGATAACTTTGTATAAGAAAAGTTGGAGTATAACTAAGAAAATTGAAAAACTAGTACGATTGCCTGCACCTGCTTTGTTTAACCTTGATGCCAGGAACGGGTGGTCGATCACAGAAAATGAGCTAAATGCATACATAGAAAGAGAAAGCCGTCGTGCGAGGGAAAATGTGGAGGAGACCGAGGAGCATCCCGACTCTTCATCCGATGCAGCAAGCTCCTCATATCAACATCATGGTCACGTGGAGCCTCCACGATATTCTTCTGCACAGGGGCCTTATTACCACTCCATGTATGATCCACCGGCGTGGAACCCCGACCCTCGTTGGGAATGAACTCCACTTAGGCCAAAAGCCTAAGCTTGGGGGGAGGTATACCGGCATCACTCATTCTTTGCATATTATGATTGCTGGATACTTGTACATACTTGTTTAGTCTCTAGAGTGGTTTTCTAATGAGAGGGAGATGATATTTGGGGAAGTGCTGTCCAAAAACAGATTCTGTGCTGTTACTAAAAAAATTCGTACGCACAGCCAGAACGTTATTTTGAGTTGCCAATTTTTGAGCATGTTCCCCAGGTTGTTATCTAACTTTCATTAGTTGAACACTTTTTGGTCTGAGCAATGGAAGATTTTTGTTAAATTCGATTTCTGTACTGCTGTCAGGATTTGGCAGATTTCTGTCATCCTGCTTTTCTGTGTTTCTGTTAGTTTGCATTCTTTTGTTTTCACTTTGTTTCTTTCCTAAAACACAAAAAGACCAAAAATATTTCTGTTGTTTCTCTTCACCATTTGTTTATTTGGTACCTTGCTCTTAGTTTGCTTTATTTGCTATCATTAGTTTGCTATGAGAAAACCCAAAAAGATTTTGCTTTGTTTGCTTGTTTTCTTTCGTTCTTATTTCTAATTCGAAAACGCCAAAAATATTTGCTGTTCTTCTTTGGTTTGTAAAGTTCATCATGAGTTCAATGGTCTTCGGTGGCTGGAGCGTGGTTTTCATTTTATATTATCCAAGCTACACAAGTGAAAAGGCAATAATGACGATCTACGACAATCTGATTGTGGTGAGAGGCTGGTATGAACTCTATTTGCTTTCATTTTTGTACATATACTCATCCATATGAGCATGCTTAGTTGGTTCATGTGAGGTATATGTTATTTGAGAAAGTCTAGTAGTTCATGATCTCTCATGTTTAGTTCCAATTTATTAATATGAGTAGCATGTCGTGGATGTTTGCTTGCATTGTTTTATTCATAAGTAAGTATGGCATTGTGGTATCCTCCTCTGAATAATTCATTTATATCGACTTGGCACATGCTCACGCATGCATATGACTGAACAAAAGTCAATTAAGCCTCGATGATTTATATTGCTTCAGAGTTATTGTATCACTTTTATGCCTCCGTTAATTTATTTTGCCGCAAGCATGATTATGACAGTTACTGCTCTCTTGATTTGTCGCTCCCTAGTCTTTTGCTAGCCTTCACTTGTACTGAGCGGTAACGCCGCTCGTGCTTCCAAACACCTGAAAACCAAGTTGTTCCATAAGTGTCCACCATAAATACCTATGCATGGCATTTCAAACCATTCCAAGTAAATTCTCATGCGCTACCTTTAAAACCTTCAAAATGCTTCTCAATTTGTGTTAATGTTTCATAGCTCATGAGGAAGTATGTGGTGTTTAGCTTTCGACCTTGTCATTTACTTTTGACGGACTCTCATATGGACTAGTGGCACATCCGCTTATCCAATAATTTTGCAAAAAGAGCTGGCAATGGGATTCCCAGTCCCGAATTAATTAACTTAAATAGACACTCCTCCATGGTTTGTGATTGTTGGACGGCACCCGAAGGATTCGGTTAGCCATGGCTTGTGTAAGCAAAGGTTGGGGGAGTGTCATCATCATAATAAAACTTAAATAAAAAGGCACTCCTTCATGGTATGTGATTGTTGGCAGGCACCCGAGGATTCGGTTAGCCATGGTTTGTGAAAGAAAGGTTGGAAGGAGTGCCAACCAAAAATAAATAAATGGGAGCCGCTCTTGTGAGTCCGGTTGATGAGGTAGTTAGTGTACCCATTACCATTCGTTGACAACAACAAACACCTCTCAAAAATAATTTTACTCCTGCTTTACAAATGAAAAGCTCTAGCGCATGTTAATCCCTGCTTCCCTCTGCGAAGGGTCAATCTTTTACTTTTATGTTGTGTCTTCATTCTTTCTTTGAGCACTATCTTGAGAGCACAACTGTCATTCTTAGTATAATATGCTTGTCTCAAAATATGATTGATTGTGGTATAACTTTGATGCTTTTATCTTTGACAATCACTACTTCTAGTCCTTCTATGAACTCAAGAGGTGCCTCGGCATTTATGTTTTGCCGATCAAATACAGGCAAGCGAGATACCACTTTATCATATTCTCTTATGAACATTGCAATCTTGCTTATATACATGATTCATGGTGCTTATTATTAATTGTTGGTACCTCTCCATGATTGACATAGCTGTTGGATGATCTTATTTGCATGTATCTCATTATGAACTGCTTAAGTATTAGCCATAGCATGAGAATATATACATCATATGAGCAAATGTGTTCGTGAAAGTTCTTTTATCGCTCAGTTGTTAACTGAATTGCTTGAGGACAAGCAATAAGCTAAGCTTGGGGAGTTGAGTCCAAAACGTATCTACTTTCCCGAACACTTTTGCTATTGTTTTGCCTCTAATTTGTGTATTTTGGATACAACTAACACGGACTAACGCTGTTTTCAGCAGAATTGCTCTGGTGTCTCGTTTTTGTGCAGAAATCCAACTTTCGGGAAAATCCTCGGAATTTCTTCAGATGGCCCTATTTTACCAAAATATTGACGGAGCCAGAAGGGCGAAGGAGGTGGAGGCCCGAGGGCCCCACACCATAAGGCGGCGCGGCCCAGGGGGGGCCCGCGCGGCCCTATGGTGTGGCCCCCTCGGCCGGCCTCCGACGCCCCCCTTCGGACTACTTATCGGGTTCGACCTAAAAACGCACGGAGAGAAGTCGACATCGCCAGAAACCCTCCAGAGAGCCGCCACATCGCGAAACTCCGTCGCGGGAGCGAAGTCTCCGTTTGGCACTCCGCCGGGACGGGGAATTGGAGGAGATCTTCACCGCCATCACCGCCAACGCCTCTCCATCGACCAGCAATGTTTCCCCCATCCATGTGTGAGTAATTCCCCCGCTGTAGGCTGAAGGGGATGGTAGGGATTGGATGAGATTGGTCATGTAATAGTCATAAGATTGTTAGGGCATAGTGCCTAGTATCCGTAGATGTCACTTTTATGATATTGTTGCAACTTGTTATGCTTAATGCTTGTCACTAGGGCCCGAGTGCCATGATCTCAGATCTGAACATGTTATTGATTCATGAAGATATTCGTTGTTTATGATCTTACCTGCAAGTTGTATACACATGTCGCTGTCCGGAACCAATGGCCCCGAAGTGACAGAAATCGGGACAACCGGAGGGGATGGTAGTGATGTGAGGATCACATGTGTTCACGGAGTGTTAATGCTTTGCTCCGGTACTCTATTAAAAGGAGTACCTTAATATCCAGTAGTTTCCCTAGAGGCCCGGCTGCCACCGGCTGGTAGGACAGAAGATGTTGTGCAAGTTTCTCATTGCGAGCACGTACGACTAAATATGGAACACATGCCTATTGATTGATTAGTACTTGGATACCGTTTTATTATTATCTGCAAATGCCCATGCTTTGATTGTTACATGAGTTTCTCTCATCCATGCAACGCCCGTTAAATCCGTCCCTGTGCCTACAGTATTTTAATCCTGCTGTTTACTATAATCACTACTGCTGTCTTTATTTCACTGCTCTGTTATTCCGCTATTTCCACTACCATAGAACTGTTACTACTGATAAACTCTTGCGAGCAAGTCTGTTTCCAGGTGCAGCTGAATTGACAACTCCGCTGTTAAGGCTTACAAGTATTCTTTGTCTCCCCTTGTGTCGAATCAATAAATTGGGTAATACTTCCCTCGAAGACTGTTGCGATCCGCACTGCTTTTATAGTCGTGCTATGGGCATTTCCAATCTGCTTGTTCTTATACCACGTCATTAGCTCACCGCTAGCTGTTTTCTCGTGTCTGCTATTCTCACACTGCTTTTATAATCATGCTATGTGCATTTCCAATCTGCTTGCTCTTATACCTCGTCTTTAGCTTATATAGTTATTGCTGCGTGCATGTCTGGTCTTTGTATTATCGTAGACTGACTTGTCAATGTTATTTTTCCTTGGGATTGATCATGCGAACCACTTATTAGAACATCCAACATTAACAGCGGGGACGCTAGGTAAGGTTGGAATCTGAGTTCGTGGTTGGTAATTTTGGCAGTTTACTTCCGTTATTATCTATAACCTATATGCATTGTTCCTTATGCAAGAGATTAACACTTGGAACCCTGCCATAGCAATGCCATTCATGCTTTACTATGTTTCTGCCTATTTGATATGCTTGTCTTGGAGAAACTTCGAGGGTGATTTGAACCTGACATTTGGTCATTCTTAATGCCAGTTTACTTTATGTGTAAAACCTTGGCATTACCCTACTCTAAATCTGAATGTCTGAAATTCGTATCTCATGCAAAGCAACATCTAGTTGGTTTTAATCTGATATCTGGTAACTATTGGCTTATTCATTTGGCAGCTCAAGTTTTTTGTTATTTGAAACCAGCTGACTTGGTCTTAAATGTGATATCTAAACACAGATTAAGGACAATGGAGCAGGAGGATTAGCATTTCACTTGATGGCTGAACCTAAAATGATAGGCATGTTGACCACGACTAGTGCACGCAAGAGAAGGACCTGCAGTGAGCCAGTATGTGCTTAGTACATGCATCTTATCTTATCTTGTGCTTATTTCTGCTACATGCTGTTATCTGATCTCTACATTGCGTAATACATGTTTGAATAGTTAATTGTTGTAACTATGTTTACAATGTTACCAGAATGCAGTTTTAATGAAGCAGTCATCATTAGAAGATAGTCGCCAAAAAAGGATCTGTAGCGACCCTGTGCAACATTATGATGTAAGTTTGTGCTTAGTACAAGTTCCATACATGTCTTATTTATGCAACTTGTTATTATCTTATATCTACATTGCATAATAAATGTTTGCATAGTTCATCGTTTAACTCTTTTTGCATTATTATCAGAATGCAGTTGTGATGAAGCAATCTTCATTACCAGTGAGGCCCACAAAAAGTTCTGATCTTTCTTCTGATGCATCTTCTCATAGCCGTCAACCTAGACCATTTCTTTCATCAGACAGTAAATATCTCAAGGCTGTACTTTATAAAAGACATGGTATTGCTGCTTTAAGATCTGTAGCTGATATGTTGACAAAGAGTACACAAGATTCAATCAAGGCGATTGCCAAATGTCAACGTGTTATTGATGATGCTAATAGAAGTCCTCAATGATTCTATGTAATTTTTTTATTTGGGCACATTAATTGCCTTGTAATTTTCCTATTTGTTTTATTTGTGTATGTAATTGTGTGTATCATTGAAATCAGATTTTAGGCTCATGAAATTTAATGCAAGTTGACTAGTCAAACAAGTAGGGCCCTACAACAGATTGGGCCGGCCCACTTACAGTAGTGTGGGACCCACTTTCATTTTGGGCCGGCCCACTTCTTTAGTAGGCCGGCCCGGTTACACGATAATGGGCTCCACATGCTTATTGGGCCGGCCCACTTGCTCTATGGTGGTCCCACATGGTAAATGGGCCGGCCCTTTAATAGGAAGGTGGGACCCACCTGTGTTTTTGGCCCGGCCCACTATCTTGTTGGGCCGGCCCACTTTCTATATGGTGGACCCCACATACCAAATGGGCCGCCCACTTTCTATATGGTGGACCCCACACACCAAATGGGCCGGCCCTTTAATAGGAAGGTGGGACCCACCTGTGTTTTGGCCCGGCCCACTATCTTGTTGGGCCGGCCCACTTTCTATATGGTGGACCCCACATACCAAATGGGCCGGCCCATTAACAGGAATGTGGGACCCACCTGTGTTTTTGGCCCGGCCCACTATCTTGGTGGGCCAGCCCACTTGCTATATGGTGGGCCCCACACACTAAATGGGCCGGCCCTTTAACAGGAAAGTGGGACCCACCTGTGTTTTTGGCCCGGCCCACTATTTTGTTGGGCCGGCCCACTTGCTATATGGTGGACCCCACAAACTAAATGGGCCGACCCTTTAACAGGAAAGTGGGACCCACCTGTGTTTTTGGCCCGGCCCACTAGCTTGTTGGGCCGGCCCACTATACGGTGGACCCCACACACTAAATGGGCCGGCCTTTTAACAGGAAAGTGGGACCCACCTGTGTTTTTGGCCCGGCCCACTTGCTTTTTGGGCCGGCCCAGTTGCTGTAAGGTGGACCCCACATGTTAAATGGGCCGGCCCATTTAAGTTTTGACCAGTCAACCTTAGAGGTTAGGCCCGGCCCACTTAACTAATGGACCAGCCCAGCTATATAGTTGACCGGTCAAACTATGTCATCTGGCCCGGCCCGCTTAAGACGTGGCAGGCCTCGTGTGGGCCTACCATCTACCACGGGGTTTCAGCGGTTAACGCCGTTAACTGCCAGTTAACGGCGTCTGCCACGTGTCAGTTTGCATGACGTCAGCAGTCAACGGGCTCCCGGAAACACTTCCGCAACGGTCCGATTTTCCGTGGCGGAAGGGCGCCCAAGCGCGACGGACCGAAAAAATCGTCGTTGGACTTTGCCTGACGCAGTTTCGACAACGGAACCCATATCGTCGGGTTAGGCCCATAGGCGACGAAAAATGCCCCTTAGTTGACGATTTTGGGACGTTGTCTATCAGAACTTTTCTTGTAGTGATATCACCACTACACCCTGCAAAGAGGTGGTGCTGGATCTTGGCTTGCCTCCGAGGGAGCTGCGTAGTGGGGGCAATGTCGTGCGAACTATGCGCGAGATTCTTGCCCGTGTATGGCTGCTCAAGAACCTGAACCTCACGGAGGAGGAGTGGGACATCATCATGCCTTACGATGTTATGCACCTGATGTGGCAGCAGGCGTGTCGTCGGCTCGGTGGCCTCCACTTCGACCTCACCCTTAGGGTGGACCACCGGCTCATCGTCAACTTGCCGGCGCTGCAGGACAGTTGGGTCCTAGTTGCGCCGGAGGACGGCCACTGCAGCATATGCATGCTGGGGCTGTCGCAGCGCACAACGGTGCGTCTCCGGGGATGCAAACACCCGTTCCATAGGAAGTGCATCTTCTCCTGGTTTGTAACGAACGCCAGCTGCCCTATCTGCCGCGATAAAGTGCTGACCCATCTTATTTTCGATTTGTAGCATAGTATGAATAAAAACCCTGTATGATAGGGATGCCATGCCAACTTGAATCCTATGTCAAGAGAAATTCTATTTGATTGTGGTTATAAGATATTCTGCATTAGTTTGATCTATTATCATTCTATTTTCCTATGGGATATGACCCTATGAATCAAACAGCATGGGATTACTTCCACACAATTAAGTTTGACCAACTTTTAGTAGGACAACAAACATAAATAATTAGTCATCATGGGATTACAATCCAACAGATAATTGTCTTCAGGACTCATACATTTTCCAAATAGAAAAATCAAAACAAATCATGGTTCTTCATCTCACAGCATGATACAGAGACAAGAGTCTAATCATCATCATCATCATCATCATCATCATCATCATCATCATCATTATGTTTGCAAGTCTCTAATAAGAGGCTGCATGAACACATCAAAATCCTTCCCAGGAGATTTGGGACCTGGGATGAGTACTGGCCACATGCTATACGAGTTGCTCATGTTGCCAAATGGGTTGAATCCATCTGTAGCAAGGCCAAGTCTCAGGTTCCTTGGATCTGCAGCAAAATCTGGATGATCCAGGTCGAATTGCTTCCATTCATCGCCATCAGCAGGATGCCTCAGTAAATCAGGGTCGGGCGTGAGAATCTCTTTGTGCCATCTTGTTTCCCGAGATGTTTGTTCTGAAGCAAACAACCTCTGCAATCTTTGTACAAGTGGAAAGTATCTCAGAACCTTCCAAGGAATCTTTTTCTTACCACCAGCTCCATCATGTTTCCATCTTGATTCCTTACATACTGGACATTCATCGAGGTCATTATACTCCATCCAAAACAGTGCACAGTTATTTTTGCAAAAATCAATCTTCTCATATCCAAGTCCCAGTACCTTGATGTACTGCTTCACCTCATAAAAGGATTTTGGCAGTCCAGCCCCAGGGAGTGCATCGCTGTATGTCTTCGCAACTGCATTGAACGCTTTATTGGTAATCCCCTGGTATGACTTGTCATGAAGTAATTTCACAATTAATTCGAATCTTGACACAACAGAACCAGGGGCCACTAAGCGCTTAGCATCTTCTATCAGGTCATGGAAAAGAGGCTTTTTGTGATAACCATGGGGCTGTTGGCTTGCATATGGATACAGATCCCGTAACAAATTAGCAGTAGCCTCATCCTGGACGAGATCTTCAGGCTGATAACCATCAGAATAAAGAGGATCAATAATGTCAGGCTGATCATAGTGTTCACCATGGTTAATCCACCTGATATATGTCTGGTCCATCCCATAAACGAATAAATGATCTGAGACTACATGTTGAGGCTTGGACCCAATATTCAAACATACGCGGCATGGACAAATCACTTCCTTTGTCTTGTCGCCGTCAGTAAAATCACTAACGTGCTTCATGAAGTCTTCAATACCACTCAAATATGTTGGTGTGTTTAATGAGTGAAATAATATCCAAGTTCTGTCCATCTGTTGAGGAGATAGATGGTCAGAGAAGCGATAAGCTATTTCAACAAACAGGTCACCTACGAATGTAAGCAAACATACCTGAGCAAACAGGTCGAATATAAAACTATAAATGCTACATTATTTGAGCCGATTTCAGCAAACGAACTGAGTGCAAAACTACGGCTACCTAGCGAACAGATTTTTTTAGGCTGACCACTGGGTTTCCCCACTTTGTATTTTTTTATTAATAAAAAGAGGGAAATATGTACAAAAGTTGCTGGAGAGCAGCAACTAAAAGGATCATAGATCCCAAGCAGCAAAATATATATATAATGTTCTACCCATGATATGATTTCCTCTTTGCCTTATGAACAAGGAGAGCAATTTCATCCTTGAATCTCTTGTGCCATCTATAAATGCTTGGGGGGGAGGGGCGAACAGATCTATCGAAAGCAATACAATACCAACACATTCTTTCTTCTTTTTTGCCGTAATTCCGCCGATCTATTAGCAGTGCAAAGAAGCCAAAAGTAATAAGATTACATACAGGTTCATAGACCACCAGGGCCGTACCTGAGAATACGGAGGGCCTGAGCAAAACAAGAAATAGAGGCCCTCAACATGATCATTGGCAACTAAAATGATTTTATATATACTACTCACTCCATTTCAATAAACAATGCACCCTTGTTTTTCGTATTTTATCTTCGAAAAAATATTAATCTATATCTCTCTATTTAAAAATGATGTTTCAATTTTATGTAGATATACATGTATTTAGATGAGTTTAGTTTGCAGATACATGCAAGTTTTGATGAAGTTGAAACATATTTTTCAGGATGAAGTATATAAAAAAAATTGATATAAAACTGGTATCATTAGAAAGTATTTTCCAACACGATTCTAACAATGCTGCTTATGTATTATATGATCGTGATATTGTTGTCCTATTTATTTGGTCAAGGTTCACATTGAAATGTGGTAAAATAAATTAAAAGAAGTGCATCGTGTGAAAAAGCAATCTAAGAATTCAAAAGTGCTAATTGTTAGTCGAAACATGACATCATTGAGACAAAATATTAATATTCATTGGAAGACTAACTGAATTAGCTGCACTCGCGATGAAAGAGAAAGAGAAGATACGGGTAAGAGCAAGTACAATAAGGTACAGTCTTTTTGTTTGTTTGTTTGGGTTGCTCATCAAGCTTATCGCTCGATACAATAAGGTACAGTCAGCGGGAGTGGTGTTTGGAACATGGGTGCATAGTGGGTGGTATCATAGAGTACTATCATAGATATGCTATATTTATTATAGTGGAGTATTGAAAATGGCATATATAGAAGGGGATATTGAGAATTGAGAGTGGCATAAACACAACTTCAGTTTTTGTAATGGCATAAACACAACTTGTGAATTGAGGAGTGGCATAGAACCAATTAACACTTGTTTCAATAACAGCCATCAAAAGCCAATCGAACGCACGAGAATGGATCCAAAATTTACCCATTTTAAGTTTCACGAGAAAATTTTAAACTTAAAATTCGTACTGCCTAGAAGTTTTTGAAACAAAAATCCAGTAAATCTTATATGTCGGGTTATGCATTCTGGGGGAGTTTCATCAGATTCAGCCATATTGTTTATCAATAAACCTCATTTTATGTTTTACAACCAACTTTAAACTTAAAATTCAAACTGTCCAGTAAAAAGAACAACATTCCAGTAAATCTTATATATTTCTTCTGCATTCCGGGAAAGATTGGTCGGATTCAAAAAAAATAGTTTGGGAATAAACATTGTTTTTGTCTGGAAACGACTTATTGTAGAGTGATTTTTGGTTGGATACATTCATGTGTGTTCGATTGGCTTTGGATGGCTGATATTGAACCAAAGTCAACGCTGGGCTTTTGACCTAGCTGAACGTCACTGGAGCTGCGTCAAAAGTCCAGCCATGACTTTGTCTCAATAACAGCCATCAAAAGCCGATCGAACGCACAGGAATGGATCCAACCAAAAATCACTCAACCGCTGGAATTTTGACCTGAAAGTCACTGAAGCTGTGTCCATACTTGCCCAACAGGTTGCGTATGAATGTAAACCAACATATCTGAGCAAACAGGTCGAATATAAAACTATATAACTAAATGCCACGTTATTTGAGCCGATTTCAGCAAACCAACTGAGGTCTATTTTTTTTAGGCTGGACAGTGGTTTCCTCGCTGTGTATTTTTCACTGTAATAAAAAAGAGGGAAAATGTTACTGGAGAGCAGCAACTAAAAGGATCATAGATCCCAAACAGCAAAATCTAGCTAAAAAGGTTATACCCATGATGATAAGCCATGATATGATTTCCTCTTTGCCTTACAAACAAGGAGAGCCATTTCATCCTTGAATCTCTTGCGGCTTCTGTAAAAGCTTGGGGGCGAACAGATCAATCGAAAGCAATATAATACCAACAAATTCTTTCTTCTTTTTGGCCGTAAATCCACCGATGTATTAGCAGTGCAAAGAACCCAGAAGTAATAAGATTACAAACAGGTCCATAGAGGACTGGCACCAAGCGACGACTACAGACATTGGGCAATGGTGAGCAGTACAGTGTACAGTACGAACGAATTCGAGCAAATAGGTAAAGCGGAAAACAATGTCAAACAAACACATCGAGAGGAAAACAATATCAACCGATCGATTCGAACGAACTAACGAACTTATAAGGGCTGGGCGACGGCGACTGACTTCGATTGAGCTATAATGAATCGTACTTGCCCAGGCCTGAAGATAGCATGCATACCGTGAGGATCTACCAGCTGACCGCGCCTGCCGGTGCGGCTGGAGAAGAACGGCGCCACCAGCAGTCGCCGGCTGACGCGGCTGATAGACAGCGTGGGGAAGTTTTGGTGCGCGGCCTGGTTCACCGAGGGTGTGTCTAGAGAAGAACAGGGCGCCGAAGGAGGTGTCTAGAGAAGAACAAGGTGGGCTGGGTGCTGAGTTAAAGGCGAGCGTTCGAAATATTGGGCGCGCGTTCGAAAGTTTAGGTGCGCGAGGGAGGTGTCTGCTGTGCTGAGTTAAAGGCGAGCGTTCGAAATTTCCCCGTCCTCTTCTTTTTTGGGCTAATCTATCTATACCTCTATTCTATCTACATGTTTTTTATTTTTTTTCTATTCTATACATGAGTTTTTGAATTTGAATTTTTTCACTCTGTCAGCCTTCCGGCCAATGCTCATTTGAAGTAATTGAAGCTGTTGATTTGCAGCTTAGAGGTGCTATCTACCGCTCATCATACAAGGACTCTTCAGATCTAAACGGCTGTGAATGCACGGATTCGTCACCCATCCTTCCCTTGGACTGGCGATGCTGAAAGCCTGAAACACTGGAACCCTCTAGATACTTCGGGATACCTCACTGCCCCACATTATTAAACAGGCCTTTTCCGACACGGGAAGTCAAAAGTTGGGGGCTCCATGCAGTACATATGAATACTCGCTAGCTGCATGGTCTAGAAGCAGACTAGAGTAAATCATCAATTCGTCAAATCCAATTGGTTTACAAGTTTAAATTTATGAAAAATTAAGCATCTTATATCCTTCTTAGTCACTCCAAAATGTAGCTCTTGGGAGGTTTTTGAAATTTACATGTTTGAAACCAAAAACCACTTCTCTTCATGCATGCTTGACTTCATAAGACAGAGTTTAGGGTTAAGGGGTAGATACATGATTTTTTGGTTTGAATATGTGTAGACCTTTTTATCAACTTAATTGAATGCTTACTATATGACATAAGAAGACCTTGGTTTTTCATTTTTTTTTTTTTGAATTTTTATGCCCATTTGAATCTTGGTCAAATCCTAGGTTTGACCAAGATTTGAACAAGTTTAAATCATAAATATGAAAAATTAAGCATCTATCCTTCTTAGTCACTCCAAAATGTAGCTCTTGGGAGGGTTTTTGAAATTTCCATGTTTGAAACCAAAAACCACTTCTCTTCATGCATGCTTGACTTCATAAGACAGAGTTTAGGGTTAGGGGTAGATATATACATGATTTTCTGGTTTGAATATGTCTAGACCTTGTTTATCAACTTGAATGCTTAATTATATATGACATAAGAATGCTATGTCCTTTGTTTTTTCATTCTTTTGATTTTTTCTGAAATTTTATGCCCATTTGAATCTTTTGGTCAAATCCTAGGTTTGACCAAGATTTAAACAAGTTTAAAACATGAAAATGAAAAGGGAAGCTTGTATCCTTCTTAGTCACTCTAAAATGAAGTTTTTGGTAGGTTTTTGAAATTACCATGTTTGAAACCCAAAACCACTTCACTTCATATTGACTTCATAAGGCAGAGTTTAGGGTTAGGGGTAGATACATGATTTGTATGGTTTGAATATGTTTAGACCTTGTTTATCAATCTGAATGCTTACGATATGACATAAGAAGACTATGTACTTTGGTTTTCATTTTTCTGATTTTTATTAATTTTGTGTCCATTTGAATCTTGGTCAAATCCTAGGTTTGACCAAAATTTAAACAAGTTTAAAACATGAAAATGAAAAGGTAATCATGGATCCTTCTTAGTCACTCTAAAATGAAGCTTTTGGGATGTTCTTGAAATTTCCATGTTTGAAACCCAAAACGACTTCTCTTCATGCTTGACTTCATAAGACATAGTTTAGGGTTAGGGGTAGATACATGATTTTTCTGGTTTGAATATGTCTAGACCTTGTTTATCAACTTTAATGCTTACTATATGACATAAGAAGACTATGTGCTTTGGTTTTTCATTTTTCTATTTTTTGAATTTTATGCCCATATATTTGTATCTTTGTCAAATCCTAGGTTTGACCAGGATTTAAACAAGTTTAAAACATGAAAATAAAAGGTAAGCCTGGATCCTTCTTAGTCACTCTAAAATGAAGCTTTTGGGAGGTTCTTGAAATTTCCATGTTTGAAACCCAAAACCACTTCTCTTCTTCATAAGACAGAGTTTAGGGTTAGGGGTAGATATATACATGACTATATGACATAAGAAAACTATGTGCTTTGGTTTTTCATTTTTCTGAATTTTTTATTTTTGATGCCCATTTGAATCTTGCTCAAATCCTAGGTTTGACCAAGATTTAAACAAGTTTAAAACAAAAAGGAAGCATGTATCCTTCTTAGTCACTCTAAATGAAGTTTTTGGGAGGTTTTGAAATTTCCATGTTTGAAACCCAAAGCGACTTCTCTTCATGCTTGATTTCATAAGACAGAGTTTAGGGTTAGGGGTAGATACATGATTTGTATGGTTTGAATATGTATAGACCTTGTTTATCAACTTTAATGCTTACTATATGACATAAGAAGATTATGTGCTTTGGTTTTTCATTTTTCTATTTTTTTTGAATTTTATGCCCATATATTTGAATCTTTGTCAAATCCTAGGTTTGACCAGGATTTAAACAAGTTTAAAACATGAAAATGAAAAGGTAAGCCTGGATCCTTCTTAGTCACTCTAAAATGAAGCTTTTGGGAGGTTCTTGAAATTTCCATGTTTGAAACCCAAAACCACTTCTCTTCATGATTGACTTCATAAGACATAGTTTAGGGTTAGGGGTAGATACATGATTTGTATGGTTTGAATATGTCTAGACCTTGTTTATCAACTTTAATGCTTACTATATGACATAAGAAGACTATGTGCTTTGGTTTTTCATTTTTCTGTTTTTTTTTTAATTTTCTGCCCATTTGAATCTTGTCAAATCCTAGGTTTGACCAAGATTTAGACAAGTTTAACACGTGAAAACGAATAAGTAAGCCTGGATCCTTCTTAGTCACTCCAAAATGTACCAATTGATAGATGTGTTAACTTTGCTTAATGGAAAAAATAATGTCATGTAAATGAGTTAACTTGGATTTCCTACCCTTGAATCCATAGGAAACTTTGTTCTAATGCAGTATAATAATCAATCGAGTTTTTACACCAACAGTCTGTCATACGTGTGGTTGATACGTCCCGACGTGTCGATAATTTCTTATGTTCCATGCCACATTATTGATGATATCTACATGTTTTATACATTATATGTCATATTCTGCATTTTTCGAACTAACCTATTAACAAGATCCGGTGCCAGTTCCTGTTTTCTGCTGTTTTTGGTTTGAAATCCTAGTAACGAAATATTCTCGGAATCGGACGAAATCAACGCCCAGGTTCCTATTTTTCCCGGAACCATCCAGAACACCCGAGAGCCGCCAGAGGGAAGCCCTGGGGGCCCCACACCACACCCTGGCGCGGCCAGAGGGGGGGCCGCGCCGCCCTATGGTGTGGTGGCCCCAGGCCCCCTCCGAGGCTGCCCTTCCGCCTATTTAAAGCCTCCGTCGCGAAAACCCTATTACGGAGGACGAAACCCACAGAAACCTTCCAGAGCCGCCGCCATCGCGAAGCCAAGATCTGGGGGACAGGAGTCTCTGTTCCGGCACCCGCCGGACGGGGAAGTGCCCCCGGAAGGCTTCTCCATCGACACCGCTGCCATCTCCACCGCCATCTTCATCACCGCTGCTGCTCCCATGAGGAGGGAGTAGTTCTCCATCGAGGCTCGGGGCTGTACCGGTAGCTATGTGGTTCATCTCTCTCTATGTACTTCAATACAATAATCTCATGAGCTGCCTTACATGATTGAGATTCATATGATGATGCTTGTAATCTAGATGTCATTGTGCTAGTCAAGTGAGTTTTACTTATGTGATCTCCGGAGACTCCTTGTCCCACGTGTGTAAAGGTGACAGTGTGTGCACCGTGTGGGTCTCTTAGGCTATATTTCACAGAATACTTATTCACTGTTATGAATGGCGTAGTGAAGTGCTTATTTATATCTCTTTATGATTGCAATGTGTTTTGTATCACAATTTATCTATGTGCTACTCTAGTGATGTTATTAAAGTAGTTTTATTCCTCCTACACGGTGTAATGGTGACAGTGTGTGCACTCGTGTTAGTACTTGGCGTAGGCTATGATTATGATCTCTTGTAGATTATGAAGTTAACTATTGCTATGATGGTATTGATGTGATCTATTCCTCCTACCTGGCGTGAAGGTGACAGTGTGCATGCTATGTTAGTACTTGGTTTAGTCGTGTCGATCTTTCATGCACTCTAAGGTTATTTAAATATGAACATTTAATTGTGGAGCTTGTTAACTCCGGCATTGAGGGTTCGTGTAATCCTACGCAATGTGTTCATCATCCAACAAGAGAGTGTAGAGTATGCATTTATCTATTCTGTTATGTGATCAAAGTTGAGAGTGTCCACTAGTGAAAGTCTAATCCCTAGGCCTTGTTCCTAAATACTGCTATCGCTGCTTGTTTACTGTTTTACTGCGTTACTACTTCTGCGTTACTACTGCATGTTTACTTCCCGCAATATTACTACCATCAACTGCACGCCAGCAAGCTATTTTCTGGCGCCGTACTACTGCTCATATTCATTCATACCACTTGTATTTCACTATCTCTTCGCCGAACTAGTGCACCTATTAGGTGTGTTGGGGACACAAGAGACTTCTTGCTTTGTGGTTGCAGGGTTGCATGAGAGGGATATCTTTGACCTCTTCCTCCCTGAGATCGATAAACCTTGGGTGATCCACTTAAGGGAAACTTGCTGCTGTTCTACAAACCTCTGCTCTTGGAGGCCCAACACTGTCTACAAGAATAGAAGCACCCGTAGACATCAGTGGTGCCCATGCGTGAGGTCCCACACATCAGTGAGCACAGGTCACGTGCAATAGGTACGCAAACTCCCAGCCATTTTCTTTGTCAAGAGAAGACGCATCAGGATGCGTATTGGAAGTCTGTGGGTCCTTCTGGATCCTTCGGTTGTCCCTCTCACAAAAAAACAAATCTCTCTCATTCTCGGCCTCGCTCGACTCGCTCGCTCGCTCGCACCTCCTGCTCACTGACAAACCCTGCACAAAAGTCAACATCATCACCCGAAAAAGGGGAGACACCATAATGCTCTCCCTTCTTCTCTCCTTCCGAGTGATCCCTCTTCCTCCGAGTTTCACTCGACGGGCAAACACATATGTGCTGCATAGTAATAATAAAAAGGTAGAAAAATCGACCTACGAATCTATAATTAAATATACTAGGTTAAACTAGGGTTTTGCCCAGTACTACAGATCAAGGTTCAAAAAAATCCAACTACGGGGTTCGAACAACCCCATTTCTAATCAAAGAATTTTTTCGACGTCATCCAAATGGCCTCAAACTATAGCATGGGCGGATCCAGACTATAGCCAAGGGGGGCAGCCGCCCCCACTCAATTTTCTGAAACCTTGTAGAAATATGTTAAGCTAAAGGCTGGTTTGCCCGCACTTAGAAATGATATTTGCATCACTTATCATATGTTTGCCCATTTGAATCTTGTCAAATCCTAGATTTGACCAAGATAATTTAAACAAGTTTAAAACATGAAAATGAAAAGGGAAGCTTGTATCCTTCTTAGTCACTCTAAAATGAAGTTTTTGGGAGGTTTTTGAAATTTCCATGTTTGAAACCCAAAACCACTTCTCTTCATGCTTGAACTTAAATATGACATATGAAGACTATTTGCTAACGGAGGGAGTAAGCACTCTAGCTATGAAAAGTACCAAACGATGCATACCAAAATGATTTTTTAGAGGAATACTAGTTCGGATTATATAATTTTATATTAGCAGGCCAAAATCGAACCCCGTAGTTGGATTTTCAGAAATTGATCCGTAGTACTGGGCAAAACCCTAGTTTAGCTTATTTAATAATAGATTCGTAGGTCGATTTTTTTACGTTATTATTATTATTACTAGGCAGCACATGTGTTTGCCCGTCCAGTGAAACTCTTTCATTTCATTTTTCTTTTCCGCAAGGTCGGGAGTCGGAGGAAGAGGGATCACACGGGAGGAGACGAAGGGAGAGCAGTCACGGGGCCCCACTTATTTATGGTGTCTATCCTTTTTCTGGTGATGTTGACTGTTGTGCAGGGTTGTCAGTGCGCAGGGGGGTGCGAGCGAGCGAGAAAGGCCGAGAATGAGAGAGATGTTTTTTTTAGAGGGACAACCGAACGATCCTGAAGGACCCAGATTTCCAATACGCATCAGAGCGCAGTTTACAGCAGGACACAAAATAAACAGGAAATTACGTCTAAATCCCTAAGATTTACATGGTAGACCCCATGCTGAAAGCAAGAAATGCGATCGGGTCCTTAACAGCCACCGTCCGGATTGATCCTCGTCGCAGCCGGGGACGAACCACTTGGCGCGACCAAATCGCCATGGCTACAGAGCCTGCACACCATGGCCTCCGAGCTGAGCTAGAAACGCCCTGCCAAAACCGGCAGCCAACGGAGGTGGATAATTGGAGAGAAGAGACGTGACTTGTGCTCACTGAAGTGTGGGACCTCACGCATGGGAACCACACGTAAGTGACAGACTTGTTGCTCTAATAACTTGGGTGATTATTAACTGTATTAGTACATAGTTTCCTATGGATCCTTCTTAGTCACTCCAAAATGAAGCTTTTGGGAGGTTTTTGAAATTTCCATGTTGAAACCAAAAACCACATATCTTCATGCTTGACTTCATGAGACAGAGTTTAGGGTTAGGAGTAGATACATGATTTTTCTTGTTTGAATATGTCTAGACCTTGTTTATCAACTTAATTGAATGCTTACTATATATGACATAAGAAACTACCTTGGTTTTTCATTTTTTGATTTTTTTAATTTTATGCCCATTTGAATCTTGGTCAAATCCTAGGTTTGACCAAGATTTAAACAAGTTTAAAACATGAAAATGAAAAAGGGAAGCATGTATCCTTCTTAGTCACTCTAAAATGAAGTTTTTGGGAGGTTTTTGAAATTTCCATGTTTGAAACCAAAAACCACTTCTCTTCATGCTTGACTTCATAGACAGAGTTTAGGGTTAGGGGGTAGATACATGATTTTCTGGTTTGAATATGTCTAGACCTTGTTTATCAACTTGAATGCTTACTATATATATGACATAAGAATGCTATATATGTGCTTTGGTTGTTCATTCTTTTGATTTTTTCTGATTTTTTAGGCCCATTTGAATCTTGGTCAAATCCTAGGTTTGACCAAGATTTAAACAAGTTTAAAACATGAAAATGAAAAGGGAAGCTGGATCCTTCTTAGTCACTCTAAAATGAAGCTTTTGGGATGTTCTTTATACATAAGAAGACTATGTGCCTTGGTTTTTCATTTTTTGATTTTTTTGAATTTTTATGCCTATTTGAATCTTGGTCAAGTCCTAGGTTTGGTTTTTGAAAACATGAATATGAAAATTAAGCATATATCCTTCTTAGTCACTCCAAAATGTAGCTCTTGGGAGGGTTTTTGAAATTTCCATGTTTGAAACCAAAAACCACTTCTCTTCATGCATGCTTGACTTCATAAGACAGAGTTTAGGGTTAGGGGTAGATATATACATGATTTTCTGGTTTGAATATGTCTAGACCTTGTTTATCAATGCTTACTATATATATGACATAAGAATGCTATGTCCTTTGTTTTTTCATTCTTTTGATTTTTTCTGAATTTTTATGCCCATTTGAATCTTTTGGTCAAATCCTAGGTTTGACCAAGATTTAAACAAGTTTAAAACATGAAAATGAAAAGGGAAGCTTGTATCCTTCTTAGTCACTCTAAAATGAAGTTTTGGAGGTTTTTGAAATTTCCATGTTTGAAACCCAAAACCACTTCTCTTCATGCTTGACTTCATAAGACAGAGTTTAGGGTTAGGGGTAGATACATGATTTGTATGGTTTGAATATGTCTAGACCTTGTTTATGAACTTGAATGCTTACTATATGACATAAGAAGACTATGTACTTTGGTTTTCATTTTTCTGATTTTTTTAATTTTGTGTCCATTTGAATCTTGGTCAAATCCTAGGTTTGACCAAGATTTAAACAAGTTTATAACATGAAAATGAAAAGGTAATCATGGATGCTCCTTAGTCACTCTAAAATGAAGCTTTTGGGATGTTCTTGAAATTTCCATGTTTGAAACCCAAAACGACTTCTCTTCATGCTTGACTTCATAAGACATAGTTTAGGGTTAGGGGTAGATACATGATTTGTCTGGTTTGAATATGTCTAGACCTTGTTTATCAACTTTAATGCTTACTATATGACATAAGAAGACTATGTGCTTTGGTTTTTCATTTTTCTGATTTTTTTATTTTTGATGCCCATTTGAATCTTGGTCAAATCCTAGGTTTTACCAAGATTTAAACAAGTTTAAAACATGAAAATGAAAAGGGAAGCATGTATCCTTCTTAGTCACTCTAAATGAAGTTTTTGGGAGGTTTTTGAAATTTCCATGTTTGAAACCCAAAACCACTTCTCTTCATGCTTGACTTCATAAGACAGAGTTTAGGTTTAGGGGTAGATACATGATTTGTATGGTTTGAATATGTCTAGACCTTGTTTATCAACTTTAATGCTTACTATATGACATAAGAAAACTATGTGCTTTGGTTTTTCATTTTTCTATTTTTTTGAATTTTATGCCCATATATTTGAATCTTTGTCAAATCCTAGGTTTGACTAGGATTTAAACAAGTTTAAATCATGAAATGAAAAGGTAAGCCTGGATCCTTCTTAGTCACTCTAAAATGAAGCTTTTGGGAGGTTCTTGAAATTTCCATGTTTGAAACCCAAAACCACTTCTCTTCATGATTGACTTCATAAGACAGAGTTTAGGGTTAGGGGTAGATATATACATGATTTTTCTAGTTTGAATATGTCTAGACCTTGTTTATCAACTTGAATGCTTACTATATGACATAAGAAAACTATGTGCTTTGGTTTTTCATTTTTCTGATTTTTTTATTTTGATGCCCATTTGAATCTGGTCAAATCCTAGGTTTGACCAAAATTTAAACAAGTTTAAAACATGAAAATGAAAAGGGAAGCATGTAACCCTTAGTCACTCTAAAATGAAGTTTTTGGGAGGTTTTTGAAATTTCCATGTTTGAAACCCAAAACCACTTCTCTTCATTTGACTTCATAAGACAGTTTAGGGTTAGGGGTAGATACATGATTTGTATGGTTTGGATATGTCTAGACCTTGTTTATCAACTTTAATGCTTACTATATGACATAAGAAAACTATGTGCTTTGGTTTTTCATTTTTCTGAATTTTTTTTTGATGCCCATTTGAATCTTGGTCAAATCCTAGGTTTGACCAAGATTTAAACAAGTTTAAAACATGAAAATGAAAAGGGAAGCATGTATCCTTCTTAGTCACTCTAAATGAAGTTTTTGGGAGGTTTTTGAAATTTCCATGTTTGCAACCCAAAACCACTTCTCTTCATGCTTGACTTCATAAGACAGAGTTTAGGGTTAGGGGTAGATACATGATTTGTATGGTTTGGATATGTCTAGACCTTGTTTATCAACTTTAATGCTTACTATATGACATAAGAAAACTATGTACTTTGGTTTTTCATTTTTCTAATTTTTTATTTTTGATGCCCATTTGAATCTTGGTCAAATCCTAGGTTTGACCAAGATTTAAACAAATTTAAAACATGAAAATGAAAAGGAAGCATGTATCCTTCTTAGTCACTCTAAATGAAGTGTTTGGGAGGTTTTTGAAATTTCCATGTTTGAAACCCAAAACCACTTCTCTTCATGCTTGACTTCATAAGACAGAGTTTAGGGTTAGGGGTAGATACATGATTTGTATGGTTTGGATATGTCTAGACCTTGTTTATCAACTTTAATGCTTACTATATGACATAAGAAAACTATGTGCTTTGGTTTTTCATTTTTCTGTTTTTTTGAATTTTATGCCCATATATTTGAATCTTTGTCAAATCCTAGGTTTGACCAGGATTTAAACAAGTTTAAAACATGAAAATGAAAAGGTAAGCCTGGATCCTTCTTAGTCACTCTAAAATGAAGCTTTTGGGAGGTTCTTGAAATTTCCATGTTTGAAACCCAAAACCACTTCTCTTCATGATTGACTTCATAAGACAGAGTTTAGGGTTAGGGGTAGATATATACATGATTTTTCTGGTTTGAATATGTCTAGACCTTGTTTATCAACTTGAATGCTTACTATATGACATAAGAAAACTATGTGCTTTGGTTTTTCATTTTTCTGATTTTTTTATTTTGATGCCCATTTGAATCTTGTCAAATCCTAGATTTGACCAAGATTTGAACAAGTTTAAACATGGTAAGCCTGGATCCTTCTTAGTCACTCTAAAATGAAGCTTTTGGGAGGTTCTTGAAATTTCCATGTTTGAAACCCAAAACCACTTCTCTTCATGATTGACTTCATAAGAGAGTTTAGGGTTAGGGGTAGATATATACATGATTTTCTGGTTTGAATATGTCTAGACCTTGTTTATCAAATGCTTACTATATATATGACATAAGAATGCTATGTCCTTTGTTTCATCTATTGATTTTTCTGAATTTTTATGCCCATTTGAATCTTTGGTCAAATCCTAGGTTTGACCAAGATTTAAACAAGTTTAAAACATGAAAATGAAAAAGGGAAGCTTGTATCCTTCTTAGTAACTCTAAAATGAAGCTTTTGGTAGGTTTTTGAAATTACCATGTTTGAAACCCAAAACCATCTCTTCATGCTTGACTTCATAAGACAGAGTTTAGGGTTAGGGGTAGATACATGATTTGTATGGTTTGAATATGTCTAGACCTTGTTTATCAACTTGAATGCTTACGATATGACATAAGAAGACTATGTACTTTGGTTTTCATATTTCTGATTTTTAAAATTTTGTGTCCATTTGAATCTTGGTCAAATCCTAGGTTTGACCAAGATTTAAACAAGTTTATAACATGAAAATGAAAAGGTAATCATGGATCCTTCTTAGTCACTCTAAAATGAAGCTTTTGGGATGTTCTTGAAATTTCCATGTTTGAAACCCAAAACGACTTCTCTTCATGCTTGACTTCATAAGACATAGTTTAGGGTTAGGGGTAGATACATGATTTGTCTGGTTTGAATATGTCTAGACCTTGTTTATCAACTTTAATGCTTACTATATGACATAAGAAAACTATGTGCTTTGGTTTTTCATTTTTCTAATTTTTTATTTTTGATGCCCATTTGAATCTTGGTCAAATCCTAGGTTTGACCAAGATTTAAATAAGTTTAAAACATGAAAATGAAAAGGGAAGCATGTATCCTTCTTAGTCACTCTAAATGAATTTTTGGGAGGTTTTTGAAATTTCCATGTTTGAAACCCAAAACCACTTCTCTTCATGCTTGACTTCATAAGACAGAGTTTAGGGTTAGGGGTAGATACATGATTTGTATGGTCTGAATATGTCTAGACCTTGTTTATCAACTTTAATGCTTACTATATGACATAAGAAAACTATGTGCTTTGGTTTTTCATTTTTCTATTTTTTGAATTTTATGCCCATATATTTGAATCTTTGTCAAATCCTAGGTTTGACCAAGATTTAAACAAGTTTAAATCATGAAAATGAAAAGTAAGCTTGGATTTGAAACTCTAAAATGAAGCTTTTGGTTCTTGAAATGTTTGAAACCCAAAACCACTTCTCTTCATGATTGACTTCATAAGACGAGTTTAGGGTTAGGGGTAGATATATACATGATTTTTCTGGTTTGAATATGTCTAGACCTTGTTTATCAACTTGAATGCTTACTATATGACATAAGAAAACTATGTGCTTTGGTTTTTCATTTTTCTGATTTTTTTATTTTGATGCCCATTTGAATCTTGTCAAATCTAGGTTTGACCAAGATTAGACAAGTTTAACACGTGAAAATGAATAAGTAAGCCTGTATCCTTCTTAGTCACTCTAAAATGAAGCTTTTGGGAGGTTCTTGAAATTTCCATGTTTGAAACCCAAAACCACTTCTCTTCATGATTGACTTCATAAGACAGAGTTTAGGGTTAGGGGTAGATATATACATGATTTTTTGGTTTGAATATGTCTAGACCTTGTTTATCAACAGATGCTTATATATATATGACATAAGGATGCTATGTCCTTTGTTTCATTCTATTGATTTTTTCTGAATTTTTATGCCCATTTGAATCTTTTGGTCAAATCCTAGGTTTGACCAAGATTTAAACAAGTTTAAAACATGAAAATGAAAAGGGAATCTTGTATCCTTCTTAGTCACTCTAAAATGAAGTTTTGGTAGGTTTTTGAAAATTACATGTTTGAAACCCAAAACCACTTCTCTTCGTGCTTGACTTCATAAGACAGGTTTAGGGTTAGGGGTAGATATACATGATTTGTATGGTTTGAATATGTCTAGACCTTGTTTATGAACTTGAATGCTTACGATATGACATAAGAAGACTATGTACTTTGGTTTTCATTTTCTATTTTTTTTTTTTTTGTGTCCATTTGAATCTTGGTCAAATCCTAGGTTTGACCAAGATTTAACAAGTTTATAACATGAAAATGAAAAGGTAATCATGGATCCTTCTTAGTCACTCTAAAATGAAGCTTTTGGGATGTTCTTGAAATTTCCATGTTTGAAACCCAACGACTTCTCTTCATGCTTGTCTTCATAAGACATAGTTTGGGTTAGGGGTAGATACATGATTTGTTCAGTTTGAATATTTCTAGACCTTGTTTATCAACTTTAATGCTTACTATATGACATAAGAAAACTATGTAGTTTGGTTTTTCATTTTTCTAATTTTTTATTTTTGATGCCCATTTGAATCTTGGTCATATCCTAGGTTTGACCAAGATTTAACAAGTTTAAAACATGAAAATGAAAAGGAAGCATGTATCTTCTGATCACTCTAAATGAAGTTTTTGGGAGGTTTTTGAAATTTCCATGTTTGAAACCCAAAACCACTTCTCTTCATGCTTGACTTCATACGATAGAGTTAGGGGGTAGATACATGATTTGTATGGTTTGAATATGTCTAGACCTTGTTTATCAACTTTAATGCTTACTATATGACATAAGAAAACTATGTGCTTTGGTTTTCATTTTTCTATTTTTTGAATTTTATGCCCATATATTTGAATCTTTGTCAAATCCTAGGTTTGACCAGGATTTAAACAAGTTTAAATCATGAAAATGAAAAGGTAAGCCTGGATCCTTCTTAGTCACTCTAAAATGAAGCTTTTGGGAGGTTCTTGAAATTTCCATGTTTGAAACCCAAAACCACTTCTCTTCATGATTGACTTCATAAGACAGAGTTTAGGGTTAGGGGTAGATATATACATGATTTTATGGTTTGAATATGTCTAGACCTTGTTTATCAACTTGAATGCTTACTATATGACATAAGAAAACTATGTGCTTTGGTTTTTCATTTTTCTGATTTTTTTATTTTTGATGCCCATTTGAATCTTGGTCAAATCCTAGGTTTGACCAAGATTTAAACAAGTTTAACACGTGAAAACGAATAAGTAAGCCTGGATCCTTCTTAGTCACTCTAAAATGAAGCTTTTGGGAGGTTCTTGAAATTTCCATGTTTGAAACCCAAAACCACTTCTCTTCATGATTGACTTCATAAGACAGAGTTTAGGGTTAGGGGTAGATATATACATGATTTTCTAGTTTGAATATGTCTAGACCTTGTTTATCAACTTGAATGCTTACTATATGACATAAGAAAACTATGTGCTTTGGTTTTTCATTTTTCTGATTTTTTTATTTTGATGCCCATTTGAATTTGGTCAAATCCTAGGTTTGACCAAGATTTAAACAAGTTTAAAACATGAAAATGAAAAGGGAAGCATGTATCCTTCTTAGTCACTCTAAAATGAAGTTTTGGGAGGTTTTTGAAATTTCCATGTTTGAAACCCAAAACCACTTCTCTTCATGCTTGACTTCATAAGACAGAGTTTAGGTTTAGGGGTAGATACATGATTTGTATGGTCTGAATATGTCTAGACCTTATTTATCAACTTTAATGCTTACTATATGACATAAGAAAACTATGTGCTTTGGTTTTTCATTTTTCTATTTTTTTTGAATTTTATGCCCATATATTTGAATCTTTGTCAAATCCTAGGTTTGACCAGGATTTAAACAAGTTTAAATCATGAAAATGAAAAGGTAAGCCTGGATCCTTCTTAGTCACTCTAAAATGAAGCTTTTGGGAGGTTCTTGAAATTTCCATGTTTGAAACCCAAACCACTTCTCTTCATGATTGACTTCATAAGACGAGTTTAGGGTTAGGGGTAGATATATACATGATTTTTCTGGTTTGAATATGTCTAGACCTTGTTTATCAACTTGAATGCTTACTATATGACATAAGAAAACTATGTGCTTTGGTTTTTCATTTTTCTGAATTTTTATTTTTGATGCCCATTTGAATCTTGGTCAAATCCTAGGTTTGACCAAGATTTGAACAAATTTAACACGTGAAAACGAATAAGTAAGCCTGGATCCTTCTTAGTCACTCTAAAATGAAGCTTTTGGGAGGTTCTTGAAATTTCCATGTTTGAAACCAAAACCACTTCTCTTCATGATTGACTTCATAAGACAGAGTTTAGGGTTAGGGTAGGTAGATACATGATTTTTCTGGTTTGAATATGTCTAGACCTTGTTTATCAACTTGAATGCTTACTATATATATGACATAAGAATGCTATGTCCTTTTTTTCTCTTTTGATTTTTTTTCTAAATTTTTATGCCCATTTGAATCTTTTGGTCAAATCCTAGGTTTGACCAAGATTTAAACAAGTTTAAAACATGAAAATGAAAAAGGGAAGCTTGTATCCTTCTTAGTCACTCTAAAATGAAGTTTTTGGGAGTTTTTGAAATTACCATGTTTGAAACCCAAAACCACTTCTCTTCGTGCTTGACTTCATAAGACAGAGTTTAGGGTTAGGGGTAGATACATGATTTGTATGGTTTGAATATGTCTAGACCTTGTTTATGAACTTGAATGCTTACGATATGACATAAGAAGACTATGTACTTTGGTTTTCATTTTTCTATTTTTTTTATTTTGTGTCCATTTGAATCTTGGTCAAATCCTAGGTTTGACCAAGATTTAAACAAGTTTAAAACATGAAAATGAAAAGGTAATCATGGATCCTTCTTAGTCACTCTAAATGAAGCTTTTGGGATGTTCTTGAAATTTCCATGTTTGAAACCCAAAACGACTTCTCTTCATGCTTGACTCCATAAGACATAGTTTAGGGTTAGGGGTAGATACATGATTTGTTTGGTTTGAATATTTCTAGACCTTGTTTATCAACTTTAATGCTTACTATATGACATAAGAAAACTATGTGTTTGGTTTTTCATTTTTCTGAATTTTTATTTTTGATGCCCATTTGAATCTTGGTCATATCCTAGGTTTGACCAAGATTTAAACAAGTTTAAAACATGAAAATGAAAAGGGAAGCATGTATCCTTCTTAGTCACTCTAAATGAAGTTTTTGGGAGGTTTTTGAAATTTCCATGTTTGAAACCCAAAACCACTTCTCTTCATGCTTGACTTCATAAGACAGAGTTTAGGGTTAGGGGTAGATACATGATTTGTATGGTTTGAATATGTCTAGACCTTGTTTATCAACTTTAATGCTTACTATATGACATAAGAAAACTATGTGCTTTGGTTTTTCATTTTTCTATTTTTTTGAATTTTATGCCCATATATTTGAATCTTTGTCAAATCTAGGTTTGACCAGGATTTAAACAAGTTTAAACATGAAAATGAAAAGGTAAGCTTGGATCCTTCTTAGTCACTCTAAAATGAAGCTTTTGGGAGGTTCTTGAAATTTCCATGTTTGAAACCCAAAACCACTTCTCTTCATGATTGACTTCATAAGACAGAGTTTAGGGTTAGGGGTAGATATATACATGATTTTTCTGGTTTGAATATGTCTAGACCTTGTTTATCAACTTGAATGCTTACTATATGACATAAGAAAACTATGTGCTTTGGTTTTTCATTTTTTTAATTTTTTTATTTTGATGCCCATTTGAATCTTGGTCAAATCCTAGGTTTGACCAAGATTTAACAAGTTTAACGAAAACGAATAAGTAAGCCTGGATCCTTTTTAGTCACTCTAAAATGAAGCTTTTGGGAGGTTCTTGAAATTTCCATGTTTGAAACCCAAAACCACTTCTCTTCATGATTGACTTCATAAGACAGAGTTTAGGGTTAGGGGTAGATATATACATGATTTTATGGTTACAGCAGCCGACACCGCCTCCCATTATAGATGATGGCGCCATGGGAGAGAAGCTCTACTCCTTCACTCTCGGACCTCCTCTCTCATTTTCTTCCACTCGTTTTCCCGTTAGGTTTCCATGGCGCCGGCGTTGATGGTGTTGGTGCTGCTGCTGTCCCATGCGCAGCGCTAAGGACGATGGCCGGGGATCGTCTAGTGGCGGGGATGGACATGGACGAGGCCTTGGTGGCAGCCATGCCACGGCGGGTCAGGCGGAACCACGCCTAGGGGTCATGGCGACGGAGGCCTGTTCCCGTTCATGCTGGATGGAGCATCAGCTGTGACAAATCAAACCACGTCGTAAGAAAATTGACATGGCTTTCTCATGGAAATGTAAAATTATCCATGCATGTTCGTTTATACGCAGAATTTTGCACGTATTGGGATTTGCAAACTTTTTGAACATGGCTTGATAGCATGGAGATCCCACTAGATGTTGAAGATGAAGCACACTTGATGAATGAATGCGAGCTGCTGCCAGACGCGACTTCGTGTCCGATATGTGTACTATGCCTTCTCCATCTAGTGCTAGTTACGCCTCTGTGCTAATTAATTCAGCACAAACCTCTGTCATTGCAGCTGTGACTCACCTCGACCATTGGAGCCCAATCACAAGAGCGAGCTCAGTCTCAACCAGAGAGGCATGTGTCTCATGGTTAGCTATCTACAACTTGCTGTCTTACTAAAACCGTGCCTATCATAGAGATCACCTCGCTGGTGTAGCAATGGCTGCAAGTAGCTGCTAGCATGAGCGAAGGGGATAAGGAAGAAAAGATTAAAAAAATGGGGTGGGGCCAACAAGCAGGAAAGCTATCTACTAGCTTTATGGATGTTTCTGGAATTGGGTAGAAAATAGTAGATGACACTGTAGCAGCGAATCCCAGAGACCAAGGCCGTTGGATGATGTCTAATGAACGGCAGAACAAAATCGGCGAAATTAGCTTGAATTTTGATAATAAATCTTGGGCATTTTCCCTCGAACATGATTTATCAACTTTGGGTAGTCTCTGGACTAGTCTCCCTCGTCCACCAATTATTATCATACTACTGCGGAAAGTTGAGGGCAGTCCCTAGTCCCGAGCACTTCGCCCACTTCCCCTGGCCTCATCCCAGAGATCTCACACCAACCACCTCACCGTCGACTAGCCGCCAGTCTACAGCCCTCCGAAGAATCCCCAATGGCGGCGACGCCCCTACTAGAGCGCTCCTCACGCGAGCGCATCATCGAGTCTGGCCCACATGTCTTCCGTGCCTGCCGTGTGTCGGCAAGCACGACCGACTTCTCCGTCGGCGAGCCGCCGGCCGTGGGCGAGGGCGAGGCGTCCCCGTACACTATGACAGTGCACATCTTCTTCTCGAGGACGTACGAGCTCAGGAGGATGGCCGGCCCCCTCCCTGCCCCACTGGATGAGGACGATATCACCACTACACCCTGCGAAGAGGTGGTGCTGGATCTTGGCTTGCCTCCGAGGGAGCTGCGTAGTGGGGGCAATGTCGTGCGAACTATGCGCGAGATTCTTGCCCGTGTATGGCTGCTCAAGAACCTGAACCTCACGGAGGAGGAGTGGGACATCATCATGCCTTACGATGTTATGCACCTGATGTGGCAGCAGGCGTGTCGTCGGCTCGGTGGCCTCCACTTCGACCTCACCCTTAGGGTGGACCACCGGCTCATCGTCAACTTGCCGGCGCTGCAGGACAGTTGGGTCCTAGTTGCGCCGGAGGACGGCCACTGCAGCATATGCATGCTGGGGCTGTCGCAGCGCACAACGGTGCGTCTCCGGGGATGCAAACACCCGTTCCATAGGAAGTGCATCTTCTCCTGGTTTGTAACGAACGCCAGCTGCCCTATCTGCCGCGATAAAGTGCTGACCCATCTTATTTTCGATTTGTAGCATAGTATGAATAAAAACCCTGTATGATAGGGATGCCATGCCAACTTGAATCCTATGTCAAGAGAAATTCTATTTGATTGTGGTTATAAGATATTCTGCATTAGTTTGATCTATTATCATTCTATTTTCCTATGGGATATGACCCTATGAATCAAACAGCATGGGATTACTTCCACACAATTAAGTTTGACCAACTTTTAGTAGGACAACAAACATAAATAATTAGTCATCATGGGATTACAATCCAACAGATAATTGTCTTCAGGACTCATACATTTTCCAAATAGAAAAATCAAAACAAATCATGGTTCTTCATCTCACAGCATGATACAGAGACAAGAGTCTAATCATCATCATCATCATCATCATCATCATCATCATCATTATGTTTGCAAGTCTCTAATAAGAGGCTGCATGAACACATCAAAATCCTTCCCAGGAGATTTGGGACTAGTACTGGCCACATGCTATACGAGTTGCTCATGTTGCCAAATGGGTTGAATCCATCTGTAGCAAGGCCAAGTCTCAGGTTCCTTGGATCTGCAGCAAAATCTGGATGATCCAGGTCGAATTGCTTCCATTCATCGCCATCAGCAGGATGCCTCAGTAAATCAGGGTCGGGCGTGAGAATCTCTTTGTGCCATCTTGTTTCCCGAGATGTTTGTTCTGAAGCAAACAACCTCTGCAATCTTTGTACAAGTGGAAAGTATCTCAGAACCTTCCAAGGAATCTTTTTCTTACCACCAGCTCCATCATGTTTCCATCTTGATTCCTTACATACTGGACATTCATCGAGGTCATTATACTCCATCCAAAACAGTGCACAGTTATTTTTGCAAAAATCAATCTTCTCATATCCAAGTCCCAGTACCTTGATGTACTGCTTCACCTCATAAAAGGATTTTGGCAGTCCAGCCCCAGGGAGTGCATCGCTGTATGTCTTCGCAACTGCATTGAACGCTTTATTGGTAATCCCCTGGTATGACTTGTCATGAAGTAATTTCACAATTAATTCGAATCTTGACACAACAGAACCAGGGGCCACTAAGCGCTTAGCATCTTCTATCAGGTCATGGAAAAGAGGCTTTTTGTGATAACCATGGGGCTGTTGGCTTGCATATGGATACAGATCCCGTAACAAATTAGCAGTAGCCTCATCCTGGACGAGATCTTCAGGCTGATAACCATCAGAATAAAGAGGATCAATAATGTCAGGCTGATCATAGTGTTCACCATGGTTAATCCACCTGATATATGTCTGGTCCATCCCATAAACGAATAAATGATCTGAGACTACATGTTGAGGCTTGGACCCAATATTCAAACATACGGCATGGACAAATCACTTCCTTTGTCTTGTCGCCGTCAGTAAAATCACTAACGTGCTTCATGAAGTCTTCAATACCACTCAAATATGTTGGTGTGTTTAATGAGTGAAATAATATCCAAGTTCTGTCCATCTGTTGAGGAGATAGATGGTCAGAGAAGCGATAAGCTATTTCAACAAACAGGTCACCTACGAATGTAAGCAAACATACCTGAGCAAACAGGTCGAATATAAAACTATAAATGCTACATTATTTGAGCCGATTTCAGCAAACAAACTGAGTGCAAAACTACGGCTACCTAGCGAACAGATTTTTTTAGGCTGACCACTGGGTTTCCCCACTTTGTATTTTTTTATTAATAAAAAGAGGGAAATATGTACAAAAGTTGCTGGAGAGCAGCAACTAAAAGGATCATAGATCCCAAACAGCAAAATATATATAAAATGTTCTACCCATGATATGATTTCCTCTTTGCCTTATGAACAAGGAGAGCAATTTCATCCTTGAATCTCTTGTGCCATCTGTAAATGCTTGGGGGAGGGGCGAACAGATCTATCGAAAGCAATACAATACCAACACATTCTTTCTTCTTTTTTGCCGTAATTCCGCCGATCTATTAGCAGTGCAAAGAAGCCAAAAGTAATAAGATTACATACAGGTTCATAGACCACCAGGGCCGTACCTGAGAATACGGAGGGCCTGAGCAAAACAAGAAATAGAGGCCCTCAACATGATCATTGGCAACTAAAATGATTTTATATATACTACTCACTCCATTTCAATAAACAATGCACCCTTGTTTTTCGTATTTTATCTTCGAAAAAATATTAATCTATATCTCTCTATTTAAAAATGATGTTTCAATTTTATGTAGATATACATGTATTTAGATGAGTTTAGTTTGCAGATACATGCAAGTTTTGATGAAGTTGAAACATATTTTTCAGGATGAAGTATATAAAAAAAATTGATATAAAACTGGTATCATTAGAAAGTATTTTCCAACACGATTCTAACAATGCTGCTTATGTATTATATGATCGTGATATTGTTGTCCTATTTATTTGGTCAAGGTTCACATTGAAATGTGGTAAAATAAATTAAAAGAAGTGCATCGTGTGAAAAAGCAATCTAAGAATTCAAAAGTGCTAATTGTTAGTCGAAACATGACATCATTGAGACAAAATATTAATATTCATTGGAAGACTAACTGAATTAGCTGCACTCGCGATGAAAGAGAAAGAGAAGATACGGGTAAGAGCAAGTACAATAAGGTACAGTCTTTTTGTTTGTTTGTTTGGGTTGCTCATCAAGCTTATCGCTCGATACAATAAGGTACAGTCAGCGGGAGTGGTGTTTGGAACATGGGTGCATAGTGGGTGGTATCATAGAGTACTATCATAGATATGCTATATTTATTATAGTGGAGTATTGAAAATGGCATATATAGAAGGGGATATTGAGAATTGAGAGTGGCATAAACACAACTTCAGTTTTTGTAATGGCATAAACACAACTTGTGAATTGAGGAGTGGCATAGAACCAATTAACACTTGTTTCAATAACAGCCATCAAAAGCCAATCGAACGCACGAGAATGGATCCAAAATTTACCCATTTTAAGTTTCACGAGAAAATTTTAAACTTAAAATTCGTACTGCCTAGAAGTTTTTGAAACAAAAATCCAGTAAATCTTATATGTCGGGTTATGCATTCTGGGGGAGTTTCATCAGATTCAGCCATATTGTTTATCAATAAACCTCATTTTATGTTTTACAACCAACTTTAAACTTAAAATTCAAACTGTCCAGTAAAAAGAACAACATTCCAGTAAATCTTATATATTTCTTCTGCATTCCGGGAAAGATTGGTCGGATTCAAAAAAAATAGTTTGGGAATAAACATTGTTTTTGTCTGGAAACGACTTATTGTAGAGTGATTTTTGGTTGGATACATTCATGTGTGTTCGATTGGCTTTGGATGGCTGATATTGAACCAAAGTCAACGCTGGGCTTTTGACCTAGCTGAACGTCACTGGAGCTGCGTCAAAAGTCCAGCCATGACTTTGTCTCAATAACAGCCATCAAAAGCCGATCGAACGCACAGGAATGGATCCAACCAAAAATCACTCAACCGCTGGAATTTTGACCTGAAAGTCACTGAAGCTGTGTCCATACTTGCCCAACAGGTTGCGTATGAATGTAAACCAACATATCTGAGCAAACAGGTCGAATATAAAACTATATAACTAAATGCCACGTTATTTGAGCCGATTTCAGCAAACCAACTGAGGTCTATTTTTTTTAGGCTGGACAGTGGTTTCCTCGCTGTGTATTTTTCACTGTAATAAAAAAGAGGGAAAATGTTACTGGAGAGCAGCAACTAAAAGGATCATAGATCCCAAGCAGCAAAATATATATAAAATGTTCTACCCATGATATGATTTCCTCTTTGCCTTACAAACAAGGAGAGCCATTTCATCCTTGAATCTCTTGCGGCTTCTGTAAAAGCTTGGGGGCGAACAGATCAATCGAAAGCAATATAATACCAACAAATTCTTTCTTCTTTTTGGCCGTAAATCCACCGATGTATTAGCAGTGCAAAGAACCCAGAAGTAATAAGATTACAAACAGGTCCATAGAGGACTGGCACCAAGCGACGACTACAGACATTGGGCAATGGTGAGCAGTACAGTGTACAGTACGAACGAATTCGAGCAAATAGGTAAAGCGGAAAACAATGTCAAACAAACACATCGAGAGGAAAACAATATCAACCGATCGATTCGAACGAACTAACGAACTTATAAGGGCTGGGCGACGGCGACTGACTTCGATTGAGCTATAATGAATCGTACTTGCCCAGGCCTGAAGATAGCATGCATACCGTGAGGATCTACCAGCTGACCGCGCCTGCCGGTGCGGCTGGAGAAGAACGGCGCCACCAGCAGTCGCCGGCTGACGCGGCTGATAGACAGCGTGGGGAAGTTTTGGTGCGCGGCCTGGTTCACCGAGGGTGTGTCTAGAGAAGAACAGGGCGCCGAAGGAGGTGTCTAGAGAAGAACAAGGTGGGCTGGGTGCTGAGTTAAAGGCGAGCGTTCGAAATATTGGGCGCGCGTTCGAAAGTTTAGGTGCGCGAGGGAGGTGTCTGCTGTGCTGAGTTAAAGGCGAGCGTTCGAAATTTCCCCGTCCTCTTCTTTTTTGGGCTAATCTATCTATACCTCTATTCTATCTACATGTATCTATCTACATGTTTTTTATTTTTTTCTATTCTATACATGAGTTTTTGAATTTGAATTTTTTCACTCTGTCAGCCTTCCGGCCAATGCTCATTTGAAGTAATTGAAGCTGTTGATTTGCAGCTTAGAGGTGCTATCTACCGCTCATCATACAAGGACTCTTCAGATCTAACGGCTGTGAATGCACGGATTCGTCACCCATCCTTCCCTTGGACTGGCGATGCTGAAAGCCTGAAACACTGGAACCCTCTAGATACTTCGGGATACCTCACTGCCCCACATTATTAAACAGGCCTTTTCCGACACGGGAAGTCAAAAGTTGGGGGCTCCATGCAGTACATATGAATACTCGCTAGCTGCATGGTCTAGAAGCAGACTAGAGTAAATCATCAATTCGTCAAATCAATTGGTGTATAATTTTTTTTAGCAGCTAAGACGCCGGCATGAACCATTTTATCAACTTGAATGCTTACTACATGACATAAGAAGACTATGTACTTTGGTTTTTCATTTTTCTGATTTTTTAAATTTTGTGCCCACTTCTCTTCATGCTTGACTTCATAAGACAGAGTTTAGGGTTAGGGGGTAGATACATGATTTTTCTGGTTTGAATATGTCTAGACCTTGTTATCAACTTAATTGAATGCTTACTATATATATGACATAAGAAGACTATGTGCATTGGTTTTTCATTTTATTGTTTTTTTAATTTTATGCCCATTTGAATCTTGGTCAAATCCTAAGTTTGACCATGATTTAAACAAGTTGAAAACATGAATATGAAAAATTAAGCATATATCCTTCTTAGTCACTCCAAAATGAAGCTCTTGGGAGGGTTTTTGAAATTTCCATGTTTGAAACCAAAAACCACTTCTCTTCATGCATGCTTGACTTCATAAGACGGAGTTTAGGGTTAGGGGTAGATATATACATTATTTTCTGGTTTGAATATGTCTAGACCTTGTTTATCAACTTGAATGCTTAATTACTATATATATATGACATAAGAATGTTATGTCCTTTGGTTTTTCATTCTTTTGATTTTTTATGAATTTCTATGCCCATTTGAATCTTTTGGTCAAATCCTAGTTTTGACCAAGATTTAAACAAGTTTAAAACATGAAAATGAAAATGGAAGCTTGTATCCTTCTTAGTCACTCCTAAAATGAAGTTTTTGGTAGGTTTTTGAAATTACCATGTTTGAAACCCAAAACCACTTCTCTTCATATGCTTGACTTCATAAGACGAGTTTAGGGTTAGGGGTAGATACATGATTTGTATGGTTTGAATATGTCTAGACCTTGTTTATCAACTCGAATGCTTACGATATGACATAAGAAGACTATGTACTTTGGTTTTCATTTTTCTGATTTTTATTAATTTTGTGTCCATTTGAATCTTGGTCAAATCCTAGAGATTTGACCAAAATTTAAACAAGTTTAAAACATGAAAATGAAAAGTTAATCATGGATCCTTCTTAGTCACTCTAAAATGAAGCTTATGGGATGTTCTTGAAATTTCAATGTTGAAACCAAAAACGACTTCTCTTCATGCTTGACTCTAAGACATAGTTTAGGGTTAGGGGTAGATACATGATTTGTGTGGTTTGAATATGTCTAGACCTTGTTTATCAACTAGAATGCTATATGACATAAGAAGACTATATGCTTTGGTTTTCATTTTTCTATTTTTTTGAATTTTATGCCCATATATTTGTATCTTTGTCAAATCCTAGGTTTGACCGAGATTTAAACAAGTTTAAATCATGAAAATGAAAAGGTAAGTACCTGGATCCTTCTTAGTCACTCTAAAATGAAGCTTTCGGGAGGTTTTGGAAATTTCCATGTTTGAAACCCAAAACCACTTCTCTTCATGATTGACTTCATAAGACGAGTTTAGGGTTAGGGGTAGATATATACATGATTTTAAGTTTGAATATGTCTAGACCTTGTTTATCAACTTAGGCATATACATATGACATAAGAAAACTATGTGCTTTGGTTTTCATTTTTCTGAATTTTTTTATTTTTGATGCCCATTTGAATCTTGCTCAAATCCTAGAGTTTGACCAAGATTTAAACAAGTTTAAAACATAAAAATGAAAAGGGAAGCAATCCTTCTTAGTCACTCTAAAATGAAGTTTTGGGAGGTTTTGAAATTTCCGTTTGAAACCCAAAACGACTTCTCTTCATGCTTGACTTCATAAGACCGAGTTTAGGGTTGGGAGTAGATACATGATTTGTATGGTTTGAATATGTCTAGACCTTGTTTTATCAACTTTAATGCTTACTATATGACATAAGAAGACTATGTGCTTTGGTTTTCATTTTTTTAAATTTTTTTTTGAATTTTCCGCCCATTTGAATCTCTGTCAAATCCTAGGTTTTGACCAAGATTTAGATAAATTTAACTCACAGTGAAAAACGAATAAGTAAGCCTGGATCCTTCTTATTCACTCAAAAAATGAAGCTTTTGGGAGGTTCTTGGAAATTTCCATGTTTGAAACCCAAAACCCACTTCTCTTCATGATTGACTTCATAGACCGAGTTTAGGGTTAGGGGGTAGATATATGAATATTTCTGGTTTGAATATGTCTTGACCTTGTTTATCAACTTGAATGCTTACTATATGACATAAGAAAACTATGTGCTTTGGTTTTTCATTTTTCTGATTTTTTTATTTTGATGCCCATTTGAATCTTGCTCAAATCCTAGGTTTGACAAAGATTTAAACAAGTTTAAAACATGAAAATGAAAAGGGAAGCATGTATCCTTCTTAGTCACTCTAAATGAAGTTTTTGGGAGGTTTTTGAAATTTCCATGTTTGAAACCCAAAACGACTTCTCTTCATGCTTGACTTCATAAGACATAGTTTAGGGTTAGGGGTAGATACATGATTTGTATGGTTTGAATATGTCTAGACCTTGTTTATCAACTTTAATGCTTACTATATGACATAAGAAGATTATGTGCTTTGGTTTTTCATTTTTCTATTTTTTTTGAATTTTATGCCCATATATTTGAATCTTTGTCAAATCCTAGGTTTGACCAGGATTTAAACAAGTTTAAAACATGAAAATGAAAAGGTAAGCCTGGATCCTTCTTAGTCACTCTAAAATGAAGCTTTTGGGAGGTTCTTGAAATTTCCATGTTTGAAACCCAAAACCACTTCTCTTCATGATTGACTTCATAAGACATAGTTTAGGGTTAGGGGTAGATACATGATTTGTATGGTTTGAATATGTCTAGACCTTGTTTATCAACTTTAATGCTTACTACATGAGAAGACTATGTACTTTGGTTTTTCATTTTTCTGATTTTTTTAATTTTCTGCGCATTTGAATCTTGGTCAAATCCTAAATTTGACCAAGATTTAGACAAGTTTAACACGTGAAAACGAATAAGTAAGCCTGGATCCTTCTTAGTCACTCCAAAATGTACCAATTGATAGATGTGTTAACTTTGCTTAATGGAAAAAATAATGTCATGTAAATGAGTTAACTTGGATTTCCTACCCTTGAATCCATAGGAAACTTTGTTCTAATGCACTATAATAATCAACCGAGTTTTTACACCAGCAGTCACAGCTACTTACGTGTGGTGCCCATCGTGAGTCCCACATGTCAGTGAGCACGGAGTCCGTCTGGCTGATCGCAAACTCCCGGCCATTTTCTTTGTCAAAGAGACGCATCGGGATGAGAGTGAGTCTCTGGGTCCTTCGGGATCCTTCGGTTGTCCCTCTCACAAAAAAAACAAATCTCTCTGTTCAGCTCGCTCGACTCGCTCGCTCGCTCGCTCGCACCTCCTGCTCACTGACAAACCCTGCACAACAGTCAACATCATCACCCGAAAAAGGGGAGACACCATAATGCTCTCCCTTCTTCTCTCCTTCCGAGTGATCCCTCTTCCTCCGAGTTTCACTCGACGGGCAAACACATATGTGCTGCATAGTAATAATAAAAAGGTAGAAAATTCGACCTACGAATCTATAATTAAATATACTAGGTTAAACTAGGGTTTTGCCCAGTACTACAGATCAAGGTTCAAAAAATCCAACTACGGGGTTCGAACAACCCCATTTCTAATCAAAGAATTTTTTCGACGTCATCCAAATGGCCTCAAACTATAGCATGGGCGGATCCAGACTATAGCCAAGGGGGGCAGCCGCCCCCACTCAATTTTCTGAAACCTTGTACTTAGAAATATGTTAAGCTAAAGGCTGGTTTGCCCGCACTTAGAAATGATATTTGCATCACTTATCATATGTTTGCCCATTTGAATCTTGTCAAATCCTGATTTGACCAAGATAATTTAAACAAGTTTAAAACATGAAAATGAAAAGGGAAGCTTATCCTTCTTAATCCTCCTAAAGCTTTTGGGAGGTTTTTGAAAATTCCATGTTTGAAACCCAAAACCACTTCTCTTAATGCTTGACTTCATAAGCTTGTAGAAAATGAAGACTATTTTGCTAACGGAGGGGAGTAAGCACTCTAGCTATGAAAAGTACCAAACGATGCATACCAAAATGATTTTTTAGAGGAATACTAGTTCGGATTATATAATTTTATATTAGCAGGCCAAAATCGAACCCCGTAGTTGGATTTTCAGAAATTGATCCGTAGTACTGGGCAAAACCCTAGTTTAGCTTATTTAATAATAGATTCGTAGGTCGATTTTTTTACGTTATTATTATTATTACTAGGCAGCACATGTGTTTGCCCGTCCAGTGAAACTCTTTCATTTCATTTTTCTTTTCCGCAAGGTCGGGAGTCGGAGGAAGAGGGATCACACGGGAGGAGACGAAGGGAGAGCAGTCACGGGGCCCCACTTATTTATGGTGTCTATCCTTTTTCTGGTGATGTTGACTGTTGTGCAGGGTTGTCAGTGCGCAGGGGGGTGCGAGCGAGCGAGAAAGGCCGAGAATGAGAGAGATGTTTTTTTTAGAGGGACAACCGAACGATCCTGAAGGACCCAGATTTCCAATACGCATCAGAGCGCAGTTTACAGCAGGACACAAAATAAACAGGAAATTACGTCTAAATCCCTAAGATTTACATGGTAGACCCCATGCTGAAAGCAAGAAATGCGATCGGGTCCTTAATAGGCACCGTCCGGATTGATCCTCGTCGCAGCCGGGGACGAACCACTTGGCGCGACCAACGCCATGGCTACAGAGCCTGCACACCATGGCCTCCGAGCTGAGCTAGAAACGCCCTGCCAAAACCGGCAGCCAACGGAGGTGGATAATTGGGTTGCCCTACAGCGTGCGTGACTTGTGCTCACTGAAGTGTGGGACCTCACGCATGGGAACCACACGTAAGTGACAGACTTGTTGCTCTAATAACTCGGGTGATCATTATACTGTATTAGTACATAGTTTCCTATGGATCCTTCTTAGTCACTCCAAAATGGAGCAAACTTTTGGGAGGTTTTGAAATTTCCACATATTCGAAACCAAAAACCACATATCTTCATGCTTGACTTCATAAGACAAAGTTTAGGGTTAGGGAGTAGATACATGATTTTTCTTGTTTGAATGTCTAGACCTTGTTTATCAACTTAAGTGAATGCGCACATACTATATGACATAAGAATACCTTGGTTTTTGTTTTTGATTTTTTGAATTTTTATGCCCATTTTGAATCTTGGTGAAATCCTAGGTTTGACCAAGATTTAAACAAGTTTAAAACATGAAAACGAAAAAAGGGAAGCATGTATCCTTCTTAGTCACTCTAAATGAAGTTTTTGGGTGGTTTTTGAAATTTCCATGTTGGAAACCACTTGTCTTCATGCTTGACTTCATACAAGGCAGAGTTTAGGGTTAGGGGTAGATACATGATTTTTCAGGTTTGAATATATCTAGACCTTGTTTATCAACTTGAATGCTTACTATATATATGACATAAGAATGCTATATATGTGCTTTGGTTGTTCATTCTTTTGATTTTTTCTGATTTTTTAGGCCCATTTGAATCTTGGTCAAATCCTAGGTTTGACCATGATTTAAACAAGTTTAAAACATGAAAATGAAAAGGTAAGCATGGATCCTTCTTAGTCACTCTAAAATGAAGCTTTTGGGATATATATGACATAAGAAGACTATGTGCATTGGTTTTTCATTTTATTGTTTTTTTAATTTTATGCCCATTTGAATCTTGGTCAAATCCTAAGTTTGACCATGATTTAAACAAGTTGAAAACATGAATATGAAAAATTAAGCATATATCCTTCTTAGTCACTCCAAAATGAAGCTCTTGGGAGGGTTTTTGAAATTTCCATGTTTGAAACCAAAAACCACTTCTCTTCATGCATGCTTGACTTCATAAGAAAAAAGTTTAGGGTTAGGGAGTAGATACATGATTTGGTTTGAATATGTCTAAACCTTGTTTATCAACTTGAATGCTTACTATATATGACATAAGAATACTATGTGCTTTGGTTTTTCATTCTCTTGATTTTTTAAGATTTTATGCCCATTTGAATCTTTTGGTCAAATCCTAGGTTTGACAAGTTAAACAAGTTTAAAACATGAAAATTAAAGGAAGCTTGTATCCTTCTTAGTCACTCTAAAATGAAGTTTTGGGAGGTTTTTGAAATTACCATGTTTGAAATAACCATAGCCATGTGCTGACTTCATAAGAGCCGAGTTTAGGGTTAAAGGGAGTGATACAGTTGTATGGTTTGAATATGTCTAGACCTTGTTTGTAACTTGAATGCTTACAATATGACATAAGAAGACTATGTACTTTGGTTTTCATTTTTCTGATTTTTTAAAATTTTGTGTCCATTTGAATCTTGGTCAAATCCTAGGTTTGACAAAGATTTAAACAAGTTTATAGTGAGTAATCATGGATCCCTTCTTAGTCACTCTAAAATGAAGCTTTTGGGATGTTCTTAAATTTCCATGTTTGAAACCCAAGACCACTTCTCTTCATGCTTGACTTCATAAGACATAGTTTAGGGTTAGGGGTAGATACATGATTTGTCTGGTTTGAATATGTCTAGACCTTGTTTGTATCAACTTTAATGCTTACTATATGACATAAGAAAACTATGTAGTTTGGTTTTCATTTTTTCTAGAATTTTTTATTTTTGATCACCCATTTGAATCTTGGTCCAAATCCTAGGTCTGTGAAAGTTTAAACAAGTTTAAAACATGAAAATGAAAATGGAAGCATGTATCCTTCTTAGTCACTCTAAATGAAGTTTTTTTGGGAGGTTTTGAAATTTCCATGTTTGAGACCCAAAACCACTTCTCTTCGTGCACATAAGACAGATGAGTTTAGGGTTATGGGGTAGATACATGATTTGTATAGTTTTGATATGTCTAGACCTTGTTTATCAACTGTCTTACTATATGACATAAGAAAAACTATGTACTTTGGTTTTCATTTTTCTATTTTTTTGAATTTTATGCCCATATATTTGAATCTTTGTCAAATCCTAGGTTTGACCAGGATTTAAACAAGTTTAAAACATGAAAATGAAAAGGTAAGCCTGGATCCTTCTTAGTCACTCTAAAATGAAGCTTTTGGGAGGTTTTTGAAATTTCCATGTTTGAAACCCAAAACCACTTCTCTTCATGATTGACTTCATAAGACAGAGTTTAAGGTTAGGGGCAGATATATACATGATTTTCTAGTTTGAATATGTCTAGACCTTGTTTATCAACTTGAATGCTTACTATATGACATAAGAAAACTATGTGCTTTGGTTTCATTTTCTGAATTTTTATTTTTTGATGCCCATTTGAATCATGGTCAAATCCTAGGTTTAGCAAGATTTAAACAAATTTAAAACATGAAAATGAAAAGGAAGCATGTATCCTTCTTAGTCACTATAAAAGAAGTTTTTGGGAGGTTTTGAAATTTCCATGTTTTGAAACCCAAAGCCACTTCTCTTCATGCTTGACTTCATAAGGCAGTTTAGGGTTAGGGAGTAGATACATGATTTGTATGGTTTGGATATGTCTAGTACTTGTTTATCAACTTTAATGCTTATTACATAAGAAAACTATGTAGTTTGGTTTTCTACATTTTCTGAATTTTTTATTTTTGATGCCATTTGAATCTTGGTCGAATCCTAGGTTTGACCAAGATTTTTAAACAAGTTTAAAATATGAAAATGAAAAGGGAAGCATGTATCCTTCTTAGTCACTCTAAAATGAAGTTTTGGGAGGTTTTTGAAACTTCCATGTTTGAAAAACCGCTTCTCTTCATGCTTGACTTCATAAGACGAGTTTAGGTTTAGGGGTAGATACATGATTTGTATGGTTTGGATATGTCTAGACCATGTTTATCAACTTTAATGCTTACTATAAGAAGCTTAATTATGTGCTTTGGTTTTTCATTTTTCTATTTTTTTTGAATTTTATGCCCATATATTTGAATCTTTGTCAAATCCTAGGTTTGACCAGGATTTAAACAAGTTTAAAACATGAAAATGAAAAGGTAAGCCTGGATCCTTCTTAGTCACTCTAAAATGAAGCTTTTGGGAGGTTCTTGAAATTTCCATGTTTGAAACCCAAAACCACTTCTCTTCATGATTGACTTCATAAGACAGAGTTTAGGGTTAGGGGTAGATATATACATGATTTTTCTGGTTTGAATATGTCTAGACCTTGTTTATCAACTTGAATGCTTACTATATGACATAAGAAAACTATGTGCTTTGGTTTTTCATTTTAAGATTTTTTTATTTTTGATGCCCATTTGAATCTTGGTGAATCCTAGGTTTGACCAAGATTTAGACAGGTTTAACACGTGAAAACGAATAAGTAAGCATGGATCCTTCTTAGACACTCTAAAATGAAGCTTTTGGGAGGTTTGTGAAATTTCCATGTTTGAAACCCAAAACCACTTCTCTTCATGATTGACTTCATAAGACGGAGAGTTTAGGGTTAGGGGTAGATATATACATGATTTCTGGTTTGAATATGTCTAAACCTTGTTTATCAACTTGAATGCTTACTATATATGACATAAGGATACTATGTCCTTTGTTTCATTCTATTGATTTTTCTGAATTTTTATGCCGTTGAATCTTTTTGGTCCAAATCTAAAGTTTGACAAAAGATTTAAACAAGTTTAAAACATGAAAATGAAAAGGGAAGCTTGTATCCTTCTTAGTCACTCTAAAATGAAGTTTTTGGTAGGTTTTGAAATTACCATGTTTGAAACCCAAAACCACTTCTCTTGATGCTAGACTTCATAAGATCAACATGGGGTAGATACATGATTTGTCTGGTTTGGATATACCTAGACCTCGTTTAACTTGAATGCATACGATATGACATAAGAAGACTACGTGCTTTTGTTTTTCATTATTTCTGATTTTTAAAATTTTGTGTCCATTTGAATCTTGGTCAAATCCTAGGTTTGACCAAGATTTAAACAAGTTTATAACATGAAAATGAAAAGGTAATCATGGATCCTTATTAGTCACTCTAAAATGAAGCTTTTGGGATGTTCTTGAAATTTCCATGTTTGAAACCAACGACTTCTCTTCATGCTTGACTTCATAAGACATAGTTTAGGGTTAGGGGTAGATACATGATTTGTATGTTTTGAATATGTCTAGACCTTGTTTATCAACTTTAATGCTTACTATATGTCAAGAAAACTATGTGATTTGGTTTTTCATTTTTCTGAATTTTTTATTTTGATGCCCATTTGAATCTTGGTCATATCCTAGGTTTGACCAAGATTTAAACAGTTTAAAACATGAAAATGAAAAGGTAAGCATGTATCCGCTACTTAGTCACTCTAAATTAAAATTTCGTAACGTTCGGTTAATATGAATTTAGTCGGTTCGGTTTATACGGTTATTCGGTTTATACGGTTCAATACTTTGGTAAATACGGTTTTATACGAAAATACGGTTAGGTTTGATAATAACCACATTTTAGCTTCGGTTAGGTTTCGGTAATAACCATATTAACCAAAGGATTGTGGCAATTTTGATTCACTAGTTTGGTATAGAAATTCTTCTTTGAACATTAGTCAAGTATTTTTTTTGCCATGATTTATGTGCTTCACTAGTAGTATATTGTACTCAGAGTACACATAACTCGTTTTGCATCTTAGTTTCTTGAAGCCATTGTACGTAAAGCTCCATGCATACAATCAGGAAGCGGCCCCAACCAAAGATAGCTATGCTATCGTCCGACATCTAAAACAACACAAAAGCAAAGTTTCGGTTGTCCGCTCTCAGTTTCTCAAGCAAATAAAGCCGGACGATGCACCTCTGTGAGTCCCTGAGCTCCTAGCTGCCAGCTCTGTTTGCGGTGATGTGTCGCCGGCAGTAAAGTGCGGTGCGCGAGGCTGCTAGCTTCGATACGGCGACTCATGCGGGCGACTGGTTGACTAGGTTAGGGCACGGTTCGCGTCAATTATGGTGGGCACTGTCGTTGAAGCTAGACTTTTGGTTGTTTCGGTTAAACCACGGTTATTCGGTTTAAAACCGAGATTAGCGAGAGTGATATATAGTTAGCACTTTTGCTAGCGTAACCTTAACCACTAACCATAAAAGCTGAAATTTATTTTCGATTCAGTTTCGGTCGGTTTCGGTTTCGGTTCGGTTATGTGCAGCCGGACTCTAAATGAAGTTTTTGGGAGGTTTTTGAAATTTCCATGTTTGAAGCAAACCACTTCTGTTCATGCTTGACTTCATAAAACAGAGTGGGGTTAGCGGGTAGATACATGATTTGTATGGTTTGAATATGTCTAGAACACCTTGTTTATCAACTTTAATGCTTACTATATGACATAAGAAAACTATGTGCTTTGGTTTTTCATTTTTCTATTTTGAATTTTATGCCCATATATTTGAATCTTTGTCAAATCCTAGGTTTGACGAAGATTTAAACAAGTTTAAATCATGAAAATGAAAAGGTAAGCATAGATCCTTCTTAGTCACTCTAAAATGAAGCTTTAGGGAGGTTCTTGAAATTTCCATGTTTGAAACCCAAAAACCACTTCTCTTCAGATTGACTTCACAGAACGGAGTTTAGGGTTAGGGGGTAGATACATGATTTTTCCGGTTTGAATATGTCTAGACCTTGTTTATCAACTTGAATGCTTCTTATACTCATTATAGAAAACCTTATGCTTTGGTTTTTCATTTTTCTAATTTTTTATTTTTGATGCCCATTTGAATCTTGGTCAAATCCTAGGTTTGTCCAAGATTTAGACAAGTTTAACACGTGAAAACGAATAAAAGTAAGCTTGGATCCTTCTTAGTCACTCTAAAATGAAGCTTTTGGGAGGTTCTTGGAAATTTCCATGTTTGAAACCCAAAACCACTTCTCTTAATGCTTGACTTATAAGACGGAGTTTAGGGTTAGGGGTAGATATATACATGATTTTTCCGGTTTGAATATGTCTAGACCTTGTTTATCAACTTGGTTCTTACTATATATATGACATAAGGATGCTATGTCCTTTGTTTCATTAAATTGATTTTTACGAATTTTTATGCCCATTTGAATCTTTTGGTCAAATCCTACAGGTTTGACCAAGATTTAAACAAGTTTAAAACATGAAAATTAAAAGGGAAGGTTTGTATCCTTCTTAGTCACTCTAAAATGAAGTTTTTGGTAGGTTTGAAATTACCATGTTTGAAACCCAAAACCACTTCTCTTCATGCTTGACTTCATAAGGCAGAGTTTAGGGTAGGGGTAGATACATGATTTGTATGGTTTGAATATGTGTATGTTTATGAACTTGAATGCTTACGATATGACATAAGAAGACTATGTACTTTGGTTTTCATTTTTTCTGATTTTTAATTTTGTGTCCATTTGAATCTTGATCAAATCCTAGGTTTGACCAAGATTTAAACAAGTTTATAACATGAAAATGAAAAGGTAATCATGGATCCTTCTTAGTCACTCTAAAATGAAGCTTTTGGGATGTTCTTGAAATTTCCATGTTTGAAACCCAAAACGACTTCTCTTCATGCTTGACTTCATAAGACATAGTTTAGGGTTAGGGGTAGATACATGATTTGTCAGGTTTGAATATGTCTAGACCTTGGTTATCAACTTTAATGCTTACTATATGACATAATAAAACTATATAGTTTGGTTTTTCATTTTTCTGAATTTTTATTTTTGATGCCCATTTGAGATCTTGGTCAAATCCTAGGTTTGACCAAAATTTAAATATAACATGAAAATGAAAAGGGAAGCATGTATCCTTCTTAGTCACTCATTAAGTTTTGGGAGGTTTTGAAATTTCCATGTTTGGAACCCAAAACACTTCTCTTCATGCTTGACTTCATAAGACGAGGGGTTAGGGAGTATGTAGATACATGATTTGTATGGTTTAGATATGCTCTAGACTACGCCATTTTTATCAGCATTAACTTACTGACATAAGATAACTATGTACTCTGGTTTTACATTTTCTATTTTTTTGAATTTTATGCCCATATATTTGAATCTTTGTCAAATCCTAGGTTTGACAAGGATTTAAACAAGTTTAAATCATGAAAATGAAAAGGTAAGCATGGATCATTCTTCACTGTAAAATGAAGCTTTTGGGAGGGTTTTTGAGAAATTTCCATCTTTGAAACCCAAAACCACTTCTCTTCATGATTAACTTCATAAGACAGAGGGGTTAGGGGTAGATACATGATTTTCTAGTTTGAATATGTCTAGACCTTGTTTATCAACTTGAATGCTTACTATATGACATAAGAAAACTATGTGCTTTGGTTTTTCATTTTTCTGATTTTTTTATTTTTGATGCCCATTTGAATCATGTCAAATCCTAGGTTTGACCAAGATAATTTAAACAAGTTTAAAACATGAAAATGAAAAGGGAAGCATGTATCCTTCTTAGTCACTCTAAAATGAAGTTTTTGGGAGGTTTTTGAAATTTCCATGTTTGAAACCTAAAACCACTTCTCTTCATGCTTGACTTCATAAGACAGAGTTTAGGGTTAGGGGTAGATACATGATTTGTATGGTTTGAATATGTCTAGACCTTGTTTATCAACTTTAATGCTTACTATATGACATAAGAAAACTATGTGATTTGGTTTTTCATTTTTCTGTTTTTATTTTTCTGCCCATTTGAATCTTGGTCAAATCCTAGGTTTGACCAAGATATAGACAAGTTTAACACGTAAATGAGTTAACTTGGATTTCCTACCCTTGAAATGAAGTTTTTGGAGGTTTTTGTAATTTCCATGTTTGAAACCCAAACCACTTCTTCATGCTTAAACACATAAGGAAGCGAGTTTAGGTTTAGGGGTAGATACATGATTTCTCTGGTTTGGATATGTCTAGACCTTGTTTATCAACTTTAATGCTTACTATATGACATAAGAAAACTATGTGCTTTGGTTTTTCATTTTTCTGATTTTTTTTGGAATTTTGATGCACATTTGAATCTTGGTCAAATCCTAGGTTTGACCAAGATTTAAACAAGTTTAAAACATGAAAATGAAAAGGTAAGCCTGGATCCTTCTTAGTCACTCTAAAATGAAGCTTTTGGGAGGTTCTTGAAATTTCCATGTTTGAAACCCAAAACCACTTCTCTTCATGATTGACTTCATAAGACAGAGTTTAGGGTTAGGGGCAGATATATACATGATTTTCTAGTTTGAATATGTCTAGACCTTGTTTATCAACTTGAATGCTTACTATATGACATAAGAAAACTATGTGCTTTGGTTTTTCATTTTTCTGATTTTTTTGGAATTTTGATGCACATTTGAATCTTGGTCAAATCCTAGGTTTGACCAAGATTTAAACAAGTATAGAACATGAAAATGAAAAGGGAAGCCTGTATCCTTCTTAGTCACCCCATAAGAAGACTATGTACTTTGGTTTTCATATTTCTGATTTTTAAAATTTTGTGTCCATTTGAATCTTGGTCAAATCCTAGGTTTGACCAAGATTTAAACAAGTTTATAACATGAAAATGAAAAGGTAATCATGGATCCTTCTTAGTCACTCTAAAATGAAGCTTTTGGGATGTTCTTGAAATTTCCATGTTTGAAACCCAAACGACTTCTCTTCATGCTTGACTTCATAAGACATAGTTTAGGGTTAGGGGTAGATACATGATTTGTGCTAGTTTGAATATGTCTAGACCTTGTTTATAACCTTTAATGCTTACTATATGACATAAGAAAACTATGTAGTTTGGTTTTTGTTTATCTGAATTTTTTATTTTGCAGTCACCCATTTGAATCTTGATCATATCTAGGTTTGACCAAGATTTAAACAAGTTTAAAACATAAAAATGAAAAGGGGAAGCATGTATCCTTCTTAGTCACTCTAAATGAAGTTTTTTAGGAGGTTTTGAAATTTCCATGTTTGAAACCCAAAACCACTTCTCTTCGTACTTGACTTCATAAGACATAGTTTAGGGTTTTAGGGTAGATACATGATTTGTATGGTTTCGAATATGTCTAGACCTTGTTTATCAACTTTAATGTTACATATGACATAAGAAAACTATGTGCTTTGGTTTTTCATTTTTTTTTTTTTGAATTTTATGCCCGTTTGAATCTTGGTCAAATCCTAGGTTTGACAAAGATTTAAACAAGTTTAATGAAAACGAATAAGTAAGGCTGGATCCTTCTTAGTCACTCTAAAATGAAGCTTTTAGGGGAGGTTCTTGAAATTTTCATGTTTGAAACCCCAAAAACCACTTCTCTTCATGATTGACTTCATAAAAACAGAGTTTAGGGATAGGGGTAGATATATACATGATTTTACGGTTTGAATATGTCTAGACCTTGTTTATCAACTTAGATGCTTACTATATATGTAGCCATAAGGATGCTATGTGCTATTTCATTCTATTGATTTTTTCTGAATTTTTATGCCCATTTTAATCTTGGGCCAAATCCTAGGGTTTGACCAAGATTTAAACAAGTTTAAACATGAAAATGAAAAGGGAGCTTGTATCCTTCTTAGTCACTCCTAAAATGAAGTTTTTGGTAGGTTTTTGAAATTACCATGTTTGGCTTAAACCACTTCTCTTCGTGTTTGACTTCATAAGACAGAGTTTAGGGGTTAGGGGTAGATACATGATTTGTATGGTTTGTATCTATACCTTGTTTATCAACTTTAATGCTTACTATATGACATAAGAAAACTATGTGCTTTGGTTTTTCATTTTTCTGATTTTTTTTGGAATTTTGATGCACATTTGAATCTTGGTCAAATCCTAGGTTTGACCAAGATTTAAACAAGTTTAAAACATGAAAATGAAAAGGTAAGCATGGATCCTTCTTAGTCACTCTAAAATGAAGCTTTTGGGAGGTTCTTGAAATTTCCATGTTTGAAACCCAAAACCACTTCTCTTCATGATTGACTTCATAAGACAGAGTTTAGGGTTAGGGGTAGATATATACATGATTTTCTGGTTTGAATATGTCTAGACCTTGTTTATCAACTTGAATGCTTACTATATGACATAAGAAAACTATGTGCTTTGGTTTTTCATTTTTCTGATTTTTTTATTTTGATGCCCATTTGAATCTTGTCAAATCCTAGATTTGACCAAGATAATTTAAACAAGTTTAAAACATGAAAATGAAAAGGGAAGCATGTATCCTTCTTAGTCACTCCTAAATGAAGTCATAAGAGTTTTTGAAATTTCCATGTTTGCAACCCAAAACCACTTCTCTTCATCCTTGACTTCATAAGACCGAGTTTAGGGTTAGGGGTAGATACATGATTTGTATGGTTTGGATATGTCAAGACCTTGTTTATCAACTTTAATGCTTACTATATGACATAAAAAAACTATGTGGTTGGTTTTTCATTTTCTGAATTTTTATTTTGATGCCTATTTGAATCTTAATTAAATCCTAGGTTTGATAAGATTTCGAAGATTTAAAACATGAAAATGAAAAGGAAGCATGTATCCTTCTTAGTCACTCTAAATGAAGTTTTTGGGAGGTTTTTTAAATTTCCATGTTTGAAACCCAAAACCACTTCTCTTCATGCTTGACTTCATAAGACAGGGTTTAGGTTTAGGGGTAGATACATGATTTGTATGGTTTGGATATGTCTAGACCTTGTTTATCAACTTTAATGCTTACTATATGACATAAAGAAAACTATGTGCTTTGGTTTTTCATTTTTCTATTTTTTGAATTTTATGCCCATATATTTGAATCTTTGTCAAATCCTAGGTTTGACGAAGTCTTTAAAATTTGAACCAAATTTGAATAAGTTTGAAATATTTGAAATGGGGCTTTTGGCTTAAACGTTTGAAACCCAAAACGACTTCTCTTCATGCTAGACTTCATAAGACCGAGTTTAGGGTTAGGGGGTAGATACATGATTTGTCTGGTTTGAATATGTCTAAACCTTGTTTATCAACTTGAATGCTTACTATATGACATAAGAAGACTATGTGCTTTGGTTTTCATTTTCTGTATTTTTTATTTTTGATGCCCATTTGAATCTTGGTCAAATCCTAGGTTTGACCAAGATTTGAACAAGTTTAACACGTGAAAACGAATAAGTAAGCCTGGATCCTTCTTAGTCACTCTAAAATGAAGCTTTTGGGAGGTTCTTGAAATTTCCATGTTTGAAACCCAAAACCACTTCTCTTCATGATTGACTTCATAAGATCGACAGATTAGTTTAGGGTTAGGGGTAGATATATACATGATTTTTCTGGTTTGAATATGTCTAGACCTTGTTTATCAACTTGAATGCTTACTATACATATGACATAAGAATGCTATGTGCTTTGGTTTTTCATTCTTTTGATTTTTTCTGAATTTTTATGCCCATTTGAATCTTTTGGTCAATCCTGGAGGTTTTGACCAAGATTTAAACAAGTTTAAAACATGAAAATGAAAAAGGAAGCTTGTATCCTTCTTAGTCACTCTAAAATGAAGTTTTTGGTAGGTTTTTGAAATTTCCATGTTTGAAACCAATACTTCTCTTAGTGCTTGACTTCATAAGGCAGAGTTTAGGGTTAGGGGTAGATACATGATTTGTATGGTTTGAATATGTCTAGACCTTGTTTATCAACTTGAATGCTTACTATATGACATAAGAAGACTATGTACTTTGGTTTTTCATTTTTCTGATTTTTAAAATTTTGTGTCCATTTGAATCTTGGTCAAATCCTAGGTTTGACCAAGATTTAAACAAGTTTATAACATGAAAATGAAAAGGTAATCATGGATCCTTCTTAGTCACTCTAAAATGAAGCTTTTGGGATGTTCTTGAAATTTCCATGTTTGAAACCCAAAACGACTTCTATTCATGCTTGACTTCATAAGACATAGTTTAGGGTTAGGGGTAGATACATGATTTGTCTGGTTTGAATATGTCTAGACCTTGTTTATCAACTTTAATGCTTACTATATGACATAAGAAAACTATGTGCTTTGGTTTTTCATTTTTCTGATTTTTTTATTTTGATGCCCATTTGAATCTTGTCAAATCCTAGATTTGACCAAGATAATTTAAACAAGTTTAAAACATGAAAATGAAAAGGGAAGCATGTATCCTTCTTAGTCACTCTAAATGAAGTTTTGGGAGGTTTTTGAAATTTCCATGTTGAAACCAAAACCACTTCTCTTCATGCTTGACTTCATAAGACATAGTTTAGGTTTAGGGGTAGATACATGATTTGTATGGTTTGGAATATGTCTAGACCTTGTTTATCAACTTTAATGCTTACTATATGACATAAAAAAAACTATGTGGTTTGGTTTGATATTTTCGAATTTTTTATGCGCACTTGAATCTTGGTCAAATCCTAGGTTTGACCAAGATTTGAACATTAATTAACACGTGAAAACGAATAAGTAAGCTTGGATCCTTCTTAGTCACTCTAAAATGAAGCTTTTGGGAGGTTCTTGAAATTTCCATGTTTGAAAGCCAAAACCACTTCTCTTCATGATTGACTTCATAAGACGAGTTTGGGTTAAGGGTAGATATATACATGATTTTATCTCTGGTTTGAATATGTCTAGGCCCGTTGTTTATCAACTTGAATGCTTACTATATATATGACATAAGAATGCTATGTGCTTTTTTCATTTTTTGATTTTTTCTGAATTTTTATGCCCATTTGAATCTTTTGGTCAAATCCTAGGTTTGACCAATATTTAAACAAGTTTAAAACATGCATGAAAATGAAAAGGGAAGCTTGTATCCTTCTTAGTCACTCCTAAAATGAAGTTTTTGGTAGGTTTTTGAAATTTCCATTTTTGAAACCCAAAACCACTTCTCTTCGTGCTTGACTTCATAAGACAGAGGGTTAGGTGGTAGATACATGATTTGTATGGTTTGAATATGTCTAGACCATGTTTATGAACTTGAATGCTTACGATATGACACATAAGAAGACTATGTACTTTGGTTTTCATTTTTCTGATTTTTTAATTTTATGCCCATTTGATCTTGGTCAAATCCTAGGTTTGACCAAGATTTAAACAAGTTTATAACATGAAAATTGAAAAGGTAATCATGGATCCTTCTTAGTCACTCTAAAAATGAAGCTTTTGGGATGTTCTTGAAATTTCCATGTTTGAAACCCAGAACCTCTTCTTGCTTGACTTCATAAGACATAGTTTAGGGTTAGGGGTAGATACATGATTTGTATGATTTGAATATGTCTAGACCTTGTTTATCAGCTTGAATGCTTACTATATGAAATATGTACTTTGGTTTTTCATTTTTCTAATTTTTTATTTTTGATGCCCATTTGAATTTTGGTCAAATCCTAGGTTTGACCAAGATTTAAACAAGTTTAAAATATGAAAATGAAAAGGTAAGCATGGATCCTTCTTAGTCACTCTAAAATGAAGCTTTTGGGAGGTTTTTGAAATTTCCATGTTTTCAAACCCAAAACCACTTCTCTTCATGCTTGACTTCATAAGACAGAGTTTAGGGTTAGGGGTAGATACATGATTTGTATGGTTTGAATATGTCTAGACCTTGTTTATCAACTTTAATGCTTACTATATGACATAAGAAAACTATGTGCTTTGGTTTTTTATTTTTCTATTTTTTTGAATTTTATGCCTATATTTGAATCTTTGTCAAATCCTAGGTTTGACCGAGATTTAAACAAGTTTAAATCATGAAAATGAAAAGGTCATGGATCCTTCTTACTCACTCTAAAATGAAGCTTTTGGGAGGTTCTTGAAATTTTCATGTTTGAAACCCAAAACCACTTCTCTTATGATTGACTTCATAAGACGAGTTTAGGGTTAGGGGTAGATATACACATGATTTTTCTAGTTTGAATATGTCTAGACCTTGTTTATCAACTTGAATACTTACTATATGACATAAGAAAACTATGTGCTTTGGTTTTCATTTTTTTTTTATTTTTGATGCCCATTTGAATCATGGTCAAATCCTAGGTTTGACCATTTAAATAAGTTTAAAACATGAAAATGAAAAGGGAAGCATGTATCCTTCTTAGTCACTCTAAATGAAGTTTTTGGGAGTTTTTTAAATTTCCATGTTTGAAACCCAAACCACGTCTCTTCATGCTTGACTTCATAAGACAGAGTTTAGGGTTAGGGTAGATACATGATTTGTCTGGTTTGAATATGTCTTGACCTTGTTTATCAACTTGAATGCTTACTATATGACATAAGAAGATTATGTGCTTTGGTTTTTCATTTTTCTATTTTTTTTGAATTTTATGCCCATATATTTGAATCTTTGTCAAATCCTAGGTTTGACCAGGATTTAAACAAGTTTAAAACATGAAAATGAAAAGGTAAGCCTGGATCCTTCTTAGTCACTCTAAAATGAAGCTTTTGGGAGGTTCTTGAAATTTCCATGTTTGAAACCCAAAACCACTTCTCTTCATGATTGACTTCATAAGACATAGTTTAGGGTTAGGGGTAGATACATGATTTGTATGGTTTGAATATGTCTAGACCTTGTTTATCAACTTGAATGCTTACTATATGACATAAGAAGACTATGTACTTTGGTTTTCATATTTCTGATTTTTAAAATTTTGTGTCCATTTGAATCTTGGTCAAATCCTAGGTTTGACCAAGATTTAAACAAGTTTATAACATGAAAATGAAAAGGTAATCATGGATCCTTCTTAGTCACTCTAAAATGAAGCTTTTGGGATGTTCTTGAAATTTCCATGTTTGAAAACCCAAAACGACTTCTCTTCGTGCTTGACTTGATAAGACAGAGTTTTGGGTTAGGGGTAGATACATGATTTTTCCGGTTTGAATATGTCTAGACCTTGTTTATCAACTTAAATGCTAACTATATGACATCAGAATGGGCATAAAAATTTAAAAAATTTAAAAATGTAAAACCAAAATTTAATTGGGAGGAAAGGGTACATGAATTACAATTAAAAAACAAGGTAACTTAAATACTTGGATGCCCCAAGATGTGTTTTGGGGAGGTTTTTGAAATTTCCATGTTTGAAACCAAAACCACTTCTCTTCATGCTTGACTTCATAGGACAGAGTTTAGGTTTAGGGGTAGATACATGATTTGTATAGTTGAATATGTCTAGACCTTGTTTATGTTAATGCTTACTATATGACATAAGAAAACTATGTGCTTTGGTTTTTCATTTTTCTATTTTTTTGAATTTTATGCCCATATATTTGAATCTTTGTCAAATCCTAGGTTTGACCGAGATTTGAAACAAGTTTAAATCATGAAAATGAAAAGGTAAGCTGGATCCTTCTTAGTCACTCTAAAATGAAACTTTTAGGAGGTTCTTCTTAATTTCCATGTTTAGGCTTAAAACCACTTCTCTTCATAATTTGACTTCATAGCAAGACGAGTTTAGGGTTAGGGGTAGATATATACATGATTTTTCTAGTTTGAATATGTCTAGACCTTATTTATCAACAATACTTACTATATGACATAAGAAAACTACGTATGTGCTTTGGTTTTCATTTTCTGAATTTTTTATTTTTGATGCCCATTTGAATCATGGTCAAATCCTAGGTTTTGACCAAAATTTAAACAAGTTTAAAACATGAAAATGAAAAGGGAAGCATGTATCCTTTAGTCACTCTAAATGAAGTTTTTGGGAGGTGTTTGAAATTTCCATGTTTGAGACCGCAGCTTCTCTTCATGCTTGACTTCATAAGACGAGAGTTTAGGGTTAGGGGTAGATACATGATTTGTATGGTTTGGATATGTGCCTAGACCTTGTTTATCAACTTCAATGTTACTATATGACATAAGAAAACTATGTGAGCTTTGGTTTTTCATTTTTCTAGATTTTTTATTTTTGATGCCCATTTGAATCTTGGTCAAATCCTAGGTTTGACCAAGATTTAAACAATTTTAAAACATGAAAATAGGAAGCATGTATCTCTCTTAGTCACTCTAAATGAAGTTTTTGGAGGTTTTGAAATTTCCATGTTTGAAACCAAAACCAACTTTTCTTCATGCTTGACTTCATAACAGAGTTTAGGTTTAGGGGTAGATACATGAATTTTCTGGTTTGGATATGTCTAGACCTTGTTTATAAACTTTAATGCGTACTATATGACATAAGAAAACTATGTGATGGTTTTCATTTTTCTATTTTTTTTGAATTTTATGCCCATTTGAATCTTGGTTATCCTAGGTTTGACCATGGTTTAAACAAGTTTAAATCATGAAAATGAAAAGGTAAACCTGGATCCTTCTTAGTCACTCTAAAATGAAGCTTTTGGGAGGTTCTTGAAATTTCCATGTTTGAAACCCCAAAAACCACTTCTCTTCATGATTGACTTCATAAGACGAGTTTAGGGTTAGGGGTAGATATATACATGATTTTTTTGGTTTGAATATGTCTAGAACTTGTTTATCAACTTGAATGCTTGCTATATGACATAAGAAGACTATGTGCTTTGGTTTTTCATTTTTCTGTTTTATTTTAATTTTATGCCCATTTGAATCTTGGTCAAATCCTAGGTTTGACCAAGATTTAAACAAGTTTAAAACATGAAAATGAAAAGGTAAGCCTGGATCCTTCTTAGTCACTCTAAAATGAAGCTTTTGGGAGGTTCTTGAAATTTCCATGTTTGAAACCCA